>JAQJVL010000002.1:9445294-10646335 GCA_035578905.1 Stictocephala bisonia | reverse complement strand
GTATGTTATGTGAAAGTTTTATGTATACTACTAATTTAACCCTTTGAACGCCAAGACAATTTGAGGAACGCTATCCGCTCGCCGCCAGCGCCTAAGCCGGCCGCCATATCGAGAACCGCCAAGGCCAATTGTAGACATTTTACATGATTTTACATTATTAGTCGTAGTTTCCATATTTTTTATCCGAATTGAATAATTTTTTTATTGTTTTTATTCTAGTATTACGGCTGTAAATATAATGTAAAATAAAGTGTCTTATGGCCAGTAATTATATTTTTACAATCGTTTTATAGTGCTATTTAGTACTTGTTTTTTATAAAATATATTTTTTACACTCAAAAATCGGAATGAGAGAAACACAATTTACACGTCGGAAACAAGGGCATTTTATAGACAATATGGTTCTAATTGCTGGTACAAAAAATTAGAACTTTTTACCAAGAAATAAACAAATAATATTAAAAAGTAATAAACTAAGCAAATGTGTTAAAACTTACATTTTTAATATGTCTTCAGTTTCCTTCACATTTCCATAAGTATATGTTTTCCTTCTAACTCAATTTATTTTACACACAAAATGAAGAAAAAAAGCAACTTGTGTCCAGATAATAATAGTAATAAATATAACACGTATATACAAATATTTACAAAACATGTTTTTTTATTTTCTTTAGCAAATATGTTTGGGGAGGCATAACGGGTGTACACCTTTATTGCAACGTTTGCAAATGTACCTAGTTTTCTTCCTTTTACCTCCTGAGCTTGTACTTATTTTGCTGCATACTGAACAGTTACGTTCTTTCTTTTCTGGTAAAATATCGAGTGGATCACCACTACCTCCCGCACTTTGCACACGTTCAGGCGCTTGGTCACCAAGCCATTCGGCTGCAAGTCCTTCAACCAGTGCAACGGTAAAGTTCAATCGGGATAAGGGTTTATCTGTATTGTTTTTATACAGAATGAATAAGTTTGTTATCATTCGACCAAAAATGTGGAATGTTACCTTTTTTTGAAATAGGCGGCACACATCTATTTCAACCACTCAAATCAATCAGCTGTTTCAAGGTCAGCAGTGCCGTAAACCATAAACCTTGTTGTGTATAGTTTAGTTTGATGTATTATTAGTCCAAAACATGTATTATACAAAATAATTACCAATAAATAGCTTGGTAAATAATTTATTACGAGACGTCCGACCAATCGGACGTTGGCGCTTTTAGACTGAAATTCGAGCGTCCGATCAATCGGACGTTGGCGGTTTTCGGCTGTACCTTAGACGTCCGATCAATCGGACATTGGCGGTCAAAGGGTTAATATTGATTTAAACTGCTTACTGTGAATTAAATCTTGATTTGTATTGACTTTGTCCAGCCTGTTGTGGAAATTATTAAAATGTTTTTTATTCTTAATATAATTGCAAGTAACTGTGTATTGGTGATGGTTTCTAAATATCGCAATTAAAACGCTTTCTTTTTCTTACGCATAACTAAGACAATCAAATAGATTCAGTGGTCTACCGGTTATCCGAACTCAGCTTCCTAACCTCAGAACTTCAGACCTGTAAGTTCCTCGCACAGATCATTGGTCTATGGGGAATGGTCAGAGTAAAGTTAAGGAGGAGATCGGCCTCTCCTTTTTATATAAAAAAAAAAAAAAAGAGAAAAAAAGCTATTCAAAATGTTGTTTAACTAAACTCGATTCCAAGCAAATAAATTAAACAGAGACCCATGTTGTGTGTCCCATTATCGCATTAGTGTGAAACAGGGTTTTTTTACTTGATAGTACATGTTTTTTATTTTTTTATGGTTTCTAGGTGTCAAAAAACTTGGCATATTGGGTGGAATAAAGATTTCTCACGCAGTTAGAAATATGCTCCAAGCAATATTCACAAACACAGTTCCAGTAGAGTACAATTGGACGGGGAAACAGAACAAGAAACCTTTGAAGGATTTGGCTGTTGTACAGCTCATACCAGGTAAGCTAATGTTCAAATAAATTGGAAATTAATAGTAACAATTTCTTCTTGCAGAGGCTTAACTTCATCTTAAACAAATTTCCAACTTAATGATATTTTAATACATTGGTTTTTGAAGTTGCAATGTTATTCCTTTGCATACAAAAGTTTGCAATGGATTATATTAAAAATGAAAATTCCACTATTGACAGTGTTAAGCGAAGACAGTTGTAATGAGTCAGTGGAGCATACGAGACCACCTAAAAAGCAAACATTCCTAGAGGTGACATTCTAAAGTATGCTTGATAGCAAATTAATTAATGTATGGAAGGCAGATTTAATTAAATTGTAAACTGCAGTCTACTGTTTTTGGATGAGCATAGAGACCTTTTTACAATTTTTTGTGGCACATCACAAACTAAGTAGAAATCTAATAAAGTATAATATATATTAGTCCCAATAATCAATAAAAAACATATCCATAACATGTTTATTTATTTACTAACAAATTAATTTCAAGTTGACAAATAATATAAGTGAACTTAACTTAAACTATGATAACAAACTAAAAACATTATCATGATTTACAGTTTGTTATTATGTTTTAAGATTGGCTTACCTAATTTATTGCACTGTGCACCATAAAATTGTTTACTTTATTGAATCAAAATTGTTTGGAAATGTTTTATTTTTATTGATTGTTAGGACTGCTTTATATTTATAATTTTTAAATATAACAGTAATCATAAGCAAATATTAACCCTTAAAACGCTGAGCAATTTTCTGTAATTTTTCAATTAACGCTTAATTTTCTTGAATAAATATAATTTTAGTTTTTGTAAAGTTATATTTTTTAAAAATCTAAACCAGGATAGTACAATGTAAAAAAAAATAATAACGATATACAATATATATATATATATATATATATATATATATATATATATATATATATATATATAACTCAGTATGCAATATACTCAATAACAAGATATACAATATAACTCAATAAGACAACAGATTATTTACACAAAATAAACACTATTTACAACAAAATAAAACTAGACTTCACAATGAAAAATATAGAGTAAATTCGAAATAATAAAACTTTGTTTACACACCGGATGTTAGTACAATGCATGAGACAGACAACAAATAACTGCAGACTGACTTGAGCGCCAGCCGGTCGCCCGCGTCATGTGACTAGCTGATGTGTATATATTCGCTGCGAGCGCTAGCGGTTACCTCGACAGAGGCAATAATGAATGAAAACTTCATATTATTTACATTCGTTTGCCTAGTAACCAGTCCAAAGGTCTCGAAAATGAATAATAACCTGAAAATAGTCTTGACCTTGAATCTTAGAACTCGCTACGGTGTATTAGGCCTGTTCTAGGATTATTGTTATCAGCTCGCAAAAATATTACATAAAACGCATTACGGGCAATTGTAAACATGCGTATGTATATTATATATATACGGATGCCGCGTTTTAAGGGTTAAACATTTTGGTCTGTTTGGCTTTTAAAATTTAGTTTTGAAATTTTTTTTTCAGGAATTATCAGGAAAAATCGACATACCCAACAAGCCACCGATGCAGAAATCCATTTAATATATAACGATTAGGAATAGGAAAAATTTGCCATTAGAGTGCTAATTGTATGTAAATATGTGGATGTGGAAAATATTTATTATGTGATTATGTGTTTTAGATTGTTTGTTAATCATTGTGTATTAGGGAGTGTATTTAACGATATTATAATAATATAAAATGAAATATCAGGGAAATATATAAGGCTAAAATAGCTCTTGAAATATTTATATATGTCATAACCTGAAAGGTTATTATTCTGTATATAAATATTTTTTTATCGCTATATATATTTAAATATCCTTATTATTTATAAAATAGAGCGTGTGTTTAGCCAAATTTTTGTATAAAAATAAACTCTGCAGTGTGTATACTAAACTCTATTGAACATTTATTAATATTACTGTTTCCATGGTAACAAATGATCAGCTGATTTAGTGTGTTTGTGGTTTTAAATTTCAAATAAATTTTATTTTCACCTCTATGATTTATAATGTATATATTTCCTAAAACTAGATGAAATTTAGAATGTTTTCGCTGTTTCACATTTTTAATTTTATTATCTTAACATTGTTTTAAGGGGTACCCTCCTCTTTTCATGATTTATAAATTTACAATTTTACATGTATGTTATATACAATGAAAAAAGGAAAAACTTGTTTGATATAATTCATAGTTTATATGATAGCTTTTATATTTATTAACATAATGATACCTAATATAAGTAGATTTATAGTAAATAACTATTTGTTTATGAATTATATAATAAACATCTGCACGTTAGGCAAAAAATGGCCTTCCACTGGGAAAAAATAACTGCCAGTTTGAGGATTAAAAACTTCTTGTGTGCAACGATAGTAAGTTTTTGCAACATGTTATATGTATAAACATGTATCAAAAAATGTACTTGTCCAGTGACATATACTCTTCATATACTCTTATACATATACTCTTGTCCTCTTCAGTAAGTAGAGGTTTTTATGTATATACTTTTTAGTTTATGTTTTGTCCATTTGTTTTAATAAATCATAATTATGTCGCATATATCTTTAAATTTCTAACCCATTGCTCTCATATTGTGTAGATACAATTAGTTTTTTAAAGGAAATAGGTCAATTTTAGTAAAAAGCTTTTTTATTAGAATAAAATATTAATTCCAACACTGGACTATTATTGAATGTTACTGGACATATTTTGCTAGTTTCTTAATATTTCAGATTCTTGACAGTATATCATATGTTCGGTTAACTTTTGTAAATAATGGAATTAAAGAGTTTTTCTACATTATTAATAGATAATACAAAGTTTGTGAAATTTTATTATATCAAACATAAATGTACAAGTTTTTATATTTGATTTCCCTGCCATGGCTACAGATTATTTTTGGATTCCATAGTATCGTGCAAAGTTAAAGTAGTTCAAGAATTATTAGTGAGCATAGTGTCATGGTATATTTATGATAGTATTATTTCAATTTCATGGAATTTGAATTAAGTTTATCATAAGATATTGTTACACTTCACTCTCCAATAATTATTGGGATTTGAACAGATGTTTTATTGGGTAACAGTACGAAAATATTTCAGGCTGCTAAAGTGCAAATAATTAATTTTGAAAAAAAATTAGCAATACATATTTTCTGGTTTTATTTATGGGCACAAATTTACAGTTGGCTGCTGGTATTTCAAAACCTGTTGGCCCAAACAACTTTATTATTGGTTGGCCCAACGACATAGTTGATGGTTGGCCCTACGTTGGGAATTGGTTTGTTGGCCAACCGTAAGAACTTACTGCCAAAACATACCGTTGGCCAACCGTTAGCAGCTACATTGGGCCAACGATTTGCCAACAATTTTTGCTACTGGGGTACAAAACTCATAAAACGTAAAATAAATAGACAGTTGGTATTTTTTACCATTACTTTTTAACGTGATTTATTAGTTTTCAGTTAAAGCGTATCCTTTAATGCTTTAAGCGTATGTTGAGAATTGTTGTGGCGTTCATTTAATATTATTTTGTTTTAAATCTTCAACTGACATAAAAGATACGAAATAGAAATTTATTTGCAAATTAATGCCTTTTAGTAAATATTTAACCACATAAAAAAACTCAATATTTAGATCACAATCCAAGAGCTTTAAGAAATATTTACAAAAAACCATTCTTTGTAAACGTAATTTACTTAGTTTTTAGTAAAGCGTATCTTTATGTTTATAAATCAAACTCTGCAATTGTAGAATATAAGTATGGTAAGCCTATGCCTAACTATGTTAAATTTTAACCGTTTTGAGAATAACAAGATTTGAACAATAGTTATGATTTTGGAATATATTTTAGTAGAATATTTTAGTAGACCCCTCTATTTGATCAGTGAATAAATTGATTTCGCTGTAAAAAGTCTACTTTTCTAAACAAATATTACTATTTTTTATAAAAACAAAATGACATAAAAAATATTAAGAAATAAAATACAGCAGCAAAACCGATACTGACTGGAAAATTGACAATTGTTGAAAAGAATTAGCCTTTCCGCTCAACATACATTCAGACAGAGAAGGTCGGGCGTGTAGCCACCTGAGGAGACGGCAGACGGGAGGAAGGGGAATTGGGGTTCCGGTTGAAAATTACTACGAAAACCTACTATACAGGAAATGATTCTTGGGACTTATATTGCACTTCGTCCGGCGGATTAAATGGACGTAGTTCCAACTTCTATCGCTAGTGTCGCATGACTTCTATATTTTCTTTCCCTTTAGAGCCCTCTTAAGTTCCTCGCACAGATCAATAGTCTATGAGGAATGGGCAGAGTAAGGTAAAAGAAGGAGGTTGGCCTCTCCTTTTAAAAGAAAAAAAATCACGTATTTCTATTTAATATATTATTTTGTCCTGTTAAAACTGATTTTTAGGTGTAATTAAATGTTGTATTTTTGTGTGCCATAATTGTTCTTGTAGTAAACTCAGTATCATTTTCTCTTTTTATAACTGTAATATTTCACTTGATAGGTCTAGCAAAAGGATTCATGTTGTTGCCGGACGCAGCAGGATTTTAGTAATGCAATGTTGAGTTATGTTAAATTGTCATATTTTGGCTTATTAATTTGGTCAAACAGTTGTATTTAGTCTTTTTGTTATTTTAGGTAAAAAACATATTTTGGTATTTATTTAACCCACGATAGGGCGCGTGCCTTAGTGTTACATAAACGGTCGCGTGTATAGCTGCCATCTAACATAGGATTTTTCTTTTTTTTATGCGCCTAAATAATGGTTAACTTTAGTTTATTGCTTAAAATTTGTTATAAATATGTACAATTAGATGTTATATGGTTGTAATAATGATGCATACGTATTAAAAATGTCATTTATTTAAAATGTTCTTGATGAAAAAATGTCTGTGATTTTTTATAAAACACTGTTCAGTGTTTTTACTTATGTTAATTTACGTTCTAAAGGGCCATCATGCCATTGTTCGATAGACAAAAAAGATTCGTCTAGATTTTTATCACTTTCCTTTAAAACCAACTTATTAAAAAAATTGTCATTTGGTCTTTCACCCATGGCAGGGCACTAAATCACTAATAACTATATTTACACTAATGATATACATTATAAAAAACACTTAAAATCACTAATAAAATCACTATTTACAAAATAAAAAATGTACCCATAGAACAATATTTATAACGCATACGGGCGCGAGGCTAGATGGCACCTATACTAGAGCGGGACGTATCCAGGCCGCATGGCTAGATGGCAACTAAAGCGGCAGACCTAAACCCCCACTCAAAAGCTCCCCCACCCTTCCTGTTGTGATTAGTCATCAAGGTTATGGGCCTAAATCATGCCTTATATAGTGGTTGTGGCATAGCTGGAGTTTTCAGGTTTATTTGACAAAAATAAAAAAAAAATACAATATAACTACTTTTTTGTTAGATGCCATCTAACAACGCGCCCTATCGCGGGTTAATTCTTGTAACCTGTGATTTTATTTAACAAATTTTAAATTTTATCAGCAGAACAATTTTTTACTCTTTTTCTATCTCGCCCCTTTATGTATTTATTTTGTTATCCATTTTTGTGGAGCCGGATTAAAATATGTTTTATAATGTGCTGTTACTTTAACCCTGGCTCCGGGGTCGGAGAGTAATGGATGGGCACCTACATGGCTACTGACTGCGTTTTCCTGGAGACAGTGCAGTACCTACGGGCTGGGACTAGCGTCTACTCTCCGTCCCAGAGGGGCAGCCACCTCTTCACCCTTTCTGCGCTGTTCTTCCATCGACCTCCAGAATGAAGACTTTGACATGCAAGTGATCCAAATCCAGTTATTTTCTGACCCCCTCATCATTGAATCTTCAGTGAAAAACAACCTCCAGATAAACTTTATTAACAGTGAAGTTTCATCTACATGTGATGAAATAGTTTGATTTGTTTAGATCTGTCATTTTTAAGTGAGAAATATTTTTATTGTTGTTATTTTTATGTTGTTTTGTTTATATTTTTTTCTTGGGGTTATATCTTTTAAAGAACAGGGTTCTCGGGTAGTTCTTCACTTTGTTGTTTCCATTAGGAGCCGCCCGTTTAAGCCTACTGGATTCAGTAGTTATTAGTTTAATTCTTTGTTTAATTTATTTTTTGACTTTTCCAAATTGACTAAAACCTTTTAAATTTCATTTTTTGCCGAGGCCCGTAAGTTCAGCTGCCGATTTAAATTTAAATTGTTTGTCTTTTTGTTATTTGTAGTTATGTATTTATTTATTTGTTGTTATTGTTATTATTTATATCTTTATGCCGTGTGTTGTTAATTGTTATAAATCTATTATTGTTATTTTTTTTTGCAATCCTCTATATATTTTTTTTTTGATAAAAATGTTTTAGGATTAACCTATTTTTAATGTAGCTTACGTAGTTTGAAACTTATGTGATTTACGTTGTATTGATAATTTTGTACTGTTGATATTTGGTGATCTTGTTTTTTTTATTTATTAATTTTGCCTTAAGACAATATAATATATTTATAAATTTTCTGTAACTTTTTATAAATATCGCAACTTTTCACTAACGATCAACAGCCCATTATATGTAAATGTTTAAATTTGTGTTTCCCTGTCACTTAATATCTTTTTTAATTTAATCTTTTTTTTAATTTTCATGTAATAAATAATATTTTTCCATTCAACTTTTGTTTTTTTTGCTGTGTCCTCCTCCTTGTGTCCGGTGCCTTCACACTCACCCTCGATGGGTTGCAGGATGAGCACTTGATTGGGAATTGAGAAAAAAAAATATTGCACATTGTTTTGGAAGACAGCGCACAAATTCTAAGTACCAAAGATTTGTCCTTTGTTTTTCCACTGCTAAGCAAAGTGTGTTCCTCTATATACAAGTATGTTATATACTTGTACAAGAAGTCATTATTCACCTCAACAGATCAACGAGGACTGTCAGTGATTCCCTCATTGCAATTCCTTTACCACGGATTACATTGCTGTAGGACATATTCTCCTGAAATTAGTACACTGATTAATAAGTTCAAAAAAAGAACATATAAATGCTTATGGTTAAAAATTATGCTTATCATCGTGAAATTTAAATGAAATCAATATGGTAAAAAGGGTGTGATAAATAACTAAACAATGAACACATAAGACCATATGACATCATAATATATCAGCATCATACAGGCTGGTCCATATTTTGGAAATTCAGGGAAATGAACAAAAATTCTGGAAAGTCAGGGAAATGTGCTGAAGTGACAGATTTGAGGGGATTGTTTATGCTCTAATCAGTTGTCACCACAATTAACATTGCATTTTTCTAGTTGTGTTGTACAATTAATTAAAGTGTTGGTCAATAGTGCAATGCCCTATATATTGATTTTATACACAAATAGATTTCCCATTCAATGTTAAATTTTGAGTTACAAAATATCAGCTGTTTTGGTGGTCCATTGTGGAGCGCTAGTGTAGTCCCATGTCAATGTAATGCAGTTTTTAAACCAGGGTATGGTTGCGGGGGCCCCACTAACTAACAAAATTTACAGGCACAAAATATTCCTATTAGATGGAAAATCTAATTTTTAGGTAATTTTCAATCAAAAGGGCCTATATATGATATCTGATATATCTGATAATATTCTCCAGTGTTGAAATAAGTATTTAAATGTAATTTTTCTTCATTTGTAAGATTGATTTTATGAGAATCTTATATATATTTACTTATAGGTTTCCTTTTTGTAAGTTTTCATAATGAAAATATTAGCAATGTAACTTCGTTGAGTGTATTTGTATTTTAAAATAGAATGTTATTTTAAAAAAAAGGAGGAAAAAAGAAAGGGAGAGAGAAACTAGGGCCAGCTATGGGTATGGAGGAGGCTCGGTTTTCTTGTTTCTTTCTTTTATTATGTTTATTTACAATTTTTAATTAGCAAGTTTAAATATCTCCAGAATAATCATTTTAATGAAAATGCTTAACATACAACACTTTTTGACTATAATGCATTTTTTTTATTGCGTGAGTCAGGGAAAATTATCCAAAATGGTCAGGGAAAATTGTGACAAAATTTGTGTGGGCACCCTGATCATAATATGGTCGTATGTGTTCGTTGTAACTAAAGCTTAATTAAATTTAGACCTCATTTGACATTTTCAACATTTGTCTAGTTTCAAATTGTAGAACAGCACATGACACGAGGAAATATCAACCCTTGATCCTAGTTACATTAGAAGACAAACTAGACAATAGACAAAGTTATATAATTGTTAAAGAGAATAAAACGGGCGGTTTCTCCTAAGTACTTGGAACAAAAGGTAACCTGTTTAACACGTTCAGGAATAACTTTTAACCCATTAAGGAAAGTTAAACGCTCAGGTTTGTTGGTATTTAAACATAGGATAAAATTTGCATACTGTTCACATTGCTGAGCACAGATTTGAATTGTCCCAGATGAAGGTGAACTTGTAACTTACTTTTGTAAAATTGAAATTTGAGCCATTTGAAAAGAAAATTGTACATTTTTATTCTCATAATATAATTAACAAAATCATCTCCAGAGATAAAAAAACTGTAATAAAATTTTAAAAATTAATATATTTTTTTACAAGAAAATATTTGTATACTATTACTCTTAAAACTTTCTACATAGTTATGAAAGGGGTTTTTTTAAAATGTAATCCAAGATATCTTTACACTGAGGAAACCTGTACCAATACTAGTACATACTCTTTGTGAGGAGTCAGGCCAACAACCCCTTTTTCAGGATCCTTACAAGCTTGTGCATAATCCTGAAATAACAATTAATTAATCAAATTACAGAGGAAAAAAATTTTGTTTTTTTAAAGTCCAACATAGATGAATATTTGTGAAACCCCCTGGTTTTGTCTTTATGATTTTGGTGCTCAATTGTCTTCATTGGGATGCTTATAACATATAAATTCATAAAAAATTTTGGGGGAATAAGATATATAAACAATCTTTGAGGCTAACTTATATGATTAAGAAAGTAATTTTAGAGTTTTATGATAACAGGAATATTAAATATAAATTGCTAAACTTTTTTGAATTTATATTAGTTATCTGAAGTATAAAAAGTTAGTTATCTAAAAGTTTTAAAAAAAACACAGAATTTGTTAAGGTCACAAAATTTTATTCTTTATAAAACTCAACTTAGTTTTATAAAGTATCAGTGACAGCCTCATTTTCAGCAGGATGTAGCCAACTTGCATCCTGAGATTCACAAACTTGTAACAAGTGCGACATTTTTTAACTTGTGTTACCCTCAATGTGTTTCCCCTAGGTGACAGCACCGTCTTGGGAGTGTTCCAGGAGCATTTTTAGTTATCCTTCTGTAGCTGCCGTAAACAACAAGATTCCATCTAACTAGAATAAAAGAGTTATTCTAAACTATAAAAACCTATTGGCTTGAGTATTTAATAAATTCACTGTGAGAAATTTCTTAAGCTAACACATTGTAATCTGTTATATTTAATGTAAATTGTTTGCCGACTTTAACCTATCATTTTTTTAAAATCCAAATTTATTAAAATAAGGTTATTTAATCTCAGAACCGCAGTTGTTATTGTTAATTCGAAGTCACACCATTCTCACTACTCCCACTCATAAATGATTCCATATATCAGATTCATGATTAACATCTGCAGCTGGATACTTGTTACTGATCTTCAGGGTGACATTTAGTCACATATCAAAGCTGAAATGAAAATAGCATCATAAATGTGACTTTGATTATGACGAAAGATTGATAAGCAACCTTCTCATTTTGGTTGCATATACCCTATTCTTAGTAAATATATGTTTTTAATTGGAGCTTCACTAATATGTTTTTTATATCTTGCAGTATATACATTTTTGTATCTGTTTTTGTCTCATAAGTTATCTTGAATAATGAAAGGCCTCGTAAAATACAAATTTCATTTTTGGAAATTTTGAAGAATATTTGTTTTCAAATTTTATTTACCGAGTGTTTTAGATCACAGGGCCACTACCAGTACTGACTTCAATTCAATTCAATTCAATTGAAAATTCTTTATTGTCACATAAAATACGTTTATACAATAGCATAGGCTATGAAACAGGTGCCATTGTCAAACTTTTAAAATAAATTACAGACAGGTTTATAAAGAAAACAAAAACTTAAAAACTATAATTAAAAAAAATTTCCCTTTTACACTGTAATAATTTTTGTCTAGCAAGAAATGAGTAAGGCTGCTTTTAAAGGGTCTTACCAGTTATATTTTTCTTTAATGCCTCAGGTAACTTATTAAACAATATTTTTCCCATGTAAGTTGGAAGTTTTTCTACTAATTTCAAATGGTGTTTTGAATACTGTAAGTTATTTTTATATCGAGTGCTGTATTCATGTTTTAAATTGGGTTTTTAAAAAATCAGTTTTATAATTATTCTTTACATATTGCAGAACTTTTTGTATGTATAAGTCTGCCACTGTAAAAACTTGATGCTGCTTAAAAATTCCCTTACATGAAGATCGTGGTGAAGCAAATGTCATAATTCTTAAAAACTTTTTTTGTATCATAAAAATATTTTTTGCACCAAGGTGCCCACCCCAAAATTTCAATACCATATTGAAGAATGGAAAAAAAAATAGCATAATAAATCATCACCCGTGTTTTAATATCGATATTGTTACGTTAAATCGATCTTTTGGGAAAGAAAGGGCTGCTTTAATCTTTGAAAGTAATTCTTATTGTTTTTTTTCCCAAAGGGCAAGATTACGATCAATTTCCAACCCAAAAAATTTTGGGTTTGGTTATTTGAAAATGAAATTTATGTTCCTTGAAAAAACTATGTTATTTTCCAATACATCCCTGGATTGTGGTGTACAAAATTTAATTAATTGTTTTTTTTTCATTGTTAAGCTTTAGTCATTTGGGACATTGAACCATTTAGTCAATCTGTTGAGAGCTTTATTTACTTCAAAAATGAGATCATTTGCAAAATTACTCTTTACTATAGCTGTTGTGTCATCTGCGTAAAGTACAAGATTATTAGAAATATTTGATGGAATGTCATTGATATAAAATTTAAAAATAACAGCGGTCCTAGTATTGAGCCCTGAGGAACTCCATCTTGTAATTTGTTTCCATTCTGATGCACACCTATCTTTATCTTTTAAATTACCACTGTTCTTTGAAAACTGTTTTCTAAATTTATTTAATCCAATTTTTTCTGCATTAGATGACAAAATTATATACTAACAAAATTCTGTATCAATATATTATGATTTACGCAATCAAAACGCCTTTGAAAGGTCACATAACACACCCATTGTACTCTGTGAACCATCCAAGCCCCAGGACACTTCATTAATGAAGTCTGAGATTACACCTATCGTATTCGTACCTTTTCTAAAAACCATACTGCTCATTTTGCCCGAAAAAATTTATTCTGTTCCAAGAAAATCAGTAACTGTTCAAATGCTACCTTCTCAAAATCTTTGTTTAAAGCTGGCAATACGAAAAAAAGGTCTATTAATTTTCTAGATTATGGGTGATCTCCTTTTTTGAAAAGAGGTTTAAGCTCGCATATTTAAGTCTTCTGGAAAAATGACATTTTGAACGATTGATTAATAATGATACTTAAGGGTTCTGCTATGTAGTGCGATATCATTTTCAATAATTTTACTGGAATCTCATCAAAACTGAGGTTTTTTGTTTTTTATTTTATCTAATAGTTTTAATAATATTCCATTTTTTGTCACCTGTCTAAAATTAAACACTTAAATTAAGATTTTTTCCGCCTTTTTACCAATTCCACAGCAACTTTGTTGTTGTATAAAGGCCCGTTATGTTTTATTGGTGATGGACAAATTTGTGTATTGAAGTGCTCTGCATATTTGTACTCCCTCCCTTAAAAGCATGTCATTTATTTTTAATATCAGAGAAATCTTTTGCTACTTTCTTGACTCCCAGCTCGGATTTAACAATTACCCAAGCAGGCCTTACTCCTATCCTCGGCCTCTTTGATTTTATCTTGAGGTTACTAATTTCTTTAGATTTATTACACACAACTTTAAATATAACTATATTTTTTTTACATACTGTTTAAAATCTGGTGTTAGTAGAGTTTTTTACAAGTCTACTCAGTTCTCTCTTTTTCATACTAGAAATTTCAATGCCTCTAGTGACCCAAGACTTTTTTTTTTTTGAAACTTTTATTTTTATTGCTAAAAAAAAACTAAGGGAAAAGACTCTTTTGAACACATCTTGGAAATATCTAAAAAGTTTAAAAGGTTTTTAAATCAAAAGAAAATTAAAGTAAGATACATCCCATCTTGTTAATTGTAAAAATTTCTTAAAATTCAAAATATTCCTTTTAGGAAAAATCCTTGTTTTTTATTAATAACAGGGTTTTTATTTACCAAGCATGTATGTATGCATGTATCTGACAAACTTATAAAAGAGCGTTGTGATCCGAAAATACCTAATTCCAAATTCATTTTCTCTGTTAAATGGTTTCCCTCATTATTAAAGATAAAAATTTATCCATACAAAAACTATTAGAAGCTGTAATTCTTGTTGGTGAAAAAAAGTTAAATTGAAAATCCATATATTTCTATTTTGGTTGGAAAATTTTAAATTTTTTTTGGAATAAATTACAATCTTTTTAGAAAAATCAACATTGAAGTCCGAAGCAATATAGATATTCCTTAAATTTTTTTCCCCTTTGTTTAATAAATTTAATAAAGACTCAAACTTCTTAAGAAAAAAACGAAAATTAGTCAGTTTTGGGACCCTATATAAAAGTTATAACACAATTTCAAATTCCGGTACCTCAGACCACAAATTTGGAAACACTAAGTCTCTCCAAGGTCACATATATCTTGCCCTTATTTTAAAGTCAATATTATCTTTTAATAAAATACATGAGCCTCCGTGTGAACCTTCCTTTTTTACAATAAAAACTAGTTAAAGAATAATTTTGGAAAACTGTTTAAGTACATTAATATTTTCCCTTTTTTAAGCCAATGTTCATTTTAAACAGAACAATTTTTATAGTTGGATTCTTAAGGGGTTAATTCTAAATCATTTTTTTTTTTCTTTTCCCAAATTTCCTCCTTGAATTTTTTAAATGTAAAAGCCAAGGGACACTATGTTTACGGTTACAGATATTACAATGTTTAGTTAAACTCTAAGTTATGTTTGGGGATTGGATTAATGTCAGGTTTTTGGTTCAGGAAGGAAATGAGAAGGTTTTCTAGTGAGTTTTTAGGTGTTTTGGTTGGGAAACTGGTTTCCTAAATCTATCTTACAGCTTATATTTAAAGAGGCAAAGCTGTCATCACTTTCACATACACTAATGACTTGATTTTTTTTTTTTTTACCACTTCACTGAAATTGGACATGTCCTGGTACTAAAGATGTACTGGTGGTATTGGTGGGATGCTATTCATTGGGAAATGGTTGGTGATTCCCTCTGGGTTAAGGTGGAGGTGGCGTTGATGTAGGGTCTATCTCTGCTGTCAGGGGGCTGGAATTGTCTATTGTAAGAGGACTAAACGGTTTGAAATGGAATATTTCTTCTGACTCTAACCCTGCATTTTTGACCCTAGACAGTTTAAAGAAATTATTTTTGGCCCTGTTATTTTGGAATTGTTTAATATAAACATTGGACATTTTACATCTAACTTTACAAAAAAAATTTTTTTTACCATGAAAATGGGGTCAAGTAAAAATTGTTTAACATCAACCTATATCATTTTGTATATAAAATTAAAGATCTCTAAAAATAAAACATTTTTGAATATAACGTTTTCCAATTATTTATTTGGCAATTATTATTCAAAAAGAAAATGGGAAACTAATTTTTTACATTTCCTTAATTTTTCATCTGCCATTTGAAAGCCGCAATGAATAATTGTAAAAGTGTACATACAAAAAATGTTTTACTTTTAGAGATCTTTAATTTTATATGCAACATGACATGGGTCCTTTACAAAAATTCTACATAAATCTATTTTCATTGTGAGAAGTTGGTTTTCTTTAGCCAGTTTAAAACCAACAGAGCTATGTCAAAAGATTAAATACAAAGAGTATTTGTTTTTCAACAACCTTTAATTTGATATGCAGCATAACATAGGTTGTTATTTGAATTTGTTTACTTATACCAGTACCAGTGTTCATCTTCCACAAGTTTGACAATTTTTATAATTTAAAAAATGTAAAGCTAAAAGACTATCAAGTTATGAAAGGTCGTGTCATTTGTAGCATTGTGTAAATATTTAATATCCCTCCGATGAACATAAGATTTACAATAAGGTAAACTCTCAAAACAAAAATGTTTGAGATTTTGGGCTACCCTGCCCCTAGAGAAATGTTGATATATTTTTATATCAAAACGATTAGGCTTTTTTAATATTTTTAAAATGAGGTATAACATGTTGTATGTTTACATTTGAGAATTTTCTAAACTTGAGACCCGACCCAAAATAGTAACGATTTGGGAAAACTTGAATGGTTGAAAATAATGGCCTTATTTTTTTTTTTTTTTTTTTTTTTTTTTTTTTGTCCAAAAATGTGGGGTTTTTCAGGGGAGGATATTCAATTTAATTTCTTTTAGTCAGTCATGTAGTTCAATTGCCTAAAAAAACCCTGTTTTTAAAATGAAATGATTTTGCATATAATAAAAAAAGGTTTGTTATGTACAACAATTCTAATTAAACCCCCCTTTTTTAAACAGTTTTTTAAATGATAAGAATGTTACAAAATGACAGACGCCCCATCTCGGTTTATTCTAGCCCATTCCCCCTTTTCTGTGAAAGAACCAAGCCAATACCATAATTTTACACAAAATAAAGCTTAACCTGATTTGCTCATGCCTATTAACTTAACACTTCAAAAATTCGTACAATTTGTTCAAAATTTTAGTAATTTGCGGGTATAGCTGAATATTTTTAGCAAGGTTTTATTAATGCCAAAATATTTAGTTAATATTATTACTGCCAGTTGTGGCTATTGGAAAAGGCTTCGAAATGGGGGGGGTGATGCCCAAGGTTTTAACCCTCAAGCAAACGGTCGGTATTTGTGGTTGGATAAAGTCCAGAAAGCTTGCAAGTGAATTTAAATTTTCACAACAAAAAAAATCTTTACTTGTTATGCCAACAAAACTACTGTGGGTTGTTTTAACCCATTTAAATAACAGCATTTATTCCCCAAAAAAGTAAATTGCTTTTGGGGAGCAATTTAGTTTTTTTTTTTTCGTATTTTTAAATAAAAAAGAATATATGACAGATACTTAAAAAAATGCACCCTATATAAACTGTGTAGGGGGTTGATTTTTCACTTCCTTATAGCTCCATATTTACCATATTACGTTTCAGTTTTTTATTTACATTGAGAGTTATACGATTAATGCGTTCTGGTGATTGTTACTTTGCGAAAAGATAGTGGGCCCCCCAAAGCACTTGAGCAGGAGATTTTTCCAATAGCTTATGGAACCAGATGTAACAAAATATATGTTTGAGATGGTTGATGAGCGAGTGCAATAGGGGTTCCCCTTTTTTCTGTAAAAAAACCTATCAAAAACCCAAATTTTTACGAAAAGTTTATAACCTAACCATTGTTTTATGAAAAATTTCTGAGAATTTATCGTTTGCTTGTATTTTTTTTTCAAATCCAGTTCTGACATATTCTTAGGTATGAGGCACTGACACAATTATGTGTTTTTGAAAGGTGAATATAAATGATTAAAGAGTGTGGTGACCTGGGTGTTTGTTTGTTACTAACTGAGTTACGTTCCTGAGAAAGGGAATTTATTAATGCCCAGTAGACAAGGCAAATAAGGGGGCCTTTGCTTAGTGGAATTTTTAAACCGTTGTTTTGGCCTGATTTTATCTATTGACAAATTGGTACTCAGTTTTCTTTCCTACACAACAAACAGACACTGACCACCACCCAACATGGACCCCCAGACTGTCTAGTAGTGTCCATCCTGATAAAAACTATTTAGCAGAAGAACTGTCGGTATTTAAAAACGACCAAGCACAGAGCTTATCACCTACAATTTCCACAATATGTGTCCCAAATAATGGGTTACGCACTGACCACCAGTGCTAACAATATCCATATGTTGTATCAAGTAGCTGGGTTAAGCACTGTGCCAATGTGCCAACAATATCCACAAAATTTTGTTCCAAAAAATTTTTTTTATAGTAAAATGACTCATTTATTTCTTACTGGGGGGAAACATTTCTGCATGGAAAAATCGTCGTTCTTTTGTTAATATTTTTTACCCCGGGCTGAACATCCGGTTACATTTTCCCTTTAACAAGTATTTCTTTCCTTCCGACAAGCCCCGATTTTAAACAATTATGGGGTTATTTCATCAACTCTTCTTATTTCTATGCATTTTTTTTGTGCCCCAATATTTCTTTACTAATACTAACACAGTAAATGTTTAATCAAAAAAAATTTTTAGCGTTTGCGTTTCCGAGTTTGCAAGGGTTTTCAAAAAAATAATTTTCTTTTCTTTTTGAATTTTAAATGAGAATATACCAAACTAATCACAATGAGCAAACTGTCATCCATCGACAAGAAATAATTTTAATATTATTATTCATGCTACAGTGATAGGTTAAAAACGACTCGTGAGCAATTTCACTCATAAAAACATGTTCTTAAACCCAAATATCACAATAAAAAACAAAATAGTTTAAGGAAAATATCCAGCATAATTTTTTCTTAAACAGTATAACGTGGTTAGAATACATATACAATTAGTTTGAAAATTATTGCTTACTTATTTTAAGTTTGACAACAAATTAAAGCCCAAAGTTTTTTTTCATTTCAGACCAATGGCGCGAGGCTCTTCTGCCAGTACCAAAGTAATTTTATTCAGACTATAGTGCTGACAATATCCACAACACATTGTACTCAAGTAGCTGGATTATAGCACTGCACCACTAGTGCTGAAATATCCACAGCACGTTGTACGCAAGTAGCTGGGTTACAACAATGCACCACTATTGCTGACGATATCCACAACACGTTGTACTCAAGTAGCTGGGTTACAACAATTTACCACTAGTGGTGACAATATCCACAACACGTTGTACTCAAGTAGCTGGGTTACAACACTGTGCCACTAGTGCCAACAATATCCACTACACGTTGTACTCAAGTAGCTGGGTTACAACAATGCACCACTAGTGCTGACGACATCCACAACACGTTGTACTCAAGTAGCTGGGTTACAGCACTGCGCCTATAGTGCCGACAATATCCACAACACGTTGTACTCAAGTAGCTGGGTTACAACAATGCACCACTAGTGCCAGCTAGTAACTTAATTGTCCTTGTTAATTTGTACAGAATTACATAATAATCCATAATAACACAATAAATCACAATTACTCCCAGCTATTATAACAGAACCTGTTAAACCATTTATTTCTTACTTATTAATATCTTTTTTCTGTCAATAATTGATATATATGCAAAATATTAATCACCATTTATTTGTTAGTATACGGTTCAACCTCTGCTCCCATACAACGAACTTTACTTGGACTTGCAGGACTTCCCAAACATAAGCTCTTGCAGTTTATTGTCACACATGGATTATCTTGTGTCCTCTGCACAGTTGAGTGAACTGCTTTTATACCAGAGGGTTGCTGAAACATGTCAAATATATCACTGGCTAAATCTAGACAGCAATTAAATAAATAAATAAGTATGTAGCAATGAAAACTAGTAAAAACAGAGCTTTAGTCAGAACTAGTGTGTAATCAGAATTATCAGTGTTTCACATACAATAGTAAATTGTCTGATAATTTTAAACGGAGTAGTTCTGGCGTTGTCACTGAACGTGTATGAGTGGGCGAGTGGGTCAATACCACTGTACGTGTATGAGTGGGCGGGTGGGTCAATACCACTATACGTGTATGGGTAGGTGGGTGGGTCAATACCACTGTACGTGTATGAGTAGGTGGGTGTACACAAATGAACGGTATGGAGAAATAATGTATTGTTATTAGTTTAGTTGTAAGGTAATTATGTCCCCCAAATATTACATGTTAATTTATTTTAAGAAGGTGATGCCGAGTTTTTTTTTACCCTCTTTGATACATTAAGGTGTTGGAGAATAAGGTTTTGAACAAGAACTTTAATGAAATAAATAAATATTATTGCTGTTAAACAGCTAAATATCAAATAGAAAATGGCATTATAAATAGATCTCTTTAAGTATTTGGCTCAAGGTTAAAAGTTAGTAATTAGTAGTCAAAAGGTGATGAAGCTGGGCTCACTCTCGGGCATCTTCGGCTCTCGGATTCAAGATGGCGGCCACCTTCGGGCATCTTCGGGTCACGTGACCCAGTCCTACCAACCCCCCGTGGGAATTTTCCCTTCCCTATATAAGTTTCTTCAGACAAGATTCTCCAAATTTGCCGTCACAGTTCCCACTTCGATACTATATAAAGCGCATCTTTTAGTCAAGAGGGCGGCCGGGGCCCCTGGGGGTTGACGATATAAAATTGGCAACCTGTTTTCAAGGATGGCGGTCCTCTTCCCACAGACTGTCGTTTGTAATTTACACTCTTGCCGGTGCCCCGCGTGTACGTGAGAATAAGGGTATTTGAGGGTGGCGGGGAGTGTTTGGGTAGTGTAGTTTGTCTGGGGAATCTCACGTGGGATCTAGGGGTGGGTGGGGGCAAGCGGGGGGAGGGGGGGGAGCGTGGGAGGGGGCTCCCCGGGTCGGCGGCCGCGTTCCGCCAAGGAAGATATAGTCGCGTGTCGCCCCTTCCCCTGGGGGCGGGGGACACTTAGGGTCGTGCCGCTGTACTCTCTCTCCTGTCCCTTCTCCCTGTCTTGTTCCCCTCTTTCTTTCTAGTCCTGTGTTTCAGCGATCCTCCGCCTTGTTTCTTCCGCCTTCGTACTACACGTGGCCTTTCATTCACAGGTATCCTGTTTCAGTGCATTGTTGCTTGTTTCGCCCTCCCTCTTCGAATTCTCTCCTCTTTCATCAACTTTTTTTTTTGTTCCCCCCCCTCTTCCTCCGATCCTTTTTTTTAGCTTACCTACTCTCTTCTGTTCGATTATTACCGTCGGCTACCTTCTGTACGCTCTTAGCCTACGCTATATACGCGTCGGTGCTGGTCTGGCGCGCATGTGCGGGGACTTTGTGCTCGTGTGGACAAGAGCGTTACGTCACCACTCATACAGCGGCTGTCTGAAACTCGGGTATATGGACTCCAGCGCCAGACTGGTTTCCTGTCGCGACACTCAAGGTTGCCCTTGACAGGCATGCGCCATTGTGTCGCCTGTCGACTCTACTCCCATCCCTACCTACCACAAGTAATCTTTCTCACACGTACTGTTAGCCTACCTATTTAAATAAATTTTGAATTTAATTGTTCTGAATGTTTAATAAATACACTGTTAACGTGCGCTCTTACCAATACACCTTTTAATTAAATATATGTTTAAAAAACGAAGACGCTACCCGCAATACACCTTTTAATTAATTATATGTTTAAAAATGAAGGCGCTACCTGCAATACACGTTTTTAATTAATTATTTATCAAAAATGAAGGGGAAATTCTTTTTATTTTATCTGTTTATAATTTTTAATACACTGTTAGCCTACCTATTTAATAATTTTTTTAATTTTTCTCAACTTTAATAAATACACTGTTAACCTAGCTTTCTTATATAACATGCGCTCTTACCTAGGAGCCCTCATGCCTACCCATCTTCGGACTATCCAACCCAAATTATTTTAACTGTACTTACAAAGTCTACTAGTGGTCGGGCTTTATCAAATCCGCTTCCGTTATTGGTCACAAGCTTCACATCTTAGTATAATATGTTTTCTTTCATTAACTATCATCATGTACTATAACAATTTCCTATTTTCACCCACCTTTGCGTGTGTGTACATGTTACCTAGGTTACATTACTTACTTTCAGTCACTTTTATTATAAATTCTGTAGACTCCCCCTTACCTCACTTCCTATCCACGTTCCTATCCAGAACCCATCAGTCCCCCTACATAACGAAACTAGCACACCTAGCCTCACTTCCTTTCCTCAAAAATTCTTTCCTTTGTACTATAGCGACACTCAAGGACTAATTCACTACAATTTCACAAACCGTATCCCACTGCCTCTGCCCGGTTCACTGGCAGTCCAATAGTTCTCGCGCACTTTTCTTATCGAAACCACTTCCATTACCACAAGCATTGCTTTACATCACGTATGTTGTCTTTTATTTCCACAATCTCTTTTAATAATATCAAACACTTAATTAACATTGTATATGATTCCTTCTGAACATTTATTAAAACAGTACTACACAGGATGACGTAATCGAAGTTTCAAGTCTGGACAGGCGCGTGACCTAATTGCTACGTTCTGATTGGTTTCCCCCTCCCTCCCCTCCCCTCCTCTCCCCTCCCCCTCCCCCTTCTCTCCCTACTTCACTGAACAACACAAGTAATCTTTCTCACTTCTGCTCTTGCGCTCGTACTGATCAGACGTATCCTCACTTTGCTCCTACTTGCAATCGATATCAGTAATAATACTCGATATTAAATACAATTATTCTCATCATAAATACTTTAACTTTATTCTTGTAATTTATATTTTGGACACCGTTCTCTGTACGGTATTTCGAAAGTGATATACCAAGAGTAAGTTTCGTATACAGTATCAATATTCCTTGCGTTTGATTTGATTGACTAGAGTTTGAATATCCTTGTTTTTGAGCTTTTAGTTCGATTTGAATTACTATTAATATCATTTAATTTTATTTAATTACCAAATATGGAATCCTTTGCCATTAACGATAACCTAGTCACCATTTCCCGTCAATTTGATACTTCCGGTTCCGATCTCCTTAACGTACTTACTGAACATAAAAATAAAATTACGTCCGAAATAAATAACCACCTGAACAGGCTCGGGGGAGTCAAATGGTACATTGCGGTCCAAATTAAATTCACCAAAACAATAAACAACGAAGAAATGACTACAACTCCCTTCTTTCACGGCAAAACTCGTCCTTTGTTACCTTCCGATTCTCTAGATATTCAGTATTCCGAGGCTACAGACAAAATTTTAGAAAGCGTGGCTAAGTGGGTAAGTCAAGGTAGTGGGTGGGTAATAGAAAATGTTTTACGACTCGATCTGTTTATTGTAAAATTTCAACCTTTGTACGCCTCTTCTTACATACCCACTCCGAAAAAAATTTCAAACCCCATGCATGGAATTGTAAATATTAAAAATGACGATCAAAAATGCTTCCTGTACTCAGTACTTGCCCATCTGTACCCTGACCGAAATAGGCGAGTAAGTTATTATAAATCCTTGGAACATAATATAAATATGTCTGGGATTAGCTATCCTGTCAAAATTACCGATTTAGATAAATTTGAAAAATTGAACCCTGCTATCTCTGTAAATGTATTTGGATTTGAAAAAGACGAAATTTACCCCCTAAGAATAACCAAAGAAAAATTTAGAGCTCACCATATTAATTTGTTACTACTGACTACTGACACCACCTCCCACTACTGTCTGATTACAAACATGTCCCGACTTTTAACCCATTTGACTAAACACGCAAATGCATCTTACTACTGTGACTACTGCCTACACAGATTTTCCTCCCAACTACGACTTACTAACCACTTACCTTTGTGTTCACCACACGGTGCACAAAAGACTAGACTTCCTACTGATGACGAAAAATACATGTATTTCAAAAACTACACACTTACACACAAAGTCCCATTCACAATATACTGTGACTTTGAGTCCTTTGTCGTTTCAATCGACACAGCACTGAATAACCCTACTACTTCACACACGACCAACACTGCCCACCACGTCCCCTCTGGTTTTTGCTACGTAATTATTGGTCTATTAAGTCATGCGTGTTTGGTGATTGTGTGGAATATCACAAGTTTTATGTAATGTTCAAGTGGATGGTGTATCAGAGGTGTTATATGTTGAGTAGGTGGGTGGACTGTTAGGTCATGCCTGTAAGGTGTGTGGTTGTTCTTGTATGTTTGGTAGGTGGTCCTTCAAAGTCTTATGCTTTGGGAAGGTGGTCAAGTCGTGTGTTTGGTAGGTAGGTCATCCATGAATGTTGGGTGTTGATCTACGGTTTTATGTAATGGATGGTTACGTAGTCTATCTGTGTGTTGAGTAGGTGGGTGGTTAGTCAAGAGTGTAGAATGTTGAGTAGGTGGTAGGTGGGTTGTTCATGTTGTCATGATTGTATGTTGTGTGGTTGGTCTTGTATGTTAAATGGGTGGTTATACGTGAAGTCTTGTTTTTTGTTGGTGGTTGAGTCGTATGTTTGGGAGGTTGGTTGTTTATGAATGTTAGGACTGTGAGTCAATCGGAGGCTTTATGTAATAGGTAGTTAAGTGATCTATCGAGAGTACTGTGTGTGATGTGTAGGTGGGTGGTCGGTCAAGTTGTATGTTTGGTAGGTAGGTCTTCCATGAATGTTGGGTGTCAATCTGAGGTTTTATGTAATGGTTAGTTACGTAGTCTCTCTGTGTGATGAGTAGGTGGGCGGTAAGTCAAGAGTGTTGGATGTTACGTATGTAGGTTGTTCATGTGTGTTGGTGGTCTATCAAAGGTTTTATGTAATGGTTAGGTGGATGATCTATCAGAGTTGTTGTATGTTAAGTAGGTGGGTGGTCAACCAAGAATCTTATATGTAGAGTTTGTGTTTCGTCTTTTGTGTGTTGTTTTGAGCACAAACTAAGTTTATAAAGAGTCTATTAGATAATTTTAAAGGTTTTTTAATGTTTAGAACAAATATCATTGTTATGACACTGAATTTTAATGCTTTTAGGGAATTATAACGTATATTGTACACAAATATCCCTATTTATTGACATTTTAACTAAATTTTAAGGGGTTTGGAGAGTACTATGTTGGTAGTTCTTCCTTGATTTAAAAAAATTTTCCAACACATTTTTATGTAAAATGACTCTTTTTCTGAAATTTGTATGTATCTTTGATTTTTTTCTTACTTTTGGATGGAATTTACTCTTTTTATAGAAAGTTTTACCATATCGTACTAAGATCACTTCCTGATTCTCACAGATTTTAGTATTTAACCAGTTTTTTTTCACGGTGAGTATTTAATTCCTCACTACCCTCAAGTAAGCTGAAGGCAAAACTGAAGGGCATTGCCCAATTCCCATGGGACGCGCCCGATAGAGGACTGGTATCCCCCACGGGTATTTTAGTGTAATGAGCCCCAACCTCGCTCATTACGATGGTAGCCAACCAACAAAATGCTACCTCCCAGTATTATTTATTTATTGTTTTTTATAATTTTTTGTATTTATTTTTTTGTATTTTTTTGGGTCCCTCTGTAAGTAAAGACATCACTTTACTCAGAGAAGCCTTTCAATGTGACGTACAGACTTATAAATTTGTTTTTATTATTTTTTGATTCTGTTTTTTACAGTAGGTTTTTGTGTTTTTTTTTTCTTTTTTGTAGGTTACTCTCCCTCACACACAGGACCTACGAATACTGTCCAGCCATAGAGTGTAACATTCAATCATACACGTACCTTACGAGGGCCCGGACTGCGACTCAAGGTCTTACGGGGATTAGCCCAGCCCCAAGTTGCAGGACCACCTCAGGTCTTACGCGTTTTACAGCTGCCTTAGAGAACAGTTGGGCGATTTTTTATTAAATTTGGGCCGCCCTCACCTCAATGGTACGGTATTCTATAGAAACTCACACAGAGCTGGAGATATCCGTTTATAAATTGTAGTTATGTAAACTCACAAAAGTGTCCATATTATAACAGAATTTACTTTACAGATTGTTTTTTAAAGGTTGACGGTAAAAGAGTTTACTTAAAACTAACTTAACATTACTTACCTGGCGTAGGAGTTACCGTGATTAAGAAGAAGGTTCGTCCAGTACGAGGTTTTTACATTGCACTACGGTCGGGTTGAGCCCATCCAATGTCGTAAATTGGGTTTCTACGGACATGTTAGTAACCTGTAACAGTGTGGTACTGCTCAAAGTATTACTCGTAGACTTTGCATGTACATTGAAACTGCTAAAGGACCCAGTTATTTACAAATATTACAAATTTACGGATAAGTTATGTACAAATCTTCATATATACAAAGAAACTGTAGAATATTTTAGAAAGGTTCCCATGTAGTAGGATTGGCGCCATTAGTGCAAGTGACGCAATAAGAACAGGATGTGGGAAAGGAAGGAGTAGTGGGGGAAGGGAGTGGTGGACAGTCATGGAGAGGATGGAGTAGGGCTAAAACGACTTACGTCAAGATGAGTTTGCTTTTATATTTATTTTGTGAGGTACATTTTTATTTTAGTTTTGGTTTTTTAGTTGTGTAATCATGGTCGTGTTCTAAAGCTCGTTTTTTGTTAATTAAATGGTGTCCGTAGGCTAAAGTATCTATGCCGTTTTCCAAAATGTAGCGTTTGTCGTCAAAGGGGGAAAGTGATAATTTTGAAATATTTTGTGTGTAAATGTTATGTTTGTCACTGCGGATATTTAGAGCTGATGTAGTTTTTAACGAATGATTTAAAAGACAATCTTTGTACATTTCATGTTTTAGGTGCTTTTTTATTGCGACTCGGGGGACGCCTTTAGCCACCTTCTTTTCCTCTAGATTAGAATTTAAAACAGAGTAGCATTTCGCTCTCAAGCCAATTATTTCCCTAGCTGGATTTGAGTTTAACTCGTCTTTAAATTTTCCTAACGCTTTTTTGTTTTCTACACTATAACATGGGTGGTTAGGTGGATAGTCGGAGGTATCGAAAAGGTGTAATTCATTTTTCATGTCCGCATAGACATCCGGAGTATATACGTTGTAAAATAGAGAATCAGTATCAGTCATACAAAGTTTTACGTTTTTCCCATACTTTGTAATTGTCCAATTGTAGTGAAAATTGTACATTATTAATTTTGAAATTTCTAAAACTGTAAATCCAACATAAATGGGTCTGTTTAAGAAGATGGTTTGTTTTTTTAAAGCCAATCCCGCGATATCTTTATTGTAAGCAAAGAAAGTCTTGAGTCTGGGACTAGCTGTCCATTTTACCAATTGTTTCTCGTTATTTACAAGTTTAAAATCAATACGTGACCTAACATTTTCCAAAGATTTACCATATGTGGCGTTGTTCATTAACTTAAAAAAATCTTTTTCAAAGTTATTTTTAGACTGTTTTCTTTTTTCGGTATTGAAGTTAATAAATGGGGCTAACCAGGCAGACTGTTTAAAGCTAAGAACTCTGTGTATTTTAGTCAGTACAAGTCCAAGTTGTAGGTAAAGTTTTAGAGTACGGTAGTGTACAACGTACTTGGTTTTGTCAGAGAGAGTAGTCAGTAGTTTTTCAGTCTTGGGAGGTTTATAGTCGAGTTCGTCTAGCAAGTCCCTACAGTATGTCGATAGCATGTCGTATGTCACCACTTTTCGTTCGGGGGCCAGTGGAAAGTCTGAATGTAAGTCGTGTAAGTGGTCAGGGTAGTGTAAGTCGACTTCTAAAATGTAACCTATGTCAGAGTCGTCGGGTACGTTTGTAATGTCAATGTCCTGTGGGTCGATCCAGTTAAAGCCAGACTCTGGGAGTCTATCGGACATGCTGGTGCCGTACAAATTGTTACAGTCAAGATAGAGTAGGTAGTTGGTGGGTTTTGTCTTGTCAAAGTCAGGAAGGTAAGGGTTGTTGGCCTGGGCGTACCGGTTAGGTATCATGGAGACACCGCCCCGGATCCCAGACTCAACAAACAAGTGTTGATCAATGTCAGTAAGTAATTCAAGACGTACGTCTGTCATTTTGAGCATGGAATTCCATGCCAGTCCGGGGGCAGAGTAGACGTTACATGGGTCAATCCCGTAGTAAGTCATACTTGTCGTTCTAAAATTTTCAAACACGTCGGCAAGTAATAGTACGTCTGTGAGTAAGTAAAGGTCGTGATATTGTTTCATAGTGGTCATACCAAAGGTTGACCACACAGTCTGTGCGTGTGTGTAGTCTTCGTCAGTGATAGGTGTTTTGGTTAAGTCATTGTAGAACGCCTCCTTGGGAGGAAGTTCAGTATCATTGAATTTTGATTCGTCTGTCATGTAATTGTAGGGAAAGACACCTTTTCGTAGTAGTAAGTCTGTGTTGGTCATACACTGCCCTAAAAATGTTGAATTTTGATGCCCCGTTAGAAACTAAGTTGGACACGAGTGTGTCCAAAGAGGCGTTAAGGAACTGTAAAGAATCCAGGAAACGAAGTGACTCAAGGGTGACTGAAATGTACCGCTCACTGGTTGTAGCGATACATGACAGTTTTTCTTTTTTGAATTTGCCTAGCCCTTGGATCAAGTGGTGGCAGTCATAACCTCTGAGGTTATGGAAAAAGACTGGAATGTGATTGGGAACTTGGTAGTTTAAGTTACATGAATTGTGGGCGGGTCCCAAGAACTCACCCGTTAAATGATTATGATTGGCTACTTTGTCTCCGTGTAAAGGTTTTTGACAAAGGTGACAGGTGGTAGCATTTTTGAAAATAATTTTGTCTTGCGGAGACATATTAATAGGAATATTTTTATGAATAATTGGTAAGAGCTCTTTAGACTCTGCAATCAAACAATTTAGAAAAGTATCTACAACGTTGGGGCCGCTATAGACTTTGGGTTGTTTTACTGGTTTGCCATCACTGTCAATAATTACATAGCAAAAGCCAGAAGGGACGTGGTGGGCAGTGTTGGTCGTGTGTGAAGTAGTAGGGTCATTCAGTGCTGTGTCGATTGGAACGACAAAGGACTCGAAGTCGCAGTAAATAGTGAAGGGGACTTTATGAGTTAGAGTGTAGTTTGTAAAGGACATGTATTTTTCGTCATCAGTAGGAAGTCTAGTCTTTTGTGCACCGTGTGGTGAACACAAAGGTAAGTGGTTAGTAAGTCGTAGTTGGGAAGAAAATCTGTGTAGGCAGTAGTCACAGTAGTGTGTAGCTGGTTTGTGTTTAGTTAAGTGAGATAGTAGTCGGGACATGTTTGTAATCAGACAGTAGTGGGAGGTGGTGTCAGTAGTCAGTAGTAACAAGTTTACATGGTGAGCTCTAAATTTTTCTTTGGTTATTCTTAGGGGGTAAATTTCGTCTTTTTCAAATCCAAATACATTTACAGATAAAGCAGGGTTCAATTTTTCAAATTTATCTAAATCGGTAATTTTGACAGGATAGCTAATCCCAGACATATTTATATTACATTCAAAGGATTTATAATAAGTTATTCGCCTATTTCGGTCAGGGTACAGATGGGCAAGTACAGAGTATAGGAAACATTTTTGATCGTCATTTTTAATATTTACAATTCCTTGTTTGGGGTTTGAGATTTTTTTGGGGGTGGGTATGTAAGAAGAGGCGTACAAAGGTTGAAATTTAACAATAAACAGATCGAGTCGTAAAACATTTTCTATTACCCACCCACTACCTTGACTTACCCACTTAGCCACGCTTTCTAAAATTTTGTCTGTAGCCTCGGAATACTGAATATCTAGAGAATCGGAAGGTAACAAAGGACGAGTTTTGCCGTGAAAGAATGGAGTAGTTGAGATTTCCTCATTATTTATTGTTTTGGTGAATTTAATTTGGACCGCGATGTACCATTTAACTCCCCCGAGCCTGTTTAGGTGGTTATTTATTTCGGACGAAATTTTATTTTTATGTTCAGTTAGAACGGTAAGGAGGTCAGTTCCTGTGGTATCAAACCGGCGGGATATGGTGACTAGGTTGTGGTTTATGGCGTAGGATTCCATATTTGGTAATTAAATAAAATTAAATGATATTAATAGTAATTCAAATCGAATTAAAAGCTCAAAAACAAGGATATTCAAACTCTAGTCAATCAAATCAAACGCAAGGAATATTGATACTGTATACGAAACTTACTCTTGGTATATCACTTTCGAAATACCGTACAGAGAACGGTGTCCAAAATATAAATTACAAGAATAAAGTTAAAGTATTTATGATGAGAATAATTGTATTTAATATCGGGTATTATTACTGATATCGATTGCAAGTAGGAGCAAAGTGAAGACACGTCTGATCAGTACGAGCGCAAGAGCAGAAGTGAGAAAGATTGATTGTGTTGTTCAGTGAAGTAGGGATGGATGGGGGGAGGGGAGGGGAGGGGGAGGGGAGGGGGAAGGTCAACCAATCAGAACGTAGCATTTGGATCACGCGCCTGTCCAGACTTGAAACTCCGATTACGTCATCCAGTGTAGTACTGTTTTAATAAATGATCAGAAGGAATCATATACAATGTTAATTAAGTGTTCGATATTATTAAAAGAGATTGTGCAAGACACGAGATGTAAAACAATGTTTGTGGTAACGGAAGTGGTTTCGATAAGAAAAGTGCGCGAGAACTATTGGACTGCCTGTGCACCGAGCAGAGGTAGTAAGTGAGATACGGTTTGTGAAATGGTAGTGAATTAGTCCTTGAGTGTCGCTATAGTACAAAGGAAGGCATTTTTGAGTATAGGAAGTGAAGGTGGGTGTACTAGTTTCGTTATGTAGGGGGACTGATAGGTTCTGGATAGGAACGTGGATAGGAAGTGAGGTAAAGGGGGGGGGGGAGTCCACAGAATTGATAATGAAAGTGACTGAAAGTAAGTAATGTAACTTAGGTACCATGTACACGCATGCAAAGGTGGACGAAAATAGGAAATTGTTATAGTACATGATGATAGTTAATGAAAGAAAACATATTATACTAAGATGTGAAGCTTGTGACCAATAACGGAAGCGGATGTGGTAAAGCCCGGCCACCAGTAGACTTTGTAAGTACAGTTAAAGTAATTTAGGTTGGATAGTCCGGTAGGCATGAGGGCTCTAGGGTAAGAGTGTTCAGCTAGTGTGTTAAGTTTAGAGGATGTCGGGTGTGTTTGATATGAAGGTATCCATACGAATTTAACTGGAAGTAGATGGGAGGGGGTAGAAGGACCCTAAAGTTAACAATGTATTAAATAAAAATAAAAATAAGTAAATAATTAATATAAATAATAGCTGTCCCTTAATTTTTAAATAAAACGTGTATTGCGGGTTGCCTAGAGTGTTAAGTATGTACCCAACTGTGATTAGATATTTTTAACGGAAGTATGTAGGTAACAATGTTTGTTAAAGGAAGCCGCAGATGAGTGGGAGTACCCGAACTTAAGAGCGCATGTTATATAAGAAAGCTAGGTTAACAGTGTATTTATTAAAAATTCAGAACAATTAAATTCAAAATTCATTTAAATAGGTAGGCTAACAGTGCGTGTGAGAAAGATTACTTGTAAAGTAGGGAGGGAGGCAACCAATCAGAGCGTAGCATTTGGGTCACACGCCTGTCCAGACATGAAAACCAGTCTGACGCCTGGAGTCCTATACCCGAGTTTCGCAGCCGCTGTATGAGTGGTGACGTAACGCGCTTGTCCACCGAGCACAAGTCCCCGCACATGCGCGCCCGACCAGCAGCCGACAGGTGAATAGCGTACGAAGGTAGCCGACGGTAATAATCGAAGTTTAAAAGTGTATTTATTATAGTGTAAAGACCGCCATCTTTTTACATTTTATATAGTATAACGAGGGAAAGGTTAGGAGTGTATTTTATATAGTATAACAAGGTTAACAGTGAATTTTATATAGTATAACATGGAAAAAGTTAGGTTAAGACTGAATTTTATATAGTATAACAAGGTTAACAGTGAATTTTATATAGTATAAAACGAAAAAAGTTAGTGTATTTTATATAGTATAACAAGGTAAACATTGAATTTTATATAGTATAACACGGAAAAAGTTAGGTTAAGACTGAATTTTATATAGTATGATGTGGGAATTTGGAGGGAAATTTAGGAATTTGAGGGAAATTTTGGGAGGGAAAATTCCCACGGGGGTTGGTAGGACTGGGTCATGTGACCCGAAGATACCCGAACGTGGTCGCCATCTTGAATCCGAGAGCCGAAGATGCCCGAGAGTGAGTCTAGAACACCCCACTTATGTCTACTGATCGTGACAAATTTACGAATGATCAAGTTAATTTTTATTGTGAGATAGTTAGTAGCTAGCCAATAATATTTCAACAGTTACCGTAATCTTGATAGCAGTCAACCGTCATGAGTTTCCCGACCGTGACAAGTGTTAGTATAAGACTAGCGTAGTTTAACACTGGTTTCATCCCTATGTTAATCCGCCTGGCGAAGGTAAACGTGGTTAACGATATCATTCACCATAATATTTGTTCGTATTTAGGCATTATTAGACACTTCGCAAATTTTAACATTTTTTCCCCAGTAGGTAAAAATCTGATCTACATTTTCTAGTCCGCGGAAAACAGAAAAAAATAGAAAATGTATTTTACTGCAACTCAAATGTTTTTTATAACTCTGTTATTTTTTTAACGTAATTTTTTATGTTATTTTTTTATGTTATTCTGTTATTTTTTATGTAGTTTTCCTGAACGCAATTTTGAAAACTATTTCCGCAACAAATCACTTGAGGCAGCCCGTACTAACGATTATAGTACAAGCTATGAGGAAAAAAAATTGCATATATCGGAGGATCGGTCGGTAGGCCTTTCAGGAAGCTAGGCATCAGAATTGATCGCAAATTACGAATTGTGTCAGTATATATAGGGGGTGAGTATATATAGGACTAGGGGACACCCCCGCTTTGCGTGCCAACCCCGACGCTCGCTGCGATTAAAATAACTCAGCCTTTGGCATGTGACTTTTGACTACAAATAATAGTAGATTAACTGTATAACTTAAAATGACAATATTAAATTTATTTACGTATCTCATTCACACTATTTGCGTTTCTACCTACCTATTTGTATAAACACCCAATTCAGCCTATTTCAAACGTGTTCATTTCATTTGTTTTTGTTTAAAAACTGAAGATCAAACCCATAGTATAGCATAAAAATATACACCAATAGTATATAATGTCAAAAATACAAAATAAATATGTTTATTTATTTACAAAACAGCTGTTATTAATTTACTCAAATCAATCCAATTTTATCCTTATGGATCAGTCTTTTAGGGGTGGTTTCTACACCTTAGGATTACTTTATCAAGACGAAAGTAATTTAGATGTTCTATTTAAGACCTAAAGAAACAGTGTACAAAATTTCAGCTCTCTATAAACATGGGAAGTTGGAGAATTAGTGGTGAGTTAGTGAGCAATCAGTCAGTGAGGGCTTTACCTTTTATATATAGATTAGGATATGTTAGGTTAGGTTTGATTAGGTAAGTAAAAAAGTTTGTTTTTCTGACCGATAAAATAATTTTATTTCAGAACTAATTATATATTTGTGTTAAACATTTAAAATAACAAACTAATAAAAAAGTTGCGAAAAAAACTATTTTAAAAAAGTTGTAATTTTCTCTATCAGATAAAAACGGGGTTTCCCATTTGCTGAGAAAAAAAGTGTTCATCGGTTCACATAAACCTTCTCAATAAACTCAAACTCTATTTCACCAGTTTTTCAACATAAAATCTTATTTTCAAAATCGTCTAGACATTTCTTGGTTACTCATTGTTCCTTTTTATACTTGCATTGTAATAAGTTTGAATACTGTATATATCGTTCACTTTTTTGTGTTAAAATGATCATTCTTCACATGAGGTGTTCTCTACTGAATACGGTTGATCGTACTTGAAAAGGTTTATTATTTTTCTATTGGATGTGACTTGAATTCAGAGCGCTCTTACAGCAAGTGCTGGAACTACGCGGAGCTTCGGAATGCTACAACCAATGGCGTGACGATGTAAGCCAACCTCGACTCTTAAGTATTGCATTGTGCTACGTTTCAGTTCTCTAAAATACACTTACTATGTAACCTACTTGATTAATATTGTGAATTTGAGTGAACATATTGTGATCGTGGGCTTCATTTTTGTTTCCTATTGTTTATTGATTGTTCTTATCACATTCTTTATATTCTATTATTTTTCTATTGTATTATTGGATAAACCATTTAAAAATACCTCAAGAAAATTTCTACCTCAACAAGTAATTATTGTCAGTCGTATGTCAGACGCAGTACACTTGGCAACACTGCGCGTCAGAGCTACACTCAAATGCCACTTTGGCCACTCGTGCCAAGTCGGGACATCCAATAAATAAAGAATAAGAGTTTAAAAATTAACATAAACATTAACTAGCAAGAACAGATGAATCGTTAGCAAGTTTCGAAACAATAAGAATAAAAATGCTTGAAAAAAGGTCATGGAAAGGTTATGTATAGGCTTTCAGAGGAGAAAGAGAAAGCAGAAGATTATATATTGTGTGAATAAATTATGGTTGACACTAATGACTAGACAGTGGCCTTAGATTACCATATCTAGCAGGTAATTTATTATTGAATATTATGCGTAGAAATAGCAATATTTTATTTGAAGAAAAACACTCGAGGAAGACAACAGAATTGTTAATTATTTAGTTCTAAATTGCTTATGACTTAATGAAATTATATAAAATCTAAAAATGATGCTCTCATTAATCACGGAATCTCCAGAATCACTGAACAGATTTGGATGCCATTTGGAGGAAAGTTAGCTTTTGTATCATAGAGACCCGCTAGGAAAGGATTCCTCGACATTCCTAAGCCCGTCAACGTTACTTTATTTCAATAAGAGTAACATTGGCAGTAATTTAATTTAATAATTTATTTCAAACAGGTGATTCTCAAAACATAAAAATGGTATAAAAGCTTGACTAATTTGGTTTTCATTGTGAAATGTTCCTGGTCATTTTACCAACTTTGTCATGATTGCACTACTTTGCATCCCCTAAAGTAGACTTCTAGATCACACAAATTTGTTATCTAGAAGAACGGCAGCAATATCTTTTATATAGATGAGATAGATTAGTGTTTGAGAAAATCACGAAGGGAAGGGTAAGCAGGCGTAGAGAACCACCCTGTAACGAAACAAGGGCTGACGGCTTGTAAAATATCAAACATTACAGTTTTTGTTAGAGTAAACAAATAAGTTTATTTTACTTCAAGTAAAATTATCTAATTGAAAATAATTGGTTTTCATTTGCTCTTACATAGTTTATTTCAATTATAATTCTTAAATCATTTTTTACAGGGTGAGCAGTAAAAAATAAAATGTCACACCCATGTCTGGAGGACAATAAAAGTCATAAGGACAGTCATTTATGAATAATGCGTAATTTATGGTTATGGAATTTATCCTGTTGTGGCTTGAACATTCTAAAACCATTTAGAGTGGACAGAAAAGTATAAGTGTAGGCCTACACATACATAATTTTATCTTTAATCAAGGATGTATTGTAATTAGCATATGAAAAATAATTAATAAGTATTATTTTAAGTTTATTATTTTTAAGTTAACATCTCAACTCAAAATAAAAAAAACACATCGACACTGACATCATTTAAGAATATGTTTTTATGAGTGAAATTGCGCGTGAGTCGTCTTTAACCTGTCACTGTAGCGAGAATAATAATTATAATAAAATAATTTCTTGTGGATGGATGATATTTTGATTCACTGTGATTAGTTTGGTTTATGACTCATTTAATAATTCAAACAAGTTAATGAGAAATTAGTTTTTTTGTAAACCCTTGCAAACTCGGTAAAAACGTGTTCTTAAACACAAATGTCACAATAAAAAGCAAATTAGTCTAAACAATATATCCAGAATACTTTTTTCTTAAAGAATATAACTTGATGGACATTGTAAAACTAGTTTGAAAACTACTGCTTAGTTATTTTAAGTTTTACAGCAAATTAAAACTCAGAGTTTCCTCGTTTCAGACTAGTGGCGCGTGGCCGTTCCATCGGTACAAAAGGTATTTTATTCGAACTTTTTTTTACATGACTAGCTCTGGATTGCGAGGAGATCGGCCGGTGACGTCACGACTACATTGAGCACTGGTAACAGAGACTTAATGTGAGTGAGGCTAAATGTCATTTTAACAGTTTAAAAACCGGTCAATTCCCGGCTATAGAATATTCATACTATCATATTTTATATTATCATTACTACTAAAATGATAGAATAAAAACCACTACTCGAACAATGAAGCATGTCATGGGGAAGTATAATAAGCTATTTTTAAGTTAACCAAAACATTTTTTTACGTTTAAACTGTATACGTCACCATTGTGTAAATATCATCCCACACGTAGGGTAAATCGCCAGTTATTGGCACTTTAAGGGACGCAACTCCATTAAATTTCGTTACACTTCACAGAAGCACTCAATATTATCTAAACAACTTTTTGAATTTTGTTGTAAACTGTATTAGTTGTATGGAACGGGGAATAATAAAAATCAACATCTGATTTCATATAATACTTTTTTTATTTATTTGAAATAAAAATAGCGTATGCCAGTAGTTCTTGGCACCCTATAACTACTGGTTTTGTTTTGTACATAGACCCCCATATTGTTGCTATCTTTGAGCTGTAACTTATCATTATTTCTACATAGGCTATCTGCCTGTGTATATAATGGTCTTACTAAGTTAAAAAATTAAAAAAAGAGGGTGCCAATAATTAGTGTTTGCAAATAATACGTGCCTTAAACCTACTTGGCATGTCAATAATACCGGTAATTGGCAGTGATAACTAGAATTACATCGAAAGGTCCAGTTATTGGCATGCCAATTTTACGAGATATTGGCACTGTCAGTTAGGGGCCAATAACTGAAAATTAATACAAATTTGAATCAATTGTTGGCACCCCCTTTAACTCATAATTTGCAGGTAAAGACATGAAATCTTGAAGGTTATGTGACCAATAGTACTTAATGAATACATACATAACATTCAGAATACATCTATATGTTAATCTGTAAATTGTTACTCGATTTCACATTCCGCTTGTGAGCTTCTTCCAACAAAGTTTAAAAACTGAAGCTGTCCTAGGTTGGTTGCTTATAACCGCAAGCTATACCTACCTGAAGAGATCTAAGAGATCGAACAGCGAAGCACAAGCGTATATATAAGTCTAGTCGTACTGTTTCTGGACCAGCATTCTTTGTCCTTGAACGCATACTACCAAACAGGACTAAGAATGTTGTTTTAATTATTAAAGTGTCACCAAAACAATCAGCCAGTCGGCGAACAGACGTTCTAACATGATTCGAGTGACACGGACTGGGCAGCGACTGCCTGAGTTCAGGAAAACCTAAACTTACACATCTCCTACACATCTATATATCTATTTTTAATTATTCAATTTGTTTATTTTAAACTTACCTTGGTAATTCACATGTATCTTCATGAACTCGATTCTTCAAGGAAGTAACGACCGTTAGCTTAGTTGTGTATTCGAACCTTGGACCAAGCACTCCAGTCTGAAGGCTCAACCAATCAGCCACAACTCCGTTAATTATGATTATGAATTATAGTTTATAAATGTAAGCTTATTTGATCTAATTCCATATAAATTCTCGTCAAAGCAGATTTATATTGAGTGAAGTTGAAAAAGTGTGCTCATTCATTGATTCATTCTAAAACAATAAGTGTTTTAAAATAAATCCTGTAAGCATATTCAATAAAAGATTTATAGCCAGGATTAACATTAACATTAAGAAATTACAGCTTTATTCAACTGTTTAGAAGGCTGGAAGCTCCCACGATCAACAACTGCCATGTATTCACGGACAGAAGAGGGCGTGAGTCGTCGAGTGCTAAGTGGCGGCTCACATTTTGTATGTAATAGTAACACATGAATGTATAGGATGTTCAATAATTCAAACTTACATTTGACTCGAGTCGTAAACGTCAGCTGGTAATGATATGGCCTTGGTGGTGGGGACGGTGGGGGAAAATAAAGCTCAAGGAAATTGAACCCGCCAGCCTTCTCTCCTACACAGCCTCTTGGAACATTCAGTTACATTGCTATATGTGTTCAGCATTTGTTTATGAATTATAGGACAGTTATATCTAATTATCATAATATCTTATTGTTAATCATAACAGTACAAAATTGCTAAACAAATATATTCTATAGTTTAAGGTATCCACCTGAATATATATGTAATTTAAATAGTACAGCATTTGATTTATTCTCGAACCCCGCTTAACCCAAATGTTTATTTTACAGTTTTATGCAGCTCGTAATTAGATAAAAAAACTTTCTTTTTACACATATTTCAAATCCTTTTTTGAAGTATGTAATTTTGTAGCATTGTATATTTATATGTACAATCGTATGGCTTTTAAAGCCAGCTTACAAACTAATAAAATAATAAAAATCAGACCAATAAACAATATATAAATAAAATAAAAACTATAATAAAAAGTACTTGTGTCTTTAGTGTTTAAATATTGATCTCCCGTCACAGAGCCAAATCCAGGTTTCGTAACTGTTCAACATTTGCTTCTCCGATTCATTGAAGACTACATAATATCCTTCTGAAAAGAATGCAAAGGGCAATAATCAGCTATGTGATCCATAGTATGAACTTCAACTCCACAATCACGTGACTGATCATTGGCAAATCCCCACTTATATATCCAGCAGTTGCATATTAATACCCCCGTGCGAAAGCGACTCAACATAGTTTATTCCACCCTCGACAGTCGTGGGGTCTGATACCAAAAATTTATTTCGACCGTCAAATATATCCCAAGTTAACACAAAGTTGCTTTTTGTCGAAAATTCGTTTAAGAATAACTGAGAAGCCAGTCGAAGAGGAGGTTTACTAGGTTTAAGCCGCCCTGCACGTTGGGGGATATCAGGCAAAATGGAGAAATTTGAAGTAGGTAGAATCTTTTTAACTTTCTGAGAAGTGCCTCTTTCTGTCTTATATCCGGAGGAACTATGTAGCACAGTACTAGATAGAGTTGTAGTGAGTAACAACCCTCATCGACCTATTCAGTTGTTTAACAACCTCTCGACCAAGTGCACTGTTAAGCCACACGGGACCACAGTATTCAGCATTGGATTAAAAAACCAGGAACAAAGATGTAGTACACAGAACTTGTGCATTGGCTCCCAACGATGATCAAGCGAGTTGGTGCACAATGCCAGTTCTCTCTCTCTCTCTCTCTCTCTCTCTCTCTCTCTCTCTCTCTCTCTCTCTCTCTCTCTCTCTCTCTCTCTCTCTCTCTCTCTCTCTCTCTCTCTCTCTCTCTCTCTCTCTCTCTCTCTCTCTCTCTCTCTCTCTCTCTCTCTCTCTCTCTCTCTCTCTCTCTCTCTCTCTCTCTCTCTCTCTCTCCCCTATCCTCCTCTCCCCTTAACACGATATTAAATTAATTTAATCACTACTATTACATGGGCTCCCTCCTCTTATAACAATAAGGAAATGCTTACTTACGTCCCCTCCTATCTTTTTCACCGTGACATAGAAGGAAGATGTCATGTTATCAAGAAGATCTACATTGCTTATGAGTTCTTCCAAAGGTCACCTTCTTTGGAATAGCTATGGTGGCATTTTTAAACTCATCTATTACGAACATTTTAGTGCAGGGAGAAGGAATAGATTCAGGCCATAGGGGCATTTAAGACAGGTAAAATGAGACAGATTAATTCCGAATTTAGATCACTGGCTGATCCAGAATGTAATTATAAAAAAAACTTAAATTTAATAAAAAACAAATGCTTAAGGATATCAAAGCCATGAAATAAAATATCTCTACTAAATAAGTAATATAAAAATAGACCCAAATAAATTTGTATAATTAATTATATGCATTTAAATAGTAATCACACAAATAAACTAATAACTAAATTCGAACGCAAAAACTAAATATAAAGCAAAATATAAATTTAATAGGTATTCCATTAAGACAGTGAGCTATGAGATTTTGCATTCAAAAAGAATTCGAAATATCATGTACTTGAATTTATCTTTTAACGTGGCGTGAGTAGAAATTAAATCATGAACTCTAGTACATGAAGAATTAACGTAAGGCTGTGCGTTATAATATTGAAAATTTCTAAGTTCTTCCTTTGAAGTATTTCAAATGAAAAACTAAGGCCTGTTTCTATAACATGTTTAGCCATTGCTGATTTTTAAACCTGTTCGTATGTCAAAATTTCTTTATGTAGAGTTTTCATTTATTCTCCTTTTTTGGCCAGATAAAATAAATTTTATATACAATTTTTTATTTCATTGAATCGTTTGATTTTTTAAAATTGATTTTTATTATAACTCTAATAATAAACTCCTCAAGATTCATTATTAAACGCCAGTTTGCAATACCAAACTTTGTAAAGATTATATTAAACTGTAATTAAATAAATGAAGTACTATAAAATAAAGTATATAAATAGTCTAAACATGATCATGAGGTTACAAAACAATAAACTGATGCAAGGATTGATAAATAAATATTGTTTTTGAATAGTGAATTTTGTCTGTTGTAACTGGTTGAATACTGATTCCTCTTTTATTTATGGCAGTGTTTGCAATTTCCCCTGTGTCAAACTAGTTTGATTTATGTGACTGCCAACAACAACTACAATAAATTAGTGAGAACATTATAACTGCCTACTTTCACGCGAGCCCGCAGCCCATTTAATGTTATAATCAAGTTTGTATTGTTTCCTTGCCGATGTTCGTACCAGACGAACGGAGATGGGGTATCGATTGTGTTAAACACATTTATTGTTGTACAATCGCTTGTGTACAGCCAACAATGTGTAACATCTGTAGAACACTGCAGCTATGTCTGGGCGAACGTTCTGTTGACATTTATTAATCATGTTATATAGACTTATTCACCTAAACCATTTAACTATTACAAAATATTCAGAACCGAATGCGAAAGTCTATTGTATAATACTCATTAAAAATAAATAAATAAAGAAAAATAACTTCAAATCCATAAATAGGGGACGTAAATTGTACAAAAACATGTGATCGTATATTGATTGTATATTCTATAAAAATTGATCGACTCAATCAGGTCACCCTTGGGATATCAGATATGTTAAATTTACAAACTTTACCTTATTATGAATGCTTATTTAATTACATAGATCAAATTTTAAAATTCTCTCACAATTTTCCCGTAAGAAGGCTAACTTTAATGTTTGTTATATAAACTAATATTTTTGACGAATTTTCAACTAACGAAAAATTCTAAGATTTTAATACCAAGTGTTTATTGTACAATTTGGCGTTAAGAAGCGTTCAAAGGTTTCTGGATTCGTACTTTCAAAAATCATTAAAACGACATGCAAAACAATATTATCTAACCATAATTGCAATACAGTATATCATATTGATGTAGCGTACATCAGTTGTAGTAACTAATATAATGAGCAATATATCCTGTGTACGTGATATACAGTGGCCATTAGATAAACTAAGTGTTGCAATTTCATCCTGATGTAGCGTACATCAGTTGTAGTAACTAATATAATGAGCAATATATCCTGTGTACGTGATATACTGTGGCCATTAGATAAACTAAGTGTTGCAATTTCATATTGATGTAGCGTACATCAGTTGTAGTAACTAATATAAAGAGCAATATATCCTGTGTACGTGATATACAGTGACCATTAGATAAACTAAGTGTTGCAATTTCATATTGATGTAGCGTACATCAGTTGTAGTAACTAATATAAAGAGCAATATATCCTGTGTACGTGATATACTGTGACCATTAGATAAACTAAGTGTTGCAATTTCATATTGATATAGCGTACATCAGTTGTAGTAACTAATATAAAGAGCAATATATCCTGTGTACGTGATATACTGTGACCATTAGATAAACTAAGTGTTGCAATTTCATATTAATGTAGCGTACATCAGTTGTAGTAACTAATATAAAGAGAAATATATCCTGTGTACGTGATATACTGTGACCATTAGATAAACTAAGTGTTGCAATTTCATATTGATGTAGCGTACATCAGTTGTAGTAACTGATATAAAGAGCAATATATCCCTTGTACGTGATAAAATGTGGCCATTAGCTAAATTACGTGTTCCAATTTTATATTGACGTATCGAACATTAGTTGTTGTAATTAGTACAAAGAAGACTATATTGCCATCATGCGATTTAAGGTAACTGATTCATTACAGGAACTATAAATATCCTAATACTTAGTAACAGTGTATTACATTCGACAAGAGATATTAAAAGCCTTCAGCGATAGGGAACACTGCATATTTATTGTAACACACTATTATCAGTGATTGTAGTGTATTGATTGTACTGTAAAGCACTATTTTAATTTAGTTTAAAACACTAGTAACTGTATGCATTAGTTTTACTCACCATACTATCTGAAGTTTACTAAAATCTTTAAAAAAACACTCTGAACTCTTACACTGGACTGAACTAACTGACTAAAACTCTTTGCTGTATTTTCTAGGCAACATTCTAGGAATATCTGTGGTGGAACAAAAAGGATGAAGAATATTCCACTAAAGGTCCACGCATAGAACCTTTTGTTAATCGTCTTTTGCTTTAAGTTTAAATAGAAATAACAAATCAAAATTATTGATCACATTACTGTTTTATAACAAACCGAACATTAGCCGTAATATGAGTACCACACAAAAGCATGGAAAATAATAAAGCAATAAAATTAATGAACATCACTTATCTTTTAAATCATTTTGTAAACGGCAGAACCTAGGTAGTAACTAGGCTTAAAGGTTAGATTATTTAGGAAGAAGATTAGATATTTGTAAACAATTTTTTTTTAATTACAAAATTAAAACGTAACCTACTATATACTAGCCTATACTTTCTTGTTCAATACCATTATCTGATACAAATAGGTCTACAATATCCTATGTATGTGATGTGTAATTGTTTCAATTGATCAATCTATCTGCTTTGATTTCATTTAAATGATTATGCCATCGTATGCCATACAAGTAATATAATTTGTAATGATGTTCATATTTTTCATATATACTGACATATATCATACTTTCCTAACATCATAAATGGTTGTTAAAATGAACTTTTTGTAAATTTACAAATATCATATTTTTATCAATTATATCGTGAATTGCCTAATTATATTTTATGACTAAACATGAAATGAATGTAATGACAGTGTATCATGGGAGGTCACAAGCTGTGGTGGGCTTGTGGGTGGGTTTGAGGAGGGGTGTGGTGGGGTAGGGGATGAAGAGATGATTTAAGCAGCAGGAAATTGCATCGCATTATCATAATTTACAAAGTTACTATTTATGTTCTCTCTTCGTACATTTTCTTTCCACTTTTCCCCTTTCTTTTCTATTACGGCCAAATGTTTTTAATGATCATATATTATGCATACATTCCTCGTTTCTTTAATATTTAAAAGGAGTAATAAACAAAGGTTTGGAGCTTACTATGAAGACAGCCCTAGTTTTAGAATCGAAATTTGTTGTCATATTTGACAGATAATTAGGAAATGGTTTCTAAATTATATTTTACAATATATACATATAAATTTATTCAAAATTGGATAAGTCGGCAATTTTCTCGATTCTATCTGAAAGAAAGTAATTAAATTTTTTTCATAAATAAACAATCATCTGGTCGCAGTAATAAACTTACAGGATATGATTTGGATATAATATACACATAAATCAGCTAATCACAGTAAAACGTTTTCAGCACTGAAACTTATTTCCGTTTGTAAAATGTGGGTATTTGGGAAATTATTGAAATACTCTGTTTCCGTTTTTAACTGTAGGGACTAAATATATAAAAATGTTCTTGTTTATAAAAATGCAATGTTAAGTACAAATTGCAAATGAATCCATTCACTAGTTTTCGAGTTTTTTGTACACAGATATACGGAAGTTTGATTTTTATATGTGTTAAAACCGATCAATCGGAAAATCTGCAACAGTTTAAAATGTTTATTTTAATCTATATAAATATTACTTGATAAAGATTTTGCAAAAAATTAGTCCGTACAATAAACCTCCATGATTACTGCGTTGATAAGCCTGAGACTCCTGGGGGCGATTCCAACACTGGCGAAAGGGAAATCCCACCCTCAAGGTGTTTTGTGATGTTTGTATTAGGGGTAAGCATGTCTTCTTTTCTACAAATTAAGGCTGTACTGAATAGTATTTAGAGGTAGTAAATTACACGATATTATTGTCAAATATGATTCGAAAAAAAGAGGAATGAACTGATGCGTAAGGATTCACTAACGGAGCCAATTTTCTTCTGGAAATAACAGAAGAAAAGAAAGAAACAAGTCGCTTACAGAATGTTTAGTACAGCTGTTTGGTACGATAAGAAGTCAATTTCGTTTTCGTATTTTAAAATGTTATTTCCCTCGGCAAAATATGTTATATTTTGATAAATTTCAAAACAATTAAGTTGTTTGATTATATTTAAAATATATCGTAACCATAAATAATATTTACAAGCCTCAAATGAAAATAAAACTAAAAAGGATAATAATTTTGTTGTTTCACTTATCTTCGTGTGGTCGAATTTAATTTCAAATTTTGGCATTAAAGATGATTTTTATAATTTTGAACAATTCATTCATTACATTAGTTTTGATTTTATTTAGTAAAAAAAAGTCAGATGATAATTTTTTAAGTACACCTAAGTAAAAATAATAATATTAGTTTAAACGATTCGTAAAGAAGATATTATTTTAGCCGTAATTGAGTGACTTTGCTTTTTTTAAAACCTTTGTGACTAGCAATCATATTTAAAATGGAATATTAAAAAAATGTGTCATTATAAAAGTTTAATTTATATTTTTCTAGTTAGTTGTACAAAAAAATTGTATATTTAGGTTTCTGAGACCATTAGCTCCAATTTTATTGGTCGAGTAGTACGCCTATCGTCTCCAGAGCTTAAGCTTGGATTCGATTTCTACAGTGTCTTTTGATAACCTTGCACCCCCGGTGTTGACTCAGGATCGTGAGACAAATTGGGAGGCTACTACTTCAGTAGCGAATTCTGGTGACGAACGCTGGAACTGACGGTGTATGGACCTGATGTGCTAACGTAACAACACAAAAACAAGGCAAAAAAACGTCATCCAGCGTTTTGGGTCTTTGTGGGCTCAATCGTGGGATATATTACTAAAACTTGTCATTCTCAACAAAGGTATGATTTGAAAACGGCCACTCTAAAACTTTAGCCTTAGATTGGTGGCTTGTTTAGTAAGTAAATAAAATAACTAGATTAAAATAACCATAGACACAGAAAAGAAAGAAACAGAGGTCGTATCCATTAGAACACTCAATTATTTCTCTAGCATGTCCTGGGATGGCATGGCCAGATTCTTGCCACTCCCTCCTGTAATCTCTCTAAATCCTCAAGGATAAATTTATTAATTATTACTACAAATGTAAATTTGTTGTAATATATAATATAAAACTACCACTTAGATGTTCGCTGTGGCCTTAAGAAAGCGACATCTGCTTCTTTTTTTCTCTGTGCAATGGGTCTTTGAAGAGGCATGTGGATCCCAGATAATGGATTAAAAAAAATCCAAAATAATACAGTGCCACTCTGTTCTATCTTAACATCTGGTTGTATCTTGATGTCTAGCCGTATCTTGAAATCTGACTATATCTTGACCTCTGGCCATATCTTGACATCAGAACGTATCTTGACCTCTGGTCGTATCTTGACATCTGACTATATCTTAACATTTGGCTGTTCCTTAATATGTGGCTGTATCTGGACGTCTGGGCGTATCTTGACATCTGACAATATCTTCACATCTGGCCGTATCTTGACATTTGGCCGTATCTTAACATCTGACTACTGCCGACGCAGAAATAAAGTGTTCTCGAGTTTGAAGTTTGTTTACTCAAAAAACTAAAATGCATATAAAAAATCAACTTATACCATAATTTTTCTCGTTTAATGTTACGTCATGAAATGTTATTATAAGTTTTAATAATTTTTATCCTTGTTGGAAAAAAGTACCGAATTTTCACTAGTTTTCACTGTGCTTCGACTTTACACTTTCATTACTGAAAAACCCGTCAATATATCTCATTTATATTTCATTACGTGTGGAATGTTTGCTATAACTTTTAAACTTTTCAAGACAAATATTTTTTATCAATTTCCTGAAACAACGTGTTCTTGGCTTCTAGAGGTCAAACAATTAATTCCTTGGTCACGTTGTAATCCTTAAATTCTTGGTCGATTTAGAATCACAACCCTTTCCACGCGTATTACGGGATTTCTCGCAACGTTATATTTACGTAAAACGCGTATTACGGTATTTCTCGCATTTGAATATTTTGAGATAAATATTTAAATTTAAGTGATAAAACTATACTAACGTGTACGTAAATGGTTATTGAGGTAATTTTGAAGACAATAGAAAGGATGACAACGTTTTTTGTCATCGTGACCTTCACGCACCGTCGCCATGGCAACCGAGCGGCCATTGTGTGCTGCTGCGCCGCGCGTATTACGGGATTTCTCGGACCACCCAGATGAGTGTTTTGAGTTATTTCACACAAAAAAAAAAAAAAAAAAAAAAAACATTCTAGGGATACTTGTAAGTGCTTGTATGTCATCTATATTAGTAAACTTGTAAATAATTATTATGATTACATATATATTTTAGCTTAATCTAATTTAATTTTTTTATAGATTTATGAGTAAATAAACAGAATAATTGTTCAACAATGGGAATTTTACAAATTGCTGTATATTAAATATTGATTTAAAAATACCAGTTTGGATTGTGTTTTCTTAACAGTTGTTGGCCTTATAACAAAATTCTAAATAGAACTTTAAACATTTTTAATATATTTTTTTTTAAATTTATGACACGTTTAAAAGAAATAGCAAATTTCTTATGTAGCGTGCAAAGGGTTTTAAATTGACATTTGGCCATATCTTGACGTCTGGCCATATCTTGACGTCTGGCCGTATTTTGTTGTTACTGCAGTAACAAAAACCAGGTACACGTCATTGAACACAAGTTTCATTGCGTGTAAGCACAGTAAGATATAATTATGTGATGGTCGATCCCGATAAAAAAAATAAATAAAAAATAACAAGGTTTATCATCCTCAAACCTCAGGGAACTACAAAAGCAACGACAAACATTTACTCGCAATAATTAACAAAGAACTAACTAACAAAGCCCACTTTGAATGACTAATCAAGGTGTTTTCTCCGTAGGAGTTGCAGTGTGTCTGTGAAATATATATACAAACTTAAGAAATGGTTCTAAAGAATTGGCACAAAATGTACCCCGTATTAAACACTAAAAAATCAAAACTTTGACAGTTACCAGTTTGATCCCCAAATATGTTTTTTTTTGCTATAACTAAAAAACTAATCAAGTTAGAGACATGCCGTTTTTACTAAAATATTTTAAATTGTAATTTACATCTTTTGTGAAAATTTATTCAAAATAGTTAGAGCCGGTATTGAGAAAATTCTATTATTGTATGCTTTTTGAAAATAAAAATAATAAAATCAAAATTTCAAAAAAGTGAAAAATGTCTGGGAGATATTGGCTAAATACACATACATACCAAATTTCATAAAAGTTTATGCAGCCGTTTGGTCTGCAGTGAAGTGCACATACACACAGACAGACACAGATACGGACAGACATCAACAATTTTTTACGAAAAACCACTATTTTGAGTTCATGGGACCCTAAAATGGATTTTTAGACCAGATTGTAAAAAAAATGTTTAGACGATCACAATACTTTCTCTATGCTAACGCATATGGGAGAAAGTAAAACGACTTTGAACAACGTTTGGAAGCATACAAACTCTATTAGTATATTAAAGTATTAATTACACAAAATGTTTTTTGAATATTTAATAGTTCTTAATCTTCACTATTTGAGAACTCATTTGATTTAATCACTCTAATTTATTTGTTATTTTAAACTGTACCTGGAACAACAAGTAAAACAATTAATTAGTTTAGATACAAGTCTACATTTAAAATGACTTTAATTAACAACAACGACTAAGGAATGTATTTGAAAATAATAATATAAAAAAACATCACGCAGAAAAATTTTATGTAGGATAACGCACTTTTGCAGTTTATGAAATGTATATATTCGAAATAATTTCGTCGAACAACATTTGTATGATAAAATGTTTAAAAAATACTACATATAATTTACAAAAGAAGAAATATAATTGTGCATACAAAACATACATATAGAACAGAACTAAAAAAAGAAAAAGACAACATGCATTGGTAGTATTTTTAAATCTAAATTAGCAATGAACATACAAAATAAAGAAATATGTAAAAAATACAAGTTAGAAGTCAATAAATAAATATTTTAAAACATTTTTCACTCAATTATAAATACCTTGAAAATATTAAGAATAAAAATGGTCCTGAAGGTGTATTTACATTCTAAAGCCATTAGCATTTACTAACTTAAAATAGTATACTTATCTATGTTGTATACTTGGTCTATATACTGTACAACATAAAAAGCAAATTGTTCGTCATGTGGTCGTGTGACAGCAATAAATGATTATTAAAGATCCACTTTTCTGAAGATTTCCTGATTGATGTATATTGGCAAAAATATTGTTAATGATAACATTAAAATGTTACAAGAAACATATTTATACTATTTTATTGGAAATTGAATTATTTTGAACAGATGTTACTGCAAGAATAAAAAAAAAAAAAAAAAAAAAAAAAAAAAAAAAAAAAAAAAAACAAGAAATCTCGTTATTTATATTGAGTGTAAAAGACCTAAAATCTTTAAGAATACATTTTTACAGACATTCCTAAAAACATATTTTTATCAAGAAAAAGAAAATTTTACTTTACTTCTGTAAATTACCTTCTACGACATCTTCCATTATCCATATTATTAACTTTTTTGAGTATCTGAAATTTATTATTACAAAAACAGTAAAATGTTTTTTATTTGATTTCCTAATTAATTGTTGGTAGCTTAGTTCGTTTAAACCCAGCTTCATAATGTAAAGGTTCTGTAAATATATTAGAAAGGGATTAGTTAATAACTACCTCCATTGCATCTGACATTTTGCTATTAATTATTGACACTTTCTAAGGAATAGTAGGCCTTAGTTTGTAACAACGACTACATTCACATTCATTCGAAATCCATCTTAACGATCAGTGTATGAAGAATAAATGAAGACTACACAAGTAGCCTTGTATATAATTACTTGTCTATCTAAAAACATCACATACACTCAATTGTATGACTTCTTCAATTAGCGAATGAAATGGACAAAATTGCTTTATTGACATGTGAAAACAATGTTAAAACGAAGAGGACTATTAAGTCCTCTCTTATACATGAACCAAAAATAATTGATTATTCCAGTAAGGGCTTGTAGTAAATAATTTTTTTTTTAATTAGCTAAACCCAGCCACGTTTTTGTGGCTTGGTCTGATATTAACTATTAGTATTAATATTTGATTGTAATTGTTAGAAAAATAAAGGTTAACTATTTACATGAATTTATCTCAAGTAAAGTAACTTACAACTGTTTTTATAAATAAACAATCATCTGGTCACAGTAATAAACTTACAGGATATGATTTATGTGACATATTATTTATTTATGTAACATAATATGCACATAAATAAGCTAGTCACGGTAGCACTTTTCATTTTCTCTCACATGCGTTCGTTAGCATAGAGAAAGAATTGTGATCGTCAAAAAAAAATCTTTTTACAAGTTGGTCTAAAAATCCATTTTAGGGTACCCTGAGCCCAAAAAAGTGTTTTTTTTAGAATAAAATGTGATGTCTGTCCGTATATGTATGTGCAGTTCACTGGAGACCAAAAAATGGACATATAGTTTTAAAAATGTTTTGAAATTTTAGTTTTTTTATTTTTATGGGCAAAAACATAGAAAAATAGAATTTTCTCAATAACGGCTCTAACGATTTTGATCAAATTTTCAGGAAAGATGTGAATTACTATTTAAAATATTTTAGTAAGAAATGCATGTCTAACTTGATTAGTTTTTGAGTTATGGCAAAAAACTAATTTGCGAATCAAACTGGTAATTTTCAATGTTTTGACTTTTAGTTTGTAATATGGGGGAACGTTTGTGACAATTCTTTGGTACCATTTATTCAGCATCATCTAGGAGCTGCGGGGTGAGTGAAAATGAAAGAGTTGGATGTACTGTAATACTTATTTAACGAAATTACTGAAACGTCTATGTTGGGAGGAGAAAAACATTCCTTAGCATAAATGAACTTGCATTCACCTCTGTTATAGGTTCAAAATAAATAAATGGTTCCAAGGAACTGGCACAAACTTTCCCCCATATTAAACACTAACAAATCAAAACTTTAAAAAATTACCAGTTTGATTCCAAAATATGTTTTATGCCATAACGAAAAAACTAATCAAGTTAGAGACATGCGGTTTCTACTAAAATATTTAAAATTGTAATTCACATCTTCCCTGTAAATTTAATCAAAATTGTTAGATCCGATTTTTGTGAACATTCCATGTATGTATGTTTTTTGGCCTTAAAAAAAGAAAAAGAATAAAAAAGTGAAAAAATGATCTGGAGATTTTGGCTAAATAGACCTACATACCAAATTTCATAAAACTGTATCCATCCATTTGGTCTCCTGTGTAGTGTACATACACACAGACAGACACACATACGGAAAGATATAAACATTTTCTTTCTTGAAAAACCCACTTTTTGGTTTGAGGGGACCCTAAAATGGATTTTTAGACCAACTTGTAAAAAAAATTTTTTTTTCGATTACAATACTTTCTCAATGCTAATGCATACGTGAGAAAGTAAAATCAATGTAGGCCTAATTCCAGCTAAAAGTCATAAATAATTCATTTAATAAAATGTAAAATGAAAAATTTTAATTCCGTAATAACCACTACTGTAAGTACATAAACAAAGGAAGTATTGCGCTACTGAATAATGCAGTTTTAAAAGGAGTTGTTAGGTGTTTCCATCTAGCGGTGTTATACCCAACTAACACGACGAGCCGGATCCCATTTCAGTACTTTCTGTTTAGTCTTGTAATATTGTTATTATTCAGAATATTATCCAAATAAGTTCCAAGAGCAAAGCCCCTCGTGTGAGAAGCTATTTACATTGTAAGTTATGTTAATGTTTACAAATTCCCATCACATCCCTCCTCTCTTCCAAATTGTTTGCCATTATCACCCTTTGCTTCTCTCACGGCCGTTATATAACTTCAAAGACAACTTCGTTTTTCGTTAATTACTTTTCACGAGAATGCAAATAAACGAACTGGCTAATAAGTGACAAGTTAGTAGGTCCGGGGTGAATGAGCTTCAACATTGTTACAACGTCTATGTGAACTGTATAATTTTATTCGATTAAATAAATATTGTTAGATGGCATAAAGGAGGCTGGAAGAAAATTGTTAATATAATTTAGTTTTGAGAACTTAAAATTTTAAGGGTGGTCGATAAACAATTACTTATATAATGTTTTTGATTAAAAGCTGTAGTCATCTTGTAATGTGTTGGGAGGGGGGGAGAAGATATTAATGCAGACATGGCTACCTAAAGTGGCTAATTTGGCCCCTCTAGCTGCATAACTCATTAAGAAAATGTGCGCTATATTTTATGATAATTTTGAGAATATGGTGGATAAAGATACTTCCCAAACTAGTGAAAAAAGAGGGGAAATAGGGGAGGGAAACAAGATGTAGGTATGTGTGTTAGTGAGGCAGGCTCCTTGCTTCATACAGCGAAAGTTGCGGTGTAGTTAGAACTAAATTCCTGGAGTGCTCAACTGAACGCCTGGAGCGCTCAACTTAAAGGGCTATTTAATTATGATACTGTAACATGGATAGTAAATGGTGATAAATTGTTGATTTACGCTATACTATGTAGTATATACCTGCGGCTTGGTGGTTTGGTGACTTAAGTTTAGGACTGCCTAGATCAATGTCCAAGGTTCGACCCTCCAACTGAGGTAACGGTCAGCACTTCTCTCATAATAACATAATAATGAGAGAATAACACTTCTCTCTCAGAATAATACCCAAGCACAGGCCTGCAGGCTAATGTGTACTGGTGAGGGATGATGATATATATATTAATATAAACAATCCAAAATCGATGTACTTACTCATCACAAAATCTCTGGAATCACTAAACAGATTTTAGTGGAAGTTAGCTTTTGTATCATATAGACCTACTAAGACAGGATTAGCCGATATTCAATTCCTAAGGGATAAAAACAGCCCCTCGATCTTTCCTCTATCCCATAAAAGTAGGATTTGCCTTAATATAATAGTTTATTTCAATCAGCTGATAAAAAAATATGACAAAAACTTTGGTTGATTTGGTTTTTATTGTGAAACGTTTACAACATATTTTAGGGTAATTTCTACTAACTCTAACATGATATCACTCTAAAAAGTGTACTTATAGGACTGTAAAACTTTGTTATCTAGGAGAACGGCAGCAGGCTGAGCTTGATGTGATGGTTTAGAGAGGCACGGAGGAAGGGGTAAGCCAGTGTGGAGAACCACCCGGTAGCGAAGCAAGGGTTGTCGACTTATACATTATATATACATACTCCTTTTGTATTCTCTATCTAGACGCCGTATGTAGATAGTTACTCTTTGGCTGTTCTACGGTTTTCTATTGACATTTTCTGCTCTGTATCATGTGTATTTATTATATTTTGCAAATTTTTCTCTTATTTATATTCCTTATCCTGTTGAGGGCATTTACTCTACTTGTCCTGGAACTCTCTTTGCTATCTGTGTTTTAGTATTGTAAAGTATATTTATCTGAATTAATCTTATATTATGTAGTTTTGTTTGTGTGACTGGTCAGCTTAAGCCGTAACCCATTTATGGTTTTTCTAGTACCGTTTGTATTTTATATGCAGATTAATTTTCATATTAGGCATATATTTCCTAATATGAAAATAAAATTGATTCTTTTGCAAATTATGTAAAGTAAATGAAATATATTACCTAAATATGAGTAAATAGTCTTACGATGAAAAAGAGTTAACGGATAAAATAGAAACAGATGTCGCTTTTTATGGCCGCAGAGACAGCCTCAGTAGCAGTTATAACTAAGGAAACGTCGATGGTGTGTTTCTACCCCTTAGGAAAATCACTTCGAGAAATAATGTCTTAGTAAGTATCTATGATACAAAAGATAACATCCCTCCAAATTTCATAAAATTTGATCCAGAGATTCCGTAATGAGTGAGTACATAATTTTTGGATTATATAAACTGAGATTTGCAATGACTTCGAACCACAGATAATTAAAAAAAATAATTTCTAATGTTAGGGGTAAAAAAGGACGTTATAACTAGGATTTAATTTGTTGGTAACCTACAATTTACACTATCACCAAACAAAAACACCAAACTACTAAAATTAATTATGCTCCTAGCAAATTAAAAATGAGTTTAGAATTTAAGCTTTTAATGAATAATAAGTAACAAAAAATATTGAAAAGACAGATTTTTCGCAGGATCACCAAATCTTGGTTAGCGACAAGGATATTCTTGTTTCTAATTATTGAACACGGTCATAACCATCTCCACCCGTACTAAGTTCATAATTGTGCCAAGTGGTAATATACGACCATGATTGATACGAATAAACGATACTATTTATAGCTCATCATTAGGAAATAGACGAGGTCCTTCAAAGAGTACAACAAGAGTGTGTTAGGGTGCGAAAAAACATATTGTAACTTATAAGCGAAAACTACACAATTACCCCCTAATTTTTTTTTACAGTTTTGGTCGACAAATACAAAATAAATATTAATTATAATTTTAAAAATTAATATTTTCTCAATTGGCGATTTTTTAAAATTCTTTTGTGGAGTACAAAAAAGAATTGAAAAATATACAAAATTAGAATTCCTATTACCCTACAGTAAGTATAGATGTAATATTAATGATATCAAATATTTGTACTCAATTACTTTATATTTGAGTTGGGTTTATTTTTGGGTTTGGGTTATGGGTTATTTTTGGGGTTTGGGTTATTTCGGTTTAGTTTTTCATTTGGATAACTTTTTAAACATTAACGTACTGGCAAAACAACGAACGGTACATCAACAATACAATATAACTTACACAATGTTGGGATTGTAAGAAAGTGGCTGTTATAGTAATTAATATACACTTCTAAGGAATATACATTTATATTTATATACACTTTTGCCTCCATCAATGTATTTTTAAGTATAAAAATGTTGGCTCTAATGGTGGAGTGTTGTAATTGCGACACTGCCTAGTACATAACAATAACATAAAGGACGGTCAAGAGTCGGGGCTGAGGGGTTACACCGTCAGTCAGTTGTTGGCGTGACACGTGCCTGCAACAAGACTGCAGTGAAATGAGTGGACACTGCCAACTACACCACAGTAACATAAAGGATGGTCAGTGGTCAGGGTTGAGAGGTTACAACGCCAGTCAGCTGTTGGCGTGGCACGTGCCAGCTACAAGACTGCAGTGAAATGAGTGGACACTGCCAACTACACCACAGTAACGTAAAGGATGGTCAGTGGTCAGGGTTGAGAGGTTATAACGTCAGTCAGCTGTTGGCGTGGCACGTGCCAGCTACAAGACTGCAGTGAAATGAGTGGACACTGCCAACTACACCACAGTAACGTAAAGGATGGTCAGTGGTCAGGGTTGAGAGGTTACAACGTCAGTCAGCTGTTGGCGTGACACGTGCCAGCTACAAGACTGTAGTGAAATGAGTGGACACTGCCAACTACACCACAGTAACGTAAAGGATGGTCAGTGGTCAGGGTTGAGAGGTTACAACGTCAGTCAGCTGTTGGCGTGGCACGTGCCAGCTACAAGACTGCAGTGAAATGAGTGGACACTGCCAACTACACCACAGTAACGTAAAGGATGGTCAGTGGTCAGGGTTGAGAGGTTATAACGTCAGTCAGCTGTTGGCGTGGCACGTGCCAGCTACAAGACTGCAGTGAAATGAGTGGACACTGCCAACTACACCACAGTAACGTAAAGGATGGTCAGTGGTCAGGGTTGAGAGGTTATAACGTCAGTCAGCTGTTGGCGTGGCACGTGCCAGCTACAAGACTGTAGTGAAATGAGTGGACACTGCCAACTACACCACAGTAACGTAAAGGATGGTCAGTGGTCAGGGTTGAGAGGTTACAACGTCAGTCAGCTGTTGGCGTGACACGTGCCAGCTACAAGACTGCAGTGAAATGAGTGGACACTGCCAACTACACCACAGTAACGTAAAGGATGGTCAGTGGTCAGGGTTGAGAGGTTACAACGTCAGTCAGCTGTTGGCGTGGCACGTGCCAGCTACAAGACTGCAGTGAAGTGAGTGGACACTGCCTACTACATCACAGTAACATAAAGGATGGTCAGTGATCAGGGCTGAGATTTACAACGTCAGTCAGCTGTTGGCCTGGCACGTGCCAGCTACAAGACTGCAGTGAAGTGAGTGGACACTGCCTACTACACCACAGTAACGTAAAGGATGGTCAGTGGTCAGGGTTGAGAGGTCATAACGTCAGTCAGCTGTTGGCGTGACACGTGCCATCTACAAGACTGCAGTGAAATGAGTGGACACTGCCAACTACACCACAGTAACGTAAAGGACAGTCAGTGGTCAGGGCTGAGAGGTTACAACGTCAGTCAGCTGTTGGCGTGGCACGTGCCAGCTACAAGACTGCAGTGAAATTAGTGGGCACTGCCAACTACACCACAGTAACGTAAAGGACAGTCAGTGGTCAGGGCTGAGAGGTTACAACGTCAGTCAGCTGTTGGCGTGGCACGTGCCAGCTACAAGACTGCAGTGAAATGAGTGGACACTGCCAACTACACCACAGTAACGTAAAGGATGGTCAGTGGTCAGGGTTGAGAGGTCATAACGTCAGTCAGCTGTTGGCGTGACACGTGCCATCTACAAGACTGCAGTGAAATGAGTGGACACTGCCAACTACACCACAGAAACGTAAAGGATGGTCAGTGGTCAGGGTTGAGAGGTCATAATGTCAGTCAGCTGTTGGCGTGACACGTGCCATCTACGAGACTGCAGTGAAATGAGTGGACACTGCCAACTACACCACAGTAACATAAAGGATGGTCAGTGGTCAGGTTTGAGAGGTTACAACGTCAGTCAGATGTTGGCGTGGCACGTGCCTGCTACAAGATTGCAGTGAAGTGACTGAACACTGCCTACTACATCACAGTAACGTAAAGGACAGTCAGTGGTTAGGGCTGAGAGGTTACAACGTCAGTCAGCTCTTGGCGTGGCACGTGCCTGCTACAAGATTGCAGTGAAGTGACTGAACACTGCCTACTACATCACAGTAACGTAAAGGACAGTCAGTGGTCAGGGCTAAGAGCTTACAACGTCAGTCAGCTGATTGCGTGGCACGTGCCTGCTACAAGAATGCAGATATGAAAGCAACTCACATCACATGAGTCTGGGACTAACGATCGATACGTCATTACGTGTCGCTATAGAAACCAACCCCTACCCGCACCCACCCCACAACTTAGGGGAATGAATATTTTTATATTCAAATAAACCTTGCTAAAAGTACTTATTCCAGATATCTCTCTCTTCCATCCGTCGAATTGAATATAACATTATATTGGTTCTATGCTTTATGAATTTCGTTCTTCGTGCATTCGATATGAGGCATGCTAGCAAACGTTATATGTTTCCTCGATGTTAATAATAAATATACAATTTCAATACGAGAAACATTTCAGAGAATACCACTTTCGATTAGATTTAATTTTCGTAAATTGATAATTATTTTTAGGTGTTTATAATTAACTGTAATCTGTTAAATAATTATTGAAGATTAAATTATGTGTATTAAAATGGGAAGTAGTACAAAAATAATGTGGATTACAGTATTTCTTATACTTTTTACCTCATACTGACAAGTTTGGTAATAAACATTTACGATAAAATCAAACTCAGTTATAATAGCAGAGCACTTTAATTTTATCATATACATCGTTATGTATATATATATATATATATATATATATATATATCGTTATGTACATACATCGTTATGTAGGGCTGAGTAAAATATTTCAAGGTTCCCTTTAACTCACTCAAAAAATACAGTCGGAATTTAATCATAGAGAATAATACTACACTCATAACCTGACAACTAATCGTACGTTGGTATGGAAATGGAATTAAGATAAAAAGTTTGTATACTTAATACAATATAATAAGGTTAAAAATATTTATTTTAAAGGTTAATTATCGTTTATAGGCCATGATATAAGTCTACGATTCTAAAGTAGTAATACATTATTCATCAATAAGACGCCGATCGTATAGATGTGGGCGAATATGAGGAGCGAATAAACGAGAGTAGTCTGCGTCATTGACTAAGATTGACTGTTCCTTAGAACGAGCCATTTGTTGACAGCCCAATAGCCAGGTCAACTAAGGGTTCTATAAGTTTTCGTGGAATCCGAACCACGTAGTATTGGCCTGATTTTCAGCTAATTTGCAAGCCTGTTAGCTTAATACTCAAGTTATCTCCCCTATTCAACATCCGGGCACCACCTAGCACCCAACATGGACACCCTAGACTTCTTTAGAAGTGCCCACGCCGATAGCAACCATTGAGCGGACGTTGTGTCAGTGTTAAGAGAACATAGAACTTATCACCTACAATATCCATAACACTATATCCCCTAGCAGCTGGGTTACAGCACTGCATCACTTGTTCAGACTTTTTTTAATCGACTTATCTTTTAATCATACAAAGCCTAATTTTTAGAACAACTGTTTTAATTATTTATTTAACATAAAAATAAATTTCGTTCACTGCATTTTTTCTCGTAAAAGTTTAGTAAAATTTCAATTTGATTTTTAGTTTAAAATTAATTTAGATACAAATTGAGTTAAATTAGAGTATAAATAAAAGTCCAGTATACAAACAAACAAACAAGTACGGTTTTAAACAATGGCCATTTGAACAATGGTCGGTTGAAATTCAATGGTCATTTGAATTTCAAAGTGACTAGTTTGAACAATATTATTTATCCACTATTTAACGGTTTTAAGTAAATTATTCTGATCAAAAATTATACTTTATGGAACACAACCATTAAAAAAATTATCAAATTATCTATGGAAAAAATAACGTTGTTGTGAAAGTGTTTCCATATTTTTTTCCTCCCTATATAGACAGATATTAAAATAGCAAATCTACTATCATAAAATAAGCTATTTTAAATTTACGACAAGGCTCTTCCAGTCTTCTACAGGAAGAACTGGTTGTAATGTAATACTGAAGTTTACTGCCTCTAAACACTGTACAATCAGTATACCGTACTCGATTAATATTTTAAATTGAATAGCTTGAATGAATGGATTCGCGTGAGAATACCTCTGGTCTGAGGAAGATAAACGTGGTTTATCCATTTCGATCGGCAATATAGTTGTAATTGATTTGTGATAAATTTATTTTGTGTCACATTAACTTGCATTGCATTCTAATGCCTTGAAACTTGTTATTTAAAAACTATTAATTGTTGAAAATAGTGCGAATAAATTTCTAGAAAATTACATTATAATTAATCAGTACTAACCAAATTGTTGTACTTTTTAACTTATTGTGGTTTCTTATTTACTTTAAGGATTTCAGACTGTTTATATTCAATGGAATTCAGTTATTTAATTGAATCTCTTCATTAAAATTGTTCTTTAAAAATAGTGTTCAAAGTTATTTTATACAGGTCATAAAACGATTTATACATAAAAAAAATAACAACGTGTAAACATTGTTGTGAGGTGTTTATAAGATTTATATGAAAAATACGGCTAAAATGGTAATAGATTTTATTATTTATTAACTAATTAAATGTTTAAATGGCATTATTTACAGTAAAAAGGACACGCATTAGTTTTATTTCTCTCAAAATATAAATTACTGTACCTACATTGTTTTTGTTGTTGTTTAATGTTTTTTTTAATTTTTTTAAATTGATACAATATTACTTTATACACATTTCAATATTTTACTGTGCAATGTAAATTTCGACCATTTTAAGCCATCTTCAGGCAAATTACAATGCTATTAACTCATGTGTTTTAATATCATATATATTATCACTGTACGTGTATGGGCGGGTTATGTAAAAAGTAGGTGTTTCTAAATGTATATAATACGTTGTTTGGTGGAATTAATCTGTATATTTAAAAAATCGATTAAGTAATACATTGTTCGTCAATGTGTAATTTTGAAATCAGTCAACAGTAAATTTACATTGTATTTAGCACGGTCTAAGGTTGCCATTATGTTGCTTATGTAATATCTAAATATTTAGTTCTTTATTAGAATATTTAATCATTGAATTGAAATTATTTAATTTCATAATCATTATATAGTCAGCATATTTGAATTTTTGGGAGGTTTTTAGTGTTTTTATAAGTTCGTTGAATCTGGTATTGAAAGAATGGCCAGTCCCCCTCTCCAATATAGTGACTCTGACAATCATGTCAACTTCAATTGTAAATCCCCCTATTATTAAAGTTGTTATTATTATTTTAAAAATCGAAGCTATATTGCTTAAAATGATTGCTACCTTAAAAAAATAGCCATGAGTTATTTGTATAGTTTTCTGTTGTTTTTTAAACGTCTGTCCGTGCAATCAGCCGTGATCTAATTAGATGCATTTAAGTGTCCCAGTTACTGATAGAAATTATTTTAATTTCGTGTAGATTCGTAAACAATGCTAATTTTTCATTAAGCCCATTAATAAGAACAATATTAGATATATTAGATAGTCATTATATCTACAATAGTCTTTCTTTATTAAGATTACAATGATAATACTAGTAATGTTAACATTTGGAATGAATTTAACATTAATGCTGTGTTAATTTAAATACTAGTAAGTGTTATTTTTAGAAAAGTGCTACCAATCTATGTTGTTTTGAAAAAAAACCTAACTGCAAAAACAGGTTAAATTAGGACAAGTTAGGTTATGTTAGGTCAGGTAAAGTTAGGTTAGGTTATGTTAGGTCAGATAAAGTTAAGTTATGTTAGGTCAGGTAAAGTTAGGTTAGGTTATGTTAGGTCAGGTAAAGTTAGGTTAGGTTATGTTAGGTCAGATAAAGTTAAGTTATGTTAGGTCAGATAAAGTTAGGTTAGGTTATGTTAGGTCAGATAAAGTTAAGTTATGTTAGGTCAGGTAAAGTTAGGTTAGGTTGTGTTAGGTCACGTAAAGTTAGGTTAGGTTATGTTAGGTCAGGTAAAGTTAAGTTATGTTAGGTCAGTTAAAGTTAGGTTAGGTTATGTTAGGTCATCTTTACCTATCAAGCAAATATAGGTTAGGGTTTGTTACGTGAAGTTAACTTCGGTAATGAAGGGTCGAGAATGTAGGCTCTCGATGGCTGATCCTAAACTCACATAAGCTCATGAGTGTCTGATATGTACGTATATGAGTAAAGCATAGTCACTTACAAGGGTCTGGATTTTTATGACATTTTTTAAATGTTAGCCTTAAAAAAGCAGTCTATTTAACAAAATGATTTTTTATAAAAATATTTGATATCGAAATTAAATATAAATGTTAACATAGCCGTTGCGTATTTTAAAACGAATCATTCCAAAAACACGAGTGATAAATGTGGATATTTGTGTGGTATTGTTACTAATTTGAATTCCATTTTGTCTAAAAAAGGCATGGAACCCCAACTAAGATACATAGAGTCTAAATATTGAGTCTGAGTGACAAATTTGACCATAATGGTCATCATCACTTGAGGCATATTCAGAAGCCTACTACTTCAGAAAGGGTCATAAAACACCACCCTGTAACATCAGAACACGTTGGCTACAAGTAGCTGGACTATAACACTACGCCAAATTGATGTGTCAGTAACTGTTCGATAAGAAATTATGTTAAGTAAAATGAAACAATGACCATTATATATATACCGCAAAGTGTGGAATATATCTTAAAATCATCTCTAGTTCCAGCACAGCGAATACATTTAAATTATTTGGGAGGTCAGATTTCTTTAATTTACCAAACATTTATTTATACATTTAAAAATCGAACTTCCATACGTGTGTGTACACAAAACTCAAAAAGCAGTAAATTGATTCACTTGAAATTGTTACACAAAGTTGCATTTCTATACAAGAGTTTTTATATACTTAGTTCCTAAAGTTGTAAACGGAAACTGGACATTTAAAACATTTCCAAACCTATCTACATTTAACAAATAAAAATAAATATCAGTGCAGAAAAAGAGCTGCTAAAACCAGCTGATTTATGTACATATTATAACCAAATAAAACCTTTCATGTTTATTACAGTGCCAAAATACTGATTATTTATAAAAATTGAATACACATTACTTTATTTTAGATAAAATCAAGTAAACAGTGGTGGCTCAGTGGCTAAGGCTTCAGACTGCAGAGGGCATGGTCCAAGGTTTGAATCCCCACTGAGCCAACAGTCGGTACTTCACTCGTTGAATATAGTGTTCACGCACAGGCTTTTGTATCCCATGTGAACTGGCGAGTAAAGTTAAAAAAAAAAAAAAAGAAAAACAAATATATATATAAAACATATGAAGATATAAGCCACAGCAAAGCGTGGCCGTTTTTACCTAGTAGTATACTATATAAATACAAAATCCAAGTACTATTGGCTGACTGATCACAGTCAAAAACTATTTGACTTTTTAAGCAACTGGGCACAAATATTCTTTACAGGCTCCAAATGCTTGCTAAGAAAGGATTTAAAAATATTAGCTCTCAAAAAGCTAAAATAATATTGCTTGGATATAAATAGCTTGTCGATCAAAGTCTTTGTTACCATTCACATAGAAATGAGAGAGCTTAGGACGGTGTAACTTGACATCGGAGGTTGTTTTTTAAACAAAGTAATTGTATTTTTGAACTTGGTTAGCCTCCATTAGGGGTTTAGGGGGTATCCCCTGTCAAGCAGCTATAAATTTACATTGATCCACCATTAGTATTTATAAGTACTTTAGTTTTGAATATTTAAGTTTATTTACAAAATATTTTTTAAGAGCTTAAACTCGAAAAAATATCTAACAGATGTTAAAGTGTCATTTTCAGTTACATAGTGTTATCTGCATACATTTATTATTTATAAACAGTGTTATACATTTAAATACATGATATAGTGTTACAGATCCCAATCAGAGTCGTAAGACATTTTGAAAAAGATCAGCTGATAGCCACCAGATCTTCATTTGTCATTGGGCTATTAATTAATACACTTTTTAAGGAATATTGAACCTTAGTTTGTAACAATGACTAAATTCGCTCATTTACACTCATCACACTCATTCGAAATCCATATTCGCCCACATGTTGACAATCGGCGTCTTAAGAATAAATAAAATAAATAAATAAGATAACACCACGCTTGAAGTAGGCCAGTCCTTTTTATTCATAGTTACGGTGTAATTAAACAGCCCTCAGCTGTAATGGAAGTTGTTACGTCATGTGCTAGCAGTAAAACAAGTATTACAAGACATCGTTAACAGCGTTTTATGTCAACTAAAACTTGACAAAGATTGCAATAAAAGTGGAAGTTATGTTGTGCTTACAAGCGCATAAAACGTGGCAAACTTTGTTTATAATTTAAACTTTATTTTCAATTTATCTTTGTCACACATTTTCTGTTCGGGGCGGATTAGAACATTCAAGTCGGCTCAACACTGTTTATACAAAGTGAACACTTGCGTGTTTTCAATTTATAGGTTATGTTCATTTAGCGCGTTCAAAACTGCGTGTTTTTAAGTATTATTTGGCGTGACTTTGACATAAACTTATTTCTCAATTGATGTATAGATATTTTTAAATATAAAGTGAGGTTAGTTTTGGTATTGAGTTTTAGTAAATTAATCTGTTCAAAACCAACATGAATTTTAACAGACAGAAATACACTCACATAAAATAACAAGGGGACATCCCTACAAGCTTCACGTGTCAACCCCGACTCTCGCTGCGCTCAACACACCTCGGCCAACCACGACTCTCGCTGCGCTCATGACACCTCGGCCTTCGGCCTCGTATGAGAATGTTGACTATAAATTAGTATATTTAACTGTATAACGTAAAATCACAATATTAAATTAATTTACAGTATCTCAACAGCACTACTTGATTGCTAACTATTTAATAGTATAAATACCCAATGGTATTATTTAACCTATTTCAAACGTGTTTATGTAATTTGTTTTTGTTTAATATCTGAAGATTAAACACTTAATGCATCAATAAATGCCTCTTGCTAACCTAGTGGTTAGCACTTCTGCTTCATATACAGAGTGTCATGGGTTCAAATCCCGGGAGGTCCACTTAAATTTGACTTGGGGCTTAGACAGTTGTCCCTCAAAAACGTATGAATACCATGTTAAAATGTCACTGTCATAGACATAGGATAATGTCAAAAATACAAAATAAACACGTTTATTTATTTACAAAACAGCTGTTATTAATTTAATAGAATCAACCCATTGTTATTCTTATGGAAACGGGGACATTTGGAGGGGCTGTTTGTACCACTTAGGAATGGAATTACGAAAAATCCTTTCTTAGTGGGTCCCTTTGATACTAAAGCTACTTCCTTTATAATTTCGTGTAAATCCATTCTTTGGTTTTTGAGATTTCGTGATGAGTTAGTGAGTCATTAGTATTTGGCTTTTATCTATATATATATATATATATATATATATATATATATATATATATATATATATATATATATATATATATATATATATATATATATATATATATATATATATATATATTTATTTATAGATTTACACAATAAAGAATTTACCTATGGTCTGGACATATCAGTCTATAATAAAAACATGATTTATATGTAGGAAAATCTATTTATCCATTTAATCCCTTATGTGAGGTTTCAGACACAGTATAGGCAAATAAAAAAGCCAGCACTGTGTTGTAAAGGTGTAACTCAACCATCGAGAGGCTAAGTGTTGTGGATATTGTAGGCGATATTCTATGTGCTCAGTTTCCTTAACACCGACATGACGTCCGCTCAATGGTCATTAATGACGTGGGCACTATTAGAGAAGTCTGAAGAGTGTTCATGTGCAATGTTTGCCAGGGAAGAGAATCGACTATCAGACTTATCAGTTTACTGAAATACTACGTGGTTCAGATTCCCTATCAAATCTGTAGAAAATACTACTGTGTTATTAATAAAAATGGCCCTTTCTAAGAAACCGTTGACTTTCGTAACAATGACTACACTCGTTTATTTCCACTCATTCGCTACCTTTATTCGCCCTTATCTTGAAGATCGGCGTCGTACTAATAAAAATAAATCATATATTAATTAACATATTATGTAAGTAATAAATATTTGGACATGAACTTTAACTTGTAACATGATATTATATTTACATATAATTAATGGAAGGCTAAGAAGAAGGTTTATAGAATTAATTTATGGGTGAGTCTAGCCTGTTTTTTTGTGGGGCGGAGGCGTGATTATAACAGTTAATTGTTTTATAAAATGGATGGGCGTGGCCATGTAAAGACGCGAGACTGTAGAGTGAGAGAGATATTTTCTGCTGAGCTGTCTATACGTAGGGTAGAAGGGGAGGCTCATCACTATCTAACAGTCAATGTGCGCAATGGGAGACAACCCCTGTGAATTATTATTGATCTATCAGATATTTTTCTGATGACATGAACACAAAATTGTGTTGTAATAAATAACATTTAGAAGGGTGTTTTTACGTCTGGGGTGTGAAATCGATATTTAATTTGAATTCACCGGGTTCAAAGGGGCTGAGTCGGTTTATGAACTAGACATATATATAAATATATATATATATATATATATATATATATATATATATATATATATATAAATAAAATAACCAACTTGACTTGTTGGTGTGAATTAATTTGGTACAACAAAATGCAATAAAAGTTGTCAATGATTTGGTTAAAAAATGGTTTGGATATTAAAAAAGTAGTTCTAACTATTAAAACAACTCATTTGACAAATTGTACGTTAGTGTATGGTACATCATAAAAAAATTTGTAAAGTTAAAGGTCATATCATCAATAACACGTCTTAGTAACTTGTGCTATCTCTAATTTAGACTAACACCACTCTTTAGATGCAGACCACCGGCTCTTCCAGATTGGGAGTCTGATTCAGAATAACCTTGTCCAGAAGTTACCACTGGTCTGAACAGTACCTAAAACGTTACATTTGATAGAAGGTAGCTAGAAATTAGCAAAAATTGTTTAAACATTTGGAAACCCATCCATTATCATTTTGACGAATATGGATTTTGAATATGCCATTTGAAAGAACCTGTGCGAGAGAGTTGAATTGTGTGGTGGAAGTGAGAAAGGGAATTACTCTTCCCCATCGAGTTATTCCATTTGTTGTAATGACAATTAGGCCGTGGGCTGGCAGTGCATTACCAAGCCCCGGTCACTACGTTATTAGGAACAGTGACCATAGGTTGGTTTGATTAATACTGACGAATAAAGCCTAGAACGATTAAATAAATCGTTATTTAGAATTCAAATAAAAATTAATGATAACACTAACACAATTAATAATAATGTAAATAATAAATATAAACTAAACAAATTTGTACAATTCGTTGCAGATATTTTTTTAAAGTAAACACTGTTACGGAAGTTGAACACATTAAAGCGTTAGTTACGTATGCCCGTGATGAGCGAAAACGATTCCCCTCCGCTGCTGACATTCCTATATACGCTAAATATAACACGCAGGTCACTATCTATCCGGCCCAATTATAATTCAGACGTTTTCGTATAAAGTGATAATGATTAATCGTTTAGTGACAGATAAATAGTGATTCCATTCATCACTTTTAAATAAATGTTATTTTACTCAGATTGTAAACTAATCAAGAATCTTTTAAACAGAAAGTTGGACTAAAGCAAAATCACCCTGGATCAATAAAATTAATTACTGCAAAGAATCCTATTGTACTTTAACTTTCTTTGTGAAATGTTCTATATAATAATAGCTTAATTTAGATTGTTCCCATATAAACTTTTAATCTCAGTAAAAATTTGTATGCTTATAAAACTTTTTTATAATTTATTCAATTAAAATCTACAATTGAACGTTATCGATACCAATGGTGCCTTACAGAACATTAAACATGGCGGTAATGCAAGTTATTTATTGTTGTTGATATCGGGAACACAATTTATTGACTTGTGATTACATCTTGATGCATTATACGTGTGTGTACATAAATATTGAAAATAACTTTTTAACTTGTGATGATATAAAGTGAGTATGCGAGTTTAATTTGTTTGAAATGTTTTTTAAACATATAATATTTAGTGTTTTTACAATAGTGTATTATGGCTGTGCATGTTAAGTACAAAGATTATCTCCAAATGAGGTCCCAAATGTTGTTGCAACCATTATAGACCGATCTTCTTCTTAACCTTAATATACCTATTCTTCATAGAATATAACTATATGTGGCGAAATTTTAATAAAAATATTTATGGGGAGAACCAGTATAGTGCAAGGTGAATATTACTGATGAATACATCCAGTCCAAGTCAGGATTTGAACCTGTGACATCTCTAACTCAGGCTCAAAGTCCTGACGGCTTAGATCACTCTGCCATCAGTCGCCTAATAAATACCCGAACTGCATGTCCTTAAAAATAGTTGTTTAACTGGATACAGAAAGCACGATTACTCTTTTTTAAGATGTTCGTGACATGCAATGAACTTGAAATTCATACCATGTAAAATATATAAACTTGTGTGTTTATATATTTAACATGGCTTCTATCTATGTACTGAGAAACGCTTGTAAATAAAGGCATTTTTATTTATTTATTATTTATTTATCTTAGGGGCTGGTTTATCTTTAATGTAACTCCCGTGTGACTGAAACATAAGTTGCATTAAGTAGAGGGAAGAATTAATTTGCTGTAGTAATCACCATGAAGCGTGTCTGACTGGTGTAGGAACAGTTGTTTCATGATGCATAAGATTCCACTATAGACCAACCACCCAGAAAGCATCCTGCGCAGAACCACGATTTCCGGAGTAGCTGGCGCAGGTTATTTACAATTCCTTCTCGAGTGTTTCTGAGCGGTCGACCTAGAGTGATGGTCATTAATAACTAAAATAAGCAAATAAACAAACAAAAGAACAAACGAAAAAAGGACGAACAAACATTCAAACAAAGAAAAAAAGAAGGAATGAATGGACATACATACACATACATAAATACATAATCATTGAAAATGTAACAAAACTTTTTAGCCATTCATTTGGTAAATAAAGTGTTCAATTTTAACTCTGTTCTGTTTTGCAATTAAACCTTTATCATGAGTTTGATTACAATATTGTCAAATAAATGAAAGTAGCTTAGAAATTCAAACAGTTAATTTAAATTTCGCAACTTAATTTAAATTTATAAACATATATCCTTCATTCACTATCAATTTACTAAATGACAAGTTTAAACAATTTTAAACGCTATCAACAAATGATTTATTGGAATTCTTGGAGTAGTCACAAAAGTTTTCTTTAAATTTATACTGAATTACACAATTCGGTGTCGTTACTGAATAATATTTTTAATGATAAACAGTTCATATTTAGCGAATGGGTAAGTTATAAAGAACCGTAATCATTTAATAGATATTGATGTAGAAACATAGCATTCCTTTTTAAAAACACTTCTTAAACTTGTTTTAAACAACAATTCTATGTTTTCTAAGTTATTTATCATAATGTTTATAACTTTTAACAGTTCCATTACGAGCAGACATTTATATTACAGAACATTTTTATATTTTACAGTTTTCTTTTCATTCTGAGAGTTACGATCTACTCTCTTAAGTATTACCTTTGACTATAGAAACAAGTAGACTGTCCGCTCATTTGGGTCCCATGAGCCCGGTTTTCCTGTTTAGTGAAATTAGTTTTTGTTCGGCTATCATAGATAGCGCCAGCGGCTTTCCTCTCTATATCTCTCTTCATCCTTCTCTTTGTCTCTCAGAACGCCAAAAAGTCGTCCGAGTGCTTATTTGAAACCAATCACCGTTAGATAACAGCAAAGGTGCACGTCTACAGCAAATGCAGTGCCTCGGACAGTATGTTTGTTTATATAGTCAATCGTATTACAAAACGTATGGTATACGGTTTTGCATGTATTATTTTATAAAAATATGCCAGATATAAACATTTTTATATATTAAGTAATTTAAATAAACGCCATGTTCCAGGACATAATTGTTAATGTTTAACATCCGAATCAGAAAATGAGTTTGCAACTTAATAATAAGAGTGTACAAGTTAAACCATTCGGCTACTTGCGAATTTTTTAAATAGTGATACGGTTTGCAATACTGGCAACAATACACGTTCATCTATAAAAGAAGGACGATCCATATATAGTCTCCTGATTTTCTGAACAACATTTGCTTATCATCCGTTCAGGAGAAGATAATTTATACAGGGTATTACAAAAACGTTGGGCTGGCTATGCATTTACAGATTCTATGTGTGATTCTAAGAAAAAAATGAAGAATAATATTTCTTCAATTTCCGCTTTGTTTAGCAGCTAGACGCCATGTTGTTTTCAATAAAACAATTTATATCTTTCTTGCTAACTTTACGATTGTTATAAAAATCGGTAAATACGTTTGTGTTAGAGGGTAGTATTAATAAAAAATATTTTAAAATTATCTTTATTATTTTAAAAAATGGCGGCCCCTTTATTTTTATTTTAACAAATCTCTAAAAAATCATTGGTTTTATGAAAATTGTTAATTTACAAAAACGTTTTTAAACAACTTTTCCTTTACAGTGAGTCCTCACTTGTAAAAATAACTTAAGAAATAACTTTAATTCACATACTGTTCAAATACTGTCAAATTAGAAGCCATTTGGTTTCATGTAAATTTAAGTTAGTTCATAAAATAATTATTTATTAAGTGATTTAAAAAAATGAGGTATCATTGGAAAGGAAACTTTGTTTAAAAACATTTTTGCAGCTTAAAAATTTTTGTAAACCAGTGGATTTTTAGAGATCTGTTAAAATAAAAATAACATGACCGCCATTTTAAAAATTATAAAGCTAATTTAAAAATATTTTTTTACTAAACAGTACCTTCTAGCATGAACTTATTTACTGAGTTTTGTAATAATCTCAAAGATAACAACAAAGATATTAATTGTTTTATGGACAAAACAAAATGGCGTACATATATTCAAAACAAAGCGGAAATTGAAAAAAATATTAATCTTCATTTTTAGCTTAGAATCACATATAAAATCTGAAAATGCATAGCCAGCCCAACGTTTTTGTAATAGCCTGTATATATATATACATTCACCGGTGGGGATGATCAAGCAAATACCGACAAAATGTTTCTGACCTTTTCTTATTCCAATAGAACTTCTCGAGTAATAGATGGCCTTTCAACAGAAAAGCTTATCAACGAAATATGTGTTGGAAATAAATTTTATAATAATAATACGACACTGTTTCACTTTCATTGTAGTATATTTTTCCACATAATGTTATTTTGTTACAGAAAAATTTAAACAACTGAACAAATGTCTGTTGATTAGGTTTGCAGGGGGTTCAACCGTCCTCAATGAATATTACGTAGCAAACAACGTCCTGTCTTAATAGTCTTAGCAATCTTTATAGATACATTAGTTACAGTGAACTTTTTTATTGGCAAAAAATCCTCCTTTTCACATTTATTATGGTTCGGATATCATTTTCATATAGTACAGTAATGAATTTACCTAATTATACATTTACAGGATTTCATTACTTAATTTACAGAATCTTGCTAATATTCGGATTTGCAGCCATTCGGATGATACGGAATCGGTTTAACGAGGTTAACCCTAAAAACTGTTGTATATGCTCTGCTTCAATCCCAAATAAAAAACTTCATATCCAAAACTATTCTTTTTTTTAATTTCAACTGGAAAGTTAAATATGAACATTTTTTATAAACATGAGAATTCTATTAACACGATTTTTTTAGAAAATAGTAATCACTTTTTTTGTTACTTTATTTACCCAAGACAATTTTTGTAAATTTTCTAGGTATAGATTATGTAATAAAGCAAAAATAATCTAATATATTAATCCCAATAATATTTAAATAAAGTGCATTAATCGAATGTTATAACTAATACAGTTTCAGATTGATAAATACAATTTAACGAACAGTTATTACGTGAGTCTGAGCTATTTATGAAAATGTATTACTCAATCCAGAAATATCACATCAATAATATACCAATTCAGCGTGGACTTAATAACCTATTAAATGTATCGATAATTTAATCTGGCCCTAAACATAATTACTGCTCATTATTAATTACGGTAAACTGTCAGTGTTGGCGATGTATTATATAAACATATTACCTAAATCCATTGTCTAATTATTGGAATTATATAATATTAAAATACGTCTATTAAATGAAATATAGTCAACAATTTATTTAATACGAGTGTCACGCAATCAAACTGAATTAACGCGTGTCGTATTTTTCCGATTTCGATAATATTGATGTTTAATCGTGTTTGATTTAACTTAATCAAATCACTAAATAACTAATAACAAGAACAACATATATTACATATTTTAGAGATTCAGTTAATAAATGAGTAATCAATAAAGAATTTTATTCCTTTTATGTTAAAAATAAATTACTTTCTTTCTTTTATTTCCTAGGTTGAGAAATTGCAAGAAAACAAGTTTTTTCTACAAACGAAAACAATATCATTTACTTCTTTCAATAATGTACCTTTTACCATAAGTATGGAAAATTAAATTTGCCTTATATCAAGGTTTGAAATTAAATTTACATAAAATTTATGTAAAAATGTAAAAATCATGTACATGCCTTGGAATACAGATTAACTTTATACTGGTTCTTAATCAAGAGGATTTAAATTTAAATACAATAGCTTAATCTGTATTATTGTATTATCATTATTATTAAATATTTTATTGTTGGCTTTTAGCTTTTCTTTTTTTGTCTATATTATTATTCCTATAAATGTAATAAATATAAATAGTATATCTCTCAATCAGCTTTAAGCTAGTGGGATAAATAAGTGAACTGTATGTAAAAACGATATTGTAAATGCAAAGACATGAATAAATAAATAAATAAATATATAATTGATTGAATGATGTACGGCAATAAAAGGTTCTAAAAACAGAATCCAAAAAACATTTCTAAATCATGAAGTATATAATAGTTTAACTTGTTTGAGTTTAAACTTTGAATACAAGTGAACGTTTCACACAACAAACATTTTTTACAATATAAGTACAAAATGTACAAATATTTTGGTGGTCGTTTTCAACAAACCACGTTTACCTTCCTCAGATCTGAAGGAACTGCAAAAGAAACCCTCCAAAAAAAACTTTGGCTGTAGTAAGAAAATGTGGAATTAACTACGTTGAAATGGAATAAACTCTTTCCGAGATGGTGATTAAAAAAAATCAGTTTTGAATCTTACGAGTTAGCACAATATAGGGTGGGTGGGTCGCTTACAGTCTTATCTTTGTAGGCTGGAATAGAATGAAAGATATTTTGTAAACGTTCAGCTGAGTAACATTTAAATATCTCAACTATTTCGAAATATTTAAAGAAGTATTTGTTTTAGTACTGTATCTCTAAGCATTATATTTGGTAGAAAAAATCAGGAAATAATACAATTACATACCTTTATTAAAATATGTTTTATTAATTATGGCATGTCTAATAAAGAAAAGAAACGATATACGATAGGGAGATTCCTCATGTAATTGTCGGGAAAGATAATGTAGGAATTTAATTTAAAGGCGAGACAGTGAATATCTTTTAAGTTTACCCATCCTTAACCAAGCAATGACAAAAATGTCGAACTGCATTGTTAAATTCATTATTTTGTTTTGATGTGAACACATACTATTGATTAGCATTTCACATGTCATATTTAAATTACCTAATACATTAAGAAATACAAATCAACATTTCTCATTAATTAAAAAATATGTTTTTATTAAATCAAATATTAAAATAACAACCTAATCTTCTTTGGTTTAATAGACTCACACGTATTAATCCTGTTGGGGATTTTATGGGAAATATGAACAGCCAGACGTGTATCTTAAGGTGGTCGTTTCCCTAACTACCAAGCCGCCGATGGCAAGTCGACAGCCCTCCTGTCAGCGGGTCAAGTCACCGCTGGCAAGTCGACAGCCCTCCCGTCAGCGGGCCAAGCCGCCGCTGGCAAGTCGAAAGCCCTCCCGTCAGCGGGTCAAGTCGCCGCTGGGAAGTCGACAGCTCTCCCGTCAGCGGGTCAAGCCGCCACTGGCAAGTCGACAAAAACTCTTTGTGGACATACAATCTTAGCGTTAGCGGAGCTTAAAGATGATAATCTATTTAAACTGTATGGTTTATGGTTCATATTTATTATAATAATAATTTCTAGTAAACACCATATGGTTATTAAAAGTCCAGTCTAGTGGACCATAAGTTGATATTATAAGTTTTTTAGTTGAAAACCGTGTGGAATGACTGTTACACACATATAACTGTATAACAATTACTACACCAATAAATAAATTTTTGACAAAGTCGTCTTAAGGCCCACTAGAACAGTTCTCCACCTATCAAATGAATCTTCAAGTGTTAGTAAACGATTAGTATTACGGACCCACTCCTCAAAAACGTTTTTTGGACTGTTTGGTGGAACAAAACCATTGAAAAAATTACAATTAAAAATTATATTAAACCGTTTGACAAAATAATTTTCATTCTGATGTTTATATAATGCAATAAAATCAATAATCCATGTAAATGTAAAGTGTTGATAAAACAGTAGTCATACTATAAGTCAAGAATTGCAGCTCAATTATAATAATGCACAATATATGGATTTGTATACAACCACTCCAAAAAAGTATATATATATGTATATAATGGCGTCAATATACGTGAGTCCGAAACAAGCTAGTGGTTATTTGACATAACCTTCCACTTAATACAGAAATGAAGATGTACAAGTTTAAAGCTGGGACAGCATTCTACGTGTCGTTGTCCGCAAAAGAAGATACATTGTAACTTATGTCCCAGTGTACTTTTTATGGGGCATATAAGTTACAAATCGGGATGTATATGAGGTAGGGTAAGTAACTCAATATAACCACCTCGATATTCAGACTGAACTAGGAAAAGTGCCGTATGTAGGTGCTAAACGTAACCTGAGTGGTTGGAAACCAAAACACCAAGATCACCTTGAGACAAATGAAGAGAGGTATGGAGATAAAAGCTACTGTAATGGGGGAGAGGGCAGGTGGGGCGCATCTGTCGCGCCATATGTTGGGCCGCCACCACCACCGTTACTGCAGGCTGCAATCTCGAGGGAGCCGAACACGGTCCAGACGCACGCGACCTGGAGCAGATCTGAAGGTCACAGGTGGGGTAGAACACCTCAGGAGTAGAAGGTGTGGGTGGGCTGTAGACACCACCACCGTTACTGTAGGCTGCAATATCGAGGGAGCCGAACACGGTCCAGACGCACGCGAACTGGAGCAGATACGAAGGTCACAGGTGGGTGGAACACCTTAGGAGTAGATCTGAAGGTCTGAAACTGGATCTAGTTCCTGATGGGGTGGAACACTTCAGGAGTAGAGAGGGTGGGTGGGCAACGACGACAGTGATGGTAGGGTCGTGGATCGAGCTTTTAAGAAGTCAGAATAGGGTGGAAAGACGGGTTACCGGGATAACTCCCCCCCCCCACTTATATAGGATTTTAGAATGGGTAGGAATGATAAGGGTTAAAAAACAACACAAAATACGTTTTTGAAACACATGGCCTATTAGTAACTATATAATCAGGTCTCATACTTAGAGAAAAGACCAGTATAATCTTTCTTTCTATTTTGTAAAGCATGATTACTATTTTTTAAAGGAATTTTAGAGCTATATTTGTTTATCTTATTCTTGAGGACTCAAAATCATCACTATAATATTGCTAAAATGAAAAAAAATTCGAAAATACTCATTGTATGTGGATATAGTAAATGTCTAGCCCAAGTCTTTAGTACGGAAGGTGGCCGAGAAAAAGAAAATTACATATTACTAGATAATCTTACATATTATATTCACGCCCCTTTTTGGTTTCAGCTACCTTCTATAATACTTACAATACTGGATAGCCACATTTTGTCTGTCATTCGACATCCATTCTGCTCACTATGGACGCAATCTCTGTGGCATATACGAGCACACAAAAACAGCTGAAAAATTACATAACCTCTAAGTAATTAGGTAAATAAAATTCCGCTCATTACCACTACTGTAATGGGAAGTACTATATACTATATAGTACAATATATATGGGAAGTATGGAAGTACTATATAGTTGATGCTATATAGTACTTCCATACTGCCCATCCTGTCAATAATGTTAAGTGAAGATACCCAAACGTGAGAAGGGGTAGTTATTGTGGCGAGAAGGGTGGTCTGACAGGTCCGGGTGGCCTTGTCACGTGACTACATTATACTCATATTAAAATGATGTTTGCTATATGTAAATGATGTATCTCACATCTGCCGACCCAGCCAGCTGGTCAGGGCAAACTGGGGTATTCAGTGAAGGAATACATATAACTGTATTGTCGTCAGACACAACAAGATTTGTGAGTTTCTATATACTCCATCGACCTATATACGAAGATGATGCCTGTATACTGTACCATTGTACACACCGTTTGGAGAGTGATCTGTAAATGTACTTATATTTTACCTTTATTTTAGTACATCAATTATGAGACATAAATTTAAATTGGGCTTCTCATATTGACAACATTATGTTACAAAATCACACAAGGAGAATTTGTTTTAAGAAGATCAAGCTATTATGTAAGGCAAAAATCCTTAAATGTGTTAATTAAGCACATTTTCAATCCCATTTACTATATGGAATTTAAATTCATGGTAATACAAAAAAATTTAGAAATAAAAAATCTGCCAACAGAACATTACTTAAAATTTATAATCCCCAAAGCTATAAAAAAGTGTCTTGTAAGAAATATTTAATTGATTTGGCTATTTTAACAGTATATGTTTGAAACCACCCTAAAAATTCCTTTCAGTGAAGGATGATGAGAGATTATGAATGTGTAATAATTGTTAATCTTAATGATAGAAGTATTAGTTTTATAATAGAAGCCAATAGCACAGAGATTTAAGAAAAACCCAATGTACACTGGAAGGCATTATTATGAATAAAAAAAACAAAAAAACAAGAAATTTAAACTTGAAGTCAAACAATACTTAATCAAGAAGGCACTTATATTGCACGTAGATGAAAAATTGAGCGTATTTATACTAATTAAAATAATTTTTAAACATTATATTTTACATATTTTTTATACACTAATAGGTAACTTTAATCATTTACTTTTAATATGTTGTTTCCAAATTTGTAAAAATATAAACGAAAAACAAATAAAAAATAATATAACAGGGACTCAAAAAAGATTCTTTCTCGTATATGAATTTACCTTTGTGAATCCTCTGGTCTGAGGAAGGTAAACGTGGTTTACGGAAATCTATCAACATAATATTTGTACATTTTGTACTTATGTTGTAATAGATGTGTGGTTTGTTCACTTGTTTCGTAATTCTACCAACACGTAATATACTAATTAAAAACCTACATTTAATTAGCATGTATTACATTTGTTGTATGGAAGAAAATCTTAACATTTATCACTTTGTAGAATATAATATTTCTATATACTTTACCCAGATTGCTGAAAATGTAATGTTATTTACCAGTATATTAAATACATAAATTAGAGAGATGTATAAAAAAGAAATAAAATGCATTACAAGAATTTGTTAGAACTTTATGCTTTAAATGTTCCGTTTCTATGTAAGAAAACCAAATTATTTCACGTTATGTAGTTTCTTTATTCCATGAATAACAAATTTAAATAAAGCATCTCTTAATGCAATATCCTGATCAAAGTGGTTGAAATTAAAATGGTTAAATAAAAGTACCAACAAACCACAGATTAGTAATACTAAGTTTTAAAATATTCATTTTTCCATGTCAAATATTATAGATAAAAAAATCTCAGTATTTTACATTTAAAAAACACTATCTACAGTAAAATTAATGTAGTCTTTGTTACAAACTAAGGCAGAATTTTTTAGAAATTGTCATTAATATACAGCACAATGACAAATGAACATCCGATGATTATCAGATAATCGATTAAAAAAATTTTATGCCATAAAATAATTGCCATAAAAAATGCTATTAAACATTCCATAAAATAATTTAAACAATCTTAACATGTTTTAAAATAAACTCTTATATCCTTTTTTAAACTAAAAAACTGTTCATTATTTATTAATCAAATAGTACGTATTTAGACGCAGACAAAACATAATTATTTACATATTTTTACTAAATAACATTTATCACCAGTTAACAAGGGCCTACAGACCTGTGCGTGGTCAACAAGTACAGTATAATTAACATACTCATTGCCACCTCAGTTCGAACATTCGAACATTGGACTTAACAATTTGTAGACTTAATCACGGAGACACTAAACCAGCTTCTACAAAGTAATAATGTTTCACCTCCAGTAGACTTCACTTGGATATACAGTACAAGATTTATAGTATTCCTTTAAATCCCGTCCAGTTGAATAGAGCGTAGTTATATTGAAATGCCCTTATTTTGATACACTTCATATAACAAAGTTTTTGTAAACCTCAACTTTAAAATGAAAACTGATATAAATTAATTATTATTCATTCGATGGATATATAATGTAAATATATAAAAAAAAATTATTTACTGGAGTATTTGTTAATCTTATAACATTAAATTAATGATTATTATTTGATACACTTATTTATTGGAGAACTTTATTAGTTTTAACCTCCACTATAGTTTTTATTTAATTTATTGTTTTCGGACATTTAAATAGCCATGAAGTGATTTATTTTGTCATAGATTTTTAAAGTTATTTTTGCTGTTTGACGTTTTTATTTTTAAGGTACTGGTGACTTTTTTTATCTACTCGAGATTAATTATACAATAACCTAATCAGTTTAAAAATAAATTCAACTTTTATTCAGATAATTTAAATTTGGTTTTATTTCAATATATTTATAAATTCATACATTTTTTAAATTTGACATTAAGTTTTGACAAATAAAACCACTAATCCGGCTTCAAGAGATTAAAATAATCCTTATTTAAAAGTGTTTTAAACACAATACTTGACAAAGCAAGTGTTTAATCACTTGAAACGTTGCAATTGATGAAACACATGAATTGATTTGACATTTCGGTAACTATGCACTTTATAGCCACTTCTGAAATTACGATTTCTTGTTGAAAAAGTGGTAATTTATGAGTTTATATCTCTTGAAGATGTTGGTTACAACCACAGTAAAGACATTTCTCACCACCGGTTAGCTAAGGAGAAGCTAGTTTTTTATCTGATAGTGAAAAAAACTACTTTTTTAGATCGCATTTTAAAACTTTTTACTATCACATGCTTTTTTATCGCTGAACACATATATCTAATTAGTTTATCAATCAATTTTTTTTCGCCCCAAAAAAGTTTTACTTACCCAACCAAACATAACCTAACTTACCCAAACTTGTCTATTTACTTAACAATAATTCGTAATATGTGTTAAATTCTTACGATGGAAATGACCTTCCACCCACCTATAAACATACAATGGTAATTGATGTGCCTGCGGGAATAAGGGCGAATTCTGGTTTTGTGGTTAGTAGATCGTTTATCGCTAATTGTGATTCGCACGAAAATAGTTTTCCGTTATACCTCCAAAAATAATAATTATTGTTATGGACCAAAATAGTTTTCAAATTCGAATTCAGCGCAAAAAACATTTAGAATTAAAAAAGACGATTAAAATATTATATAAATTTATCGGAAATATGTCAAAAATACTAAAAGTGTTGACGTTGTTTTTTCCAAAATGTTCAAAAAAAATTGAAAAAAACTTTCGTGATTTACGCAGAATTAAAGCATATCTCGTGAAAATATATTCAATTCTTGACCCATTTGAGGCAATATTTTCAAATTTTATTTGGTGAAAAGAAACTGCATAGTAACCGACATGTCCAAAGTTTATTGTAGTATAAGTACAAAATATTATAATGGTCGATTTCAATAATCATGTTTACCTTCATTAGACCAAAAATATTTACATTAATTCCTTTGTAAATCCCTACAGTCTGAGGGAGGTAAAGTTTGTTTACTGAATCTATCAATATATATTTGTGAATTTTTTACTTAAAATAATTTATGTTGTGTAACGTTCACCTGTATGTATTTCTACGATCGTTCAAGATTCTAATTTAGAAATTGTTTTTAAACTGTTTACTCACTACGAAAATAAAACCTAATATAAAAAAGTAAGTATTCAGAACAACTTTTTTACAAAATGGATAATTAATGCTCGTAAGTTGGAACAGCTGATAATTAATGGAATCGTTTAAAGTTGCCAAATAAGCAGCGCACTAGTTAATCACATGCGCAGAACTCGTCAGTTCCCAAGTAATAAACCAAGTTTTAACACAACTTTTCTCGACAAAGAATTCAATACATGCCGGTGCTGAGTTCTGCTTAGCGGCGTATAAAATATCTCCTCTGACTGGAAACATTTTCTCATGCTTTTTATTACTTCACATAAATATCTACGTTTTAGCGTGTCACATTAAAGTTGATTATACGTCTTGGGCAATATTTAACATGTTAAACATTACGACATTTTATGTTCTAATATAAGCGAATAGATACTCTTATTACTAGAGAATCTATTTTTAAGATGAAATTGATATTTATAAATCACATTCAGTAAATACTAACTAAATAATTAGAATAATATGGTTAAACATTAACTAAATAAGTAGAAAATATAAGTAAAAAATAACTAAATAAGTAGCATAATATAAGTAAGTAATAACTAAATAAGTAGAAAATATAAGTAAAAAATAACTAAATAAGTAGAATAATATAAGTAAGTAATAACTAAATAAGTAGCAAATATAAGTAAGTAATAACTAAATAAGTAGAAAATATAAGTAAGTAATAACTAAATAAATAAAATATAAGTAAAAAATAAGTAAATAAGTAGCATAATATAAGTAAGTAATAAGTAAATAAGTAGAAAATATAAGTAAAAAATAACTAAATAAGTAGCATAATATAAGTAAGTAATAACTAAATAAGTAAAATATAAGTAAAAAATTAGTAAATAAGTAGCATAATATAAGTAAGTAATAAGTAAATAAGTAGAAAATATAAGTAAAAAATAACTAAATAAGTAGCATAATATAAGTAAGTAATAACTAAATAAGTAGAAAATATAAGTAAATAATAACTAAATAAGTAGCATAATATAAGTAAGTAATAACTAAATAAGTACAAAATATAAGTAAAAAATAACTAAATAAGTAGAATAATATAAGTAAGTAATAACTAAATAAGTAGAATAATATAAGTAAGTAATAACTAAATAAGTAGAAAATATAAGTAAAAAATAACTAAATAAGTAGAATAATATAAGTAAGTAATAACTAAATAAGTAGCATAATATAAGTAAGTAATAACTAAATAAGTACAAAGTATAAGTAAAAAATAACAAATAAGTAGAATAATATAAGTAAGTAATAACTAAATAAGTAGCATAATATAAGTAAGTAATAACTAAATAAGTAAAATATAAGTAAAAAATAAGTAAATAAGTAGCATAATATAAGTAAGTAATAAGTAAATAAGTGGAAAATATAAGTAAAAAATAACTAAATAAGTAGCATAATATAAGTAAGTAATAACTAAATAAGTAGAAAATATAAGTAAATAATAACTAAATAAGTAGCATAATATAAGTAAGTAATAACTAAATAAGTAGAATAATATAAGTAAATAATAACTAAATAAGTAGCATAATATAAGTAAGTAATAACTAAATAAGTAGAATAATATAAGTAAGTAATAACTAAATAAGTAGAAAATATAAGTAAATAATAACTAAATAATGTTTTTGTAAAAATTAACACTAAGTTTAATCATGAATCAATAGTTAAAATTATTTTGAATTAAACCTGATTCAGAAGAACAATCACACGCGCAATCTTTGTACATAACGTTAAATCAGCAAAATGGGTGAGTTTCTCCTTTCAAAGAACAATTTCAGTAAGATAATTAATATTTATAAGTTCTAATATTCTTGAAGAGCTGAAATATGAAATTTTCTTTTAAACTTTCTAAGAGTGTAAAAGTAAATTAATTTTTTTATGTATTACTGTTTAAGAAAGAATTAAAATCCATAAGATTCAATTGTAATAGAAATTCATTTATTTATCTATACAAATTGTTCTATGAAAATACAGTTTTGCTCATATCCTAACTAACAGATGTTTGAGGGGGAAACTAAAACTCATTTACAGTACTATACAATTTTAACAGCGTATTTTGATGGGAACTTTCCATATTCTACTAATAACAATTTAAAATTATCTACAGCTACCATTGAATCAGGTATGACCAAACACACTCAACAGGAGAAAAAAAAACATTCCCACACCTACACCACTTACCCTACAAGAATCGCTCTATACACCCAAAACAAACCCAAAGAGGATTTCTAAATTTAAATTTAAATATTGTGTTAGTCAAAGCAAATAAAACTGTCTATTACATCTAAGCTCCTCATATGAGTTTGAAAAAAAGTCTGAGCTATTCAATTCACTAATCAGATTTTTTAAACAAAATTAAAACTTCGTGGCAACGATTGTTGTTCTTGTATTGAAGCCCACAAATGTTTATATCTGTTACAAGTGAAAGGGACATTATAGACGGAAAGAGACAGGGGTGTGAGTCACAATATGGGACGGGGACAGGACCAGATCAACCCTTGTAAGAGGCAAACAGCCCCTCAGGGCGAGCTTACCCTCTTAATCTCTCCCCGCGGTCCTTCCTCCTGCTCCTTACATCTTTATAAATACTTCCTCAGTCAGGACAAGGTTACTTTTAGTTTTCAATTGTAATAACAGTTTTATTACATTTAACATTGAGGCCTTAAATGTCTGGTAAATTTTTCATGCTTAAGACACCGATCTAAGAGATATTGGCGAGTATGAGGGGCGAATAAGTGTGATGAAAGTACATGAACGAGTGTAGGAATTGTTACTAAGGTTGACTATTCCTTAGAAAGAGCCATTTATTAACAACCAAATAGCCAGGGAAGCTAAGGGACCTACAGTTTTACGTGGAATCCGAACAACGTATGATTGTTCTGATTTTAAGCTTATTGACAAGCCTGATAATCAGTTCTTTTATATAAACAACATTCGGACCTTGACTACCACCCTATACGAACATCAGACTTCTCTAGTAGTGTCCACTTCGATGGCAACCATTGAGCGGAAGCCATGTCAGTATTATAACTGAGTATAAAACCTATCGCCTACAATCTCCACAGCACTTTGTCCCCAAGTAGCTGGATTATAGTACTGTGCCACCAGTGCAACACACGATGGATGATAAAATAACTGTCAAGTGCTTGTCTTCCGAATCTCATTTAATATTGGAGATTAAATGAGATCTTGTCCAGCCAGTGTAAGGGAGTGGAGCAGTTCAGTACAAGGTAAATATCATTGATAAATATCAGCCAATTTGAACCTGCGTAATTTCTAACTTAAGGTTAAAGTACTGACGCCTTAGACCACTCGGCCACTGGTTCTCCCAATATGGGTTTAAGTTTAAGGAACTGAGCACGGTATCTGTTTAAATCTATAGAATTTAGGGATATGATGAAAATGTAGGACTAGTTTAAGTATACTGAGCAGGGTAACTGATGTAATAGTGAGTATATGTTGTTAAAATGAACTAAATCCTTTAATTTTCCTTTTTAATCTTACTATGCTCAGGCACTAAGGACGAAGGGAAACTTACTTAGACAGAGAAAAGGGAGAACCAGTGAAAAATTATGTAAACAGTGAAGTCCTATTGGCAACATATTATGGGCTGATATATCCCCACTTAGCATATGCTGTACCTATTTGGGGTCACGAGAGTAAACAAACTCTATTCCTCTTTAAACTCCAAACAGGGCTGTGAGGACTATTTATAATATGAACAGACGCCATTCGTGCAAAGAAAATTTTCTAAGTACAGGAATTAAGGATGGAAGTAAAGGATGGACACTTTACCATCCATTTACATCCTAGAAACGTTGATATTTGTCAGTTAAAACTTTTCAAAATTTAACTTTTTACATCAAACTTCTTATTCTCTCCGTAATCAAAATACACTACCAATCTCCAAACACAAAACATCTTTTTTCAAACACCATACAGTATATAATGGGATTTGTTTTTTCAATAGACTTTCACTCTATCTTAGGCTGGAGTCAGACACATCAAAATTTTGAAAACGTCTAAAAGGCCATTTGGTAAATCTTGCCTGTTACAGCATTCGTGAGTTTTTGTCAGGAAGATGACATACATATTATAGGTTTGTCATATCATATAGGTTAAGTGATGTCACATATTAAATGTTACGAGCTATGCTGTTTAGTTTTAGTTAATATTAGTATGACTTGGCTAATGCAAATTGTTATTGTTAATTTGGTCCAATAAAAATTTTGATTTTTGATTTGACCAGTACAGTAAAAGATGAATGTTACTGGTAAAACCTTCCAGTCCAGACTAGTATTACATACTAGTAGACTAGTATACCTGCACCAATTCTAACCTGTAGTTGAAACCTCATCGAACATAAATTTAATTTAATGCAGGAATAAGAAATTATGTTGGTTAGTTTCAGTAAAGCAAGTTTATCATCCTCAGACCAAAGGGATCCAAAAAGGAGAGTATCCTTTCTAACTTGTTTTGTTTTAGGTAAAGTTTGTTTAACGAAACGTAATACAGTAACATACATGTTTACTTTGTACTTATATCGTATTAAACTTGTGTTTTGAGACCTTTAGATTTTTATATCCATCAAGGTGTGTAAAAATTGTTGAGAGGCAACGGTACAAAACTTCCGGTTCACTTAAAATTAACTCACGACACCTCTACATTGGAAGCTGAAATGATATATCCACTAGGCTAGCAAGAGGCTACCAACTCGATCAAAAATTATTTTTGAAAATATTTTGAACGGTATTCTTTTTATAGGTAATAAATTTGTCGAGAGGAAAACCCCAAACACTTGTATATGGAGCTAAAGTGCTAATTTGGGCTTTATTACAATTTTGAGAGTATAGTGGACAAAAGGTACTAAGCAACCCAGTAAATTGAAACTGGAAAAAGATTTTCAAAAAGTGTAACCAATTATTTTTTTTATTAATGACAGCCTATTCAAATTTTGAATTGAAATGTATACAATCTTCAGCTGAAAGAGTAGACTAGTAATAAATAAAAATTTAATTGCTAGAGTTGACTGTAAATGAGTGAATTATGTACCTTTGTACAATTTATGGGGTGAGGTTAGGTTGGCACAGTGAGGGAGAGGGAACACGTTGTGTGGTTGAGGCAGGCTCTTTGCTACTCCTAACGACAGTTGCGATAAAATCTAGAATAATTTCCTTGTAGTGCTCAACTGGGCGCCAGTATGAACATCCTTAAATGCTAAGCAAGATATCATTACGGCATTCCCCATCCAGGCACGCCGGTCCTGTCCATCTCCATCCGGAGACCCGATATTTCTATCAGAACTTTGGTCTTCCCAATCAAATATCAATTACCAAGACAACTCTGCGAGCGGAGTAAAATATAGCCCCTCGTTCAAAGCATTATGCAAATCACGAGACCCGATTACTTAATTTCCTTGGCCAAACCAATCTCCAACACAATAACGAACAAATTTCATTTACATAAATTGTTAGTCAGAAGTTGGCGTATCGAAGTTGCAGCTTTGATTAGGGAAATCATATTAGAGTTAGTTTGGCAGCATAAATATTTGACGCGAGATGTCGGATTGCCTTGCATAGCTACAGAATGTATGCAAACATATTCCTAAACATCCCCGCCCCCGCTCTCTCCATCCCCTCCATCTTACTATTGATCGTGAAGTAGGCCCATTCCCTCCAACATGATATATGACCCAACTTTATTTACTGCCCTTAAAATATATTTCTCTTTTCGAATTCCCTCTACTGCTCAAAGTTGTATTAGTTGGGAGAGAACTTTCAGCTAATAACTCAAGATAATGTCTTCAATGCTTCTGTAATGAGCTTTCTAGAAGACAATTATTCAATCTTTATGTTGCTTCAACATTATTTCACAGTTTGATGGACTCTTTATTAAAATTTTTATCTCCTAACTAATCCTCGTTTAATTGAATAGGGAAGTAAAAAGTTTTTTTTCAATTTATAATACATCAAGTCAAACTAATATTAGGGTTTAAATTAGAGGATTTCTATGAAAATTTGCAATTACGATTAAAGTTGTAATGAATGCAAGATTTTTATAATCTTATTTCACTAGCAATTATCTATGTAAATTAATGTATTATGTGCCAAAATATCAATATAATTTAATTAGGTATATTAATAAGTAAATGTTTTCCAAAAGGACAGTTATTTTGATACTGATAGTAATATGTTTCGCCTAACATTTATACTAATGAAATCGTAAATTATTTATTACTATATTTTTAACTTATTGCTGTTAGAAGTTTAACAGGAATAATTACACTAAAACATTTAACAAATCTAATCAGATACGCTTTCCTCACTAATCCTTCCACATAATACTGTATATATAAACTCAGACAAGTATTAATTATTTCAAATCATACACATAAAATAATTCTTTAAATAATAATAATAACAATAATTGATTATATTTCTACATTGCCGAAATAGAAAATATAAAAGGTGTAGCCTACATATTAAACCACTTTTGAATATATTTCCAGGGAGGGTTCCAATAGGTTTCTTACCTCTTTGGACAACTGGAATCACTAAGAAGAATTTGTAACACAAAGCCGGTTTCATTTAACGTGGTTTTGGTGTTAAAAGTGGATATATATATATATATATATATATATATATATATATATATATATATATATTTTTTTTAGGCATATGTGTGTGTGTGTGAGAAGTATTGAAGTAATATAGCATGAAGGAGAGAGGGTGTGTTTCGCTTCACTCAAAACGCCAAAAACATAGCGGTCAATTTCAAGGATTCTGCCCGTAATAATAATTGTACCGTAACACTTGAAGATAAAAAAAATTATTTTGGTAGAAATTGAGTATCTTTGTACATTTTTTACTTAAATATGTTATTCTTGACGATTTTAATTATAAAAACTCATAGTCCATCAACTTATGGTCCACTAGATTGGACCTTTAATAATCATACAGTGTTCACTATAACTCATTAAAATAATAAAAAAACATGAAAACAGAACAGTACGTTATAGACCGCTGACGGTAAGATTGATAGTTACTATTGCCAGTACAAGTAAACGTCACACAACACAAATTTATTACAATATAAGCACAAAATGCACAAATATACTACATTATAAGCACAAAATATACAAATATACTACATTATAAGCACAAAATATACAAATTTATTACAATATAAGCACAAAATGCACAAATATATTACAATACAAGTACAAAATGCACAAATATTATGGTGATCTATTTCGGTGAACCACGCTCACCTTCCTCAGACCAGAGGGACTCACAAAAGATTGGAAAATGGTGTTCTACAACTCAATTAATTAATAAACTATTTTACTATTGCCATAAAGTTTTTCCAGCGGTGGCTTGGCAGTTGGGGGAACGATAAATTTAAGTTAAATTTAGCGATGTTGTGATTTAATTGTTTAATTAAAGGCTATCGAAAGACTAAATTTATGGATGCGGATTGAATCTTGAAATGAAAAAAAATCAAGCTACAATTGTAAATAAAAATCTAAATGTTTATTTACATGTAAATGGATATTTTTAAAAAGATTTCCAAAACAATATTTTGGAAATGTTTAAGAGACGGTTGTACAGTATTTCAATTAAAATTGGTTGCACATGGGGTAAGCGAATGGGTAATTTAATGTTTTACAAATGGTTAGTATAATTTAGAGTATTTATAACATTGTGGAAGCCCCTATTAGTGATAATTTCCTCATAGGAGATGGAAATTTATGAAAAAAGTGTTATAAATACGATGGAAGGAAATCTTATTAGGAGTAATGTGGGCGTATATTATTATTTTTCAGAATTTGAGATGCTGGCGCAGCTTTTAGACAAATATGAAAGATTACTTGAGTATAAGGCAAGTATGGATGACGTGTAGTTTATTAATAGCCCAATAGCTAATTTGACAAGCCTGATACCACAGAGAAAAATATAAACATTTATTTCTTCTATGAGCTGATACCAAGATCTGTCTCGTACATAACATCCGGACACTGATTATCACCCAACATGGCCACCCCAGAATTCTCTAATAGTCCACGCCGATAGCAACCATTGAGCGGACGCCATGTTAGTATTAAGAGGACAATAGGTTTTTGTTAGCATAAAACCTCTCGCCTACAATCTCCTCAACACTTTGTCGCCAATTAGCTTGGTTACAGCACTACGACACTAGTGCCGACGATATATTTTCATTAAGTTTTATTTTTCAAGGAAAAACTATGTATCTTTTCAATTATATGACGGTTTATGAAAATAAAATAAATGCAAGGAGTATATAACACTTTCTTTACAGATAAAATACAACTGTACGTGTATTGGTGGGCGAGTAGGTAAATACCACTGTACGTGTATTGGGAGGTGGGTGGGTAAATACCACTGTACGTGTATTGGGAGGTGAGTGGGTAAATACCACTGTACGTGTATTGGTGGGCGAGTGGGTAAATACCACTGTACGTGTATGGGTGACCGGGTGGGTAAATACCACTGTACATGTATGGGTGGGCGAGTGGGTAAATACCACTGTACGTGTATGGGTGGGCGGGTGGGTAAATACCACTCTACGTGTATAGGTGGGCGAGTGGGTAAATACCACTGTACGTGTATGGGTGGGCGAGTGGGTAAATACCACTGTACGTGTATGGGTGGGCGAGTGGGTAAATACCACTGTATGTGTATGGATGGGCGGGTGGGTAAATACCACTGTACACCAGATTACCAACAAAGACTGGTTTTTTTCTTCAATGAACGAACTTTTATAACATGGCCGACCTAATCTAACCTCTAATCTATCAAACCTAACGAAACTGAACTTAACTCAATTGAGAAAAGACTATTAAAAAGGTTTGCAAGATATTCTTGTCTATTGTCCTCATTAGTAAAGGGTTGAGGCTTGTAGCTGTCATTTAGGCAACAAGTGTAACAAAGTTGTAGGCCTATAAGGTTGCTGACACATAACTAAAAAAAATCCAAAAACAGTTCTATTCGAGCAGGAAAATTAAAATTTGAACCAAGGCTAACAGAAAGCTAAGGTCATGTGTCATAATTTTATTATTGCCTCTGATCCAGATTGTTATTAAGTACTTTTTATTGTACCAGGAAGATATTTCAACTCACCTCTAACATCATACCCACATTAATCAGGGAGTTACACTAGCGAATAGCTTCATGAATGTTCTTGTGTTCTTTCCTGACATCAAACTCCCATTTGTATGTGGTATTTAACAAATATTTTCATACTGAAGCATCCTCTATAGCATGAAACATATTTCACACACGTTTCTCCTCCATAGTCAATCGGGATTAAAAAGAAATAAAATATAATCCCTGTCGAGTAAAATATTTTATACAGTTTTTCTCTTGTGAAATTTATGTTATTGGTATCGGGAAGTTATGTTATTGGTATCGATTTTACTGTATTTTTTACGAAGTGATGTTTAAAAAAACACTGAAATAGCTACAAATATTCTGCAGAGTAAAAATCAGGGATCGGGTTTATCGGAAGCTTAAGCCAATACGTTTTAATTTGTGGGCGTACGTGAGTTGGGGTTGGAATGCAAACAACTCCCCCCTAACTCAAACAGCACCAAGTCGGCCAAGATAAATGGAAGCTATGCGTTACATTGTTTCTAATATTCCATCCTTGATATTGACGAATTGCCGGAATCCTGCACATTCCCGCACTTCAGGATCGGCGTCTTCCTATCTTCGCATGACTGGAATAGTTGTACTCCTGAAGACCTGCAATATCTAGTCCAAAACACATGCATATATATTGTAAAATTTAATTGTTTAATTTAATTTAATTACATAATTTAAGTTTTAAAAGATTGTTTGGAAATATTTTTGATAAAATATTTTCTAAAAGTCCTATGCCTTTTCACAGTTTAAAGCTTTCGGCATTCAAAAGACATAATTTTGTAGGCCTACTGACTGTTGTAATTAAATCACGGTGCATTTTATCGAAACATCAATATTATATTGCAATTAATTTGATTTAAACGCCTTTAGCACATATAACTGATAGAATTATTTATCTGTGCCTTTAGTAAAGGAAAAATTAACATATGTTTAGAATTTCAATCAAATAGGATAGAATAATATGTAAATTGACTGTCTCGATATTTTATCATGCAGCCCTAATGTTCTAGATCCAAATTGAGTAAAGTGACAGTCACGATATTTTATCATGCAGCTCCAATTTTCTAGGTTCAAATTTAATAAAGAGACAGTCACGATATTTTATCATGCAGCCCTAATGTTCTAGGTCCAAATTGAGTAAAGAGACAGTCGCGATATTTTATCATGCAGCCCTAATGTTCTAGGTCCAAATTGAGTAAAGTGACAGTCACGATATTTTATCATGGAGCTCCAATTTTCTAGGTTAAAATTTAATAAAGAAACAGTCACGATATTTTATCATGCAGCCCTAATGTTCTAGGTCCAAATTGAGTAGAGCGACAGTCACGATATTTTATCATGTAGCTCCAATTTTCTAGGTTCAAATTAAATAAAGAGACAGTCACGATATTTTATCATGCAGCACTAATGTTCTAGGTCCAAATTGAGTAAAGAGACAGTCGCGATATTTTATCATGCAGTCCTAATGTTCTAGGTTCAAATTGAGTAAAGAGACAGTCGCGATATTTTATCATGCAGCACTAATGTTCTAGGTCCAAATTGAGTAAAGAGACAGTCGCGATATTTTATCATGCAGCCCTAATGTTCTAGGTTCAAATTGAGTAAAGAGACAGTCGCGATATTTTATCATGCAGCCCTAATGTTCTAGGTTCAAATTGATCAACAGAATTTTATTCACACAAACTAAAAATAAGTCACCCGAAAAAAGATCACCTTTACGATTAATATTTATTCCAAACCATACTGAAAATCAAGAAATTACCTCTAATTTTTTTTGTTGATACAAATAATGTAGTGCACGTCCTTTCTCAAGAGAATACACGGCAAACACTCCACACATGTGACTAAAGCCAGCGGATAGCCATGAATGGAAGGGTGTGTGGTGAAGGGTGAGGGGTTAGTGGTGACGGAGCGGTTATTTATAAAGTGTGTCCAGCTCTAAGGCGAGCCACAGGGTCTTGCCACCTGTTGACCACCCCACCCCTCCCGTCCATATACGACACGCCGACCCAATTGCTGTGGCGTAGAGAAAGGGTGATTTGACCGTTTCGGAAAACTTCATTTAAGAAAACCGTTTAGTGTTTCTTTAGCGACAGTTGCCAATCTTTAAACTGAAAGAGAAGAAAAATGGATTTCAGAAAAAATTATTTGCAATTTACGTATTTATACAATTCACCAAATATGGTATTTGTTGCAGACAATTGTGCAGTATTTTCTACCAGATATGAAATAGATAAGAATTAATTCTATTGCGAAGTAAAATCATTCCTACATCCATAACAAATTTTACCTGCCACTCACTACTCTTGCATAACCTAAGCGTTCGGTCTCAGTTTGTAACTGATAACTACATTAACATAGTGTGTTAACTTTACTATACATTTTATACTATTAAAAGTAAAATGTCAAATATTTACTACTATTTAATTATAATTTATTTTATCTTGAAATATAACCAATATTATTTTCTTAAGAAAGAAATGGGTCCTTGTAAGAACCTTAGGAATGAAATTTCGAAAAATCCTTTTTGGAGCATCTCTGATAGAAAATTTACATTCAATTCAATTGGGCCTATTGAGTTGTTTTTAGCTAATATATAAATAACAATAATAGTTGAATACTTTATTTTATCGAATGTCCCGACTTTAAATGCGTGTGCTTGGTGGCATTTTAGTGTAGCTCTGACACGCGGTGTTGCCAAGTGTACTGCGTTTGACATACTACACACAATAATTACTTGTTGAGGTACAAATTCTCTTGAAGAGGCATTTTTAACAAACAGTATAATAATATATAAATAGTGTGATAAGAAAAATCTATAAACAATAGGAAAACAATTTAAAAGATAGTATAAACAATGAGAAAGTCCAAAATCACAATATATTACTTATTCTCAAATTCAAAATATCAAACAAGCGCTGAATCGTGGCAACATTGCAAAGCATAAGGCGTTGCTATGGTTGCTGCTGGCTTATATCGTCACGCCATTGGCCGTAGCATTTCCAAACTCCTCGTAGTTCCAGCATTTGCAGAAAGAGTGTTCTAAAGTCAAGAATAAACAATAGAAAGCGAAGAAATCCAATAGTGTCAAGTCTAAGCGTATATAGTCGATTTCGAAAAGCTTCCTGACAACAAAATATGTTGTCTAGGTAAATGAGATCATACTAAGTTAATTCAAAACAAATCAAACTATAGTATTTTAAATAAAAATCAGGAAAGTCAGAAGAGCTATATCATTATATTATCTACTAGTGAGCAGGTCTCGCTTTTCTATAGGGTGGTTTTCCTACGCTTAGTTACTCTTCTCTCCGTGGTTCTCTCTAAACTATAACACCGAATATAAAAGCTCAGTCTGTCGCCGTTCTCTTATAAAAACAAAGTTTTATAGCCTGGGAAAACCAAATAGAATACTTTATGGGGATGTAAAATAGTCCGTAATTATGCACTTTCTTGCCACCAAACAAATTTGGAACATTTTGCTTGAAATGGGACTAGAATTGGCTGTATTTTCACGAGATATGCTTTTTATTCCGCGGAAATAACGTATTTTACCGAAAAATTCGAAAAAACCAATGTCACAACTTAGTATTTTTTTCATATTTCCGTTAATTTAAATGGTATTTTGATCATATTTTTTTTATTTTGATGTGTTTTTTTGCGCTGAATAAAAATTTGAAAACTATTTTTGTCTATTACAATTATTTCTCGAGAAATAACGGAAAAACTACTGTCGCGGCGGATCGCGATTAGCGGCCATTACGCGATCATTATATACAACAACTATTAATCACAAACACCGAATTCTCATATATTCCCGCCGGAGTGACGGCCGGCAGGCCGTCACGGAGGCCAAACGCCCGAATTTAACGCAAATTACGAATTTTTGTTGAGAAAATAAGACAATTAGGATAAGTTAGGTTATGTTTGGTTATGTCAACAAAAATGCATTTTTCGAGCTGAAAAAATAATTTTACTGCAAAACCAGTTGTATATTTGTGTTCAGCATAAAAAAAACACGAGAAATGAAAAAAATTTGTCGAAAAATAACGATTTTTAAAAAAGTTGGATTTAGTCAATCATCTTTTAGTTAATGGAAATTACCTTCATTATTTCATAATGATAACCAAATTAGCCAAGCTTTTGTGCTATGTTTATGATTTTTGTATCATTAGTTTGAAATAAATTAAACTTTATGTAGACATGAAAACGAAGAATCTGCTTTTTTCTCGAAATTTTGAGAAATCCGTTCCTAGTGGATCTCTGTGACATAAAAGCTAATTTCCCTAAAAATTTCATCAAAATCAGTTCAGTGGTTCCGTATATTTCGCGGAGAGTACGTCCATCGTTTTTGTATTATATATATATATGTTAAGATTTATGTAGACTTATGAAAAACGTAGATATTTTACATAGCAATTCTATATTGTTGAAAATAAATTCAAAACGTCACCTACTCAAAAGTAATATTCAAAATTGACTAACATTTGAGTTACATAATTTTATGGAAAATGGAAAAACTGTTTTTTAATTACTCAAAGTTTAAGGGAAACATTAATTTGACAATATTTATTTTGAAAACCTTCAGATGATAATGGAAATAATTCTTAATATATTTTTCACTAGAGTAGTTGAATAATCACTATTTTATTACAAAATATTTTATATTGTCACATTTATCTACATAAAATAACTGCAAAAAAGAAACCAAATTGATTTCCAATAATTCAGTTGTATATACTATTATCTGATGTGCGGGGTGTTTATAGTTTACTAATTATATGCAATTTTACGGTGGGGTTCTAGCGGTCAGTAGAAAATTTATGAGGGCATTAAATACTTTTGGTGGTAGCAATGAATTTTATAATTCACTTCATTTTGAAACCTCATTTATTTGGATTTTTTATTATTTAACTCGTTTAAACATTTATTTTCACAAGGTACTTTATATACAAAGACAGACTGTATCGTGGTTTTTAGAATTAATATCTTTTTATATTTTATTAGTTTTTAAAAGTTTTCGTGTTTTATAACTATTCAATGTTTTTTACCTTTCAGACTAAATACTATGTTTTATTGCAAATCTTCTACTATAAAACTAGAAAATCAATAAATTAGCCAAGTATAGTACATGTTAATGTTATTACTTGGTAATCAACAATGATTAACTTCAATAATAACATCACTTTGGTAAAATAACAATATGTGAAATAAGTTTCTTTCCAGGTAATTTCTTTTTCAACCAACTGTATTGCTTATATTCAAAACAAGTGAACGTCACAAAATACAAATTTATAATAATATTAGTAAAATATGTACAAATATTACGGTGATATTTTGTATTTCTACTGTAGTAAATTTGTTTTGTGACGTTCATTTGTTTTGTATTTGTTTATACCAACATACATCATTTTAATTAAGAAAGTATTGCCGTATAATAAAAGGCAACTAAATAATAACTTATTTTAATAGAATAGAAGAACTCTCTAATCATAGGTTTTTATTATACATAATTAGTCTTATGGCACAATTTTTTAAAAAGAGTTTGTTTTGTTCAAACTGAAAAAGGAATATGAAATCTAATTTTATGCCCGATTACAGCCTATAATATATATGCTTTATTTGACGAGAAACCATGCAATGACTTAGATAGTATTTTGGTTATGAAATTACTTAATTATATAATACTTTATACTAAAATAATAATATAATTAAATTAATAGGGAACCATAAATCATGGATGACATTAAAAGTAGAATAAAGAATGTGCCTCTAATGGAACAAAGTTTTCTTTTTTTTTTGTAGTTTATAACCTTAAAGAGCAGAACCTTCTTTAGTGTGTTATTATAGTAAAAACTCTGCGCAAAAAACTAATTTATAATTCTGTATGAAGTATAATAAGAAAACAAACATGTTGTATCTTTGGTATTTATGAGCGGGTTATTATTTTTAATGTTAAACTACTCTCAAGTTCTTAATGGGAGAAAAGGGCTCCTTTACTACCCTCTAATAATACAATTCAGAAAAATACTAAACTCACTTATCGCTAAAAATAAATTTCATTCGCTAATTTTAAAACCAGCCAGCTAAACAGTTTTTTTCTCATGTTTTCTCCAGGACAATAAATAATTTATTACGTATTGCATCGAAATTATTGAAGATAGATCGTTTTAACACAAATAGTTGGCACTAGTGGCGTAGTTCTGGAACCCAGCTACTTGAGAACAAAGTGACGAGAAGATTGTAGTTGATAGGTTCTATGGTCAGTTCTCAATACCAAAATGGTGTCCGCTTAAAGGTTACTATCGGAGTGAACACAATCAGAGTCTGGGATGTCCATGTTGGTAGATAACCAGTGTTCGGATGTTGTGTAAGGGAGATAACTGAGTATCAGGCTTGTCAATTATCTGAAAATCAGACCAATAGGTCTATACGTGGATTTCACGTAAAGCTGTAGGTCTCTCGGTTGTCCTGGCTTTTGGACTGTTATTACATGGTTCTTTCTAAAGAGCAGTCGACCTTAGTAACAATGGCTACACTCGTCATCTACACTCATCACATTCATTCAACCTCATATTCGCCCATACCTCCACGATCGGCGTCTTTGTAATGAGTAATAATAACAAATACTAACATTAAACAAGTTTCAGAAATTAACTGTAATTAATCGGTTTTGTAGTAGCCGATATCTTTGGCCGAAAGGGGAGGGTTGTTGAAATGTTAACGATGACGGTCATTCCGGACACAGGTTGCATAACATTAATTAGTTTGAGCTCTCTGTCTGCCGGAAGTAGTGAAACATTCCGGAACTTCAGTCAACTGATGTGGTCACAGGATTGTTGGAATAAAACATTTTGTTTGTTGATTTCATTTAACTTTTTCACCAGTTCAATGAATTGTACAAACACGCCCAGAGTGAGTTTGCACTTCATTAACTATTCACAGGGTAACGGTCACGGTAACGGTAACGGTGTAGGTAACGGTCACGGTAACGGTGTAGGTAACGGTGTAGGTAACGGTCACGGTAACAGTGTAGGTAACGGTCATGGTAACGGTGTTGGTAACGGTCACGGTAACAGTGTAGGTAACGGTGTTGGTAACGGTAACGGTAACGGTCACGGTAACGGTAACGGTGTAGGTAACGGTCACGGTAACGGTGTAGGTAACGGTCACGGTAACGGTGTTGGTAACAGTAACGGTAACGGTCACGGTAACGGTGTAGGTAACGGTCACGGTAACGGTGTTGGTAATAGTTCAATGTATAACAGGCTTTAAGAATTTTTAAGTCATTATTAGTTTCTTATCAACCAACTAGTAAGTATGATTGAAGTAGATGTCAGTTAAAGAAAGGAAATAAAAGTAAGAATTTCCATGGCAAAAGGAATATTTAATAAAAATAGAAGTTTACTTTATGGATCTTTTGATAAGAAGTTGGGGAAAAGATTTATGAAAAGTTTTATTGGGTAATATCAGTTCCACCCATACAACACTTTTTACAAATCTAACCTAATATAACCTAACATATTCTTTAAAAATACATTATTTGCTTAAATACGGGTGCCTGGCCTCCGGGATAGCCTTTCGGCTGTCCTACCGAGAGAAGTACCTACATGCGAACTCGTTTTTTGTGATTAATGATTAGTATTTATAAAGATAGCGTAATGGCCGCTTATTGTTATTCATCACGAAAGTAATTTTTCCATTACATTTCGAGAAATAATTGTCATAGATCAAATAGTTTTCAAATTCGTGTTTAGCGTAAAAAGACACGCCAGATTTAAAAAGAAGATGAAAAATAATAAAAAATAACGGAAGTTACGCCAAAATTACTAAAATTTGTGAAATTGGGGTTTTTATAATATTTTGGTGATTAGCCTATAGTATTTTCCGCAGAATAAAAAGCATATCTCGTAATATTTAAGAAATTTCTTGATCCACTTCAGACAAAGTTTTCAAATTTTGTTAGGTGAGTGGAAACTGTATAGTTAGCAAAACGTTGTTTTTGTTATAACATATTAAACACTTATACATTTAATTTATGTTTTCATCACAAATATACCGATGTTTTTCAGTGGTGTGTACTATTGATTCTAAGAACTGAGGGGTGGCGCCACAAATCTCATTTATACCAGCTCAGATCAAGAAAGCACAATAACAAATACGGGTTCATAGACTGGGGTGTTCAACTTACCCAAAGACGGATACAGTGAGAGTAAAATAATAGTTAATTGAACCTGTGTTTGTCTATTTATACAGAATATTTAACGAAATCTTGGTTTTAATTTATAATTTTATAGTTTTTGTAGATATACAAGAAATCTAATTTTTTGACGTGATTAATATTCTATTAGTTATTAGAACTATCGTAAAAGAAATATTTATTAGTTAAAATAACTAAATTTCTAATTATATGCCAAAAATATTGGACACTTTTGGGATAAACTATGTTTCATTACAGATTGATTATACACCCTACCAGAAAGAAACGAATGAGCAGAGGTAGCTTTCTTAGGGCGCAGCGAAAGCCTAAGTGGCAGTTATAAATAGATTTCAACTAACGTTCATCTTTATACGTCTGTAATAAAAATTATCATGTTTGTCCTTGAAGATTTTGAGGATTAGGGAGAAAGTGACATTGAGCTGGCTATCCCGTCTACATGGCAAACTGGAGAATAACTAACTACTTAGCACACTAACTCAACACCCATTCAGCAACTTCTTTTATTTCTTCTCTGTGGGTAAGCTAACCTAACTAAGCTAACTCGTTACTAGATTTGTACAGAAAATAACCTACATTATCAAACGAAATGTAAAATTAACCAAGAAAAGGTCCATTCGAACAAATATTGCAAGATATTCTCAATATTTCCTGGATGAAGGTTAGAAACTAAGGTTTCAGGTTAAGTGGAAGAAGGGACTTTCTAGTCCCAACTTCGCCTGGTTAAATAAAGACGTATTTCATCTCATCTCATCTCATCTCATCTCATCTCATCTCATCTCATCTCATCTCATCTCATCTCATCTCATCTCATCTCATCTCATCTCATCTCATCTCATCTCATCTCATCTCATCTCATCTCATCTCATCTCATCTCATCTCACCTCACCTCATCACATCTCATCTCATCTCATCTCATCTCATCTCATCTCATCTCATCTCATCTCATCTCATCTCATCTCATCTCATCTCATCTCATCTCATCTCATCTCATCTCACCTCACCTCATCTCATCTCATCTCATCTCATCTCATCTCATCTCATCTCATCTCATCTCATCTCATCTCATCTCATCTCATCTCATCTCATCTCATCTCATCTCATCTCATCTCATCTCATCTCATCTCATCTCATCTCATCTCATCTCATCTCATCTCATCTCATCTCACCTCACCTCATCTCATCTCATCTCATCTCATCTCATCTCATCTCATCTCATCTCATCTCATCTAATCTCATCTAATATCATCTCATCTCATCTAATCTCATCTCATCTCATCTCATCTCATCTCATCTCATCTCATTTCATTTCATTTCAAACTTGTGTTTTCTTTGTTCCTGAAGAGCATTTTGTAACATCACTTACACGCAAAATATCTAAATAATCAAATAATGAAATTTCTCAGAAATCTATAAATAAAAATTCCGTTTGTTTGTGGACACAAAACTCGAAAAGTAGTGAAGGGATTCACTTTACATTTTTACACATTTTTTAATTGTAAATCTGTAAAAAAAAGAGAGTGTTTATATATATTTAGTCACTAAAATTGTAATTGGGAAAAATTTACGTAAGGGTATTTCTTTTAATTTCTCGCTTCATTATACAAGTTCATTATACAATTTTCAAAAATGAAAATAAATTCCAGGGCTGAGAAAGTGCTACTGTGATCAACAGGTTTATGAGCATATTATGTCCAAATCACATCTTGTAAGTTTACTACTGAGACCAGATGATTATTTATTTATGAAAACAATTGTAAGTTTTTTAGTTCAGGTGAAATGTGGTAAACAGTCAATTTATATCTTTCCAACAACTAAAGTAATAAATGGCTCCAAAGAATTGGCACAAACTTTCTCCCACATTAAACACTAAAAAATCAAAACTTTGAAAATTACCGGTTTGATTCCCAAATGTGATTTTTTGCCATATCTAAAAAATGTACTGAAAATTTAATAAAAATCATTAGAACAAAGCTTGAAAAAATCGTTATTTTAATTTTTTTGCCCGTAAAAAATATTGTAGCTAAAAAAATAGTTAGAGACATGAGGTTTTTACTAAAATATTTGGAATAGTAATTAACATCTTTTCTGAAAATTTAATCAAAATCTTTAGAGCAGTGTTTAAGAAAATTACATTTTTGTATATTTTTTACCCAGAAAAGTAAAAAAAAAAACTGAAATTCCAAAAAAGTGAAAAAATTATCTGGAGATATTGGCTAAATACACATTCATACCAAATTTCAAAAAAATGTATCCATCCGTGTGGTCTTCAGTGAAGTGCACATACACATAGACAGACGTACATAGCCTACGGACAGACATCCAACTTTTTTTCTTCAAAAAACAACTTTTTTGGATTCAGGGGACGATAACATGGATTTTTATACCAAATTGTAAAAACGTCTTATTTTGACGATCACAATACTTTCTCTATGCTAACGCATATGAGAGAAAGTAAAAAATAAAGACCAATAGTTAATATTCGACTAAGCCACAACAAAGCATGGCCATGTTTAGCTAGTTATTTTATAAAAAGAATAAAATAAGTTTAATTATGACAAATTGTAACTCATGTCAGTTAAATAATTTAGGACATTTACTATAATTCCTTAAGATAATCACATATTTTTAGGTTTTTCCGATCTGTTTCGTCCCCAAGTTTGAAGAAAAACTGTAAAGTCTTTACTTGAACTAGGCCAACACTAAGCCAACTATTGTATGTGCGAATCACAGATAGCTAAATATACGTAAATTGTTCGTGATGTAGGAAGAAATACTGTGCTTAGTTCAGCTGAATCTTGCAATATCTGAACTAAGCACAGATTGCAATAACTAAAGATCTGCTGGTCAGAGCGTTTGTTGTTGCCTCAATAAACAAGGAGTACAGTGAGTGAGTACCATTCACATACCAATTGTAGGCCTCTGTGGACTGGCATGGTCTGGCAACCGCGCTCAGTCCACAAACACCTACGCGGACAGTACACAACCACAGAAAAAGCACGACACTGTTTATTATTGAGGTGGGGAACTGTATGGAGTTAGCTTACCTACGGTACGAACTATTCATCTCTTAACTTGCACATGTACTACGATATTTATGCAGTACATGTAGTACTCACAAACACGTTATCACGATTTCTTCAAGACATTAAAATGAAATTCAGTTTCCTCTAAGTTTACATAACGTTTCTTTGACCCCACCCTTTTTCCCTCTAAAGATGGATAATCTCAATCCTTTCTAAACCGGAGGGATTACATAGTGAAATACAAAATCTGCTGCCAACTGATAGCATATAATATTAAAAAACTAGAATAAACGTAACGTGGCATGCAGGAATCAGGCTTTCCCTCTGCAGGTGGTGGGGGGGGGGAAGGGGGGTTCAACATTACACATTCAATGTTGTATAATACATTTGATATATTACAACTACCTCACTGAACTGGGAGCTGTTCGATATATCATTCCATTTCTACCTTGCTACCTGCTTCACCTTTATTTCTTACATTTTATCAAATATGCTTTGCATTTATTCGGTATATTATTAAATTGGCCTTTGTTAATAACACATAACCAATTAAAAAGGTTAGCAATGAAGCTCAGTATTTCGTATTCTTAATTAATACCATGCAAAAATAGTTTAAAAAATGGTTCCTTTTAGAACCTATAGGTAATTGATGGAAGTTGCTAATGTGTCATCTTTTATACTTGATAGTATTTATGTTTTTTGTGTTATCATTTTTAATCAGTCTATTACTTTGAAATTTACCTCATTTTAAGCAATACTGAGTTAAATTATAAACATAATTATAACCAATTAACTTTAACTTAAGAACTTCTATTATAATTTTCGTTCTGTTTTTATTACTTACGAGAAGAACTATTTTTTTATTTTTTTATCTGCAGTCTCAATATATATTTTCCGTTTATATTGAAAGTATAGATGTATCAATGTACTTGTATGTATGGGTCAATATCAATATACTTGTATGGGTGGGTCAATATCAATGTACTTGTATGGGTGGGTCAATATCAGTGTACTTGTACGGGTGGGTCAATATCAATGTACTTGCATGGGTGGGTTAATATCAATGTACTTGTATGGGTGGGTCAATATCAATGTACTTACATGGGTGGGTTAATATCAATGTACTTGTATGGATGGGACAATATCAATGTACATGTATGGGTGGGTCAATATAAATCTACGGGTGGGTTACTAACAGTGTAAATGTATGGGTGGGTAAATATCAATGTACGTGTATGGGTGGGCTAGTATTAAACTAGGTGTATAATAATATTTATCTACATGTATGAGTGGGCGGGTGGGTTAATATCAATGTAAGGGTGGGTACAAAGAGAAGATGTAGTACAGGTGACTAACCTGAAGGATGACCTTCAATACAAGGACGGCGTACAATACAAGAACTACGTAATAGTAAAAGTGCATTATAATATATTTCAGGATTACTACAAATTTAGTCAATTTGCCAAAGAATTAAAACTATAAACATTATAGTATTAATCATTATTTACTGTCATTACATAAATCGTATAGAACATTATACATAATATACAAAATTAAATAATAAATCAAAAGATAAATACCAGTTTTTATCATGGAAATGCAATATTTAGATGTATTATCTGAACACAATTTTAGACATTATAAGAATACAACATGAAATAAATTATCTATTAGAATGGCTATCATAACTACAAGAATGATAAACTAAAAATACATTGTTTATACACATACTATCTGAATTAATGATGTACTTGCTAACTACTTAAAATATACATCCATTATTATTGTCTTAGTTTTTGTCTTAGGTACAGTACATGAGTAATGAAGAAAACCTAACTTACCGGCTGAGCAATTGCCGGTAATTTAATTATAATTAAGTAAACAAAAATAATTATGTTTGTTTACTTAACGAAGAAAAATAAGTGGTTTTTAAATTAAGTGAGATATAAATAGAACGATATTTAGTTGAAATAATTTTGAAACAAAATTAATTATCCAAGCTCATATTCCTTGCTAGGGTTTAATTAATTGTATAAATGTTTTTATTACATAAACCAAATCTAGTTTTAGGGCTTCTCAGAAAACTATTAAACTTCTTTCTGTCGAGTGTTCCTCACATGGTAAAAGAACAAGTTTACATAAACCACTCCTCAAAGTCTTGGAATGGTTTATATGTCTTTCATAAGTTTGGCGCGGCCGTAGCTAAGGGCACAGAATATAGACAGATATATTCTGTGCTAAGGGGCTAAGGCGTTGGCTTTCCACGCAAATGGTCCGGGTTCGATTCCCGATATGACCACAAACAGGTTTTTGCCCTGCCGCTCCCGTGGTTCGGAAGTCACGTCAAGCCGTTGGTGTCCCCAAGTTAAGTGTTAGAGAGGGCTTCTTAGCCCTAACTTCACCTGGTAAAATAAGACGAACTTTAACTTTTTATAAGTCTTTATATCATAGGTCGTCTTCTAAGTAAAATTATAATTCCATAAATAATTTTAACGTTAAATTATAACATTTGTTTGAATTTATGCAATTGAAAAAAGTAATCGTTGAATTGTATTCTTTAGCTTTTCAACTATAAATATGAATTGTATTTCCGCGTTTAATTTAAGGAGCTTTATTATGAATTGTCAAAAACGATACTATTTTTCCGGTTCGTGTGTATTATAAAGAAACGATTTAAGGGAGCCATTTTGCTCCACAAAAACGCCCATAACGGGTTTCTTTTTCAACTATTCGGTCCGTAATAGAGATCAAATAGTAAAAATTGAAATTTCATTTGAAAGGTTAAGACCTGTTATAGTCTACTATACGATAATTTTTGTAAAAATTTGATTATTTTTATAATATTTTTCCGTTGGGCCTAAATATGTGAAAATTTGAATAGCATTGTTGAATAAAAAATAATAGTCATAATAATAACCGTATCGGAATACATTAAGTGTCATTTGAAAGGTAAAGAACTTTATAGTGAAAAATTCGACGATATTTGTAAAAAATTGAGTATTTTCATAAATGTTTTCAGTTAAATATGTGAGATTTAAATACTATTGTTGACTATTTTAAAATAAAAATTCATAATATCAGCTCATGGTTCACTAGATTAGACCTTTGATAATCACACAGTGTTCACTAATAATAATGAACACGAACCGTACAGTTGAAATATAACAGCGTGTTTTAGCTCGCTGACTGAAGGATTGCATGGCTACTATAGGGGCGTCAGGATCTGTCGACTTCCCAGCGGTGGATTGGTAGTTTGGGGAACAGTCACCTCAAGGAATTAAACGAACGAAGGTTAGATATGAAAATATTATATATTGGCAATTACAAGATAAGATATATACACACTTTTTAAATATGACATATTCTTACAGATATGTGATAGGATATTTAATAGATTTCTGAACCACGTGCTCCTATCTGATAATATTGACCGTATCGCTAAGGTTAAGCCTCAATTCCGTCATAAGACGAGGTATAGTCAAATAAATAATCTTATTGGCTAAACATTTAGCTCTTAAGTAGCTGGATTACAGTACTACACAAATTGTGCTCAGCCAAATTGCAGATGATTGAGTTCTGTATAATTGCAGTTTGGAAACGTCTTACAAAATATTTTTTAAGTAGGTGATCCTGTTATTTCAGCAAGTATTTGTTGTCTTTTTTATCGACTCTAGTGTACCTTAAATATACTGAGATTAAACTCTGGATCTGCTAACAACACTTCAAAACTAATTATAAATATTCACGAATAACCTCAAACAAACCACGATAAATAGAGTCTACGCTGTTGAATTGGCTTTGGAGTGGTCTTTCTATTTACCCAACAGGTTTTCATTTTACAGTAATGAGCTCTCTTTCTTTAACTGGACCAGGTTGTTGATGTTCAATTTATTATCACCCCTTGACGAACTTACAGATAATGTATCTTTTCATTCGTTACATTGCTCATACGATTGCCCACACATATAATGTCTTATTGTAATTAAATGTTTTTGTAAGCAAATGTGTTTTAAACGTTAGGCCTAATTAAAATCTACGAAAACTTAATATCTACGATAAACTATTCCCGGTACATAATGCACTGTTTACATTACCACTTTCATACATATCTAAACGAAACAGAATAGAACTAATGAGGGAATGAAACTGGTTATTTGAGGCATTGACATTTTAGATATAAGAAACATATACAAGAGAATCAATGTTTTTGGAAGAAACGTATCTTATTTCAAGTGTAACCAAGTCTGAGAGTGTATAAATATGGTTTTCTAACATAAAATAGGGTAAAACACAACCCTATCTAAACCCCTATTTGAAAAATTCCATTTCGTTCTATTACAGCACATTGTGAGGGGTTGAAATTAGAGGGAAATGAATATAAATGCGGCTACAATAATACTCCAAGAGGCAATTCAAGTGGAAACTCAATTCCAGTTAATATTTTATTCAGGCATGTTCTGTAGCTATTTGTGCAGACCGCACCTACAGTCTGTGTAGCTGGGTTTCTTTTACAATACAATATACGTGCATTGAATTCAATACTATTGAGTAATGTGTGTGTATTGTTGACAGCCAAAGGTTGATAGTTAATAAGGGAATATTTATAAATTACCTATTAATATGATACAAGCTGAACCCGGTCTCACCTTGCTGTGCCTTAGTCTGATATTAAAGTCAACTATCAATTGATTCGAGTCGTTATCTTTGACTTTAGTTGTTAGACAAACAAAATTTGACGGTTTTGGATATAATATGCACATAAATCAGCTGGTCATAGTGAAATTCAAAAAGACATTATATGTGTGGGCAATCATATGAGCAATGTAAAGAATGAAAATATATATTATTTGTAAGTTCGTCAAGGGGTGATAATAAATTGAACATCAACAACCTGGTCCAGTTAAAGAAAGAGAGCTCATTGCTGTAAAATGAAAACCTGTTTAGTAAATAGAAAGACTAATCCACAGCATATTCAACAGTGCAGACTCTATTTATCGTGATTTGTTTGAGGTTATTCGTGAAAATTAATAATTAGTTTTGAAGTGTTGTTAGCAGATCTAGAGTTTGGCCTCAGTATATTTAAGGTACAAAAGAGTCGATAAAAAAGACAAAAAATACTTGCTGAAATAACAGGATCACCTACTTAAAAAATATTTTGTCACACGTTTCAACCTGCAATGATACAGAACGTTTCATCTGCAATTTGGCTGGGCAGAATTTGTGTAGTGGTGTAATCCAGCTATTACTATTTTTTCAGCACTGACATTTAATTTAATTTTGAAATTGGTAGACCGGAAAATGTTTGAAATGACCTGTTACCTTTAAAATTGTAGGTATTTAATATAGAAAACAAAATTCAAGTGAATCTATTCCTTAATTTCGAGTTTTGTAAACAAAAATACGGAAGTTTGGTTTTTATACTTATAGACTATTAAAAAAAACGTTGTATACTTATAGTCTAATTTGTGTAGAGTACGCAAATAATAATTTTATAATTATAATGACATTAATTATGGTAAAATATTTAAAAGAAAAGAAACATTTTTTTAATTTAAATGTAAATTTAAACGTTTCCAGTGTTGTACAAACATTCTATTAATAACATCTTCTATATAGTTTTTAAAATTATATTATTACTGTTTTTGATATGATGAGGCAATTTATTATTTTGAATACACTAATTAAAATATTAAAATAATTTTTCTCTCCATATCCTTTCATCTTGTATCACAAGCCATATTATAGAAGATTTTAATATCTTGTTTCATAACTGAAGATATTTTGTTTTAAATTCATTTATTTAAATTGATTTATGTTTATATTAAGTTTTACATCTATAAATAGTGAAGGTATAAAATATAATTTATCAAAAATAAGGTAGCTTTAAAATATTTACTTTTTATGATATTAAATATCAAAGACGTCATTAATTTTAATCTGAAATCAGTGTAAATAATCACACATTCAAATGAAATAAAATTGTTACTGTGAGGCCTTTTTATTACAATATACATTTTAATGATAGTATAATTCGAGTTTTGAAATAATTTAAATTTAGAATATTTATCCTTTAATGCACGTGTTCCAATAAATATTCAGTTTATAATTTTATTTATTTATTAAATAATTTTTATGTTTGTATTTTTTTAACATTGGATCTTCTTTGATGTTCTCTGGGAGTTTATTTAATAATTTTATTCTATTAGAAAATATATCAATAAAATAAATAAAATATTGTTTTGTGATGCGGTAATCTTTTATACATGTTTGTTTCTTTATGGTTTTATTTAGTTTTTGTAACCAAGAGTCGTCTGCCTAGCTTTATTTTATTTAGCATATTACTATTATAAATAAATAAAAAAATAATAAGTATAGCAAATCAATATAAAAACTTCCTGATAAACGGATATATATAGGAGAAGTCTATGGTGGAAAACATAATAAGCTGTAAAAAAATGACAATTTTTGTAATTTCTATAGAGTTTTATAGTTCTGAGATAATTTTTATAGATTATTTTATTTATTTTTTACCTCTTCTTTCTTCGCCACAGTTCTTGGATTGGGGATTCATCACTTCTTCTTCATCAATATTGGTAACTATGAAAATAATGGGAACTTAAATGATAAATAATCCAAATAACTGATGAGGATATTACAATCCTGAATGACGTGTACTATATTCGGCTTTTTTTATGGAATGTGCCTCACTTAAAATAAATTTAAAGTTTGTTTCAGTTTCGGTAAATAAAGTTCGTGTTCAGTTAATAAAAATAAATAAGCTATTTTGAAAATTGCGAGTTAACGCTTCAAACAACGTTGTAATTGGCTGTCGGCAAGTGTCGCCTAGAATTTCAATGGTGTACTTTGTACAGAAAACTGTGAATTATAAATGTTTATTTCATATAGAAAATAAATTATATTTTCCAAAAGCTCTAGTTTTTTGGTTGGACTATAGAAAAAAAATTATAGCACTAATCAAGGGGCTGTTTCGCTTAACGAAAAACACCAAAAACGTAGTTTTCTTTTCAAATATTCAGTCCATGATAATGATAAGTAGAGTATTATTCTAGTGGACCCTAAGTTCATTTTTTGTAAGACGTTGAGGACTGTTATTTTTTTAAAGGACATAAGTAAAACTTTAAATGTCGTTCTTGATAATTTTAAATTAGATAACTCATAAAATCAACTTATGGTCCACTGTACTGGACCTTACATAATCATACAGTGTTCACTATAAGTCATTATAAAACTAAACACGAACTGTACAGTCGAAATATAACAGCGTGTTTTGTCTCGTTGACGGTAAGATTTTGTTGCGTACGCGTATTTTGGGATTGTCAACCCCCTAAGTGTTGGCTCAGCAGTTTTGGAGTGTTTAATTGTAAATATTCATAATAAGCTAATCTATCTATTTATAGTATCTTTAAGTACGCAACACAGATGACTTATGTTATTTGGTCAAAAGTAGACCTTCTTGAATACATTTTTTAAATTAATTTAGTTGTATACTGAATATTTGTAGCTGTGTCCAAAATGTACTGGAGTTTTTATTTATTTGGATATATAAATTTTCATATTGTTATCAATTATAAATATAATTATTATTTTACTTATTATTGTTTATTTTTGCTACCTTTTTACTGTTATTGGCTCAATGTTATTTATTATCATTGTTAATTTATTGATTACATTCTGTTTATAGTTTTCAGGAATTGTTATTTAGTTTTTATTAATTTCTCAGTAAAAGTTGGGTTTATTAATAAAACATGTGTTTTGATGTACGGGTTGTGCTCTCATAAACTATTGTATGGAATATTTTTTGGAATCAAATAATAATTTTATTTCTTAATGTTATTGCAGTATTGTTTTAAATAAAAACTAAATAAATAACATAAGATACAATTATAATTACCTCATCTACGAACCCTTTTATGTTAATTGTTAATATCCAACGTATGGCATCAAGTGCCAAATTCAAGAAGATGAAGAATAGGTGTTCTTTTTTTAAATGTTAAACACTTTTAAGGTTTTGATAATATATTTAAAACGTTAAAACCATTAAAATTAAATTAATTTTATCATCTGTTGTTCTGGAAACGGATTTGTCTAGAATACTATTTAATAAAATATTACGTTTATTATTTATTATCTCATTAATTGGGGTCGATATTTGTTGACTTGAATAACAGCAAAAAAATTATTTAATGTTTGTATTTTTAGTAAAATGTTAACCCCAAAAAGAAGAAAAATATGCTTGAATATAGTACATAATGTTACATTTACATACTTAATTTATAGCTGAAAATGTTACATTTTGAAAATTAACGAAAAAGGGTTCATTTACGAGATAATAATAATTGTATTAAATGTATTTCTCCAATCTGGGATAACCATGAACATTTAATTAATAAACCCATAGGTAATAAAATCACAATCGAAAGACTAATATGAACACGGAAATAAAACATATTGCAGAATTAATACACATTTTACAACAGATAAGATCGACTGTTTAAACTGTTTGACACGTAAAAAAAACATTCAAAATTTACAAAAATTCAAACCAGATTAAATTTCGACATCCGTATTTGGCGTGGTATGAGTGCTATATTTTGTTTGACTTCACCTCCCATATTTGAGAGGGCAAAAGTAAAATAAAACACATTTTTCAGAGATGGAACATTATGACAGAGCTCGGGGCTGGTAAAAATGTAAACCGATATTTTATGTGAGGGTGAGTAGAGTGTATCAAAATTCATCGTGCCGTCAGTGTCACAGCATATCGTCCGAAAGGAAATAAACATCAATGGCTTGACGGGGTGAGTGTGGCCGGTATTGGTCATGTCCCTAGGGACTACACACCCCCGCACAAGACTGGAACGCTTTGATCTCGCCAACTGGGTTCTCTTCACTTGAGACAATTATGTCGTGTGACGCATAATTAACAATTAAATATCACATTTTTCAAGAAAAAAATAAATGGGAAATTTCAGACTCGTAAAGGCCAACGGCATGTGCTGACTAGTTTTAACCTAACCTAACCAAACCTAACGTAATCCAAACTTAACCTAGCCTAAACTATAACTTAACAAAAATTAAAATAACATAAACTAATTATATAGCATAACCTTACCCATCCTAAATTAACCTAACCAAACATAATCTGTCCTAAGCTAACCTAACCTAACCCTAAAAAACCTAACCTAACTAAACATAACTTAACGTAACATAACTTACTGTTTGAGATTGACTCATACTTAAAAGAAAAAGTTAATAATGCTTCCATTCCATTTTAATTGTTCCAACTGGAGATATTTAGTAATCAAGTAGAAATTAAAATAATCTTCTATTTTTTTTTAACTGAATTAAATGAACTAAAACTTTCTTAGATGAAAAATGTTCGTGTAGATTTTTACACTGTATGTACTTACTGTATGTCTGTCACAAAAATAAAATGCAAACTAATATAAATATTATGTTAGAAGAAGTCTTTACTAATAACGAGTTCTCTAATTAAAATCAAATTTTATTTATAAAATTGGTGTAAATTATTCGTTCAAAATTTCTGTACCTTGTTTTTTATATCAGATACATTTGTAATAATTAAATTGCAATAGTAAAATACTATAGTTTAAAGTAAAAATGTAACAAATTAAACATTTAAAGTTTAAGTTTATATTTGTTTTTATTTATCAAATACGGATATTTGTTAATGTAAGGACAAATAGAGGAGCATTAAATTCCATGAAGCTTAACCAAATTTCTGTTAGGTATAATAAAAATATTAGAACTCTAAAGACTCATATGGTAACTAGGATTTTCTTATTAATTTGTCTCCAAAATTAGTAAAACTTAGAAAAAGAGCACCTAGCTGCTCTCGCAACAAATTGACTGCCTCTTTAATTTATAAAATAGAAAAAATAAATAAAACACCAACTTTAATTGATGCATCAAATTATCGCTAGTGACCCTCATGAGACTTCCACTAGAAATAGCTCTAAAACAGTTCCTTGGCTTCCTAACCCACCTCTAAAACTGCCACAAAGTGAACCTAGCAAGCCTGGAGCTATTGTTCTAGAAAATCACAAATATAACAAATATTAGGGTCGTCCAATCTAGTCGTTGTTTCTCAAGGTCGAGGGACGATCACTTCCCTACTAGTCCTACGTAGATAATAATAATAATAAAAAAATAACTTAAAAAGAAGAACACTAATACGGGGACACGAACAGTTTTAATGTCATTCTTGAAGCTCTTCTTACAACAAATTATTAGAATTTGATAGTTATAAGTAACTAAACACTAGTAATGGTTAATTTTAAATTAGTCGTATTTTCATCTTCAAAAAACACATGCAACTAAATTAATGTTTACATTTATTTAATGAATGTAAAAATCAATTTAGTTGCGAGTGTTTCAGAAGATGAACAGTGTGTTTTCAAATTCCTCACTAATTAAAAATTACTTATTATTACAATGTTTAATTAATTTAATGCTCTTAAACCCTAATAAGAAAGTGATCTTAAAATTTTTATCTATAAATAAATGCCAGTCATAAAAATATGGGCGAACATGGATTGCGAATCGATGTAATTAACTAGAGTAGTATTTCTGTCTAAGATAGAACGGTCCTGTTAAAGACCGTCTAATAATAACAGCTTAGTAACTAGGCCAACTACGGGACCTTTATGGTAGAATCCGAACCACGAAGTATTGGTCTGATATCCATCTGATACTCAGTTAGTTCCTCCCCTACATCACACCCATTCTTTAACCACTTCCAGCATGGACACTCCAGACTATCTAGAGTTGTCCATGTAAATTGTTATTGTTTACATAAGACTTATGTAGAAAGTTTAGTCGTAAAGGATTTCAATCTACATTACGTGTACTGTTACGAATCACGACAACCATCGTTGGCACCGCCCAGGTGATTACGCCCCTCCCTTACTGCGCAGTTACGGTTTTCTAAACCAATCCAGTAGTTCTTAGAATGTACTAGATTTGCAGTTCATTTGCCTGTAGATGGAGCAAAAACATTCGAGAAATGGTGTCCAGAATTATCTAGATCACCCTTACGGAATAGTCTCTATCATAGTTCAAGAACCTTCAAGACTTACAAAAGCGTTTTATATAAATGCAGCGCTCACCTGACCACTCAGTCAGTCCAGTGGAAGGCCACCTTCAGTTTTCAACCTGCGGTGGAAGTGACAGTGTTAAAAAGTGGCAATTCAAGAATAGTGATAATAATTATGTGAACATTAACTCAAATGTAATAGGTGACACAATTTATTGTAAATAATAGCATTGTAATTTCAAGTGTTAAATAGTATCTGTCTGTAATATGAATCTGTAAATATCTTGTTGTGTTTAATTTAGTTAATTAGTGAGTGTGAAACAAAGTATAGTTTCTAGAGACAAAAGTTGGACAGCCTTACTAATTCGGACACTGTTGGACCTTAATAGTACTTTATATACCGGAAACTTATAAAAAGCGTGGTGGTAGGTATTAATCATTAAAGTCGAAATTTAACACTTGATAGCCACCGTGGCCCAATAAAAGGAGTATGGAATATCCAGTCGAAAAGTGAAAAGCGACTGCGAGGTAGCGCTTTCAAAACGCATTATCTCAAAAAGCAAATCTCACGAGGCGATGGAAAGTCATAGAAAGAGAAAAACATTTGTCGAATGAGGGAGTGAATTGTTAAAAATGAAAGGAGAGGGGAAGTACAACAACGGGTATATAAGTAGCGGGGGTGGGGAGTAAATGGATTGTTAAGGGAGGGGTGGGTGGGCACAATGCAGACACTCAGCACGATTGAGGGATAGCAGTGATCGAGCTATAGACACTCGGCCAGCTTAATATCACTTAGCAGCCAGTCTTGTTTGTAAACTTTACATTAACAATATATATATCTCAGATATTACGTTACGGTCAACACGCGTTTTCGTATTATCGTTAATTTTTATATTTTGTCAATTAACAACTGCTACTAATTGCAGAACTATAGTTATGTACAAAACTATGTCAGTGAAATACTACTGACTACTTCATCACGATATGTGTAAAACTATACGCGTTACTGACTTGAAATTGTGAGGGAATGCATATTTTGAATTGTGGAAGGAAACTAAAGAAGGAGTTTTTTAATATCCGATTATTATGAGACGACTATCATATTTTTTATATTTGGGATTTTCTAGAAAATAGCTTCTGGCTTGCTAGGTTCAGTTTGTGGCAGTTTTAGAGGGTGGGTTAGGAAGCCAAGGAACTGTTTTAGAGCTATTTCTAGTGAAATTCTCATGAAGGTCGCTAGCAATAATTTGATGCATCGATTAGTAAGTAGGTGTTTTATTTGTTTGTTCTATTTTATTAAGTAAAGAGACAGTCAATTTGGCAATTAGAAAGCAGATAGGAACTCATACACGGTCGATGGTATTGGCACACCCGCCCGCCCATACACGTACGGTGGTATTGGCGGTATAAAACATAATGAAATAGGGATTTGTAAACTCATTAATTTTTACAATTATTTTTATATGTATGGACAGGCGGATGGGTCAATACTACTGTACGAGTAGGGGCGGACGGGTGGGTCAATACACATACGGTTTGATCATAAGATTCAGTTCTGGAACTCTACATAAAGGCACAACTAGTTATCCACCTTTATCTGAATTACATTGAAGTATCATGATCTAGAAGATCTATCGTCCAATGTCCTATTGTCATTTTCCTTTTAAGTTAAAAGGCCCATCTGAAACTAGTTTAACTGGTATTTTACCCACCCACCCATACACGTACAGTGGTATTGACCCACCCACCCACCCCCACACGTACAGTAGTATTGACGTTATTTTTTTAAATATTCGATTATAAAAAAATTAATTTAGATTTTAAGACACCGATCCTTAAGATGTAGGCAACTCTGGGGAGTGAATGAGTGTAGTGAGTGCAGATGAACAAATATAGTCATTGTTACCAACTGAGGTCAACTGTACCTTAGAAAAATCCATAGCCAAAGCAACTAGGGACCTGCAGCTTTTACGTGGAATCCGGACCACGTAATTTTGTTTTGATTTTCAGCTATCTAACAAGATTTGTCTCGATACTAAGTTCCCTTCCGCATACAACACACAGACCCTAAGCACCACCCGACATAGACACCCCAGACTTCTCTAGCAGTGTCCACGTCAATGGCAACCAAGGAATGGACTTCGTTTTGTAATGAGAAGACGAAGTATATAACCTATCGCCTACAAACTCCACAACACTTCGTCCCCAAGTAGCTGGGTTACAACACTGCACCACTAGTGCCTACAAACTCCACAACACTTCGTCCCCAAGTAGCTCGGTTACAGCACTGCACCACTAGTGCCTACAAACTCCACAAGACTTCGTTCCCAAGTAGCTGGGTTACAGCACTGCGTCACTAGTGCTGACAATCTCCACAACACTTCATCCCAAAGTAGCTGGGTTACAACACTGCACCACTAGTGCCTACAAACTCCACAAGACTTCGTTCCCAAGTAGCTGGGTTACAGCACTGCGTCACTAGTGCTGACTATCTCCACAACACTTCGTCCCAAAGTAGCTGGGTTACAACACTGCACCACTAGTGCCTACAAACTCCACAAGACTTCGTTCCCAAGTAGCTGGGTTACAACACTGCACCACTAGTGCCTACAAACTCCACAACACTTCGTTCCCAAGTAGCTGGGTTACAACACTGCGTCACTAGTGCTGACAATCTCCACAACACTTCGTCCCAAAGTAGCTGGGTTACAACACTGCACCACTAGCTAGTGCCTACAAACTCCACAAGACTTCGTTCCCAAGTAGCTGGGTTACAGCACTGCGTCACTAGTGCTGACTATCTCCACAACACTTCGTCCCAAAGTAGCTGGGTTACAACACTGCACCACTAGTGCCTACAAACTCCACAACACTTCGTCCCAAAGTAGCTGGGTTACAGCACTGCACCACTAGTGCCTACAAACTCCACAACACTTCGTCCCCAAGTAGCTGGGTTAGAACACTGCACCACTAGTGCCTGCAAACTCCACAACACTTCGTCCCCAAGTAGCTGGGTTACAACACTACACCACTAGTGCCTACAAACTCCACAACACTTCTTCCCCAAGTAGCTGGGTTACAACACTGCACCACTAGTGCCTACAAACTCCACAACACTTCGTCCCCAAGTAGCTGGGTTACAACACTGCACCACTAGTGCCCACAAACTCCACAACACTTCGTCATCAAGTAGCTGGGTTACAACACTGCACCACTAGTGCCTACAAACTCCACAACACTTCGTCACCAAGTAGCTGGGTTACAAAACTGCACCACTAGTGCCTACAAACTCCACAACACTTCGTCACCAAGTAGCTGGGTTACAGCACTGCCTCACTAGTGCCGACTAATGTAATGCAGTCAAAAGCATTTTTAGTCATTGGGTTGGCATGCGGAGCGTGCAGGGGTGCTCCCTAGTTAAAAAATAATAATAATAAATGTTTGAATTTTTAATAACATAACTAACATAAGATTACAATTGGGTATATCTATTGAGTTTAATTTTACCAATATTACCTAAATTAAATTTGTCATTTATAATTTTTCTTTCCTTTTTAACTATTTCATTTGTTCATTATTATTATTACTATTCTTTTTCTATTACTATTTATCTCGTTCATTATTCACATTTTACTTTTTACAACTTTTTAATTCCAGTAATTTTGTTAAATCTTATTGATGGGAAGTAATTTATTACATTCAAAACACTAAAAATACTGAAAAAGGTGCGATTATTTGAAAATAATAACCAAGGAACAATAATAATAATAGTAGTAATAATTAAACAATCATATTTATATTTGTTGAACTTACAGAAACGTATAAATTCACAATGAATAGTAAATAATGACATAGATAGAATTACAGTTTCATTTATCTATACAACTATAGGAAAACAAACATTACAACAAAACGAAAAACAAATCAAAGGTGATCTGCAGTAAATTTAGTGAATTCCACTATAATTTAGCTATCCGTACATATTTTAATTTTTATTAGTTAAATTGAATTGTAAAACGACCAGTGAACTAAAGTTATTCTGAATTATGTATATCTTTTGTTGAATTTCATATGGCACTCTGTTTATTTTAATTTCCGTGAAGCATTGAATTGATCTTTTCCTTAGTGCTAAATACATTATTTCCTTAGGTATATTCATGGAAATACCTCTGTTGCACACGGCTCTCTCCTACTTTATTTGGCTTCGTACATTGCCATTTTATATGTTTTTTCGTTAATTAATACTGTAATTAAATGATATTGTCTCAATTTGCATACTCAGCATTTCGTTTTCCTAATTTTCTGCAGGATTAATGTTTGCCACATTACATAAAAGTACGACGTTTTAGAAAAAAAAAAAAAAAAAAATAAATAAATAAATAAAAAAATAAAAAAATATCCATAGTCTTTTTCGATACCCCATATAACTCCAAAGTACTTTAGAGTAAACCAAGTACTTTACACCAATTTCGATCACGCATTAAATAATTACATTGTAATTAACATAATGGGTCTTTAGTAATACCTAGAATTTTTATAATAAAGCCTTTAATCCCATTAGGGGTTTTTATGGTAAGAGCTGATTGAAGACAAAATAAATAAGGAGCCAATCGGACGTGGATAATCCACCATATTGGATGGCAGTTGAATCTAAAACTAAATTTCACGAAAATGTTACACATTCTAAAATTTAAATACATAAGATTTAAACTTTTTTTACTAAAACATTTTATAAGGATTAAAATTTGAAAGAAATAATTTCACAAGGAGTTTGTACTGGTTTATCTTAACTTGTTTCATACTTTTATTTAGAACAATTATACAATTAAATTTTGTAAAAATTAATAATTTTGAATAGTATAAAAAATTTAAACAATTTTAGTTAATTGGTTTGGAAATATTATTACTAGTTTAAAAATGTTTGTTTAGCACAATGACACTTTTTTGGCTTTATTGCTTGCTCTAAATCTTCTGACTTGGATAAAATCAACGTTGCAAAGGAAATTGCCAGTTTGATGGTAATACAGACCATGTTCCCAGAAGGCTTTTGCATATCATGTAAATGTGTTAATGCAATGTCTTTGCTTTTTAATAAAATATGTTATCATGGGTTTTACAAAATAGAAAAAAATAACTTTGGTTCAAAAACGTATAAAGTATTATAACCTCAACCACAACTAATTCAAGAGGACAGGATTAAGTAAAATATAATATGCTTATAGTGATATTTTAATTTCACAAAATTATGATTAAAAATAGTAAATGGATAAAAATGTAAAAGTAAATATATATATATATATATTTTAGTTTGTAGACAGTGTATGATATAACATATTTATAAAACGTAACGTAATATAATATAAAAAATTAAAGAAAAATATAACAATGAAAGTAACATAAGATAACTATAAAGAATATCTATTAAGTTTTAGTTATATTGATATGTCTTAAATTAGTTTTGTAATTTTTAATCTTACTTTCCTTTTATAACTATTTTATTTGTTTATTTTTGTTATTCTTTTTTATTACTATTCATCTCGTTAATTATTTATATTTTACTTTAAAAATATTTAAATCCTGTTACTTTGTTTACAGGCAGACAAAACACCAGCGGTCATCCCTTACCACTTTCTCTAGACGAAGGAATGGATAAGGAACGCTGACGCAGTGGCAGAATAATACAAAAACGACTCTTTATTGAGAATATATTTTAACAGCTAGGATATTTCATAGATATACAGGGTGTAACTAAAAAGGTGATCTGACTATATATTTTCTGATTCTACATCTAGTTTTATCAAATTGCGATCCGTTTAGTGTCTATCTGTCTATATGTACTAAAAAAAAAATTAAAACACAACAACATTTAAAACGAATAACTTGAAAATTTGACAGTTCTTAACACTAATGTTATTAAATAGTTTAACAATTTCTAATGAGGTGTCTTAAGTTATTTCAAAATTGTTGTAATTTAAAATATTTAAATCAAATTATCTTGTAAACTGTTAGCATTCTCAAATTTAGAGAAAAACAAATCTTTTTAGCTAATTTAATTACACATTTATTGTAAGCCTAACAGACTTACAAAAGAAATTAAGGTATCCGTAGGTTTTCAATAAAATTAGCTAAAAAAAATTAATACAGTCAATTCAATGAATAATTTTATACTGTTTATTGTTAACGTTAAGAACTGTTTAAAAGTTCAAGTCATCCGAATTTACCGTTCTTGAGTTACAATTTTGTTGTTGTTAGAAAAAACACATATAAACAGATAGGCACAAATGGAGTGGAATTTGATAAAACTTTACTCTCCATTTCTGATCTAAATTAGGCGTAGAATCCGAAAATCTATAGCCTTTCTATTTACACCCTCTACGTGTCATGAGAATGTTTCGTACAGATGATGTGCTAAATCCATCTTAATGTTACCAATTAATTATATATCTCTATCGTTTAATACGATATTTTGTGATTTTTTATATTTTCTTCGATATTTATTTGCGAATTTCTTTTTTATGTACATGTATGTCAATGTGAGTCCTTTCTCGAATCTCGCCGGCGGTGATGGCGATGACGACAAACGTGGCATACCGAAATCGATCATCTTTATGTTTGTAGTTGTTGCACTAATATTATGATAGATTTCTGTTGTACAAACATTCATTCATTATTCATTTCTAACATTCCGATCATAGAAATATGGGCGAATATGAATGAGCGTGATAAATGTAGATGAATGAGTGTAGTCATTGTTACTATCTAAGTTCGACTTAGCTTAAGAAGGACTATTTATTAATAGCCAGGGTAGCTATGGGACCCACATATTTACGTGGAATCCGAACCACTTATTTATATATCTACCAATATGTAATGCGTTAATTAAGAAATTACAAGTAGCATATTATGTAATAATTTATATTATTATTATTTTAAAATGACCCTTTTAGTCTGTTTAAATTAAAATATCTATTTCATTTACATTTACTGTGGGTAAATTATGTAAGTAACATGGATTTATGTACAATGGGCAATTGTGTGATCATTTATATACATTAATAGTAATCTTGATGTGATCGTCATGATATCATACCATTATAATGAAAATTATTTATATCTACCTAATATATTTAGACCAAATAAACATATAGAAAATGCCTAAAATCATCTTCTTAAACTAGATACAACATATTAACTTACACAGACAGTAAAAAAATAATCTATAACTGTGATGTAATGTTTAATTTAGAAATAGTAGTTTTGGATAAAAAATTGCTTAATGTGATATCTGTTTTGTATGTTCGAATTATAGCGAACTCAAGCTTAAAGCAATTCGGATACTGTTGTTATTTTATTGTTAAAACATATTGATATGCTGGGTTTTCCATGTGACACAAGTTTGGCAGATATTAATGATTATTTAAAATATAAATTACAAATTATTTAACATTTTCCAATCTTGGAAAACAAAGAAGTTTAATTTCCAATGAAAACGGACTTTCGGTAATATAAAAAGGATAATAATATTTATTGTATAAAAACCAGCATACACGGTATCACAGACACCAATATAATAATCTTATAAAAACATTAAAATAATTGTATTCATTAATTCACCAAACATACAAATGTAACTTGCATACGGTCATTCATTCATTTCGACATCAGGACCCTCTTTGATGTGGACGATTTGCAATCAGTTAATCCCATTGGATCATCATGAACTCGTCAACTGAGTAGAACGCTTTTTTCTCCAAGAGGCGTTTTAGTTAGCTTTTAAATTGATTTTGGTTTTGTATTTGACGTCTTCCAGGAGCCCGTTGATTAATCTGACCTCGACCTGTGATGGGGGGAGCTCAAACGCCGACGTTCTGTGTCGCTGAGCTCCTCCTTGTATAATGTATGGCAACATACATACTGCAGCTTTCGTATTTCTGGAAACCCAATTGCAAGAAGAAACTATAAATGTTCCCATTTGATTATAAAACAATAACATCACTAATAAGAAAATACCAGTAATAAATTGTACTAGTTATTGTTTTAACTTGGAAAAAGCTTACTTACAATTAGATTGTCGAAGAGTATAGCATTACTCGTCTTAAAAAGTGTAAATACCAGTAGTTACAGTATTTACAACAGCGGTTAAAATAAACTAAAAAAATGCTTATGTAAATGTTTAGGGAAAATTGAAATCTGAAGGGCTGTTCCACCCATTCTAAATAGAATCTCAAAAATGGTTTCACTGGCTTTGTACTTAACAGTGCCTTTAAACAAAACCCACTTAGACATAACTTAGGAAAGTGAGTGAAGAAAACATTACATAAATATATATATATATATATATATATATATAAAAGTTGTATATATAAAAGTTATAATACAAAATAACAATTGAGCACCCTTAAACAAATTTTATTAAATCATTATTTTTTATTTTTATTAAAATAAAAAATAAAAAAATTTTATTAAAGATTTGCAAGGGTGCTCAATTGTTATTTTATATTATAACTTTATTTATTATACATAGCAGCCCTAGGAAATACAACTTTTCTACAAAAATATATATATTTTAATCATCGTTTTCAAATCTATACAGAGTGGATAAAATATGGAAACGCTTTCACAACAAAGTTTTTTCCATAGATAATTTGATAATTTATTTGTTTAAATAATTGTGTTCCATAAAGAATAATTTACTTAAACCGTTAAATAGCGGAGAAATTATAGTTTTCAAATTAGTTACTTTGAAATTCAAATGACCGCTACCTTGGAAAGGATAAACCTTTCGAAGTCCGGTATGTGGTAATTAATTTATCTTATATAGACCTTTCGTTTGATACCAATTTCGACCTGGGCTTACATTGAAGATTTTCGTTCAACTCCTCATGGGCTGCCCCTGAAATGTCGCTAATGGCGTCAAAAAGTGTGGTCTTTGTAACCATGAAGATTTCACTTTTACGAGTGAAGTCATACAAAAGTTGTGAAAGTGTATCCATATTTTTTCCATTAAATATCGATAAACGAACGATATTTAATTAAAGTATAATTGAATATTGTATAAACAAACCCTTTTTTAAAATGGGCAAGTAGCAATGTGTACAAATGGTATCTAATATATATTGTACAATGTGGGATCAAAACCAAATAATATAGATATGGTTTTGTTTCCTGTTTGACATGTTTTGATCTCGGCGTGAACATCCTATACTTCACAGTGCGGTGTCTACGTCATTCATGGTTGGTCCTATCGTAACATCATAACATATCATCAACGCTGAATACTATGTCAAAACATGCGTAGATAGCGTGAAAAAATAGAAAACTTGACTAAAAAATTTTAAATGGTGTAAACAAATTCCATTCTATTGAAAGAAACGGTGTATGTACGTTCTCTGGTGGAATGTGACAAAGCAACCCTTTCAAGGTGCCGGTGGTTGCGTGGGCGTCAGAGGGGTGTGAAGGTCCAGTGTTGCGCGGGTCAGTGCTACCCCCCCCCCCCACAAGTACTTGTCACGACGGCCTGTTTACAACCCTACTTCGGCCAGTCACCTCCCCTCCCCTCACGCACTACTACAGCTGTCCACGTACACTGTACCGAACTGACACGTTTATTTACCCAATAGTTCACCCCGGTATATGTTACGATCCCAATAACATTAGATAATTATTGTTCATTACTAAGACACCGATTGAGATGTGGGTGAATATGATAAGCGAATGAGTGTAGTCATTGTTACTAAGGTCGACTGTTCCCTAGAAAGACCCATTTGTTAATAGCCCAATAGTCAGGGAGCTAAAGTTTTACCTGGAATCCGAATCACGTAGTATCGGTATGATTTTAAGCTAATTGACAAGTCTGATACCCAGTTCTTAAATAAATGGCATGTATTTTTGTTACTACCTATGCATACTGACCTATATATCTAACATTATGCAAGGGATGATAAAAGTCATTTAGCATTACGAATAATGTACACTTTGGTATTTCCAGTTAGTAACTGAGATTTGGACCGAACAAAGTTCCGTTAACGGTGAACCCGATGGAATTTTTAACTGAATAATATGTTACTGCACCGTCTTTTCACTAAATAAAAAAATATTAAATAGAACCTAAACCAATAAATGGTAAATTTGAGATATTTTGACTCTAATACTGAACGATCTAATTCAGAAGTTAATATATTTTTAATTACCTTTAAATGTATTATAATTACTTAGCCATTTCACTTATTGTAAATTAAAGTAAGCTTTAATTCCGTTTTTAATTGATTTCTACTAAAATTAGACGCTAGTCTAGATTTGACGATGTATACATAATGTTTATTGTGGTGCAAAAATAAAAATATTTTGCGAAATTATTATCTATTCCGTATGCACGAGACAATGTTACAATATATACTGCACTATCAAAGTCTAGATATTTATATTACAAAACTCTCCGTATATATCTATATTTATAGAAATATTTGCACAAAATCTCCATACAATTTCAACTTTTCCTTCTTGGAATGTGACTTTGGTTTAACAGCTGTTTTACTGTTAAAATTGCAACTAAAAAAAGCTTTTTCCTATTTTCCTTATTTTTGTTCAAATTAAGTTTTAATGTAAACTGTGGAAATTAAATTTTCAGAATTACGTGCTTTTTAATATTATTTTTGCAAGACCATCTTAGTTTTAAATTCACTTGCAAAAGAAGGATTTACACTAGGTTAGTGCAAACGGCTTGTTCAAGCCGTTTGTACAAATCGCTTGTTATTCTACCAGGCTTGAAGTTGTTTACACCAGGCGTGTTACTAGCCACTTGTAGCCACGCTTTCTTGAGACATTCTCACATGGTCGTCACTTCGTTCCCATCATTATGGCTGAGTATGGATGACACGTCTTCTACAAACATTCATAACCTTCAAAAATTTCCAAAAACTTTATTACTTATTAATTATACTTATTAATTATTGATCACAGTTCCACTTAAAACCATCACTCGACACTTGCTTGCTTTTCAATGACATTTTGTTCGAAAAATGAAATAAAAAAAAAAAAAACACACAGTAACACAAAACGTCAGTTCGCTCATACGTTGTGTACGAAGTGGAAGCCAAAACTGTCGACAAGCGACAAGGAGGCCCTAGCTACTTGCACGATGAATTGGGGGGTTTACACCGGGATTGTTGCAAGCGCCAGTGATCACGTGATCCACTAGCCTAGACATTCAACAAGTCGCTTGCGTTTTTCATGACGGTCTTGAAACCCCAAGCTGCTCGTAGACACTACAGGCTTGTTATCGTTTGCACTGTCCAGTTCTACTTATTTGGTAAGTGGGCGTTTACACTAAGAAAGTAGAGGTTATGTAGCAAGCCGCTAGAAACTAGCCTAATGTAAACCCCCCTAAATCAATCAAAATGTTGGTGAGTATATAATTGATTTTATAAGCACACAGATAGATTTATCGTTCAATGTTAAATATTTTATTTCAAATCATCAGCTATTTTGTGGTCCAATGTAGAGCGCCAGTGTAGTTCTATGTAAATTTAATGCAGTTTAAACCAGCTGTAGTAACAGACCTCACTAACTAACTAAATTACTGACACAAATATTCCTATTACATGAGATGTCTATTCGCAAGTACATAATATAACCAAGGATTATATGAAACTTAAAAAAATTACCTACTTTACCACTTTTCCTACTTTAACACCTGTATAAATACTAAGCAAGCACAAACAAAAATTATATCTGAATTTAAATAAGTCTCGTTGAAAACAACAACACGTTGGAAAGTTGAGGTTAACCTCTTGAGCCATTGAGGCCAGGGTGCTCTATCAATTAGTGACGTCACTTCTAATTAATCAGGGCTACCAACTGTAACGGATAAAGTGCCCTCGACTAGCGCGAAATATCCCTCACTCTCCACTCAGATTTGTTTACATTCTTGTTTCTCAAGACGCCATATTTCCCTTCATTAATTACAGGCTGGTTTTATTCTGCTGACAATAATTTCCGCTGTGATAGGCATTCTAATTGGACACCAAGACCAACACTCTCGTTTGTGAGTGGTTGATCCTGAATCATAACAAACTCATTATTTAGCTCTTATTTAGTTTCGATATTACAAATTTAAAGGTTAAGTTTGTTTAAGATTGTATTGTTATTATTTTGAGTGTAAAATACAGTTTAGATATATATTACCCCAACCCTTGTGTTGTTGTGTATTATACAAAAAATATCCTGCTTTTTTCTTACATATGGATTTTAGGCAAGTAAAACCTAAACTTTACGTTCAGGCAATTTGAGAAAGAAAAATAATTAAAAAAACACTTGACGTTCCTGGAGTTTATTTATAGCGTAAATTCTTTTTCTTTCTATTTATTTCTTTTTAAATATGGAATGAATTTGGTTTAGTCATGGTGGTCAGTAGTGTGGTCAATATATGACATTATTAAAAAAAATATATTTGCAAGTTCCGTATCATGAGAAGAATATCTTTAATTTAACATCCTACCTAAATGTTTAAAGCATCCTACCAGTTTAAAGTATTTTAAAAAAAGTTAGTTATTTGAACTTCTTTACATAAAAGAGTTTTGTTTAAAACAAAAAATATCAATATGAAATTTATGTTTATCATACTTCGACAACTAATTGTTAGATTTTTTGTTTGGTTTTGTAGTTTTTAAGATAAGAACGAATATTTTAAAATGTTCGAAATTGGTCTAGGTTTGCATTAATAATTTAAAATTTAAAAAATGTACAGGTAACATTAAAATCCTGGAAACCCCTACAAAAGAGTTAGCCCAGTAAATGGTCTTACAACATTGTTGAACTAACAGAATATTTGTCAAAGGTGGGAAGAGAATCAGCCCATAGGCTATAACTTGATAGGGACAAATCAAAGGGAATACCATTTCCCCATCGATTTCCTACATTTTGTAAACTAATAGAAATGACTTTCGGTTCTGTCAGAGAGTACTGGTTTAAGTGTACTTTTACAATAAATTTACATTGAACATTAATTTTTTCATTTAAAAATGGGTTAGTAAATGTAATTTCGGAGAGAACTTAATAAATTGTTGGTAGAAATAACTCGTATGATATTAATTGTTATTATTTTTAAGAACACTGAGTGAAGTAAAACTGAGATAAATTAAATTGGTGTTCGGAATCCGCAATAAATTTACTAACCGCCTCAATTTCCGTAGTACAACTCGAATGAAATTTAAAAAATTTCTTTAATTATGAAACATTTTAAAGTTAAGAAAGTGTAATTAGGCATGCAATATGTCAAGTATCAAACATAAATATATTCTTGTAAATAATTAAGTCTTGATTCTTATTTTTAATACAAGTCATTGCCGGACCTTATCTGTAAGTAAATAGGTAGCTGATTTTATTTAGTCATGGGGTGAAAAACTTCTTGTTTCTATTCATTTTCAGTTTCTTGTTTCCAGTACAATGTCAGAGAGTTTCTGTTAGACAGCAGACAGAGTGGTAACATAGAACTAAAATGTATAAAAGTGAAGATAGTTCTATAACCTGGAATAATGTCGGGCATTTGACTATATTTATTCAATGCTAGAATTGAAAATGAAAACCCAATTCCAAATCATTATTAGTACATTTAACGATACATATACAGCAGAATAAAGGCACAATTCCATGTTCACTAATTTAATATTGAAACAAACTAGCAACAAGCAACAACAATCTAGTATTTATAAGACATTATTAATATATTATTAAAATTAGGCATTCAATAACGAACGATAAGTAGGTGTTATCGCATAAAAAACTAATGAATAAACATGATTTGTGATTAAGAAGGTTCGATAAATATTATTAATAATACAAGAATTATTGACGAATATTAACAATTTACAAGTTATTTCATGAATCACCAGACAAAACATGAGCACGCTTAGTCGTATTTGAGTGAAACTCTAACGCGCGGTGTTGCCAAGACTACTGCGTTTGACATACGACTGACAATAATAAGTTAATTGTTGAGGTATTATTCCATTGTATGTACAATTAGTTCAAATAATAATAAAATAGAACACGTAAATAACGCGGCAGGAAAACTCTATAAACAATAGGAAACAATAATGTAAAGTCCACGCTCATAATATTTTTACTCAAATTCACAATATAAAACAAGTATGTAATAAAACAGGTGTATTGGAAGATAAAACTTGGCAACAATGCAAGAAGTAAAGGCTTTGTTATAGTTGTAGCTGGCTTACATCGTCACGCTATTGGCCGTAACTTTTAAATCTCCTCGAGGTTCCAGCATTTGTAAGAGCATTATGAAGTTAGGTCGGGACATTGATTGAATAAAGAATAAAGACAACCTAAAACAACAATAACAAAATCATACCAAGAATAATAAAGAGGATAATAGTAGCATCAATCGAAGATAGTACAATAAAAAGCAAATTAAATAACATATATAACTAGTTTTAATATTAATATCAATTAAATGATAAGATAATAATATAGCAAACACTGTTTGGCACAAGAATAGAGGATTTTTAAAAATAAAAAAAGATACTTGATTGAATCTTTATCTATAACATCATATTTCTTAGCAACTATAAAGCACGAAGCATACTCGAACATATTTTGAAATCAACAATATTTCAAACAGTACAATACAAGTAAAAATAAATTTATTACAATATAAGCACAAAACGCACAAATATATTACAATACAAGTACAAAATGCACAAATATTATGGTGATCGATTTCGGTGAACCACGCTCACCTTCCTCAGACCAGAGGGATTCACAAAAGTATATGTGTGTGTGTTAGTGCAATATTTTATTTCAACTATTGTAGTAAAGTTGTAAAATCAAGAATAAACAGGCATGGTGGGGGGATGTTGTTAAAAACTTTATCAGAAATTTAACTTCATTGAAAGTAAGAAGTTATCAATCATGGGATAATATTGTCGGTAATTTACAATTTTGTTAGTAGTGTTAAAATAAACTTTATGACAATTCTTAGACCTCCATCTTCTTGTAGTTAAATGCCGCTTATGGTGAGCATAGCACCTTGGTCAGAGCTATTGTAGCGAAAATTTAATATTTACGGGTGCTACTAATGTTTGTACTAAGAGTGGGATTGACAATGGTCCCTTGGAATATCCGAGGGTATTTTAAGGGTAATAGATTACTCTAACAGAGAATACATCTTATAAACATTTCAAACTCATAAAAATTTTACACCATGAAATTAACAAAATCATTTAAAAAGTAATAACTTCTAAATTTTAGGAAATATTCTTTTATATTTTATTATAGTTTAAATATAAAAATGAAAGTTTTTAACTTTAGCCTTATTAAAGATTTCACTATATTCTTGAGGTGATATCATCTTACCTCACTATACATAATTTAATGTATCTTACATGTTGCATCGTCAAAACTAAATTTACATATAAATCACGCTTCAGCACGCAAATAAGGCACCTGTCTCACGGGAGGATTTAAGGTTGACTTAAAACTTGTTTGACATTATTTAAATGTTTAATTGTGTTTAAGAGGTTTACAGTTTAGCTTTAATGTTATTAAATTTTTAAAGATAATTTTTGAAATTAAATAGGCCTAGATTACACTTTACTCGGCCTAACCCCCTCCCTCATCTAAAACAGCTGTCTCCAATAAAAAGTTTCCGCTCATCCCATAACATTTCTTGTAATTCGCTGAAATTACATGTTAGTCTTAAAGAACAACACTTTTGTCCATATTTTCATTTTTTATCAATAAATATTCTTGGGCAACTGATTTATACAGTTTTTTCTACGCTATATATTGTTGCTAAACGAGTAACCTTGAATTTAAATAATCAATTATTGTGTTAATATGAAAAGCATAAAATAGTAAAATACTATATGAACTTATTCCTTGTTGAAATTCCTTTCCTCTATCATACATTAAGTGCTTTACTTTACATAGTAACTGTGAAGGGTTTCCTAGGTTATGACCCAATTAATTTTATTTGTTTATGTTCGTTTACGACAGTCAAATATCAAATACAACTGGATATTCATTTTCGGAAATGTATGAAATATAGGTCAGTCTTTGGAACTTGACCTTTAGCGAAATTGAACTAACTATCAATTAGTTTTATAAATTGCAAAGATTTTAAAATTCGTTAAATATTTTTTCTCCGATTAACATCATTTATCTCATTTTAGTGTAGGCCTACCTATTTCTAGAAATGGAAAATACAAAATTTAAATTAAACGTATTTGTATTATAACTTTTTTGTTTTGGGAAACGTTGAGAATATGTATATAGTAAACCTAAATTTACTCCTAATTATATGATAAATTTTCCAATAATCAAATATGTGAATATTGAATACTAAGGGAATCCCCTGCATATTTCACGTGCCAATACCGTTACTAGCATCATTCATGTTTATACTTATGTTATTTTTCCTTCAAATTGCCCGTTTACATTGTTATAAAAAAAATAACAACCTACAAAGTCCTTAATTTTCTCGTTCATATGTTGAATGGTAACAAAGGATCTGATTTGGCTTGTATCGGAAAGTTCATCGTCAACGATATTGTTTAGATCTTTAAGAGAAACTATTGTGAAATCCTTTCTTACTACGTATCTAGAAATCATAAAGAATGTCTGTGTCAAGCTTCATGGTACAAAGCCTTGTGGTTTTTGAGGAACTGTGATTAGTAAGGCAACTGTGATTAGTAAGGCAACTGCGATTAGTAAGGCAACTGTGATTAGTAAGGCGACTGTGATTAGTAAGGCAACTGTGATTAGTAAGGCAACTGTGATTAGTAAGGCAACTGTGATTAGTAAAGCAACTGTGATTAGTAAGGCAACTGTGATTAGTAAGACAACTGTGATTAGTAAGGCAATTGTGATTAGTAAGGCAACTGTGATTAGTAAGACAACTGTGATTAGTCAGGCAACTGTGATTAGTAAGGCAACTGTGATTAGTAAGGCAACTGCGATTAGTAAGGCAACTGTGATTAGTAAGGCAACTGTGATTAGTCAGGCAACTGTGATTAGTAAGGCAACTGTGATTAGTAAGGCAACTGCGATTAGTAAGGCAACTGTGATTAGTAAGACAACTGTGATTAGTCAGGCAACTGTGATTAGTAAGGCAACTGTGATTAGTAAGGCAACTGCGATTAGTAAGGCAACTGTGATTAGAATATTTGGATTTTATGTTTATAGTTAGAGGCACTGTAGCACCAACCACCTCCCTCCCCAGACCTTGTTATTTGGGCTGAAGAAAGTAGATCTATAGTAAAGTCGATCTTGCTTATTTCAGTCAATTGGTTTTGAATGAGTAATAATTTCTTAGATTGTTAGCAAACGAGTCAAAATCAGCTGGTAACAAAACTACGGATTATAAAAAGTTGCACAGCTGTGCATTCTACATTATTTTATTGTTTAGTTTTATATTACTATTAACACTTTAACTTCATACATTTTAGAATTGTGATTTTATAGCTTTTTACAGGCTTTCATCTGGCAGTTTAGGATTCATTTAAGTAAACAAATCAAGTGTTTTAAGGTGTACTCATAATTTAGACCATGATAAAATACTTATGGAACGAAATTATTATAACACATGTAAAATTTTAAAAAATCCAAAATCAACTAGTTAATATCGATAGTTCGTCAAAGTAGTTTGTATTGACTGTTTACGACAATTTTCATAATTACGGTTCAAATTACACGTACAGTGGTAATGACTTAGTACATTTATGCATTAAATTATACATTTTTTCTTGAAGTTAATTATATTAACGATGTCAGAAAAACATTCCTCATTAAAGAAAACCAACTCATCATCAAAAGGGGACGTCTTTCATGTTTCTATTAATTAAGAAGTCTTGTTGCATTGTATTTTGCTGGTAATGGCAAGAAACCAGGCCCTTTCAAACCTCAGCTGATTTACATTAATTCAATCACAAGATGAGGTTTAAACAACTCTAAGATGATGTTTTTATTTAACATATTTTCCAGTAAAGAAATTAAAACGTGACAATTCCTTTTAGCACGTCTTCAATTAACATTTTATGATTACAAATGATTATACGCTACTTATATTGTAGTTTTTATTTACAGTTTGCCAAACTCTGAAAATTATAGTACCATTGTTTTCTTCTTTCTTCTTCGACAATTTAACATAACATAATTCAGATAAGTCTGCTTGAGGTTTCATCCCCTTTATTTTCATCATAACATTTATTTTATATGTTGTAATTGTAAAACAGATGTATTAGCTTACTCCAATTACAAGCATTAGAGCTTGCTAGATATCATATAGATAGAAAAATATTGAAATATTTAAAAATTTTTTATACCGAAATATTTTTTGTCTACCTCTCAAGCATAGTTTATTAGTTGAAACTAAAAGGTCAACATCATAATTACCATGTTAAAAACAAATTTTTTTTAGAGCTGTTGTAAATTTATGTTTAGTAAAAATTAAAAAGACTTATTCGGTAATGTAAAACATTGACAATCAAATCAAAATTTGTTCTGTATATTTTGTGAAATTTCGTTGAATAATTAAATTTATAAATCACATGTGTGTTTTCCTTTGGAAAAATTTGTTGTCAAATTTTACTAAAATTATTCTGTATAATATCACATTAACATTGGATGTTTGCTTAGCATAGTCTTAACCGAAACTGAAATGTTTTCAGTCGGAAATCGTTAAAATTCTTAAAGATTTATATGATAATAAGTAAACAAGGTCACGTTTTGCTGTCACTTAGTCTGATATTAATTATGAGTCATTATTTTTTACTTTATATGTGATAAAAACAAAGATTGACCGTTTACTTGATTTTATCTGAAATAATTAAACTAGGAATTGTTTACATAAATAAACAATCATCCTGTCATAGTAACACTTTTTCAGCTCCCACATTTATTTTCATCTATGAACTTGGGAAATACCTGAAGTGCACTGTTTTCGTTTACGGTTTTAGGGACTACATATATAAAAAAAACCCTTTTTATATTACTTTCAAATATACATCTCATGTAATTGGAATATTTGTGCCTATCATTTGGTTAGTTAGTGAGGCCCGCAACCACAGCTAGTGGAACTGTATTACATTTACGTGGTTCTACGCTAGCACTCCACAATGGACCACAAAACAGCTGATAGTTTGAGACTCAACTTTTAACATTAGACGAGAAATTTCTCTGTGTGCTCATATACATACACATAATCTTTATGGTGTTTGACAAATATTGTTTGTATTACATGCGTCATAATTATTACTATTTAATTTATTCAAACATTAAATAATTTCATATTAATTATGTTAATTTGAAATAGATAAATACCATGCCAACACACCTCTAGAATGTTCCACACACTCACCCACGCTGTAAAAACTCTTCAAAACAAGGTAGCCCTACTCCCTCAGTTTAGATTTAATTAATTTTAATTGTTTAATGGATTTATTAGTTTGGAAGTCCATTTAGAAAATGCACCCCCATCTTTGATGGCAGATGGTTGAATATTTGAAGCCTTTATTAGGCAAGTTTTCCCGGCCTCTTGTGGGGTAGTTGTGCATGTCACTGCCCTGTGTAAGAACACACGTAAAGCGACAAAATATCACAGTCTCAAGTATATAAATGCAAAGCAGTGTATATGCTCATAAAATCAATGATAAAAGACACTAGTAAAAATTAAATGTTGTGTAAAAAGTGCATGTGAATCCATTAACTATTTTGGAGTTTTGAGTACACACACATACGCAAGTTTGATATATTGTACTTAATAATTTAAAGATAAACATAATACATACATTTATGGAAAAATCATGTTTATTTTTTTTTTAAGAAGAGGCCGATCTTCTTCTTAATCTTACTCTGCCCATTCCTCATATACTATTGATCTATGCGGGGAAGTTATTTAGACATAGTAAGGGGGTGAACCAGTACAGTACAAGGTGAATATTACTGATAACATAACAACGGTGGAAATAGTTCCCCTCATGGGCACATGCCTGTTTGAGGGGAACGGCCCACTACCAACCAGACGTAAATAAAATAAAAATATTACACCTATTTGTATATAGGTATATATATATATATATAAAACTTACGTTTAATAAACAATTATTAACTTAAAGCTCTAAAAATACACTTTTATAAAGTAAATTTCCCAACATTAGAAGCCATAACAAATAAAATTAAAAAATATTAAAATATTAAAGGAGTACTCTAATCTGCTAAAAAACTAAAACCTGGACACAGTTCACATATACAGACACTTACTCACGCCCACATACACACGACATTGTTACACAAAGCATTCCACACATATATATATATAGAATTGAAAGTATTCATTCCACATATTGCGTTTCAGTCTATATATATACCACTATACGTATATCGGTGGGCGAGCGAGTATTACAGTACCAATGTATGTGTAAGGGCAGGTTGGTGGGTTATTTGTAGAATTACCTTCAGCAGCTTCATCTGGTGGCAGGGATTGGATGAAGAAAAGAAATAGTGGGAAGGTGATTTGCCTCCAGAGAACTGTGGGGAAGGTCGTTTCCAAACTGCAGGAAATGCAAGAGGTGGCTGATTCCAAGAAATTAACAGCAGAGAACTGTAAAAATGCCTCATAAGAGTTAACTTGAGACTGTGATCATTAAGCCAGCACTTGGTAAGTAATTAGTACGCACTCACTTGCCCACCCATACACGTATAGTGGTATGGACCCACCTGCCCACACATATGCATACAGTGGTATTGACTCACCCCATCTGCCCACCACACACAATGGTATTAAAATATACATGTATAGTGGTATGAACCCACCTGCCCACCACATACAATGGTATTAAAATATACACGTACAGAGGTATGAACCCACCTGCCCACCCATATACGTACAGTGGTATGGACCCACCTGCCCACCACATACAATGGTATTAAAATATACACGTACAGTGGTATGAACCTAACTGCCCACCACATACACGTATAGTGGTATGGACCCACCTGCCCACCTATACACGTATAGTGGTATGAACCCACCTGCCCACCCATACACGTATAGTGGTATGAACCCACCTGCCCACCCATACACGTATAGTGGTATGAACCCACCTGCCCACCCATACACGTATAGTGGCATGAACCCACCTGCCCACCCATACACGTATAGTGGTATGGACCCACCTGCCCACCCATATACGTATAGTGGTATGGACCCACCTGCCCACCCATACACGTATAGTGGTATGGACCCACCTGCCCACCCATATACGTATAGTGGTATGAACCCACCTGCCCACCCATACACGTATAGTGGTATGGACCCACCTGCCCACCCATACACGTATAGTGGTATGAACCCACCTGCCCACCCATATACGTATAGTGGTATGGACTGACCTGCCCCCCTTACACGTATAGTGGTATGGACCCACCTGCCCACCCATACACGTATAGTGATATGGACCCACCTGCCCACCCATACACGTATAGTGGTATGGACCTAACTGCCCACCACATACAATGGTATTAAAATATACACGTACAGTGGTATGAACCCACCTGCCCACCCATATACGTACAGTGGTATGAACCCACCTGCCCACCACATACAATGGTATTAAAATATACACGTACAGTGGTATGAACCCACCTGCCCACCACATACAACGGTATTAAAATATACACGTACAGTGGTATGAACCCACCTGCCCACCCATATACGTACAGTGGTTTGAACCCACCTGCCCACCCATACACGTATAGTGGTATGGACCCACCTGCCCACACATATGCATACAGTGGTATTGACTCACCCCACCTGCCCACCACATACAATGGTATTAAAATATACACGTACAGTGGTATGAACCCACCTGCCCACCCATATACGCACAGTTTCACATACATTATTTTTAGTCTAGGCTGGATTCGAACCAGCGCTATCTTTAACTCAAGCTCAACGTCTTGACGCCTTAGACCTCTCGCCCACCGGTTCGCCCAAAAATGTGGCTCGTTTTTATTCTTGTTTTAGTAATTTATTTAATTTGACATTTCTGTAAATTAGAAAATAATTGATATGGTTTGTTTAATTGTGCTGTTAGGCGTTGACTAGCATTATACGATATTTTTAAAACTGTGAACTATACAAAATCAACTTTTTAGTAACATTAACGTATCAGTCAATTAACGATGTGTCACGCCTAATTAACTCAACTCTTGAGACAGTTTTAACCAGAGGATGCAGTAGTATTATGAGTGGGGTGAGAGGTAAAATCACAAATTATAATTGTTCCAGAAAAAAGTAAATATACATTTTTAAATAAGGATATATTTGATGTGAACCAATAGAACGCTAAGAGTAACTTATTATTATTCCACAACCGTACGTCGCTGGACTGTTAACGTCAAGGAACAGTTTCAAAGCAGCGAATAATGTCTGAAGACGCAGGATAAACACTAATAGACAGCGACGTCACGCATTCATATACGACCGGCGGAGGGGAGGGGGTTCTCAATTTGAATATAAATGGAATATTTGGAGTTTGTATGTGGCCAGCGCGAATGCCACCTTATGGCTATTTGTAAAGCGCATGGTTTGGACTTATTTATTACTTTTAATTTATCTCTAAACGCAAGCTTAGGAATATTCTTATTATAATATTGTTTTACATTGTGGCACATTTGTAAAAAAATATGTATAAAATATAAGAATACATAATTACTTTGATAAACAAATGTTTTATAATAGGCTAGTAATTAATTGATTTTTCCATAAGAAATATTAGTCATTTTACAGTAATTGATAGATTTTATAAAATGCAGACCGTAAATAATACTATGAAAAAATACACATGGTTTGAAATAATATTTGGAACTATATTTTTTATATCAATTTGATATTTTCATAATACTTTTATTTTAAAAAGCTCTTGTAACTGGAAATATTTTATTTGAAAATATCAAAATTCAGTTGATTATTTTTTATTACTAACAAATGTATTTTTTGGAATATTAAATACAGTTTATTTGATTATTTATACTTTATATTTACAGCTTATATTATTATTACACCACGTGGTACGGATTCCACTTAAACCTGTAGATCCCTCAGTTGTCCTGGCTATTGGGCTATTAATAAACTGGCCTTCCTTAGCTTAGTCGAACTTAGTTAGTAACAAGACTACACTGGTCATCCACACTCATACAACAACAAAGTACTCATTCATATTTGCCTTAAAATACACACAAGCTGTGTCGGAACCTCAAATATGAATATTAATAATATTATTGAATTGTTATTCATAATATTTATTATTATACTTGATCTGACTCTGTAGGGTAGTTATAATTATTGACCTGATACTTAAGGTGTTAATATATTTTAAATAGAGGTCTGGTGTAACGTTCGGTTGGAGCGTATATTTGGCAATAAACTATGACACTTAGCTTTTTTTTTTTTAATTATCAGACTTGTTCTAAAGTTACAGTATGGAGTGCCTAAAGAGTTATTATGAATTAACATAACATTAGTTTGTGGCATAAAAAAAAAAAAAAAATAGTTTTAAGATTTAAGATTTCTTTATCCTACAGATAAGGAAACAATTAACACAAATGGAAAATGCAAGTTATAAATGTAAAATCAAGATAGAAAATTTACGGAACAAAGTACTTAAGAGCTTGGTGTTAAAATATTGATCTCCCGTTATAGACAAGTCCAAGTTTCACAATAACCCAACACCTGCTTCTCCAATTGAATGACAATTAGGGAATCCATATGAAAAGCTGAGTCTTTCTGTGAATAAGTAAATCAATCGCCTAAATTTTATATGTATATAATAAATACCAAAATGATTCTATCTAAAAAAGTCGGTAAAAGAGAAGATATTCAAAATTACTAAATACAAACTACTGTAATCCTAAAGTTTCCATAGCTTAAAAATCAATAAAACTTAATCGGTCAATATATTTCCTGACCAAGTCCTCGAGTAGCTTGTTTCTGACAATATAAACATAACAAACGAAGACATTGCAATAAAGCAATATCTAACATGTCAAATTTACTGATATTGTAAGGTTTCACTCAGCAAATGTTTTATACATACTTAAATATTTGCAGTTATTTTAATAAATATTATTAATTTTTTCTAAGAGAGATTTGATGGATATGCCTTAGTTTTAGATTTTTTGTTTCACTTAATCTATTCATAATAAGAATAGTTTTGCATTTATTAATCATTACAATTAAATATATTTATATGAAACATAACCTCAAAATGCCTCAACTTTTAGGTTATGTTGCAGTTTATACTATCAAAGGCAAATGTTGCATTAAAAAAATATATCCAAAACAGTCAATTGCATAATTATTTATCATTTCATGTCCTATGATAATAAAAAAATTTAACTTTTCTTCTCTTATTTTAATGTATATAATAAATAACGAAGTATCACTACAATTACAACTATTTACATGAAATATAACCTTAAAAATACTCGACTTTTAGGTTATGTCACAGACTATCAAAGACCAACAAATGCCATATCAGCTGATTAATAGTTGTGTATTAACTAATGTAGTGCAACTATAAATTATACCAACTCGTGACTGGTGGATTTTTTCAACCAGACTCTTACGAAACGTGGTAACATGTTATTAGACCGAGTGTGGAAACTGTGACGAAACCATAATTGTATTTTGTGACGGAATTTATCAGGGTAATAATGTGCTCGCCAGGTGATAATTGTTAAGTGCAGTAATTGGATGGAATTTTTAGTATTCTGCTCTAGTTTTATACCGAGAATTAAACTCAGGGAAGTAAAGAGTGTCTGAGATCTGTGATGTTTTATGAACTGGAACTGTTCATTGCAATGATCTTTCAGCAACAGGACATTTACAAAGGGTTATTGAAGACATATACAATGTAATGTTAACATGTATTGGTAATTAATATGTATATTTCTTATATAATTTTAAATCACCAAAAGATAAATTGAAGAAATTATTATAACAACTCTAAAACATCTAGTATTCATCTTACGAAATCAATTTTAGGATAATAATCTCTGAATTATAATCAACACCAATAGAAAATTATATACATATTTATTTATTGTTGTTTTTTGAGAGAGGGAATCCTAATTGTTGAGAAAGATTGAAATTATTTACTGAATAAATTATATATTCCAAACAAGAAAATGTCACAATAACTACAGAAAATAAAAGGCTCACATACTTTTAACAACGTAACATTTCACCATCACTGAACATTTCATCATCAAGTTTGAAACCATTTTAAGTTTTAAAGTGAAATGACTAAACACACACACACACACACACACACACACACACACACACACACACACACACACACACACACACACACACACACACACACACACACACACACACACACACACACACACACACACACACACACACACACACACACACACACACACACACACACACACACACACACGCACACACGCACACACGCACGCACGCACGCACGCACACACACGCACGCACGCACGCACGCACACACGCACGCACGCACGCACGCACGCACACACACACACACACACACACACACACACACACACACACACACACACACACACACACACACACACACACACACACACACACACACGGAAATGTGTGCTACATAAATTCGTTAGGTCACATATATTAGTTGTCGTAACAAACACCAAAACGGCTTCATTAGCTTAGATACTACATGTGATGTATGGATGTACGCTGGACGAATCCGCGTTCATTCAAGTCTGTAACTATCAGTAGGTCGGGAATTGCTTGAAATGCCCTGTTTCTGTTTAAAATTTTAGGAACTATTATGTATAAAATAATAAGGTGTATGAAAACACTTTTATATAAATTCAATGTTGTATAAAAATTTCAAGTTAGTCCATTCACTGCTTTTAAAGTTTTGTTTACACAAATAAACAGGAGTTTGATTTTATGAATATAGATAATATTAACATCCAATTCATTCTTGAAGTATACATTTGATTTTTTTAAATCATGCACTCGTAGCTAAATACTTGTAGCTGTGGAAAATAAAATTACACTACAATTTAAAAATATTTTAGGTCTTTTAAAGAAAATATTAGAACATTTATATCCAAAAATAAGATATAACACAGTTCATTTACTCTCACGTGTTCTACACAAACAAGTACACGAGGAAAGCAGCGTTTTTGAACACAAATCGTGTTGTAATCGTTCCCAACTTTCGTAAAGTAAGCAAGAATTTAATATCCCACTTTGAATTCAATATAAGTACCTGTCGGCGTGGCTGCCATACTTGGCGAATATCTACATTCTTCTTTACTACCCAAGCTTAGAAACGTTTACTTTCGTAGTTTTGTAAGAGTTTGTCGATTTGTAAGTGTAATAAGTATATACGAACTAATAACAATTACGAATTACTGTTGTTTGTTGGTGTTGAAGTGTAAGAATTACTTACGTAAGACTGGCCATACATTAATTTAAATACTGATACATTACTATTTATTTATTCTCAAAACGCCGGTAGCTACCATTGAACGGACAATATGAATAAAATATTTTTCATTCATTCGTGTTTGAATGAAAAAATATTAATTTAGATATCGTAAATATCATTTATTCGTTCTGAAAGAAATAATTAAGTATCATTTATTTTGAGATAAAATTCTTGAAAAGGCCTTCATTCAAATTTGTACAGCATGCAGGTTTGGGGTCTTCTGTTAATGGTTATGTAAATTATATACATAGATTAAGTTTCATTTTCAGACTTTACAGACGTTCATTTTCAAGGCAGTTTTTCACGCTAAGACAACTCTAGTTGAACTGAATTCACTCTGTAAAGAGTTCAAAATCCATGTAACCTATATATGTGATGTTTATAACCGTTTGAATAAATCAAACGTGGAAGAAACGAACTTGTTCTTGAAATTATCTCGGTATATAATTATATAGTAAATCTTTATCCTTATCCCATAGAATATTCCAATTTTTTTGTATTCTTGCCAGCTAAAAAACTGGTTGATACAATCCAACAAAAAGTTTTATAACATCAAAAAGATATATTCGAACTTAGTTTTTATTCGGGTAGCCCTGGTTTCAAAAACTCGTTCAAAAAGATATCTGTTAAATCAGGAATCCAATTAGGTTTTTATCAACTAAAAAAGGACATTTTAAAATTTATTGAAGTTATTTCTCAATATTTATTAATTTTTAAATTAATTGCAACTTAAGACGCAATTAGTTCGTCAAGAAACGGGCGAATATTCATTTCGAATGAGTGGTTTCAGCGTATATGAGTAAATGCAGTCATTGTTACAAACAGGCCGATTATTCCTTTAAAAAACGTCATTAATAAAATTAATAGCCCAATGACAAATGGAATAGCTGATCCCTTAAAAAATTTTTGTGACTCGGATTTGGATTGAACTGAGAACCTTCAGCTGTAAGGTGGTGCAATTGGTTTTCGGTGAGTTAATTGTTTCCCAAATTTATAATCAAAATTAGTTAATGTACCTTCCCTTGAGACAGGAAAAAAATTTAACCAGTACATTAGAACTTTATACATTTATAACTATGTTTCTTACACATACAGTAACTGAAAAGATGTTTTCATAACAAATGTAAAAATATTTATAATTTAAAAGTTTTTAACTTTTATTTATGATTTTTTAGTTATAAAAAATGAAATTTTTATTTTAAAAGGTTTTATCTTATAGTTGATTTTAAATCAGCTAAATTCACCACTTCATATGGTCACAAGTTCTAATGAAGTAGTTAAAATATTTTTTGTTGTATTTTCCCTGTCTCAAGGGAAGGTAAATTAACTAATTTTGATTGTAAAATTGGGAAATAATTAACTCACCGAAAAACGATTGCACCACTTTAATAAATGATTAATTTCTACCTCTAAAGAAATATAATTTTAATCATGAAACACTTTAATATCATTTATCAATACATTTCATGGCCAATAATTATTTACTAATTAATAAGGAATTTTTAATATTATTTCTGACACTCAGTGATTAATTTTGTCAACGATTCTTTTCACAGGCAGACTATCTAGCTATCTAGCTAAACATAACTAAAATTATAAATCTAAGTTATCATTATATTAAAGTAGACATTATGCAATAAAGTTTAAAATATACATGTACGCAATCCTTTCCAAAACAAGGTTTTAATTATCAAATGCAACAAGAACTTTTAAATTGTTGATTTTAAATTTGGATGGCTTCAATTTTATTGGATAGTATGTGTACCAAATTTCTTCTTTAAGATAATTAAAATTACCAATAAGTGAGTTTTTCATCATGAAAGCTGTGAATGTTTAGTATTTATTCTTATCATATCGGAAAGACGCAGTAAGCGAGGATGTCGACGATTCTTTTTGAATAAATAAGTATATGTCCATGCTTATATAGAGCCTTCAAAAAGTAAAGAAAATATAATTTGATAATGTCTGGCCACTTTTAAAAAGTATGTAACTAGTTTTATCTTTAAAAAATGCATAAACAATCGTATTAATTACCATAATATTTGAGTTTACTGTCGGTGCAGAAATTATGTACACCCGAGTTTGAAGGATGTTGTACAAGAAACTAGGAGGACTATGGAAAATCAAATCATACCATTGTTTTCCTTATTTAACTATGCGTTATGACATATGAATTTTAACATTGTATTTAATTTTTATAACTTATATCTTAATTGAAATTAAAAAAAAGTACCGGTATATTAACTAGTTTTCACTGTACATCAAATTTATGCAATTAGTACTCCAAAATTGGTTCATATAGCGAATCTATACTTCAATACGTGGTTGATAGAAATGTTTCCTATAAGCTTTATACATTTTAGAATTTATGTTTTCACGAAAACAATTCATATCAATTACATGAATCATGGCTTTCTTGGCTTCTAGAGGTCGTATTAGTTATTTGGTCTTGTTGTAATCCTTATTTGTTCACGCGTGTAAATAAATGGTGATTTTATATTGATTTAAATCAATTTAAAGTTAAACAATCAAACAAGGAAAATAATGATACGATTGGATTTTACATAGGATTCTTAGTTTTTTAGAGAGCAACCTTCAAACTCGGATGCACATAATTTTTGCACCGACTGGAGTAATAGACGCAAAAATAAAAATGCCTTAACTTGCATTTATGTTTTCACGAAAAATAGTATATTTCATAACAAGAGTGGAAAGTGGGGTTTTGCATGTTCGAGACCATATGTTTGAAGTGCGAGACTTGTCGAGCACTTCAAATGGTCGAGAACATACAAAACACTTTCACTCGAGTTTTGAACGATACTTTTCACTACACTACGGAATGAAAACTCATTTTTGGAATGTTAACTGTTTATTAAATTAGAAACGTGTTTTAAAAACAGGTGTTGTTGACTGTGGAAAATTTTCGGTTGTAAACAATGTTACTTTCGGTAGTAAACAATAGACAGCTGTTGAAAATATGATGTTTCACAGGCTGTAAACACATACCGAAAACAGCTGAACTCATAGTAGTGTAGTGAAAAGCTCTTATCAATTACATGAATCATGGCTTTCTTGGCTTCTAGAGGTCATATTAATTATTTGGTCTTGTTGTAATCCTTATTTGGCGTTCACGTGTGTAAATAAATGGCGATGTTATATTGATTTAGATCAATTTAAAGTTCAACAGTCAAACAAGAAGAATAATGTTACGATTGAATTTTTCATAGGATTCTTAGTATTTTAGAGACGAACCTTCAAACTCGGGTGCACATAAGTTTTGCGCCGACAGGAGTAATAGACGCAAAAATAAAAATGCTTTAACTTACATTGTTCGTTGGATTATTGAAACAATACATAATAAAAGACTTTTATTCTATATTACACAAAAAGGTAATAAATAAAACTCTTCATATAATCTATATCTAGCTGTAATAAAAATCAAGTCATTGTATTTTGACAAAATATGCTTACAATCATACCAAATTTTTTTGTTGCTTTTAAGATGACTTTAGTTATCTGTATTGTATTTTGGTATTTTTTTACTTATTCCCTCCCAGTATTCTTTCATTCTCTGGGATTTCCGTTTTAGCTCTGTTTCTGGTTTAGTTATATTATCTTTCTTGGGTGTTTGGTATCTATTTAGTTGTATTTTAGTACTTTAATGGTTTGTTTATTGATTAGGTCTTCATTAGATACCACAGTTTTATTTAATATGGAATCTTGTTTTAAATATTTAGCAAACTTTGGTTCTAAGAAGGAGGAAGAATGAATGATATTGTTTTATATAGGCTACGTTAACAAATATTTAGTTTTTAATATGTCCATAAAAAATTAAAATAAAATGATTTGTAATTAATACAATTATAATAACTTATTTCTTAATATATTACTAATTAATTATTCCTATAAATTAAAATAATCATTGAATAACTTATTAGATAACAAAAAAAAAGTTAATACGTTCTACGTACATAATATTAAAAAACAAACAATTTATTTTGATGTCTACAAGTTGTAAACAGTATAGGAAAGATAAAGGGGTATATACTCGGATTGAAGATCACAAAACAAATGGGGCAAGGTCGTTAAAAGTGACTATCCCAGTGGAAACGCCGAGTGCTTTGGAGGGAAATGAAGAGCTCAGAAGTGTAAAATAAAGAACTCTAAAGAAGTGATCTATATTCATACTTTGAGGAAGTCATCCTCTCAGAAGTGTGTAACTATTATTTAAGAAGTGATTAAACATTGTAATTGTTATTTAAGAAGTAATTAAACATTGTAACTGTTATTTAAAAAGTAATTGAACTGTGTAAATGTTATTAAGAAGTAATTATGTTGTGTAACTAGTATTTAAGAAGTAATTAAACGTTGTAACTGTTATTTAAGAAGTAATGAAAGATTGTAACTATTATTTAAGAAGTAATTTTACAATGTTACAACTGTTATATAAGAAATAATTAAACAATATAATTGTTATTTTAGAAGTGATTAAACTGTGTCAGTGGCATTTGAGATGTAATCAAATGTTGTAACTAGTATTTAAGAAGTAATTAAACTGATTAACAGTTATTTAAGAAGTGCCTGAACAATCTAACTGTTATAAGTGATTAAGCAGTGTAACTGTTATTCAAGAAGTAATAATACGATGTAACTGTTATTTAAAGAGTGATTAAACAGTGTAACTGTTATTTGACAAGTGATTATACAGTGTAACTAGTATTGAAGAAGCGTGGCGACGCCTCAGTAGCAGTTATAAACAGATTTAAACTATGTACATCTTTATACTGTATATATGAAGTAATAATAGGGGCGAACCCGAAACTGCTCTAGAACCCCACAACATGTAGCGACCTATGAATATGACAAAGTGTTTGGGAGATTGTAGGCTCGGTCCTCTTAATACCAACATGGCATTCTCTTGATGGTTGCTATCGGCGTGGATACTACTAGAGAAGTCTGCGGTGTCCATGTTGGGTGGTAATCATTGTGCGGATGTTGCGTGGGTGAGATAACTGAGTATCAGGCTTGTCAATTAGCTGAAAATCAGACCAGCACTACGTGGTTCATATTCCACGTAAAGCTGTAGGTCCCTTAGTTGCCCTGGCTGTTGGGCTATTAATAAATTGCCCTTTCTTAGGAACAGTTGAACTCAGATAGTAACCAGACTACACTCATCCACATTCATACTACACTCATATAATCATTCATATTCGCCTTAAAATACCAACAACGTTGTGTCGGCGTCTTATATGTAAGAATAAGAATAATAACCCAATATGAACCAACCTACCCAACAATCAACTGCGACCGTACCACCCTGACATAGTGGAGACTTTTCTCTATCCTTGCAATCTTAAAAATGGCTGATCATACAAACTTCCAAAATGGTTAAAAAATACCGGCTTGAAAAATAAAGTAAGATTACAAAACGGTAAGTGCGATAAAAAAATCATACGATTTTATATCACATGATAATTCAAGCAACATCATTATACCGCAAAACGCGCAACCGACCGAGTCACCGGACGCGGTGTTGCCACGTCATGCAGTTGGACTTCCATCCCGTATTAGGGAAACTATTATCTATGAATGACAGGTATACATGTTACATCTAAAGGCTGATGAATCGTTCACAGTTACTAGAACTGTGATAAGTACATTTTTACACTCCTGCAAATCACCAATATAATGGGTGGCTCTCATATTCACGTTAAAATCTTACATATAAGTAATTGTTACATGTGAATTATAAATAATTGTAAACCTGTAGATAAGTTATTTTTTAGTTTGACAATCTTTTTACAGCTATAACATTTTTAAACCTGTAGTTGGAGGTCCAAGGCTCAAATGACAAAAGTTGATTAAAAAATGGTTATAAGATAGAAAACATGATTGACTAACTGTAATACTTCCACAGTAATTAACCTTTCGTGCACTGTTTAAATATTTCCAGGCGCACGATTCGGCAAAGCCGAAATGCTCAGTTAAAACTAGTTTTGAAGTGCTGAGCCTCGGGATTTGCTTCCACTTAGGCGCACATCGATTTCTGTTGAATTATCATGTCATATAAAATCGCAAGATTTTTTATCACACTTACTGTTTTATAATCTTACTTTATTTTGCAATCCAGTATTTGTTAATCGTTTTGGAAGTTTGTATGATCAGCCATTAAAAAAAAAATTACAACAGAACATTTAGTAAAATAGTAAATATTTTAGAAATTGGACAGACTACAAAAAATAACGTTCGTAATATATGGTTAAAGTTTCACTGACTTATCTCTAGTAATTTTTGTTTTAGAAATTGTTAAAGTTGAGCTTTACTTCAAATGTGCTTAAATTTCGTGTTTTTTGCATTCTAACTGCTATACAAAAATTTTAACGTCTTTTAAAAAAACATGTAAGTTATATGAAATTATGTAAAATTAAATAAGCTAACTTTTGGTGTACAACACAACGAAATCGGATGTGTATTTATTTTCTAGCAGAGGTTCAAACTCGAGTACATTGCTTTTTGAATCCCACAGTAGAAATACAGTTCTTAGCGTAACATTGGTTCAAGGCTGGTCAACCTCCAGGCCACGCACTTACTTATGGAAAACGGGTTCCTAAATCTATTACTATATTATTCCCTACTATCAATCAATATATGCAATAACTTTAGAAGAAATATATTTTTAAATTCGTTTTACGACTAACCTCTGTGTTGTTAAAATAACTTGAATCAAGTAATTATCTAATACTTTTAGATTACTTATCGGCATACTTAATTATTTTAAGTATATTGACATATAATACTAAATCGAGAAATTTCGTATGAACGATTCCATTAAGTAAATAAAGAATAAATAACACCATTGTTATAGTAGACTTATTGGTTCATGGTCATTTAAGTTTTACATTCTAAGACGTATTTCTGTACGTCATTATTATTAAATATGGTTCACAAACGTCACGGATTATTTAGTTGCTATCAGATAAAATTAAATTACTCGTTGGAAACTAGCACAGCGCTATCCAACAGTTAATCGCCGCCAACGACACTGGGAGTTGCTTTGAACATTGCCAACCCCCCTCCTCTAGCTGACACACACTCGTTTAATAGACAGTTTATTGTTACCGATTTCGTGTTCCATGATCGCTGATTATTAATAGATATTCCAGCAGTGTTTTAACTCTTCTTTAAGCAGTGGAAAGAACTATTATCCTTTTTACTCTTTGATTTTTAAGCTTGATATTTAAGAGCCTCCCCACCTATTCTACAAACATTCACTCTCATTCTACACTCAAACATAGAGTTATTAATGAACCCCCCCTTTAAAAAAAAACACACGTGGGTTGAATAACCTGCGCATCCATTCTACAAATAAATGGTGATTGAAGTTCCTCCCACCTATTCCACAAATACACGGTGATTTAAGAGCCTTCTTACTATTCTATGAACACACGACAGTTGAATAGCTTTCCACTTATTCTACAAATACTTGATGATTAAAGAACTTCCCCACCCATTGAAAAACACACGGTTATTGCAGTCTCCCCACTCATTCCACAAACACAGTGATTGAAGATAATCTCCTCTTTTTCTAGAAATACACAGGATTAAAAACCTTCCACTTATTCTACGCACATGAACGCCATGGAACTATTCAATACAAACTCCTTGATCTCATTAATATACATCCCCCACTCATTCTATGTAGAAATAGCTTTTTATAGGATTTCCTATCAACCTATTATAGTAAAAAAAATAATAAAAAATAAAAAAAGAAGAAGATAAAAGAAAGAAAAAGAAGATAAAATAAAATAAAAGAACTGGTGGCGCAGTGCTGTAACCCAGCTACTTGGGGATAAAGTGTTGTGGAGACTGTAGGCACTATTGACGCAGTGCTGTAACCCAGCTACTTGGGGATAAAGTGTTGTGGAGACTGTAGGCACTATTGACGCAGTGCTGTAACCCAGCTACTTGGGGATAAAGTGTTGTGGAGACTGTAGGCACTAGTGACGCAGTGTTGTAACCCAGCTGCTTGGGGATAAAGTGTTGTGGAGATTGTAGACACTAGTGGTGCAGCGCTGTAACCCAGCTACTTGGGGATAAAGTGTTGTGGAGATTGTAGACACTAGTGGTGCAGCGCTGTAACCCAGCTACTTGGGGATAAAGTGTTGTGGAGACTGTAGGCACTAGTGACGCAGTGCTGTAACCCAGCTACTTTGGGATAAAGTGTTGTGGAGATTGTAGGTGATAGCTTGTATGTTCGGTCCTCTTGATTCCAACATCCGCTCAATGATTGCTATCGACGTGGACGTAACTAGAGAAGTCTGGTAGTCATTGTAAGGATGCAGTGTAGGGAGAAGTGTGTATAACGCTTCTCAAATAGCTAAAAATCAGACCAATACTACGTGATTCGGATTCCACGTAAAGCTTTAGGTATCATGGTTGCCATGGCTCTTGGCCTATCTATAAATGGTCCTTTCTCAGCTAAGTCGAACTCAGTTAGTAAATATTACTCCATTAGTTCATCTACACTCATCACACTCATTCATCCTTCATATCACTCTACGATCGGCGTCTTAGTAATGAATAATAATGAATAAAAACTGATAGGCCTACATCTATACAAACATTTATTTATTTTATAGTATTTAATTTTTAGAAGTTTTACTATTTTTTTTCTACACATATCTATCTAATATGTCTACCAAGAATGTAATGCTCAAACCGCGTTTTACTATACTAACCAATTAAATACAGCTTTATAAACGAAATATTGTTATTAATTTACAACTATTACTCAAAGTAAAAATTCGAAGGCCGACAAATGCCACTACCACAGTCTAAACTGATCCTAACGGCTCCCACGGGGCGTTTTTTGATTTGTTTAGTTTGAGTACGCTCCTACTTTTAACTAAACCTTTACTGTCGTTCCTTTTCTTGTTAACCTATCTTTGTTACCCTTAGTTTATGGTAGTCTTTCTACGTTCACTATCCAATTAATGAAGACATAAGTAATGAATTCATAAGGGGCAATTCCCTGCTGTAACAGCTCCCTTCACTCCCTGTCAAACACTGCCCACTTGAGACAGCCTCACCCCTCCCGATAGAAGGGGTCATGCTAAGGGTGGCTGTGTTGTAAAAACTAATACCACCTCAAAAATAAATAAATTGATAAATAAATAAAAAAACGTTGTTTGGTAATAAGTTGTTAAAAGAATTCGAATAATTTGTTGTGTTAAGTTGTATTTATTATTTTCTATAATTGAATACTCTGGGAATAATTTTGTTTATTTAGACTCAAGTTGGTGGTTTCCTTAAGTGCCAAGCCACCGTTGGAAAGTATACTGCCCTATAGTAGATATACAATCTTGCCAAAGCGGGTCAAACCATGCTGTTCTATTTCAATTGTGCAGTTCATGTTTTTTTTATTATAATGAATTATAGTGAACACTGTATAATTAATAATGGCCATATATAGGTTGCAACCCACCCTCGTACTATCAAAACATTGCTGGACCCATCGAGGGTGGGTGCGAAGGCACCGTACTCAGGAAGACGACACAGAAAAAAACTTGTTGAATGGCAAAAATATTGTTCATTACATGAAAATAAAAAAAAGCATTAAATTAAAAAGTATTAAGAAAATATTGTGACAGGAAAAAATGTAAACATTTACGTATAATGGGCTGTTGACAGTTTGTGAAAGGTTTACAGAAAATTTATAAATAATATATTTATATTATTTATAATATATATGGCCTCGAGGCAAAATAAATAAATAAAAAAACAACAAGATTATCAAATACTAATAGTAGAGAGTTTCAATAAATCGTAAAGTAAAATGATTAGGCCTAATAAAATATTTATAAATATATATAAATATAGAGCTTTGAAAAAATATAACAACAATAAATCATATAGCAAAAACAACAATTGAGCAAGAGAAAAACATCAACAATAAACAATATTTAAAAATAACAACAATAAATTAGTACATATTTACGAATTATACAAAAACAAACATTTAAGTTCACATCGGCAGCTGAACTTACGGGGCCTTGGGCAACAAAAGAAATTTGGTAGGTTAAGCCAATTTGGAAAAGTTAAAACAAAAACACAAACAAAAGATTTAAATGAATAATTACACCGAAATCCAGCGGACCAAAACTGGGTGGCTCCTAATGGGAACTACAAAGTGAAGAAATATCCAAGAATCCCATTATTTAAAAGAATATTAGAACTTAACCCCAAATAAAAAATATAAACTGAATAAAATCACAATAAAATCTAAATATGTATCCTGCTTTAAAATAAAGAACTTCATTGTTATATACAAAATAACAGTGATGAACGTTCTTCATTTCCAAATAAACCTCACTAAGTTCAATGCTGTAGCACATTCTCAAAAAAAAAAAAAAAAAAAATGTTCTAATCTGGAGGCCAGAATGGCCCGAAAATAAACTGGGTGTTGGTCACCTGCATGTCCATGTCTTCATCCTGGAGGTCGATGGATGAACAGCGCGGAAAGGGTGAAGAGGTGGCTGCCTCTGTGCCTCCAGGAAAACGAAGTCAGTAGCCATGCAGGATTGCAGGTGTCCGTCAATGACACTCCAACCCTGGAGTCAGGGCTAAACGTTTCTAGCCGCGAAACATGTTGTATCGGCAGCAAAGCTAGAATGGCGAGCTAACCACAGACGACAGGGAACACTGAAACTAATTCACGGAAAACGAAAACAAAAACACTAAAACTAAATGAAACACAGAGAGAAAGACTGAGCTGTCGAGAGAGACGATCAAAATGGGCAAAGGGCACAAGGTGACCATAAGTTGATATTATGAATTTTTGGACTTTTCCCGTTAAATCACTGCCACTAATTTCCCCGTTACTTCACTACCACTACTTTTTTATCGCAATTATGGCTAGGTTAGGTTAGGTGGCTACTAAAGTTGAGCACAAACTGGTAAATCCAATGATTGACTCACTGCTGAAAGCGCTCTTCGTGTGCAAGTTCGTGGAAAGCGACAAGAGAATGCCAGCGATATCGGATTCCTAGCGGATAAGGAATACCACAGTGGACGTAAAAATAGGTGGGGAACAGTGTTTAGAGCAATAGAATATTTATCAAGGGTTAGTGAAGTAACGGAAACAAAAAAGTAGTGGTAGTGAACTAACGGAAAATATCCGAATTATTTAAATTTAAAATCATTTCAAGTTTAAAATATTTAACTGTACAAAATATAAAACAGTACATTTTTTATAAAAAAAACGTCTTATGTTCAACTAGAACAGGCCTTCGCCTATCAAATCACTTTAAGTGTTACGGTACGATCATTGATACCGACTAAATATTAGAAGTAGAAACCCAGTTTGGCGTTTTTCGTAGATCGAACGGTCCCCGACGATATATTATTTGATGCTTTTCAGGCTCAATTACTACTAACTAATTTCATCCTACAGTGGAATGTTCTTCAATAACCAAATTGAAGGAAACAACATGAATCGAATTTTTTACACACTCTCTTTAACCTGGAGAGCTACAGGGTTGAATTCGTGACGTCATTACAAGTGACATCTCTCACTTAATCTAATGCCATTGTCGTTGAATTCCAGTGCAGTGTTCGTAGAGAACTAAATATTTCGAACTTCAATTCTTATCTTGTATATGAGTGAATTTGTATAGTTGGTTAATTATGAATAATGAATAATTAATTAATATAACATATGAATAATTATATACGATTAACTCATACATTAGATATGAGACAACTTTGTGCGTATTTTAAGGCGAATATGAATTATATAAATTATTTCAGAGTACGATGAGTGTGGATGACACGTGTAGTCTTGTTATTAACTACGTTTGACTTATGCTCAAAAAAGGACATTTATTAATAGCCCAATAGCCTAAAGTTTGACGTGGAATCAGAACTACTAAGTATTGGTCTGATTTTCAGCTAGTTGACAAACTTTGTACTCATTTCTCTTCCCAATATAACATTCAGACACAGACTACCACCCAATATGGACACCTTAGAATACATGTCGATGGCAACCATTGAGTGGTATCCGTGTTGGTATTAAGATGTTATACATTACATATAGAAACGCCAAGCCGTGTCTGGTATTCATTGATTGAATACAGTAACTCGGGTTAACAATTGTAACAGTTAAACAATGTTATGTTTGTTGAAAATCATAAATACGATGATATGTTTGGGTGAAGCCTTCATCTCCCAAATCGATCTAGAAAGGATTATAAATAATTAAATGAAGCCGTAAAGTGTATTTCATTTATTGTTTGGGTACATTGGATAAATTGCTTTTTTGTGTTTAAACATAATGTAAAAAATAATAATAATAATGTTCCCCGTGCTCCTTTTAGGGCATACGTATATTTTCGTAAATTAAACACGTTCAAAAATATTGACCTAGAATATACCATCTAGAAATATTGACCAAATTGTATTTTCAATATTTTGTTAATGTAATAAATATCGAGATGAAAATATTATTTCTTCTGTATATGATGAAATTGGAGCCGAACAACGCTCCTGTTACGAAACTCAACATTATGAATCTTTGAGAGAGGAATCATTGAGATTTTTCCAGTTTACATATCAGAATCGTATGAAAATACAAATAAAATTCAAATTCTATGCTAAAAGCTCCATATTGACCCATGTCCATAATATTGTAGGGCAAATTATATAACATAACACACTTAACGAAGAAGGCCACAAATAAGACAGAAACAGAAGTCGCATCCAATAGTGCGCTGAATATGTGCAATGGTTATTTCTCCAATTTGCAATGCGATGGCCGAGCTAGCACCTTGTCAGTCCTTCCCTTTATCCTCCCATATCCTCAAGAATTATTACTACATATGTAAAAATACGCACATTATTTAAAATCTATTTATAACTGGAACTGAGGTGTTCGCTGCAGCTACAATAAACGACCTATGTTTATTTTCTTTCTAGAAAAAAATTAGAAAATAACTTTATTTCTCAAAATATTACTAACATACATGCAATAAAACAATAACACATTTAAACCATAGAAATACTAAAACTAGCATCTCTCAATCAACAATGCTCAGGTCAACAATTATTATCTACTACAAACTATACATAAATATTGTATATACAGTACTTTACATACAACTTATTTACTAAAAACCTGACCTTTAATGAAATGAGTCATTACAATCGTTTAACTCAATGACGCCGCTCACTATACAACATAATAATATGCTATTAAATATATGCTATAACAAGGAAAATGAGAAATAAAGATTAACCTTCAAGTCTTAGCTGTTTGAAGGAATATTCTCACTTAAGTACTTTTGCAGCTGCATTCACAAACATAATAAAAAAATAAATAATAATAATTAAAATAAATTATTTCTCCTACATGAACCAAAACTCTAAATAACATTTTAAATAAAACTCTGTGGAGAATTTTATTATAATATTGTTGTTATTCCTGCAGGAGTGTCCCCTATTTTGAAATATTTTCTTAATTAGATATTACTTCAGTGGCCTTGAATTCAGGGTTCCGACATTATCCAAGCGGTCTAGCAACATAAAGCGTGGGTGACCGGTCACTGTTTGTGTTAAGAAAGTCACCTTTAAGATGGTGGTGCCCAGGATAAGTGTTAGAAAGAGCTTCTTAGCCCCAATTTTTTGCCTAATTGGGTGTTCATCCAGGCGTCCAGTTGAGTGCTCCAAGTAATTTAGCCGTAGGGTTTGTTACAACTGTCGCTAGGAGTAGCAAAGACCCTGCCTCACTAATTCACACACAGCGTGCTCACCACCCCTCCTCTCACCTCACTGTCCTCACCCTGCAAATTGTAAAAAATTACATAACTTCCTCATTTATAGTAAACTCTATCAATAAAGTTTTTATATATTATTAATCTACTATTTCAGCCAAAGATAATTGTGCACATTAAAAATCAAAATATGTTTTTAAAGTTAAAGATTTTTTTATTAATGGCAGAAAATGCTAATATTAAAAACAAATCTTTGAAAATATATTCCATACTGATTAAATAAATGTTAATCCTATACACTAGGCTTCTTGAAAGTCTATCGGTTAGCATACCAGCCTCTAATGCAGAGGCTCATAGGTCTAAATCTCAGGAGACCATGATCCAAAAGCTTGGCTGATTTGGTTTTTATTGTGTAATTTTTAAGATCATTTCTACTAACTCTGAAATGATAGCATTACTTTGCATCCCCTTCATAGTAGACTTATGGGTTTTCTACACTGTAATACTTCGTTATCAAGGAGAACGGAGGCAGGCTGATTTTTTTTTATATTGACGTTATAGTTTAAAGAGAACCACAGAGGGAAGGGTAAGCAAGCGTAGATAACCACCTAGTAGTGAAACAAGGTCTGTTAGCTAGTTAAATAGAACATAAATCGTATCTCTTTTAGCAGTTTGGCTATTTTTAGATAGTTTGTATTTAAGTAACGCCGGTTCTGAACTGGCGTGGGTAGATATAACCACTGAAAGTATAAATGGGGATTGACACTATCAGTCAGGTGATTGTGGGGAGTCCATCCAAACAATGGATCACATAATTACAGAATGCCCCCTGCTCTCTTTTATGGAAGGATTAGCCAGCATAAACAGAATCCGTGAGGCTGGTCGTAAATGGCTCAATGAATTGGATTTAGCTCTGTGACAGGATATAACTTTTTTTTCTTAATCCAAATATATATCGCAGGTTAAAAAGAAAGGTTAAGTGGTAGCTGACAAAAAAAAACATTAATTTTGAAATAGCTTTTAGGAATAAACATCATAAAAATTCCAAATATTGTCTCTTTAACGTATTAATTAATAGTAATTTAACAGTTTATAGAGTTACGTTTAACGTATTGTGACTTTCCAACCAATTTAACGAGAGAGTAACGGCTTCCTTTAGGAAATTCCGAATGAAACTCCATTTCGTGTCTCAGTAGATATTGGAATGTGCCACAGAATTGGTCTTTAAGTACTGCTATTCGATTAGACACCTATCTTCGTTGAACATCACGCCAAGTAGGCTCTTGTTTGTTACTTGCTTAATCTACGTGACTTAGTGGAGCAAGGAATTAAATCTCCTTCGTTAATATCAATTCTTGTTATCAAAATGAACTCATAAATTTACTCTCCAGTTACATTTGTTATTTTCCACATAAAATAAAAATTTAATAAAATTTGTTCATAAAATAATATGATTTTGGGACGATAAATCCATTTTTCTTTTTTGTGTCCCTTTCATTTTGACTCTATCTTAGTGAATGCATAAATTTACTTTCCGATTTTAATTTTCCCTTTTAAAATGAAAAACTGTGATAGTATTTAGTGATTAAATAAATTGGTTTGACGACTTCAAATCAAATCTTCTTTTTTGTGCATTATCTATTTTCCTCTTTCAAACTCTTTTTGTCTGCATATTCTTTCATGCTTTCAGATGTGACCTTTTTATTTCTTCAGTTATTTTTCTTCTAGTCTTGAGTTTAGGTTTTTCTTAGAACTTAACATTTTGTTAATTAGCTCGCCTCTAAGGTTAATTCACTTTCTAAAATCTATTTAACTTATTTTTAAATTCTTCTTGTAATACTTATGTACGTCTTTTTGAAAATTCTTGAACCGACTGCTCATTGGATGCTATTCAGAATTCAAAAAGACTATCCGGTTTCAATTATTCTTACTTTTACGATTAACTGAGCCTGGAATACATTTTATTAGAGCTATTTAATTTAGTGTATATCTACAAAATAAATGTTAATAATTTTAACCAATGTTACTTTTGGTAAAACATTTTATCTTTACCTTACCATGACATAAATAGTAGTAACAATCCTTTGACAAGTTGATAAATAATTCTGAGGTTGTTGCACTAAATTAGTGTGCAACCTTTCTACAAGGCAACACTGCCCTTCCTCAATACGGTATCGACCTTCCTAAAACCAACTGTAAACTTCCTCAGTCAACTTTTGCCCTCCTAGAAATAACTTTGCACTTCCATGAGCCAACTTTTAGCTTTTAAAGACACCATTAAACCAATGTCGTTCTTTCTTAAAACCATCTACAACCTGACATTTACAACGTAAAGTCATATTTAACTTTCCCAAATCTAAAAGTAACATTTCAGAAGTCACCTATGATATTCTCATGATCATAAAGTAGACTATGTTAATACGTTATCTTGTCTTGTCACACTTAAAATGAATTCAAAGAGGAATTATTTTAGTTACAAAGTTTGACTTGAATAACAAAGATCCTAAGAGGTTATGAACTTTTAAACTCAAGCAAACCCAACGAAAACTAATTTTAGTGTGAGATGACAATTTAATTTTAACTTACTTTGACCTTCCAACAATCAACTTTGACCTTCAAAAACAGACCTTGACATCCAATAAACAACTTTTTCACGAGCACTTTTTTCATAATAACAATAGCAGCAATACAATTCCACAAACACACTTTGCCTTTCTACAAAACCGAAATTAACTTCTCACAATCAACCGTTTGACCTTCAACCATCCAATAATGACATTACAAAACCCACATTTGACTTTTTGCAAGGCCAGTTAACCTTCCACAAGCATTTCATTATATTTTAAAAACAAACTTAATTTAATATAACCTAACAATAGATAGACTTTCTATGTAAGTGAAGGTGATTCTTCAAATTTCCGTTAATGCCGAGGTTTGTTAGTTGGGTAGTTAGGATAACCATTATTGATAATATTATATAATTTTTTGTTTCTGGAAGATTTACAAAAAATACAATCTACACTAATGGATTCACATCTTACCGTTCTAATCGATGTTACTTCTGAATTCAATGTATTAATTTTAAAAGACACAAAGTCTTATAAAAAGAAAACGTCTATTATTGTTCGCTTCTATTTATATGTTTAAAATATGGCCAATTAGAAATGGAGAATATAAACATCTCGTATTTTAGTCACATGTTGTTTGGAGAATATGAGAAAGTATGAATATATTTTTAAGTCTATAAGCCTAGAGTACTTTAAGTTTTTCGTGACGTAGGCATTTTTCATTCAGTAATTGTGTCGCATCAACTCTAAAATATTTTTTAAAACTTTTGTTTCTGATATGAAGTTAAAGAAATATCAACCAGATCGTAGTTAATTTGTTCTTTAGTTTGGTAAATGAGTATATATATTTTTGTTATACAGAAAATTAATATAATATAAAAAATATATTAATAAAATTAATAATTTTATTAATAATTTATTAAGAATTAATAAAATAAAAATACTATATTAATAAAATTATATGGAAAATTAGCCAGTCAACAGGAATCATAGGGGTCTTTACAGTCAGTGAGAATCATACCTGACCCGAAGTCAAATCAAGACAGGATCATAGAGAATTTTTAAATAATATCTATAGTGCTCATAGCCACCTACAAGTGATACAAGTAAAGTACACATACTCAAGTCGAGAAAAATGTATTACAAAGTCATGTAATAGTTGCAACATTAATTTGGCAATCAATGAAAAATACCAAATACATTCCGTATACCATTCATACAACTTTCATTAAATTAAATATCGAGGTCTTAATTATTTATAGGGGACACCCCTGCACGCATCGCGTTCTAACCTGATCACTCGCTGTGCTTTTCACTGCAAGTATTAGTGATTTAAATGTATTAAAAAAACTTATATTTCATAAATTTATTTACAGTAGCTCACTCGCTGCTTTTAATTTGCACACTATTTATAGTATAAAAATAAACACCTACCGTTACTGCTTAGCATATTTCAAAAGTTTTCATTTAAAATTAATTAATTTTATTTAACAGATGATTATTTTATACCACAACGATATATTTATAGATCAAACAAAATTCCACTGAATCAATCAAACCCACTTCCTCTAACTTAAGAAAGATCTATAACATAGAAAGATCAATGTACATCATTATTTCTTGAACAACAGCTGTTATTGTAGTCCTGATTTAAATCTGTGTCAATGTCATTCTTATGGCCGAAAACGTACTTTGAGTGATTATCGTGCCCTTCATTGTGAAAATATTGATCAATCCAATATCCACAAATCCAAACAGTGACAAACGTTATGGCACCTGGATCGTTAAAATTGATCAAGAAATAACAGAGTAGTTGCGTCAACAAAACTCTATAAATCTTTACGTATTATATATAAGGACTAAGGGACACTCTTGTACGCTTCGCGTGCCAACCCCGACGCCCACTGCGCTCGACACACCTCGCCATTTGGCTTCGGAATGTGACTTTTGACTACAAATAATAGTAGATTAACTTTAAAACGTAAAATCATAATATTAAAGTATATTACTCACTCTACTTGAGTTGCCACATATCTATTTGTAATTTTTGTTTAACAGCTGAATATTAAGCTCTTAATGTATCAATAGTATAATGCCAAACCTTCAAAATAAATATGTTTATCTATTTACAAAACAGCTGTTATTAATTTACTAAATTCAACCCAATGTTATCCTTATGGAACAATGTTTTTTTAAGGGCGGTTTATACTTACAAGGAGTATTTGATCAAGATGAAAATACTTTAGTTGTCCTATTTAAGACCTATACAAACAGTGTACACAATTTCAGCTCTCTACCTATATGGGAAGTTTGACAATTAGTAATGAGTGATTGAGGGCTTTGCCTTTTATATATAGAGATTAAGTAATAAAATATAAATGACTTAACTCTTAAGTTGAGTAAATTTAAAACTAAATGATGGTAATGCAAGGAGGGTTAAAACAGTTGTTGATAAGCGTGATTTAGCTGCCTGGGGGTATTGATTTTACCCTCCCCCGTCTCTCTCAGTCTCTCTCTCTCTCTCGCTCTTTTATATGTCTGTTTTCTTACTGTAATAGCTTTTCAGATGCGCGCGCCATTTTCAAATGAAAAGGGAGAGGGGTCGGGGTATAATATATAAACAAGTTGTTCTCATTTCGTCGTGCGGTGTTGCCCCTGGCCCTTGCGATCCATCCCTCGTTTATCTTATTTTCTTATAATGCTATTTTTCTTGATTTACAGAATTTTACGAGTTACAATAAAACGTTGTCTAAGGATGTCTAATAAAACAAGGGTTGTAAAGAATTTAATAATTGAGATAAACATATACAAATACCAGAGTAAAATACACGAGATAAGATGAAAATAATAATAATAATCAACAAAATAATATATTTACTAAACATAAATAGTATTACAAACTATTTTAAAATTATATATATATATATATATATATATATATATATATATTATACACATATATTAATTTTGTTTTTATGTATACAATTAGTATTTTATACACCTCTTGCTGTCAGATGAAAAAGGGTTAAACAGTCTTAAACACACTATTCATAGCCTATAATGTTCATAATAAATACATTTTTCATTTTATTACAATATTAGTTGATTCACTAATTGTATCAATAAATAGATTAACCTAATAATGAAAACTAAATATATCCAAGCAACATTTTATTTAATATCGAAATTAATTTTGTTCGTTCCATTGGTAGTTTAAAAAAACCATTTACACGTCTCAGTCCAGAGTTTTCTAAACGTATTTACATCTACTTTCTCGTTTACAACTCTTGATTAAATTTTTGAAAGTTTAACTTTGCTTGAATACACTTATAATAGATATATAATGTAATAGGATATTTGTGCCTGTAATTTGGTTAGTCAGTGAGGCCCAGAACTACAGCTGGTTTAAACTGCATTACATTTATATGGGACTACACGAGCGCTCCACAGTGGACCACAAAACAGCTGATAATTTGAGACACAAAATTTAACATTGGATAAAAAATATATGTGTGAGCGTAAAATAAATAAAGAAATAGTTCAGTTAATTGTATGTGATCATGTCAAATTATCTAAACATAATATGTAACCAAAAACGATTCTCTCACTCATCACGAAGTCTCTGGAACCACTGAAGAGATATCGGTGAAATTTGGAGGGAAGTTAGCTTTTGTATAAAAAGGTAAGAAAGAATTTCTCGGAATTTCATTCCTAAGGAGTCGTTAAAACCATCGACGTTTTCTTTTTCCATAAGAGTAATGTTGGCACTAATTTAATAATTTATTTCAAACAGTTGATAAAAAACATAACTATACATGACACAAAACTAACTCAATTACCATACTACTGGATATCAATGTTATATGAATATAATATGACACCAAGCTAGGCTAATTTGGTTCTCATTGTGAAATATTTAAGGTAATTTCCACAAGCTTTAACACGATTGCACTAAATTGCATCCATCTAAAATATAAATATAAGTTTTCGTAGACTATACAACTTTGTTATCCAGGAGAAGTTTTATACTGATGTGATAGTTTGGACTACTTAGAGAGAACCACCTGAGCTAGAAAAGCAATTTTAGTCAGTATTGGCTAGTTATTGACTAAAAAATGGGGTTCGCAATTTTTATTATTATTGGCTAATCATTTTTAAATTTTTTTCAAATTCAAAGTACTTTATTTAAAATAATACAAAATTGGGTCCCAACAAACTATATATGTTTGTCGTTGGGTGCTCAAATTAATTACAAAAAACCAAACAATAAATAAAATAATACTATTAATACAGACACGCTCATGGCAGTGGTGCCTATTACTTGACTATACTTACTATCACCAGAAATACTAAGTAATTACATTTATGACCCAACACTTTCAATATCACACTAATGATAATATAAATTGCAACAATAATACACACGCATATATATTTTTATACATATAAATAAACATAAATTAACGTACAAATCATTATGCATTAAAAGTGCACAACGTTAACAAACATTCAAAATATCTTTAACATAAGTGTCACCTGGACCTTATAAAGAACTAACAAATATAATACAGACAGAAAAAACAAAAAAAAGAAGAACAAACAAAAACTGTACAGTTATGATAATAAGAACTCAACTGGATCGTCTCCTATCATTCAGGAATATAATATGGATTTAATGTGTTTAAAAGATTTATAATGCAAGAAATGCTCAGGTAGTGTGTTAAATATTTCTGGAATAACATAACATAACGAATTCTTTACATAAACATAGCAGTATCTGGGCACTTTGTATCTGAGAACTTTGTATCTTAGCACTTTGTATCTGGGCACTTTGTATCTTGGCACGGTATCTGGGCAATTTATATCTTGGCACTTTGTATCTGGGAACTTTGTATCTTGGCACTTTGTGTCTTGGCACTTTGTATCTTGGTACTTTGCATCTGGGAACTTTGTATCTTGGCACTTTTTATCTTAGCACTTTGTATCTTGGCACTTTTTATCTTGGCACTTTGTATCTGAGAACTTTGTATCTTGGCACTTCGTATCTGGGTACATTTTATCTTGGTACTTTGTATCTTGGTACTTTTTATCTGGGAACTTTGTGTCTTATCACTTTGTATCTGGGCAATTTGTATCTTGGCACTTTGTATCCTGGAACTTTGTTTCTGGGCACTTTGTATCTTGGCACTTTGTATCTGGGAACTTTGTATCTTGGCACTTTTTATCTTAGCACTTTATATCTTGGCACTTTGTATCTGGGTGCTTTTTATCTTGGTACTTTTTATCTTGGTACTTTGAATCTTGGCACTTTGTATCTTGGCACTATGTATCTTGGCACTTTGTATCTTGGTACTTTTTTCTTGGTACTTTTTTCTTGGTACTTTGTATCTTGGCACTTTGTATCTTGGCACTATGTATCTTGGCACTTTGTATCTTGGTACTTTTTTCTTGGTACTTTGTATTTTGGCACTTTGTATGTTGTTACTTTGTATCTTGGTACGTTTCTGAAGTGATAGGATGTTTTTACATTTTGAGTTTTATATAAGTCAGATTTATAGAAATGTTTAAAGGCTCCATTTATAAAAAACATGTGTTTTACGTTAAACGTTTGGTATAGTTGTTTGCTTATATTTAATAACACGTAATTTTTTGTAGATTCTCAGTTTTGTTCAGCTGTGTTTTTGAAGCTGTTCCCCAAACATCAATTTATAAATATATGATAATGTGTTAACTAATATTACTAATAAGTAAAATGGTAAAAAAATTAATATAGTCCATATAATTGGAATTCCATTCACTGAATCATCGTAAGATCTTTAACACTACACGCTCTACTGAATTTAAATGTTGAGCGAATGCAGAATTTGTATCATATATGTGACGGACATTTGAAATTTCATTCCTAAAAAGAAGAAACATCCATTGACAATAGTTCAACGTAAAACAGGCTGATATACAAAAACAACACTATATATTTGTTCTGTTAGTTTTAATATAATATATTATTTATTTGAAATACTACTGATAATTTTGGTATGAGTGCAATGAGGGAAAGTAGTTAACCACCCAACGGCATTATCGAGGCCGAAGTCCGATGACGAGAGCGGAGGGAATTTCGGAGTGGCACGTGAAGCACCGATTTACTTTGGTAAATTGTGTATACAACGACTGATTTCGACTAATAAAGTCCACCATATAGTATAGATTGATTCGCAATCGAACTATTCCTTAGTTTTGTCTTGTTCCTTAGGGAAAAAATCTGAGGGATGTTTGCAAGCTGTCTAAATATTTCACTGTTAATCTTGGAGACTCAACACATTCCTGCACTAAATAAAATAAACTCAGGAAAAGTTGAAGATTTTAAATGTTTTATAAAAGGTGTGCAAGTATGTGTCCCAATTGGCTAGTAGGCCTAATCGTGGCTTTTAGTGCAGTAGTCTTTCAATAACGAAAAGACAAGTTTGATGATACAACCACGAATCTAATCTATTCTAAATACTACTTTCTGCAAGTAAGTAATACAAGTTGAGGCTAAGTGTAAGAGAGGACCTAATGGTCCAAACTTTGCCTCAACAAAAAAAAAACATTTTTCATTTCTTTTCATTATTGCGACCCCAGTTTTGGGGTCCGTGGTATATTTAGTAATGATACATCAACCCCAGACACAAAACCAAAATTAACGGAAAATCAAACAAGACGAAAATTGCAAATAAAAGTTTCATTGTGCAGTTTATATTCATTTATTTATTCTCAAGACGCCAATCGTCAAGATATGGCGAATTTGGATTTCGAATAAGTGTATATGAGCGAATGTAGTCATTGTTACAAACTGAGGCTGACTTTTCCTTAGAAAGTGTGATTAATTAATAGCCAATGACAAATGGCACCTAGCCACAGAGAAGTAAACAGAGGTCGCATCCAATAGTGTGCTGAAAGCCTGTTGAATTAGTGTGTCGAGTAGTTATTTCTCCAGTTTGTCATTGGATGTCAAGGTCATCACGTTTTCAGTCCTCCCTTATTCCCCCCAAATCCTCAAGTATAAACATAGTAATTATTACTACATAAAGATACACATTAGTTTAAATCTATTTATAGCTGTCATTCAGACTGTGGCCATTAAAATGTGACCTTTCTTTCTTCTCTGTTTCTGTTCATCAATACAATGAGGCATTCGCTGCGGCCTCTGTGACTTTCTTCTCTTTGTCAAAGACCAGAAACATTACAAAAATACAAGTCAACAAAATATCAATTCCAGTCAAAGACCTTAACAGATTTTGAAAGTCATCATTTCAGGTTTATATTATTTATTTACTATATGATGACTAGTTAATAACAGTGTTATTGAATATTAGTATTTATTTCGTAATGAAACTTCATTTAATTAATCTGTGTCTTTGAAAATACAAATATGTTACCTTACTAGAAGCAGAGTTTTTAATAAATTACATACCTTGGTTTCAATCTCGACATGTTGTATCTTGTACATTCCAACAAGATGATAAGCAAGCCTGTTGTTACTTGTATCAAAAGTCGACGTGCAGGAATGTCGACATGTATGTAAAGTATTACATGAGTGCATGACTTGTCAATATAGACTGAAACAGACATATTACATTCCTAAGGTGTCTTAGATCGCTCAATCCAAATCTTCTCTAACACGTTTATTACCTAAACTTTGTATACTACTTGCCAGCACTGTGTGGTTAATATTTTTTATGCAAACTAAACAAAACAAATATTAAATCTAGTTTAAGATTTTCAATCTCTTTATAAACGCAATATTACAAAAATAAATAAATAAAAATTCAAATCCCAAATATCTTTACCAACCCCGAATCCTCTCGATACTTATACACAGGAGGGACGTAAACAGGTTTTGCATCTGTTTAGACAAACATATATGTGAATTAAATTAATCCTTGTTACATCTTTGTAAGTAAATCAGTTTTACCGACAGTCTTTGCTTCGATACGAGATGGTTCTCTACACTTGCTTACCCTACTTTCTGTATTTCTTACTAAACTAACACATCGATATAAACAATCAACCTGCTCCCATTGTACTTAATAAGGAAGTATTATAGTGTATAAAACCCTATAAGTCTACTTTAGGGGAATGAAAAGTAATACAATCATGTCAGAGTTAGTAGAAATTACCTTAAAAATTACACAAAGAAAACCGAACTAACCAAGCTTTTGTGTCATGTACTGTTGTTTGTATCAGCTGTTTGAACAAATTATTAAATTAAGTTTAATGCCAACGTCACTCTTATAGACAAAAATAAACGTTGAGGGACTGTTTCTATCCCTTAAGAATATTTAATTTCGAGAAATCCTTTCTCGGTCTCAGTGCTAACATCCTACTAAGCCCTAGTAAGGACTCTTAATTACATCAAATCTGTTCAGTGGCTCCGAGATTTTGGGAAACGTACACATTTTTTGGAATTCATGTATTAAGATAAAGATACAATTTTATAATATTTGTAATTAATATAAAATATTTAGCATATTTATTAAATAAATTCAATAGAAACTAAATACTAAGACCCCTTATCTGCTAGGAAGTTGTAGTGCCAGTTAGTTGATAAAAGAATAAATGATATTTTATAAAAATGAAATAAAAAAGCATCAAAATAAAGGATATAAAAGGCATGGCTTAAAACTAAAGAGTGCTCTCTTCACCTAAACTTTAAAATAAAAAATGCACATGATTATAACATAGATAGTAAATAGTATAATTAATTAATGAATTCTAATAATTAAAGAGGAAAGAAAAAGTGTAGTATAAATATTAAAACAAATTAGCTTTAAATAAGAGCATTATAAATATTCCTAAATAACTCTTGGGACAAGCTACGAAATAAGTATACACAAATCCGATTATATTTAAAATGAAACTTAACAAATTCAAAATTTCTCTTTTTATATTTATTTTAGTAACGAATATTTAGATAGTTTATAGAATTTCAATAGTAATTTCCTTATCTAATTATAGCATATGGCAAACTTATATCTAGCAACAATTATTTCGTTGATAAAAACTAATCACATTAGCCTACCTGGTTTTACAGATTTATTTATGAAGAAGTATTTTAAACCATGGCTGCTAGAAAAAAACACAAAATTCGATTTCATACTTTTGGTAAAAAATACAAAATGCAACAAGTGGAGAGCCAGTGACCGAGTGGTCTATAGAGTTGGAACTTTGGACCTGAGTTAGGACACTACTAGAGATATCTGGGGTGTCCCTGTTGGGTAATTGTTACGTCCGGATGTTGTATTGAGAAGAAAACTGAGTATAAAGTTTGCCAATCAACTGAAAATCAGAGCAATGCTTCGTGGTTCGGATTCTACGTATTGGTCCCTTAGGTGCACTGGATATTGGAATTTAATAATCGGCACCTTCAAAGGAGCAATTGACCTTCGTTAGTAACAATGACTACACTCGTTCATCTACACTCATCACACCAATTATCGCCCATATCTCTACCATCAGTGCCTTGGTAAATTAATAATAGATGAATAATAATAATGACTTCCATAAAGCAAACAACAATATTTTTATGTTTTGTATCATATGTGTTCTGTTAGAACTGAAATGTCTTAAATAAATGTAAACCCCAACGTCGACGCAGAATTTATGTGCACCCGAGTTCGAAGGTTGCTTTCTAAAAAAACTAAGAGGCTTGCGAACAATCCAATCGTTCCTTGTTTCCGTCTATTATGTTATTATATTGTACGTTATTTTATATGAGTTTTAAAAATACTTTAAATATTAGTATTTTTATCCTAGTTGTAACAAAAAGAGTACCGGAATTTAAGTAGTTTTCTCTGTACATAAAATTTACACAGTTATTACTAAAAACCCCTTATTGTATCACATTTATATTTTAAAATGTGGTCAATGGAAATGTTTTCTTTACGTTTTTTAAATTTTAGAATTTTAACCTTTTACGAAAAAAAAGTTCTTATCAATTACCTGAAACATTGTTTTCTTGGCTTCTCTAGGTGGTAAATGCAGTGATTTGAAGTAAATTTAATTCAATTAAAACAACTATAATTTGATAAATTTAAATTTGTTTGAAATTAAACTAACTGCATTGACTAACGTAAATAAAATTAATATACAACAATACATGTCATAAGGATTACAACGTGACCAACTAATTAATTTTACGGCCTTCAGGCGCCAAGAAAATGTTTCTTTCAGGGAATCGGTAAGAACGTTTTTTAATGAAAAGCTAAAATTCTAAAATGTCTACTTAGCTAAAATTACAGCTAAAAATTACAGCTAAAATGTAATATCTAAGCGGTTTTTTGAGTAATCATGGTGTAAATTTCATGTACAGTAAAAACTGGATAAAATTCTTTTACTTTTTTGTTCAACTAGGATAAAAATTATTACGACTTGTAGTAAAATTAAATATGTATATTATATTTTATATAATGTAATGTACCATAAAACAAGGAAAAAAATGGGACGATTGGATTTTTCATAGGCCTCTTAGTTTCTTAAAACATAACCTTCAAACATAGGTGCAGATAATTTCTGCACCGACAGAGGCTAAATTTTCTGTACAGAAAAAGTTACCTTACGACTAATAAAAAAAAGTCAAATTAGAGAAATATCAGGTGGTAAGAGCGTGACAAGGTGATAAAAAGAGTACGGAGTTTAATGACAGCTGAAGTCAGTTAATTATTGGCCTAACAGGTGGTGATATCCACAATTACAGCTGTTTTATTCATCCCCTAATTACGAACAACTCCTCACAAATTCTCCGCCAAGTGACAAACGAGCTCTAAGCGCAGCTAATCATCCCCGTGTTAAGGGCTGGACAGGATTCACATTAATGTTGTTTATTGCTTAATATAAAGTATTATTTGAGAAAGTTATTTATCAACCAGGTACTGTATTCGTTACATAGTTGGAGGTCTGTAGTAGCATAGTCCAATATAAATTATTAATCTAGTTTTGTCCGAGTAGTTCGACAGTTCTATAAATGCTATTTAATCGATCCTGTTTTAAGGAAATGTTCGTTGTTTTAGAGAATTAACTGTGTTGTCGTTGGAGTAATGGTAACGGAAGGATTGTTGTTCGGAACGGTTGTCCTAACGCAAAGTATTGAAAGAAAGATTTTATACATACAACGCCTGTTGTAACGGAATGGTTGTTCTAATGGATTGTTTGTTGTAACGGAATAGTAGTTGAACAGAACTTTAATTGTAGCGGAGTGATTGTTGAACATAACTACAACTGTAACGGAGCGATTGTTGCATGAATCAATTGTTGCATGGAACAACCATTTTAATGATTGCATGTTGCAACGTAACTATTATAGAACATAACGATAATTGTAACGGGATTGTTGCAAGGAACGATTCTTTTAATGGAGTAGTTGTTGTAACAGAACGATCGTTGAACCAAACGATAGTTGTAACAAAGTGATTGTTGCACGGAACGATTGTTCCAACGCAAAGATTGTTGTAACGGACAGGTCATAGTAATGAAGTTTTTTATAACAAAATGATTGTTATAATGGAACGATATTTGTAACGTAACTATTGTCACAATGGTAATGATTGTTGAACAGAAGGATTGATGTAACGGAATATAATCAAGCGATTGCTGTGACGGGACAAATGTTGTAATTGAGTGATTTTTGTAACACAATGATTGTTGAAGAGAACGGAAGTTGCTGTAACATTTCTATTAGTGCTGTAATAATTATAATATAAATATTATTGTTACGCAAAATTGTTTTGGCGGAGGGATTGTTGTAACGGAACTATTGTTGTTCCTCGACGACTAGGTATTACGGAACTGTCGTGGTTACAATGGATTCGAAACAATGGATATTATAACTTTTGATGAAAAGACTGTTGTACTAACTAAAATATTTACAGATTTTATGTTTCTTTCCATAAAGTCAGAGTTTTTCCATTCAGAGTTTTAAAGGAAAAGGTCACTGATTTAACATCAAATGATCGTTGATTTAACTAGAAGACTACGATTTAAATAGTTTTAAGACTATGATTGTTATAAGGGGAGATCGTAGTTTTAATTTAAAATTGTTTCAACATAATTATGGTTGTTTTAACATAACGTTAACAATATTTAACTAACCAAAATTGTTAGTTGTTACGTAATTAGCGACTTATTAAAATCATAAATTTATTTATTCAACCAGCAACTAGTAAGGAAATCTCATTTCCAAACTACCAACTCAAAACAATCCATATTTAGGACATGTATACCTTAATTTTGAGATGGTAATCTACATAGTATTTTGTTATTATTATATTAAATGCTTCACTTACAGTTATCCATTGTTTGCACTGATGCATATACTTCGTTCCTTCATAAGAGGGGTTTGTTGTAATAGCACAACAGGTTTACCTCACTTCGGCCACAAATAAATTAATTTAATTTTTAATTAAATTGTCTGTGGATCTCCTCCCTACAATCCTCAATATCTCAAAGAATAGACCAGTGAAACATCTAATTTAGTTGAGGATTCGAACTTTGGAAATTCACTCCGCCGTCCAAAGCCGTAGCCACTGATACCATTTAAGCATGTTTCAAAATACTTGTGTTTCCTTAATGTACTTGGTTATTTTGATTTTGGAGGAAATTATAGACTTTTCTAAAACATCTAAAGAATTCAGATTTAGGAAAAAGATAATTTTATGTAATTCTTATTTGAGAACAAAGTATTCATTACCATTTATTAAGTAGATCGTAAACGAGTGTAGTAATTGTTATTAACTAAGGCCAAATGTTCCTCAGAAAGAGCTATTTATTAAAAGCTCAACAGCCAGGACAACCAAAGAACTTATATGGAATCCGAACCACGTAGTATTGGTCTGATTCTCAGCTAACTGACAAGCCTGATACTCAGTTTTCTTCTCTAAACAACAACTGAATCTTGACTACAACGCAATGTGGACACCTCAGATTTATTTAGTAGTGTCTACGTCGATGGCAATCCTTAAGCGTACACCGAGTTGATATTAAGGAGATCGAGCATATAACCTATCGCTTACAAACTACTTTGTCAAAAAAAATGTAGTTATTATTTATTATTACTGTTAAATAATTACTATTTTTTTAAATTTTTATTTTAAATTTGACTAGTAGAAAAGTTGTAATTCCTACGGCTGCTATGTTATAATAAAGTTATAATATACATTTTTAAGGGTACTCAGTTGTTAATTTATATTATAAATTTATTTTAAATATGACATATACACGGCAATAAAATTAAAAAAGGATGAATTTTGATCAGTTTTTATTTTAGTTTTGTTCAGTTTAATTTTTATTTAGAGGCAGTTTACAAATGAAGCTTTACAACAAAAGAGCATCGTTTGACATTGATAAACCAATTTCTCAACTAATCGGTAAGTTACTAGGGATTGTAGAAAAGCCTTAGGATTTGCGTAAAGTACATGCTAAAGAGATTTGTTCTCCAGTTTCCTCCACTTCTCTCCAGCAGAGTTGGGGTGGCTTGGGGAGAACAACCCTTTAGTACAGTCATGACGTCCCGACCATACGATTGACACGTCAAGCCCAAGAGGCTTTCATTCATTCTGAACCACAAATATTTTCACTCACTTTCGTAGTGATTTCAATGAAACTCATTAGTGTCAACGAACTATGCGTATCTCTTGAGCACTATTTTAGACATATGTGAGTATTTGATAACGCGCCTCTTTTATTTTGTGCTACAAATTACCAAATGTTAATTTCAATAGTAATTCAATAATAGTATTATTGTATAACAAATATCAATCCAATAAATATATAAATGATTATAATAAAAAACATAGTTGACAAATCAAGGAAAATGACTAATTGATCATATGTAAGTGGATCACTAAGTGTGAAGTAAGGTGTGGACTTTTTAAAGCTGATTTGGGATGGTAATAACAATGCAGACAGATTTGATAAAAATGTCTGAGACCCGAGAAACACCTGAACATTTAGCAAAAAGATTGTTAGTAAATGTGGGAAAACGTAACCTTGAAGAGATTATGTGAAACATTTGTGAAATAGCGAACATTCCTGATTGGATGAAAAATTTATTGTTTGACTTGTCATAGTACAAAAATTGAAACGAGAAAGATGTTTGATATGTGCGGGCCAATAAAGCACCCTTGTGGGATGTCGTAACGATGTGGATGATAAAACAATCTAAAGGACACCATAGATAGTCCACTAACGAATGTAATAAATCAGATATTACGAGTATATACAGGATGTATTCCTGGAAACTAAAATAGATCTGAGGAGCTATTTTTCAAAAGAGGAAAGAAATTTCAAACCCCAGACCCATAAGCCTTCTGTCACTCTTCTCTAAAATATTTGAAACTAAAACGACGGGAAGTTTAGTAAGGCATGTTTAATGGCTTATGTAACAGGTCCACCTAATTGACGATAAAGTTAATTAAATTTAATAAAATACAAATTATTTTAATGAGGAAATGGGTGCATTTGATTAAAACAAATACCGAACATTCAAATAAATTCGGTAATTATAACAAATTAATAGCCAATAAATATAGGGAGTTGGGTAGGCAGAATTATTCAAATGGTAACCATCCGAAACACCAGAGTAAACAACATTCCAAATATTGCAGTGGAGACACTAGTAGAGACCTGTTCAGTTTTGCGTCTGGGACGAGTTCATTTCAAGGGGAGTCGACATGTCACAAAGTGACAGTCAAGCCCAAGCTAAATAAAAGATATTGTTAGTTGACAAAATGGGCAACAGATGGTAGCATATATCGGACCGCAGCGAAAGCACATGGACAGACCGGAAGTTTAGTCTTGAACCCAAAACAATTTTCCCTTACAGAGACAGACAGACAAGGGACGCCAGCCTCGTCCACTTCTATTCCATCTAGTGTCGTGTGCACAAGTTCTTTTTCACCGCGGGTGGTCGACTGACCTCGAACCCGAGAAATCGGTGAATATGGCTAAATTCAAACACTTTTTAAATATTTTAAATGAAAATATCTAAACAGTTATACGATGTCTAAGTCGGAACCGTCATTAGATATTTAAATGTGAAAGTCAAGACCACGAGGAGCTTCAGCATCAGATGAAGAAAAAACTAAGATAAGTTTTAGTTAATAACTTAGTTTAATAATCTTTTAAAGAAATCAGTATCAATTAAATAAATTCACTTGTTTGTGCTATTAAAATGCCTATATAAATTAAAAATGTAATTAATAAATTAACTTTTAATTAAGACAAATAGAGTTTTATTCATTGTAATTTACAGCCTCACCAATTTACCCATAAAAAATATAACGACCCTGAGATTCTACAAAATTTTAATTTGAGCAATAATATAACTAATTAACAAAAAACTTACTCTAATGTAACTCATCAAGTAAAAGTAGAGGTTACACTTAATATGCTACCATACTGTCAACACTGTTTTAGAGAAAACAACTCAACCAATAGTCTTTCATGAGTAACCATTAGTTATGTCTGTGGTGGGCTCGGAAGGATTATGCACTTAACTAATTTGATGAGCGATCTGCCCAAGGCCTTTGACTACGTAAGGCTAAATTGTCATCCATACTGGAGTATTGTGGAATGGTCGATAAATATTTACATTGTTTCATCTCCTTTATAGAATAAAGACGGTAACAATCAGTTCTAAGTTTAAGTGATAAACAATCCACATTGGAGTGCGACAGGAACAAGTTTTAGGTCCTACTTTTAACTATACACGTGGACGATATCTAAACAATACTTTAGAAAAAATATTACCACAGAGTACAGGATAGGAATTAATATTCTGTGCTCTCTAATTATTACACTTTATTTTGATGACATCATAGAAATTATGATGAGGAGCAGGCAATATCATTTAGTGTTGATTTAAAGGCTGATTCCAAGCAAATAGACGTCAAACTAAAAACTAGGATTAATTTATAATCAAAACCCAAAAGCAAGACACTCCATGGGGGTATCGTTGATAAAATGGAAAATGCCTATAAAATCAAACCAATACGTTTAATGGTCTATGAGAATCTAAATTGTAAAGTAAATGTAGAACACATAATACTTAAATTACTAAGGAATATTTATCGTGTCTTTATTGTGAGTATTTAAGGCGAATCATTATATGAGTGAAGGATGGGTGTAGATGACCTGCGTAGTATGGTTGCTAACTAAGATATGACTGTTTCGCAGCAAGAGCCATTTATTAATAGCCCAGTAGCGAGGGAAACTAAGGGACCTACAGTTTTACGTGGAAACCGAATCACCTATTATAGGTCCTATTCGGCTAATTGACATGCCTTATACTGGGCACTCTCCCTTAGAAAATCACAACATCCTAACCCTGACTACCATCCAACATGGACACCCCATACTTCTGTATTAGTAGTGTCCACGCCGATGGCAACCGTGAGCGGACGTCATCGGTATTAAGAGGACCGAGCGTAGAACCTATCACCTACAATCTCCTCAGCAATTTGTCCCCAAGTAGCTGGATTAAAACACTGTGCCTCTGATGCCATCATAGGATTGGGAAGATCGAACGAGTGGGATAGTCTTAAAAAAAAGAAAAGAATAAAGGAAAACATGATTAGTATGAATTTTTACATCTCCGGCCTACACACATTTCATGGACTTTATACATCGATGGTGTTTTCAAACAGACGAATGAAAATAAACTCACTATCAGAGTAGTAATAAATGGCAATAATAATACAATGTTAAATAATATGGGTATTTCAAAGGGTAAAAGAGTCCATTTTACAGTGGTATTAAAATATATAATAAAATATACGAATAAACAAAGAGCTTGGGAATTCCAACAACTTATATAGCTTTGAACAGTTTTGATTAATAGAAGCTGTTTCAGTGCTTAGTAAACGAGTTTTTGCTGTATGTGGATGTTATTTTTCAATAAGAAAACTTGGTATTATTACTATTGACAATCAAAGAACATCTGTTTTTATATATTTAGTTATTTTAGGATGTAATACAATTAAAAACTGAGTACCCTTTAAAATGTTTTATTAAAATTGATAAAACACAACTTGTTTCAACTTTATGGTCATTGTTACTTACTACGTTAATCTAGTAACTAGTCACAGACCGAGGCCGAAGTCTGAGGTATCGCGACCATAGTGAGTGACCTCACCCACTCTTACATGTACGGTAGTATTGACCCGCCTACATGTTAGTTGACCACCCATACACGCTGTAACAATTGTTAATTGTTGCATTATAATTAAATTAGAAAAATTGTATTTAGAAAATGTTAAATTTTGTAAGAACTGAGAGGTTTAGGAGTTTGTTTTGTTTTCCAAAAGTTTTCGATATAAATTCTCCAAGTTTTGAGAAAAATTCAGAATCTTCCCCTTTCAAATAAAAAAGTGGTTTTTCCCATATAAAATAGTTAAATAAACAGTATTTTCACGTTTGTTAATTTCCTGTCAATTTCATGCGACATGTTTTCTAAAGGCAACATGTTTGGTGAGCCTTACCTGTTCAGATGTCCTGGTTTAGAGGTTCTAATTGGTTACTTTAGCTTCTAGAGTTAAAGTGGGGGTAAGTCCGTTGGTGGAAGCGTGCGGCCGTTCGCTCAGTTCTTCAATAACTTTCTTAGTGGGACCACGTTTGATCCGCTTTCGTGTTCACGGCGACTTGTACCGTTTCGGTTTTCCTTTACCGTTGCGGCAATTTTTCTGTAGTTCACTTGTGAGTGATTGTTTGAATGCTGGACGAGCTCTGTTGTGGTCAATTTTGGATTCGAAACCTCCAGGGCAGCTACGTAAGTAATTTTTTTAACAAGTTTTCTTAGTTAGAGTTTTTCAGTAGGCTTTTAGTAGATAGGGTAAGATCCACCAAGCATGCGCGGTTAAACTTGTTTCTGGAAATAAGTCACTCTTCTAGTGAAACATTTTTAGAGTATTTGATTTTCTTTGTCTTGCTGTTTAAACTTTGTAAGTAAAAAGGAGAAATGTTTCAAGTCACTAAAAGCTGGTTATTTCTTTTGGTTCCAGATCTCCTGGAGGCAATTTTAGACGATTTTAACAATTTTATTAAAATTTAGAAAAATTTTTTGAAAGTATTAGACTATTTTTACAAAATTTAATACAATTTTGAATTTTTTGATTTAAAAGTTTAAAGAAATTTATTAAAAAAGTTAAATAAATAAAAAAGGTTCTGGTCTGAAGATATTTAATTTAGCCTATTATTTTGGAAGAGTTGTTTTAATTTATTTATGTTCCATCGAGTCAATAAAAGAAGAGATTTTTATTTCCGTTTTTATCATTATTTGTAGAAGAAACCAATTTTATTTGTTGAAGTTATTTATAAGAAGATAAATAAAGAAAATTTTTATCACTGGACAAGTCTTATTTTAATCTCTCATTTAAGTTTGTTCAACATATCAAAAATAAATAGTAGCTTTAATAAGGCTACAACGCAGAGTGGCCCACCCACCAACCCATACATGTACGGTAGTATTGACCCACCCACCCACTCATACATGTACGGTAGTATTGACCCACCCACCCACTCATACATGTACGGTAGTATTGACCCATCTACCCACCCATACACGTACGTTAGTATTTTATTTACACTTGAAAATGACCATAAAGTTGAAACATGTTGTGTTTAATCAATTTTAATAGAAAATGTTAAAGGGTACTCATTTTTTAATTTTATTACATCCTAAAAATACATAAGTAGCCCTAATATTACTTTTTTAACTTTATATTACTTTATTTAGTTATTTATAGGTTGGAATACTTTATCGACGTTTCGTATTTTAATTTAGATTAGATTAATATGGGTGGGTGGGTGAATTATGACCACTATGGGGTCGTTCTCAACGCTTCTCCTTTCCTCCCTAGTTCTCTAAACCATCACAACAATATAAAATTCTGCCTGCTGCCGTTCTCCTAGATAACAAAGTGTAGTCTAGAAAACCTTTTAAGTCTACTTTGGTGGGTGCAAAGTAGTGCAACCATGCCAGTAAACACTTCACAATAAAACCAAACTAGCCACGTTTTTGTGCCATGTTTATGTTGTTTTTAATATCAGTTTACTCTTATTAAAGAAAGGAAACATTTTGGAGCTGTTTTTTTAGCCCAAATGAATGGAATTTTGGAAAAGCCTCCATAACACAAAAGCTAACTTCCCATCAAAATCTGTTGATGGTTCGACAGATTTGGTGACAAATAGACAGATCATTTTTTTACTTAATTTATTATGTTCATAGTTATTTGATTAAAATTATGACGCGTCAGTTGTTTGTAATATTTTTACTGTAAAAAAAAAAATAATAATAATAATAATAATAATAACAGGTGTAATGAGGCAATAAATAAACTTATATTGATAATCAACTTTCATAAACACATGTGTTTTATTTTGTATTAAAGTTTATTTTTAAAAATCAACACCTTTAATTTACTTTTATCGATGATGTTCGTACAATATACTGTTGTCGGAACGAGTTACAAATTATTGTATTACTCCAGTTAGTCTAAACATGGCTTCTCAACTATTATGAGTTATGATCCATCCCATCAGTGATGATAACAAAGTATACTGCTGACTATCATCATAATAATAAATAAAAACTTTTAACTTGTGGGGGGGGGGGTGTTCTTAACCACATAACATGTGGTCCAGTTTCCACGTTGTAAGTCTGTCAGTCGACTCGATTACTCAGCCAACGGTAAATTACCGATTCCGAAAATAAGTCTTTAACTTAGTTACCAGACAACATTGATCATAAACTCTCCCCCCACTCCCCCTACAAAGATCATCCCCGAAATTAAGCTTAAAACAAGTAAAATTGTATCGAAACTGATAATCTAATAAATAAGTAAATTCGTAAATTTGTACAGTTAATTCTGAATTGTCCGAAAATTTTTGGTTACCACACACGGCTCAACACTTTTACACAGTTATTGTTCGAAAATAACATCTAAATGACAGTTAGGAAGCATAAAATATTTACAGTTTTGTTATTTAATTTAAACATACCCAGCAAATAAAAGGCAAATATAAAATTAAATGTTTAAAGATTGCTAGGTATTTTCTATTCTTACATAAAATTCAAATTTGGTGTACCAATAAACATTTTAACAATTTTATAAGTTTTTACTCTATCAGGTATGTTACTTTCAAGAACATTTTTATTTCACAAAAAATAAAACAAGACTGTACTGTACAGCTTAAGTAAGTTTATATACCTAGAAGTTATGTATAGGATACTATAAGTTTGGTTCCATGTTTTGAAAAGATAAAATCGTAATCAAAAAATTAAATATCTAATGGAGTTAAAACTTCTTAAAATGTTTTAGGACAGTTTTAATTTATACTTGGACTTGCACAAAATGCAAGCCGTGCAGTTTCAGAAATAAACATTCAGTTTTAGTTTGCTATAAGTTCACTCACCTAACTCGACACAACATAAAATTAAAATTCAAACTAACCTAACCTAACCTATAAGCTCTTCCACTACATTGATTGATTTCAGTGTCATTTCACATAGTATGATGATCTGTTAATGCAATACACACAGTAAACATAAAACTGCCCTCACCAGGCGTATGAGCTAATCATATTTCCAATTAAGAGATTAGCTGAACCTGTTACGAACACCAAATTAATATATAAACAATAAACAATTCAGCCCATTATAAACTGAAAACAGTAATGTTCTTGATGGGGCTTGGATAAACTAAATACATTGATAAATAAACAGCCATTAAATGGTAAATCAATTCTCTATGGTGTCTACTTAAAAGCATAGCTGACAAAACGCATCAATCAAATTTGTTTGTTCATATCGCTTCAATTGACATCTGTACATTATGAAAATGTATATAAGGCAATTTTTAAAAGTACGAAAATACAAACTGTTATTTAAAATTATTCATACTTTAAAAGAGTTGAACTAAAACTAACACTCACTTACACCATAAACACGAATGGTAGAAGGTTTTCAGCGAAAATTCAATAATTATTTTATAAAAAAGTTGAAACAAATTAAAAAAAACATTTTTATGCCAAAAACAATGTATGTAACATTAATATGTAGTTTTCCCAGCTAAACATGAATATGATATCCATGTCTTCATACGAAAAATTTAAACAATATTTGACAAAACAGATTATGTCAGGTTATGTTGGTTAGTTAGGATACGTTAGGTTATGTTACCAAAATGTGTTCACTGTCAACATATATTAACCTAACTTAACATAACTTAGACAACATATTTTATTGATTATGTCAGTAAAATAACTCAATCTCATATCGTGTTTAGGAGAAAAACTACATACGGTTAGTATAATATAGATAATTAATATTTTCTTTAATTTCTTGTAAAGAATTGTCATTTTCACCGAAACACATCTATGGATTCGTGTTGTTCGTTGGGTTAATACTGACTAGTTAAAAAAAAATTATAATTGGGTGGGACTCCTTAATACCGTATTTAACAATTGAATTTCATATTTGTGTTGACTGTATACAATGAGTAAACTTCTGCTGAAAGATGGCCATAGACCACTGAACCTCAGAAATACGGTGGTGGTTTATGACACTTATAAAACAAATAGGTCATCCTTTTTTCTGAAATTACTGTATTTAAAACAAGGCCGTAGTCAGAAAAAATCGGCCTATTTAATTCGGCTGTCATTTTCCCTACCACTTCAATACCACCATACATGTATGAGCTCGGGTGGTACGTACGTGTATAGATGGGTGGATGTGCCAATTCCATCCTACGTTATTACACAAACGTGTATCTACAACCTGGAGTGTACGTTAGAACTTGGAACGTCGAGAATCCAGGTTCTGTATGGAGCATTCTTACGGTAGCTGTAGAAAATCATTAAACTTAAGTCAAACACACTTCCTTCAAGTCAGTTAGCCAATCACAAGGCCTCCCACTCGTGGCGCAACACACTCTTCTGTGCTTTAAAACGCTTAATATTTATAAATGAATTGTAAAAAATATATATATATATAGTAAAATGTTTCAATGTAAACTCAGTTTTAGCATTTATTTTATATACAAATAGATTTCCCATCCAATTTTAAATTTTGAGTCTGAAAATATCAGCTGTTTTATGGTCCATTGTGGATCACTATTGTAGCCCCACGTAAATGTAATGCAGTTTAAACCAGCTGTGGTTGCGGGCCTCACCAACTAATAAAATTAAATTCACAAATATTCCTATTAGATGAAATATCTATTGTAGGAGTATATAATTAAGGGTTATTGTTTGTGATAAATTCACTCATTTCCACAAATAACTTTAACCTACATAGCTCACACATAATGAAATGGAATGTAGAGAGTCCCAGAAGGACGCACGTATGTCTTGATGGTACTAGCTATCCACTCTGTCTTATGACACAAGTTACACCAAGTCGGGGTAGGGGAGGTGGTATTCAGGTTAGACCTTGTGTAAGTGGGTGGAACCATGGCCCTCATGTGTGAAGGGTGGGTGGGGAGGCCCACTAAGGGTCTCTTTGAAAGCTACGTGGAATGCCGCCAAACTCCGTGCGCACCCACCGAATGTGAGCGGGTTAATGGTTTTATACATGTAACATAGACTAAAATAACCATTTTTAATAATTCATTTTCATGATCATAAATATTTTCCAAACGCAAACATTTAAAAACGAATTCCACATCTGAGACTAAATTAATTCATATTTTCAATCACGCGCTCAAAACATTGGTACTTCAGGCTACAACAAGATTTTATTTTAACGTCAAATATTAAAAAATTTTATTTTATTAAAAACTTTACGTGATGACAACATTTAGTCGTATCTGAAATATTGATTTTTATATACACCACAGAGGAAAAAGAAACAGAGGTCGCTGGCTTATGGTCATTGTGAAAGCTTCAGTGGCAGTTATAAATAGATTATAAAAAATGTACATTTTTTATACAAATTTAGTATAACTGAGGATTTGGGGGCAATAACGGAGGAACTGACAATGTACTAGCCCTGCCATCGCATGCCAAACTGTAGAAATAACTAATCGACATACATTTGAATGCGACCTATGTTTCTTTCTTATCTGTGCAAAAACTTACAACCGACGCAATAAATGATTGGCTAAATGTTACTTCGTAACTATAAAAAATACAAAACTCCTATGTTTTTATTATTTATTAATAATAAGGAAAGAGGTATTTGCGAAATTCAAAACGTTAAAGTATGATTGATGTTTGAAACACACCAGTTAAAATGAGACACAATGTAAAAATATTATATTGTGATTTTAAACAATGCTGAGACGTATCCTCTGAACAAAGAATATAAAGGTAGATGCTTTTACTATGTAAAGAAGGAATAAGCAAGTGATGAAAAACAAACACACCGGTTTTGTAGAATACAACATCGAGTGATGTTTTACATCTTACGAGGTATAACATCAAACATATGTTCTTTTATATCGCGACAATCTCATGTAATCAAAACGTTTTGTTAAACTATACGTAGATTTGATGTTTTGGTTATTGAGTTGTTTATATCAAACGGTCATGTTAGCAAAATATTATAATAAGAATACTGAGTGCTAAGAAGAATGAGTTAACGATTAAATCCATATTTTATAACATTTAAAGCCTTCAATATAGCGTTAAAATTAGTAAGAAAGACAAACTAACTAACAATTAAAGCAAATTTTACACTATTTAGAGAATTCAGAAATTGTTACAAGGAATAGTTTAATTTTACTAAACTAAGACAAATTAGCCAACAATAAAAACACATTTTACAATATTAAAAGCTTTTAACATATTGTAAAAATTAATGATTAAAATATTAATAAAGTAAAACAAACTAGCCAAAATCCAAACCATATTTTAAAATAATATAATCTTTCAATTTATTATTAAAACTGATAGATTTAATTCAAACTGAGACAAAAAGGCAACAATCAAAACCACATTTTAAAATATAAAAACCCTTCAATAAATTGTTCAAACTGATAGTAAAAGAATGATTAAACAAACAAAAATTAGAAAACAATCAAACCATATTTTACAATATTCTAATCCTTCGATATATTTAAAAAAACTGATAGTTAAAATATGTGAATTAAAACCGATAAATTAAGAATCACTGATTAACTAACCAGTAGCTTTAATAAGTTAAAAGAACCAAGAGCTCTTGAAATAGTTTATAGAAAATAAATTCTAAAATATATAAAAACAAATAATCATACTGTAAATAGTAATAAATAAAAAGTATCTGTCAAAGATCATTTCACAAACTGTTTACATGAACGATTTACTTGATTAAAACAATATTCAGTCCAATAATAAATTGAGAATGCTAACACATAATGGAATACATTATAAGTGCATTGCCCATTTAAAGTAATAAATGGAAGCCTTTAGTTCATTGTTATTGAAAAAATAGATCTCTAAATTTAAAATAATTTCCAAATTTTCAAAAATTTAAATGTGACACGCTGTGAAATTTACCTTAATTAAATGTTATTAATTTAAAAGTTGTTTGGCCCTGAGAAATCATTTTATTAAAATATTGGGGACGTGACAAATATATTAATCGTTTAATAATCCAATAGCAATTTACTTTATGCGTATAAGGGAAGTAGGTTTGCCCAATCTGTTATAAGGCCGAAAATGAAACAGTTTACCCTAATTTGATAATTTTGAAAGTAATTAAGAGTAGGAATAAGTCATCCGTTTACTCGACTTGCACCCACTGGCTGATTAATACGTTTTGAAAAGGGTTGTATTTGTGAGAAAATGAAAATTTTCTTAGAAATTGTTCTCCTACTAAACACAATATGACTAAAATTTTAAACGGTTTTAAAGATATCTGAAATAGGAAGATTACGTATTATCGGTCGTCCATCACTTGCGCAGAATTTCTGACCTCCAAAAAAGGTTTGCAAGGGTATCCTAATCCCCTTCCATCACTTGCGCAGGGTCCAGTCCAGGTAAGCCTGAGAGCGGTAATTCCGTCATGCCAAATATTTGTAAACAACTGTACCACCCCGCATTCCTACCCCTTTATGCGTAGAGAACACTGACCTGCGAGCCGCTGAAGGTCAACCCCTTGCTATTGTTGTACATTCCAAAGGTGGCAAAAGTAGTTTATATAATTACCGCATTTTTCAAAAATCTTCAGTCTGCTTACAGAGGTTATGCTGTAAAGCTCTAAAGCGTTATTGTAGTGGTTTTAGTGTGTGTTATAATTAGTTAGAGTTTTTATTAGTTAGTGTAATCATTGTTTAGTGTTTTTATATTTAGTACTTAGTGATGGAAAAGAGCCAATCAACGAAAGGTTATCCTTTAATAATCTATAAACAGTACAGATACAGGTATGCTTTACTACAAACTATAATTGATTATTAAATAGTTTTTTGGGGTAATACCTATGATATTTTTAAAAGTCATAATGTCGTTGGATTTCTATTAAAAATAAAAATTTAGTTGGACTTTTCCAACGAGTCTAGTGTTTAAATCTACACTACGTTTCGAACAGTGGAATCTGCCCGTTTTCAAGTGACTATACTACTATTTACATTTTAAGATTAGACTAGATTAAGTTTAGGCCTGAGGAACAGGCGTACGTAACAAACTACGACAAACGGGCAGAGATTCCACTGTTCGAAACGTAGTGTAGATTTAAACACTAGACTCGTTGGAAAAGTCCAACTAAATTTTTATTTTTAATACCTATGACTTATACACAAAACCAATATGTGTTCAGCAGAAACACATAATAAGGCTGGTTTCATATAAAAACAGATATGAATCTTCAAAACCACTTTTTATCAAGCATAAAATACTACCTTTAAAATATAACTATGTTTTTAAAGTCCTAAAACTATTTTACATTAAAAGCGGAAATATTCCTTTAAATGAAAATGAATATAGAAGAAGACTTAGAAATGCCAACCATTTTTCAATTCCAAAACCAATGACTGCATTTTTTACTAGAACATATAACTTTATCGCTCCAAAAATGTTTCTTTGGAACAAAAACTCTTCGCTATAAGTGCGGTGTGTGTTTTGTAGAATCAACCTTGTGCATTTAGATTTTGAACCAAATTGTAATTATATTGGCACGGAATTAAGAATTATGATTAAAGTAAATGTAATTTAATTTAATTAATTAATTTGTGTGAGACTGTTGTATTTAATGTAGATTTAGTTTTGTTTCTGATCGCATGAGATGCATTTTAATTTTAAATGAAGGAACCTCATAACAGGTTATTACCTAAAGAATCCCTATTTATTTTCTCTATACATTTTGTTCAGTCTGGCAAGTGATATGGACTCTTGTTTTTTGCTTTTGTTTTAATTAAAAGCCAGTTATCTGTGTTTTGTTTAGTTAATTATGTATAATTATGTATATGTATCTTTTAGAAAATAAAAATTTATTCCATTCTATTCTATTCTATTCTATTTTAGGTTTGATGCAGCCCTAAAAACTTCGAAAGAAGAACGCTGGAGGTGTTGTTTAAAATCATGTAAAGTCAAACTTTTTTCATTTGAAGAAGGACAAGTCTTTTCGCGGATTGAAGGTAGCCACAACCATCCTCCAGTCAGTGAAGAGAAGCTCGCGAAGCAGCGGATCAGTTGTGGAATAAAAAGAAAAGCTGAAGAAGAACCTGAAGAAAGGCCCGCAAAAATAATTCATGCTGAATTATTAGAGCATAAGGATGCTATCAATCATTTGACGAAGAAAGATGTGAAACTTCTGCAAAATACTATTTGTAGGACAAAACTAAAATGCCTGCCAAAGCTTCCCAAAACAATAGATGAAACTTTCGCAGCATTAAATGAAGCTGACATCAAGACAATTAAAGACGAAAATTTTCTCCTTAACAGTGATCAGGAAAAAGGACTTGTTATGTTTTCTACAGATTCCAATCTAAAAGGACTATGTGAAAGTTATATAATTTTGATGGACGGCACCTTTGAATATGCGCCTAAGTTTTTTACGCAGTTGTTTACCATTCATGCGTATGTAGGAGGGCAATATGTGCCATTAGTGTTCTTCCTTTTAAAAGACAAAAAAAAGTGACATATGTAGAAGCCTTCTCTATGCTGATGAAGGAATGCACTCAGCGAGATCTCGACATCAAACCTAGATATGTTGTAGTGGATTTTGAACAAGCTATTCACGGCAGTGTATCTGACAAGTTCCGAGGGGTTACAGTCGTTGGATGTAGATTTCATCTTGCACAGGCGTGGTAAGTTTCCAGATATTATTTTAATATTTTTATGAGATTTCATGAGATTTATGAGATACTGTAATGCTTTACATCCCGAAGATATTTAAATTCAATTTTTTAATTGCCTAAAATTGTATACAGAATCTTTTTCTTATATTTTATAATGAAGTAGAAGAAAAAACCAAATGTGGCTTGGGGAATTTTGAGTTTATTCAACAGGAAGAGAGAGGCAACAATCGGGTCATAGCACAGAAAAGAAAAGAAATATTTATTTTCCTTGTCTATGATGAAAGTCCCTACTTGTACTAATATTTTGGGGGGCAAAAGTAATTTTTACTGCATTCAACTGGACAGACAAACATTCATTTTAAGATAAAATAAGATAAAGCTCTTACTTTGATTTAAGACAACATGTTGTTTTTTTTTTTTTTTACTTATTTAAGATTAAAGGAGTGAATGTATATTTACAGGTGGAGAAAAATCCAAGCTTTCGGACTAGCTCCTACCTACAAGGACAGCGAATCAGAGAAGGGAAGATGGCTGCGGTATTGTTTTGGGTTGACATACCTCGATCCCAAGGAAGTACCCGACGCTTTCTGCGACCTGATAGCGATCCAGCCAGTTGATGCCCGTCTCACCAGATTTGCTGACTACATCACTGTCACCTACATAGATGAAGAAGAAACGGCATCTTTCCCTCCTAGGATCTGGGCTGCAGCATCTTCAGAACTTTGGAGAACCACAAATGCCTGTGAAGGGTTTCACTCTAAATTCAACGCTGCATGCCCCTCGCCTCATCCCAATATCTTTCAATTCATCAAATGTTTGAAGATGGTTCAAATAGATTCTTATGTGTTGATGAACAGTAAGCATGAAGGCCCCCGTCGCACAAATGACAAAAAAACTCATAAGAAACAGCAGTTCCTAGAACAGAAGCTGGAACAAATGAAGTCTAGGAAAATTGACAGGCTTGATTTTGTTAAATGTGTCTATGTGTAGAAAAGCTGTGTAAAAAACTGAGAATAAATAACTGAATAAAACTATATTTCTATATTTTTTGTTTATTTATGTTAACCTGTGGTCTTCTCTTATCCACGGCGAAAGGAGTTAAGCAGTGTTATGGCTAATCATCATCATAGCCAAAGCTGGTAATTTCTTCTACATTATAAATGACCTGTATCTTATCCGAAATAGTAATTAGATTCATTACAAGCAGGTTTCTTATTGGATATTTTTATCATCATTTTTAAATAAGAAATATTCAATTTGTTCAATAAATGAATTTTATATTTGCAACGTCAGTCTTTAATCCAATCTGTTAGCCTATTTCAAAATTGTCTTTTTCACATAACTCTTAGTTAAAATATATTTTATTTTAGATTTTTCTGTCTTTTTTTTAAGTGAACAAGCAAGCTATTAAATTGCTCATTCTTTTTTTGCAAGAGTTATTTTTTTACTGTACAGGATATACTTAATAATTTTGTTTAAGCACTGACTCTCATAGAAAGTGAAGCATCTAATGGTCTTCCCGATAAATAATTTACTTTACTGACAAAAACTCAACAATAAAATAACACAATCCATAAGACCGTTCGCAATATGTTTTACAAGCATGTAGAAAGCCGAATGTCAGGATCCTCGATAACAGGGATTGCACAACCTCCGAGTAATCCATTTCAAACTGGAATCAAACCACAGAATTTAGTCTATTATGATGATCGCCTGCCTCTGTGGATACAAAATGTCTTTATATATTGAACTTACAAATTATACATTTACAATGGATATTTATTGCCCCACTAATGATGCATGGATTATATTTCAAGTGTTAAAGGTATCATGATTGCCTATCGACTTAAAAATGAATTGAGTTTTCATCTCGTAGCTCCATTCACTGTTTATAACTAAATTCCACACTACAGAAAACAATAGGATATATATTTCAAAGAGACCGCCGTTTAGCGCAAATGATGGAACCTATCTGGGGGTCCTCTATAGCTCTCCGCGCAAAAGATGGAAAGCCTCTACCTGGCTTTCTGCATTCTGCGCAAGTGATGCCCGCCCGTATTATCGACTCTTCTTCTACTGTAAAACTGTTTTATGGATGTCAACAAAACTTATTTTAATTCTTTTTAACCCCTTTTACATTTTTCTTAAGCTAATGACAACCTCTATTAGGTGATATATACCACATAGAATAAAGCAACAGTGGTCGTATCCAATAGTGCGCTGAGTGTGTATCGAGTACAGTAGTTATTTCTCAAGTTCGCCATGTAATGGCAGGGTCAGCACCTTGTCAGTCCCTCCCTTATTCCCCCCAAATCGCTAACGATAAACGTAGTAGTTGTAATAAGATTTTGTACAAGTACTCGTATATAAGATGTAATATCATAACTTCCATAGAGGCCACTATCACTGTGAATGTGTGGGTGAGTGGGTGGGTCACTATCACTGGGAATGTATGGGTGAGTGGGTGGGTCACTATCACTATGAATGTATGGGTGAGTGGGTGGGTCACTATCACTATGAATGTATGGGTGAGTGGGTGGGTCACTATCACTATGTGTGTATGGGTGAGCGAGTGGGTAGGATTAATCAATTGATTGATGAACTACAACCTTTGTCATCCAGATTTTTAAATTTGATTATATAATTCAGAGCTTATTTCCGGTTAGTTGTAACCTTGTTATTACCGAATTAAATACCCACAGGATACAGATCCACTCTTCTTGGCGTGTACAAAATCAACGTTTTGTTGAGAGGAGGTAATTCTGAAAGCAAATGACTGCATTGGCAATGACGCCTGAGTTTTAACATCAGTTTGATTAGATGCAGCTTTTGGCCATAAGGCAACGCTGGTTTTTTTCTGTCTATTATTTGGTGAGCTAACATTTAATTTTATTACTTAAAAAGAAGGAAAAACACTTTCTCTGCTTTTCTCATAAACTGTTTCATAAATAAAACGGTCTACATAATATACAAATAACACACCGTTTATATTATAGTGAATTTTGTTATAAAAATGACACAAACAGGTGCTGTTATTTGTATTACACTTCCCAAGGAGTCATTTCTTATTTTTAAAAGATTTAAGAAGGTTCTTGAAAATGTTTACCATAACCTGTCATTCTAAACCAAAATGTGTCAGCTCCAAAACTAATTTTAATGTCAACTAAATTCATTGTTACTAGTGCTTGGTAGCTGTGGCAATCAATCAATTTAGTATTAATTGGCTATGGGTTGAGCATGATCAATTAGTTTGGTTTGTATATTATTTAGGAGGTTATGTTTTCATCTGAGATATAGTAAATCACATTTGAACTCTTTTAACAGAGAAATCATAAATATTTCACTTGCGTAGTCTCCGAATAAGTTCCAAACAAGCGTATTTTGTAGATTAGATTTTAATTGATATGAGATTTAAAATTTCGTATGGATTTTAGAGGGGAGAATCAAGAGATTCTGCCATATCAAGAATCAGTTTTCCTCGCCTGCCTGGATGACCCTATTTTGTTCTGTCTGTTTTTTTCAAATATGATCTCACTCTCCAAGCAAATGCCTTTTTCTGTTCTTCCTTGCATGATGATCCTATTTTTTTTTTTTTACTCATTTTCTTTGTTAGTAAATCCCATTTATAAATTTTGTTTTTGTATTTTTCTCTATTCACAATATCAGATTTCGTTATTTTTAGCGTTTTCGAATCTCTTTTATGTATGTTGTGGGTTTCTTAGTTTTGTTAGGAATTCGGTGATATTTCATGTTAGGGGGTTAGGCTGGTAATCCTCTAATATGTCCATAGAATTTCAATTTCATCTAGTTTCCCCTGTTTTTCCGAGTGATAGTGTTTCAGTTGCATGTAGCATTGAGGGTTTTATGGCGTTATTATAACGTCGAAGTTTTTTTATTTTTTATAGATTTTGTAACAAACCGTATGCTTTTTTGCCTTTTACTACAAAAGGCAAAAAATACATACAAAAAAAGACTACCTGTATATTTGTGATATTTTTTCTTGACCTGTTGGTTCTATGTATTCACCTACATATTTGAAGCGCTTAATCCTATTAAGTTTGTCATTTTTGTATTAATTTTTCCCATTTTTGTATGTGCAGCTATACATTTGTTTATTTTTTTTGTATGAAATCCCTGTAAGCCAACTTTTTTTGCGTATTCTTCCAGTATTTGTCTGACTGAATTTTTTTCCTCGATGTAATTTAGTATTGATAAATCATCTGTGAAAGCTTAGTGTTATTATTATTATTATTATTTTTTTACGTAAACAAAACAGTTGCCTTGTGTTACAAGTTTGCAGTGCCATTTCCCCGAACCAGACGAGTGTCCACCAATATTTTTACGGTGTATAAAGTCATACTGCAGATCCCCATCATTAATGCAAGTATCGGAAACAAACATTGCCACTAATCTTGTGCCAGGTCGGCTCAATGTAAACCTCTTGTGGCCGCCGGATTGCCACCGGAAGGTCTTATCCCATTGGCTTGTCAAATATTGATTTTGTTTGGCCCGACAACGAGTGGTGAAAATACGTTTTTTAAATTTGGGGATTTCAGGGATTCTCTGTAAAAGACATTGATTATGAAATGTTATAATTTGTATGATTCAAGAGTGGAGGAAAAAGTATGTAATGGAAAACTATAGACATAGACATAGACATAGACATAATCTTTATTGTGTTTGACAAACATGGTTTGTATTACTGTGGCAACTATTGTTAATATTATCCCAACAATCGACACATCTTTAAAATAAAACATAATTTATAAATAATGTTACCATATATATTTACTTTGTATAGTCTAGTCCTCTTCATTGTAATCTATATTTATAAAAGAGGATGTTTGTATATATATATATATATGTTTGAAGTTTATGCGCTGCCAAACCATCCAACCGATCGCCATGAAACTTTAGGATATTGTTCTGTATACTCCCGAGATGGTTTCTGTGAAGTTTGATGCAGATCCGTCCACAGGGTTCCGCCCCACGGGCTCCTAAAGATACCATGTTATTCAAATGGAGAATCTGAATTGTTTACAAAAAACATATGACTGTGTGGTTTAATGTAGTTTCACATGCCATAAGCAGATTGAAGTTCTCACAACAACAGTACTGTATATGTTTTGATTTATTGTAGTTCTACATTTCACCTTGAGAGTGTAGCACACACTACTTCAAGTATTTCCCACCAAGAGGAGATCAAGAATTAGACCTTCGTTGTATTTACATTTTGTTCCCAGTTCAAATACTACATTATATTCATTCGACTGATGGGGTGCGTAGGCCTGCACCCGGTAGGTCTTAATTATTATATATCCATTATTATATATAATTCAATAGTAGTAAATTATATATTACATTAGCTGTTCTAAATTGGATATTAGATTAAATAATGATTTTAATAATAGTGGAAAAATGCAGTGTAAAGTGAAAGCTTGCTACACATTTCGATTATATAATAAAACTAAATATTATGGCCAGCGAAGCGGACGGGTACAGCTAGTTAATCAATAAAATAGTAAATTGCTGGCGTGTGGCACAGTGGCTAAGGCTTCAGACTGTATATGGCTTGGTCCAAGGTTCGAATCTCAATTGAGCTAACAGTCGGAACTTCACTAGTTGAATAAAGTTGACGCTTAGGCCTGTAGGCCCGTGTGAACTGGCGAGTAAAGATAATACATTATTTAAATAAATAAGAATTATACGTCATAAACACTATATTAATAAACATTTTTACAGAAAAAAATAAACATTTTCTAAAGGTTGCAGCGAACTCCTCAGTGGCAGTTATATTCATGTTTATCTTTATATATAGGTAGTAATAATTATTAATACATTGATCCTTAAACATTTGGGTAGGAATAAAGAGAAGGACTGACAAGGTGCTGGCCCTGTCATTGCCTGGCAAACTGGAGAATTAACTACTCAATGCACATTTGGCGAACTATTGGACGTGACCTCTGTTCCCTTTTTTGTGATATTTTACAGAGAGATAATCATGCTATGATGATGATGATGATGATAATGAAAGCACATTGAGATCGAACGTACTGTATACTGTAAATCTGTTGAAAGACTACAAACGAATTGTTTTCAGAATGTACATACAATATGCACATACGTACATAAAACGTGGACTGAATTCAGTATAACTAACAGAAAACTAAGCAAATTTGCACAGTAAATCAGAGCGTGAGGAGAATACATTGATACAGGAAACCATTTATTTTTATTATAAATCAATTCAAAGAATATTTTTCCCTCGCAGACATCTAGGCCAAGCATAATGCATATTTTTACAGTCCACAGGGTCCGGAATAATAAGGCAGTCTGGACCCTGTGAATTGTTACTTTGATTCACATTCATTAATGAGCTAAATTACACACTGGAGATATTTACAGATTTATATTGCCAGATCCTATTTAACAAATGAAATTAAACTACTGTTATTTACAATAATTAGTGTCACTTATCACACTCGAGTCTGTGTTCATGCAATATCTGACACGGGTTGGTGTACTGTCACCGTTAAACAAGGTCGGGCCTTAACTGAGGGAAGTGACCTGAGTCAAGTAGCCTGGGTGCCTGAACTGAGCGAAGCACTCCAGGGAGCCCCCAGAGACGTGCCTTAACTGAGCGAACCAGCGGCCCTCTTTGACTATGAACATTCACATAGCATATTCCACTTTTAAACATAATAGAATCTTACACAAATATACAAAATAAAATTCCCCAAAAATTTTTTGGTTAGGTTAGGTTGGGTTAGGTTAGGTTAGGTAACGGGGTAGCACGTGCCGGAGCCAGGTGGTTGACCACCTATGGTATGCGGGTGGGATATGATGCTACATAAACAAGAACATTCCTTGTCCCGACAACTCGCATATACCTGGACTGGACTTCGCTCAGTTAAGGCACGTTTTTGGGGGCCCTTCGAGGGCTTTCGCTCAATTAAGGTAATCTTCGCTCAGTTAATGGGCAACCTTAAAAAATATTAATTGACTGTTTCTTTTACTGCTGGTTGAAGATACACTTCCACTAGGACCGACTCGTTGGTAAAGGGACACTTTTTATAATACACCAATGTGAATCTAGATGTTTCCTGAGGTGTTATTCCAGATGTTTCTTGAAGTGTCTCGATTACCATTCGGAAAGGTTCCAGTAATGACTGGAGATTATCACACTATTTGGGATAGTTATTGGCAACCGGAAACAACTTGCGGCGCAAGAGAGGGGCGCCGTGCTTTTGGTAATTGCCGTGCCCGAGAAATATTTACTTAAACACTCACAGACTCATTATGTCACTTCTTTGTGAGACCCTTAGGTCTGAAAACGGTAAAGGTGGTTTAGCGTAATTGGTGAGCACAGTAACTGTGCTTTTTAAAGCTTATATTGAACTTTTCTAGAGTGACATTCAAACGCCTGTAATTTATTTAAATTCTCAAGTATTAACAATTTAAATAGATTCCTAATCTTCATAAATTTATCATTTATAATCTCTAAAGTATGCATGAATGATGGAGTACTCTAGGTGGTCATTAGCCAAAGGTCATATACGGTAAACAAACTACATAACAGATCGACAGCAATGAGGTCACTGTACCGAGATAACTGGCTCAAGAACACAAACAGGACAAAACCCTGTAAAATTTGGCTGTTTGAATATATGAATCTATTAAAAATTGGGCAATGCCCTGATTAAATTTTATGTTACTCAAACCTTTAAATTTTTTGTATCTGTAACCTAAGTCCTTTTTTACTAATAAAAATTTATAAAAATACTTTCACTGACTAAAAGGTATATTGTAAAAACTAATTTTTTAAAGCATTGTTACTAATTTCTTTAAATATATTTATTCATTTATTTTTTAAATGATTGACTTTTCTAACATGTACACACTACACTTTATTTTATTTACACGTGTTTTCCTGGAAATTATGTACGATATCTGTTTATTCATTAACTATTGTATTTAAATGCGTACTAAACAACATTAAACACAAGTTCGTTTGAAGTTTATTGTATTTACATGCGTACTAAACAACATTAAACACAAGTTCGTTTGAAGTTTATTGTATTTACATGCGTACTAAACAACATTAAACACAAGTTCGTTTGAAGTTTACTGTATTTAGTCTTTGCAGGGTGCTTCCTTATTTGTGGATTAAAACATACACTTTATGTGAGTGTCAATTAAAAAATAGTTAAAAGAAGCATAAAAGATACTGTAGGACCTTGCAAAGTGAATTTATGGTTAAATTAAGTTGACATTTAAAATAAAAAAATCATAGTTTACCTAAATCTTAATTTAGCCATTCACTATACTTATTTTACTTTAAATTTGTTTATACTGGTAGTTTTAATTTGTACTCTTTTGATTATAGCTAAATCTGACATAAGTTTCTCCATTATTTACAAAACATGCTTTTCGTTAAAATTAATATGCCCCTTTCTTCAACTTTTAATAATTACTAGTATTTAAATCAAAATATAATATTGCTTTGTTCATTCATATATTTCTGTTGATATAAGTAAAACTTTATGCGATGAAAATTTACTAAATGTTAAACTATCCAATAATTACCTAGTATCGTATATGCATAGTCAGTTTTTATGGTTAAAGTAACTATCTTAATTTTATTTCAATTTTAAAACGACAAAGGGTAGTTAATCAAAGTTGATAGTATACAATTAATTTAGTGGTGTTACAACATTAAATCGTTTATTTTTATTTACAGATATTGTATTTATAATAAACATTCAACAGTAATGTTACAATATATAAGATTACTAAACATCATCTACCATTAGTACTTTCACTGCTTTACGCTTGTAAAAGCCAAGTGTTGGTTGAACCGTTATTGTTTTATATTGTCCTTATTATTAAATTGACATAATTGTTTCATTTTAATTGTCATTCACTTAGAAATGTTTATTACCTTCCCAACCGTTAAGAAATTTTAACTATGCCAAATTTTTATCTCGCAAAGATTAAAATACTTAAACATAACAAGTCTGTTTAATTTTTTTTAATTTTCATATTATTTTGATTTTGGTCCATTATGTATATGCGTGAGTTTTACCTTAATTTTTTAATAATTAATGTATTTAACATACGACGCTAAAAATAAAACAGTATTTATCGTCAATGAAGCCAATTTTTTTATATGCATTACCAACTTTACGGTAACAATTGTGAATTAGCTGAACAATATTATATTAATGAAATAATAATACAATATTAAAGAATAAAGAAATAAATAAGAACTTCCTTGACTTATTTCTGTCACCCCTTTCACCTGGTTAGCGTCCTTCACCTGGGGATTTAAGCCGAGTGTGTAGTAAAACGTACCATTGTTAGCTACCTAGTTACACATAAAAGGTCAGTATCGATTTTATCAACACCAACCACGTGTTTCCAGTCTTTCGTTCGCATACAAGTGAGCAGTATGACTGTACACCTGGGAAAGTCAAATGTGTAAAGGTTGAAAAGAATTGGGCCTACACGACTTCCTTGTAGAACAACGCGTTTTGTTGAGAAGGGCAATATTGAATTATTACTCCTGATTCTGATGTCTTTCTGCCTTTTTTTATATAAAAGTTTAACTCATCTAATCTCTCTTTAGTCATAAAAATACCCAACTGTTCTTTCAAACGGAACAGAAAAATTAGAGAGACAAGGGTATGTGTGGCGTGTTTTATACTTCGGTATTTCAGTTTATGATGTATGTTTCCTGTATTATCATGATTTAAGACTTACGCAATACAGTACTTATGTTTTGTGTTTTTTGGTCGTATCTATCTAGGAACTATCAATTAGATATCAATCCATTAGAGGGATGTCCCTGTTTATACACGTTAAATATATCAATACAGTACCATTTAACAAGTTAATATGTTAGAAGCTTTGCGTTTTAACTAGGCGAAAACCTTTGTTTCACTACGGAGTGGTTCTCTACGCTTGCTTACCTTTCCCTCTAAACCATCACATCTATTAAAAGCTCAGCCTGCTGCCATTCTCCTAAATAACAATCGCTTTGTAGTCTAGAAAACCCTATAAGTCTTCTTAGGAGGATGAAAAATAGTGAAATCATGTCAGTGTTTGTAGAAAGGACCTCAAACATATCACAATGAAAACCAATTATCCAAGCTGTTGTGTCGTGTTTATAGATATATATTTTTTTGTATCAGCTGTTTGAAGTAAATTATTAAGTTAAATTAATGCCAATATTACGGTACTCTTATAAAAAAAGAAATTGTTGAGAGACTGTTTCACCCCGTAGAAATGGAATTTCCAGCAATCCTTTCTTAGTGGATATCTATTAAACAAAAGATAACTTCCCTCTCAAAATTTCATCAAAATCTATTTAGTAGTTCCGGAGATTTCATATGAAAGTGTACATCGTTTTTGGATTTTATATATTAGGATAAACTCAATCCACATATAGTTAAATCAGTTTACGATATAAAAATTAATGTTATTGACAGAAAACATTTCAAAAAATAATTCTTTGTTTACTTTATTTTCGATGTAAAGAGAAGTGTTCGCTTTCGACTTATTATGCCACAACCCTACGGTAACACATTTTTTTAATCCTATATCTACAATATATCGCCTGTTTGAACATGTGTTTAATGTAAAAGTTATTTTAAAAATCAAGGTTAAACGTAAAAATCAGGGTTACTCCTTAAAACTGTAAACAGTTGTTGTCTGTAAACTGTAAACATGAATAGTGTTTATATTTACAGACCGATACATTCATTGTATTCATTTCTGTTTTATGGTTTTTCTGTTTCATAGTTTTAGTTGGATTTCTTCTTTTATTTCTTAGGACCTAAAAGCTATATTTATTTTATTTAATATGGAGTTTTCCGTCAACTCACTACCACTATTTTTTTTGTTTCCCTTAGTTCACTACCACTTGATAATTATTCTATTGCTATAGAAACTGTTCCCCAATCATTTTTACGTCCACTGTTGTATTCCTTATCCATTAGGGATCCGATATTGCTGGCCTTATCTTATCGCTTTCCAAGAACTTACACACGGAAAGCGCATTCGACGATAAGTCAAACATTGGATTTGCGATCAACTTTAGTAGCCATCTAACCTAACCTCACCTAACCTAAACGTAATTGTGATATTAAAAGGTAGTGGTATTTAATTAACGGAAAAGGTTCATTTAATATATAGATTTATATTTTTAACATAATTTAATTGTATAATGTGGATTATCTTACTAGCTTTAACTGCTAGGCTACATATAACCATTTAAAGCAATTGCGAATTGAAATGGTTAACAAAGAAAGTAGTTTTTGTTTGTTTTGTATTCTTTTAAAGCAAGAGACTTTTATATTTATATATAGCCGAATTTCTCGCTTGACTAATTGATAGTAGGTAAATTGCAGTTTATAAAATAGCCAGCTGAAAAAATATCCATCTCCAACATCGATGCATAGAAAAAGAAAACCAACCGAAGGCACGGTTTATTTTGGCCTAGAGGACCCGACGGTCCAAATTAAAATGTTATCCACATACTGAAAATGTACCCACAGGAACTTTAATTACATACATTTGTAGTGACATGGTCATTGGTATGGGTAACGTGGTATCTTGTTTCCAGGCAGTTACACATGCCTCTTCGTCCTCATGGAACAAGAGGCAAAAACCTGGAGCTGGACTTAACTGGAATAGTTGACACTTCTGGAGACAACAGAATACAGATGAGAGTTAAATAAATTCTTCAACTGTTGGTTGTTAGAAAGTTAAGCCAAGAGGTGTTAAGGAAGTCAGTCGCTTAGGCTCATAACAAGTACCTTTATTATCCTAAAGTTATAGGAGCCTTCATTTAAGGGTGTTCATTCTGGAGTCTCATTGAGTGTTCCATGGAATTTAGTTCCACATTTCAACTAATCAGTCACTTGGAGTAGCAAAGTGCCTGCCTCACTAACACACATATAACGTGGTTCTCTTCCCTATCTCTTCCTCACTGTCCCCATCTGCCCCGCCCCAAATTGACAAAAGTATATAAATCCTTCAGTGAAGTGGATTTATAAAAAGACTCACCTAAGAGTGACTTTATTTTATCTATTATTTGTATTATAACTACCAGTTACTGGATGTTGGTAGTTATTTACTTTTTCCAAGAAAATATTGTTTTGTTCACATTGTACATAATTGCGGAAATAAACGATTTATTATTATTATAGTAACTCCAGCAATTACATTTTTATATATTATTAATCTACTATTTCAGTGAAAGAATTGTACTAATTTAAACTCAACATTTGTTGAAAAAATGTCTTTTATTCCAAAACAGTCTAAGTTTTCACTTAGAAAAGATTTAAAAAAAATTAAAGTTGTATTTTACTGTAGGTTATTTAGTTGTTTACTCTAGGTGAAAATTGTGTCCACCATGTTCTTAAAGTTTTCATAAAAGATATAGCACGGTTCCACAATGAGTTACGCACCTAAAAAGGCCAAATTAACCACTTAGAGTATCCATATAACCGTAAAGATTAAAAAAAGTTTTTTCTCTCAACATACTTATTACTTAAAAGAAGACAAACACTTTAGATTTAAAATATTTCAAAAATACTTATTGATCGTACCTCCATTTAAGTTGTGGAGCAGTACAACCACTTGGGCTTATAACGCATCCCTTAATATTTGGTCGTTACAGGTCCACACTCTGATTTGCATCTTGAAGAAGGGTCACCGAAGGTTGGTAAATATCAAGTGTTGAAAACGGAAGTAGAACCATGACCTTCCCGCTAGTGGACCACGCGTCTGTACACGTGGCTACAACACCAGTGAGTTGTTGATATTTCATAAACATTTTCGCTTCGGTAAAGTGGGATTGTACGAACTAATGCCCCCTAAGAATGAACCCTCCGCAAAGCTGTCTGCATATTGAGCAGACCCTCTGGTTGTATGAATAAATATAGGACAAAATCAAAACTAAATTGTTCCGGACAGAAAGTGACCTGAATGTTATATTTAGTCCATACAGGGGTTTCAGCAGCGGAGAGAAATCGCTCCATTGTACAGCTGCTGGACATCATGGACATGACTGACTTCCGCCTTCAATTTTTCAACTCCTTCATCAATTTTTAGTTGAAAAACATTACAGTATTGAACTGTACAAATTGTTAGTTGTAATTATAAATCATTGTGCTATGTTATCATTAATTGCAATTTAAATACTAAACAAAGGTTTAATTTAATAGTTCCACGCTTAATTCATTAATATTAATGAAACCAACCAATGGTCACTGCTGCCAATGGACGTAATGGGTTGAGCTTTGTACTGCACTGTCAGCCCGCGGCCAACCGCCTTCATAGTAGCCTTAACATTTTTTAAATGGAATGACCCATTAGGGGGGAGAGTAATTCTTTAGCTCACTTCCACCACTCAGTGCACCTCCATCACGTTGAATAAATAATTAACGTGATAGTGCATTCAGTAGCTCACTATTAGAAATATTAAATTAAACGTAAGGAATTCGTACGGAGATAAAGTTGCAAATTGACGGGCACTAAACCCACTTTTTAAAATGGATAAGAACCAAGAGATCAGAATCTATAAGTTTTCTTTAAGGACCTTTATTGTGTAAATAATATTGAATTCTTTTAGAATGAGCTCTCTTTCACTCAATATACCAGGTTGATCCAGTCCTCTCCCTCTCACCCTCTGACCAACTTTCCAATAAAAATTACAAACTAATTGTAACTAATTATTTTAAATTGGCTTGTTAGTTATAGTTATAGAAAATCGACCACACGAAGTACATTCAACACTGTTTTAAGATTTGGACTTTCTATGTGCTTATAATGTTTCATTTTTCGGATTGAGCTATCTTTCTCTCACTAGACCAGGTTGTTCCGATTTTCCCTCGTCACACACTGACCAACTTTCCAATCAAATATCCAATAAGATAATTGTAGTTTACTGTTTAAAATTATCTCTTGCTCTTGAGTTGTCATTGGGCTATCGACTTAAAGACCTTCCCTAAAGAAAAGTGGGCCTTACCTTACAGCAAAGATAAATTTTACTCGCTCATCGAAACTCATCCGAAATCCATACTTATTTTGACGATCGGCGTCTTGGTAATGTATTAGTTACAGAAATAGTCTGCAATTTTCCAGCATGCCAATAATATTCCATGATTTATCAAAAAGTCCTTTTAAATAATACTTCTATTGCATCCCTGCTGGAGAAGTTCCAGGCGAATGTCAGGGATAATGGCTATGTCTCTTTATTGATACCAGATTAGTTCTTCCAGATCATTTACTGGAGTTTGATTGGTTCGTCTGCAAGTAGAATGATGGAGCCAAGCGAGGACTTGGGTCAGTGCAATCGTTAAACATTGGCGATCAGATAGTAAATTCACCAATCTAACATTAAACTAAAGTCAAAATTTAAAATAATACAATATTTTTCATTTACATAGACTTGACGATATTTAATATCATAGTAATATTAAGTTTTATTGAGAAATGTATCAGAAATCTAAGAACTCTACGTTAGACCACGGAGAAAAAAAAGAAACAGAGGTCGCTTTCTTATGAACGCCTATAGATTACAACTAAAGTACATATTTTTACATCTGTGGTTATAATTACTACGTTTATCCTTGAGGATTTGGGGGAATAAGGGATAGACATAAGGTACAGGTCCTGCCATCGTATGACAAACTGGAGAAATAACTACTCAATACACCTGATTCGACACATATTCAGCGCACTACTGGGTGTATATTTCTTTCTTCTCTGTGGTTAGACAAGTTTGAGTTAGGTTAGGTCAGGTTAAGGTTAGTTTAAGTTGTTTATGTTTCAATTATATTTTGGTTCCATTTAATTACATTGTTATATTATATTAGGCCAAGTCATAACATGATGTAGTTTTAGAAAGAGAACCGAGTACCAGACTTGTCAGTAATTGGCCAACTAATACTACATGGTTCGGATTCCGTTTAAAACTTTGGGTCTCTTGGTTACCCTGGCTATTGGACTATTAATAAATGACTTTTATAAGGAACAATCGACTTAGTTATTAACAATGACTAATTTACTGTTCAGGAATTGGGCTGAACTCTTTTTCTAGATATAATTCGCTAACAAAGCTTTTTGAACCTCTGAGTATATAAAGTTTTTCATTATTTTCAATAGTAGAATGTGTTGTAGAATTGAGAGGAGGTATTCATAAAAAATGGCATATGACAAAACTTTTTTTAATACTAACAACTAAAAATGTAAAGGGTCTAGTAATGATTTGAAACGTTGAGAACTTCGTATTATTGCATATTTTAAATAGTGAGTATACACTTCTGAATTGATAAGTACGAATATTTATGTTCATATAAACATGTAATTATAACGATTTGTAAACATTGCTTTTAATAAATGTTATTTAAATATGAGCGAGGAAAAATACATGTCCTGAGAAATGTTTTTTTTCATAACCAATTTTTGAGGAAAAATTTCACAGAGAGTTAACCAGCTGTAACTTTTGCTACGTACTGTTTAAAATTAATGCCAAACTATTTTTGTATAGCTTTGTACAAAAATGCCTTCTGTTTCTTTATATGATTAGGAATTAAAATTACAATAACTATATCAATTTCATCTTTAAGTTTGAATAATTTTAATGTAGGCCTAACTATAGAAAAAGTAAAACAGTTTTGTGTGTTCTTTGGATAAAATATTAATGCACTAACTGCAGTGACCTATTAAGCCGTTTGTAATCCAAATTTGGTGCTTTTTTATCACAATTTTTGAACCAAAAAACTAAATAAATTGTCGGTACTACCTCCTTGCATACGTACATAATATAATTTTTGATACGTTTCACTTTGGTCGCTGAAGAATTAATATTAATTTTCTCTTTAAAAATGTGCAGGTTGATTTAGCTACACCTTTATGGTCGGCTTAATTTAAATATTGTCATAAACGAGTCGGCACTTACCATAATAATATTACTGGAATCAAGCATCTACTAGTAATATTTGAAATGTTGGGTAAAAGTTGTAATAAACATGTACATTATTCATAATTACTTGGCATAAATTGATAATAGGACGTTTCAGTATAAATAACAAAACCTTATATTATCATTGAGATATGAGACACTAACGCAGATTTTGCGTGTTTTCAAGTCGAACATAAATGATTACATGAGTGTAGTATGAGTGTGGATGACCTGTGTAGTCCCGTTACTAAGGTTGACCGTTTGTTAGAAAGTGCCATTCAGGCCCAATAGCCGGGGTAACTAAGGGACCTACAGCTTTACGTGGAATCAGAAGTATTGGTCTTTATCAGCTAATTTACAAGCCTGATAGCCTGATCCTCAGTTCTCATCCCCGCACAACATCCGGGCCCTAATTACTATCGAGCATGGACACTCCAGACCTCTCTAGTAGTATTCACGTCGATAGCAACCATTGAGCGGACGCCGTAGAGGGCTGAGCGTAGAATCGATCGCCCACAATCTTCACAACACTTTAGCCCCAAGTAGCCGGGTTATAGTACTTGGGGGTTTGTACAGCACCACTAGTGTCGACTTATATTAGTTTAGTAGTTGATAATGAATATAAAGTTATATCTCTATACCTTCATAATAGATTGAGATGAACTAAACATTTGTTTGATATACTTCAAGTGGTATTTTTAAGGGAAAAAGGGAGCGTGTCATGTCAGTTGCTAACTTAATTCGATAAACTAATCGCTTCAAATAATTTATTGCTTAAATTTGTCAAACACCACGTCCCTTGTAAACTAAGTTGACACCACGCCCCTTGTAAACTAAGTTGACACCATGTTCCTTGTAAACTAAGTTGACACCACGTCCCTTGTAAACTAAGTTGACACCACGTCCCTTGTAAACTCACGTCCCTTGTAAACTAAGTTGACACCACGTCCCTTGTAAACTAAGTTGACACCACGTCCCTTGTAAACTAAGTTGACACCACGTCCCTTGTAAACTAAGTTGACACAACGTCCCTTGTAAAATAAGTTGACACAACATCCCTTGTAAAATAAGTTGACACCACGTCCCTTGTAAACTAAGTTGACACCACGCCCCTTGTAAACTAAGTTGACACTACGTCCCTTGTAAACTAAGTTGACACCACACCCCTTGTAAACTAAGTTGACACCACGTCCCTTGTAAACTAAGTTGACACCACGTCCCTTGTAAACTAAGTTGACACCACGTCCCTTGTAAACTAAGTTGTTATTTTCAGTAAAATACAAATAAATTGATCGTATGTGAGTAAAGGTGCTGGCATCATCAGGCAACACACATTTATTTATTTGTTTGTGAACAAAAGAAGATAATAATGCATGAGATGTTAGATAATACTATTTGAATAAATATATGGTAAATAATTTTGTGTGATATAGATTAATTACAGTGTATAATTTTTAATAAATAAGTTATTAATAAATGTTAATTTTGAATAAATTTAGAATATTCAAAACTGTTGTTTATAGTCAAGATATTTAGCTAAACACTATAGGCCCTACACTTTAATTTATGTTTAAATAATTTGCAATGTATTTATTCTAATATGCTTAAAATTACCTCCATATGTTTTAAACACTCGTTATTAACTTTTTTTGTTTATAAAAACCTGATGATGGCAAAATACGTTTATAAAAATAACTTAATTTATTGGTATTTTATTGAACATTAATAAGTTAGTGTACATGCAATACTGAATAAAACTCAACTTTACAATATTCCTTGTTCCAATTTCTTTTTTTTTCAACTCCTTTTCATCTATTTTCTTCTCCTATTCATTCCCTTTGAAACAGTTTACTCTAAGGAGAAGAAAGGAGAGAATGAAACTACTTGTACCCGCTAAAACAAGTACTAAACAACAACAAACAAAATCCAACAACATAAACACAAATATCACAGATATGTACTCAAATCATTAAACAAACACAGTTTTTGTAACCCAGAAATGATTAAAACCGAGCTGGTCGAAGAAACAGACGTTGCACAATTCACAACGTGAATGGTTCCTTCTCATGAATGTCAATTTGTAATGGATTGAGGTGTTTTCTCGGTTAGTTAGGTAAGTATTGGAGTTGCGTAAGTTTGTCTGTGACATAATGTCAGCAGAGCAGTACGCTAGGTCAACCGGGGAGGGGGGGGGGGAGAAGGGTAGGGCACTGGACAGCCAAAACTTAAAGGGCATTGAAGGTCACAAGTAAGATAGTGCAGAAATGACAACAAGAGACTGGCTGGACCGAGAGGGTATGTCAGTGGCCAGCCAAAACTTGAAGGGCTTCGAGGTCTCAAGTAAGGTATTGTAGAAGTGTCAGCAAGAGACTGGCTGAACCGAGAGGGTAGGGCACTGGCCAGCCAAAACTTGAAGGGCATTGAAGGTCACAAGTAAGATAGTGCAGAAATGACAACAAGAGACTGGCTGGACCGAGAGGGTAGGGCACTAGACAGCCAAAGCTTGAAGGGCATTGAAGGTCACAAGTAAGGTAGTGCAGAAATGACAACAAGAGACTGGCTGGATTGAGAGGGTAGGGCACTGGACAGCCAAAACTTGAAGGGCATTGAAGGTCACAAGTAAGGTAGTGCAGAAATGATAAGAGACTGGCTGCACCGAGAGAGTACGTCAGTGGCCAGCCAAAACTTGAAGGGCTTCAAGGTCACAAGTAAGGTACTGTAGAAGTGTCAGCAAGAGACTGGCTGGACCGAGAGGGTAGGGCACTGGACAGCCAAAAATTGAAGGGCATTGAAGGTCACAAGTAAGGTAGTGCAGAAATGACAACAAGAGACTGGCTGGACCGAGAGGGTAGGGCACTGGACAGCCAAAACTTGAAGGGCATTGAAGGTCACAAGTAAGGTAGTGCAGAAATGACAACAAGAGACTGGCTGGACCGAGAGGGTACGTCAGTGGCCAGCCGAAACTTGAAGGGCTTCAAGGTCACAAGTAAGGTATTGTAGAAGTCTCAGCAAGAGACTGGATTGACCGAAAGGGTATAGCACTGACCAGCTAAAACTTGAAGGGCATCCAGAGTTACGCCTAAGGTATTGCAGAAATGCCAGTACAGCAAGATACTGGCTCGACTGTGAGGGTGTAGCACTGGCCAGCAAAAATTTTAAGGCCATCCGAGAGTGATATGCTGGCTCGACCAAGAGGATGTGACACTGGCTATAAAAAAACTTAAAGGCCATCACGTGTAAGGTATATTACAGAGGTGTCAGAAGAGTGATATTCAGGCTCAAACAATAGGATGTGGCACTGGCTAGCCAAAACTTGAAGGACATTGAAGGTCACATGGAGGTATTGCAGAAATGCCAGCACAACAAGAGACTGGCTCGTCTGTGAGGTTGTGGCACTGGACAGCCGAAACTTAAAGAGCATCCAAGGTCACGTGTAACTCTGCAGAGTTGTCAGCAGAGTGATATGCTGGCTTGACCTAGGGGATGTGGCACTGGCTAGCCAAAACTTGAAGGACATTCAAGATCAGAAATAAGGTACATTAATATAGAAATGTCAGCAGAGTGAGATGCTGGCTCGACCAAAAGGATAATTCACTGACCAGTCAAAACGTGAATGGCATTAAAGGTAACATGAAGGTATTGCAGAAATGCCAGCACAGCAAGAGACTGGCTCGTCCGCGAGGGTAAGCCATTGGCCAGCCAAAACTTGAAGGGCATCCAAGGTCACATGTAAAGAAGTGCTTAAATTTCACCTAAACAGGATGTGGACACACCAGCATATTAGAGTATTGCCCAGCTAAAAATTAAAGGTCATCTAAGGTCATGTGTAATGTATTTCAGAATTTCAACAGAGTAGACCGTTAATCAGAATGAAATCTGTGTGGTCTGAACAAAACATAAAAGGTAATTAAATCACAAGCGATTGCAAAAATGACTTTAAGGATATGGTACTGGCAGGCTAAACCTTGGAGGTCATTTAAGGTAACATGTAAGTTATTGCAGAAATACCAACGAATGAGGATGCTAGCCCGGGTCAGTGGCATTCATTGTCCAGCAAAACTTTGAAGGGTAAATTAAGGTTAAATATAATTGCTTAAAGGATATTTTCCGTTAATTCACTACAGCTTGATAAATATTCTATTGCTCCATAAAACTGTTCCCCAATTATTTTTACATCCACTGTGGTATTCCTTTTACGCTAGCAATCCGATATCGCTGCCTTATCTTATCGCTTTCCAAGAACTTACACACGGAGAGTGCATTCGGTAGGAAGTCAATAATTGGATTTACCAGTTTGTGATCAGCTCTAGTAGCCACCTACCCTACCCTAACATAACCTAACCGTATGTGAAAAAAAGAAGTGGTAGTGAAGTAACAGAAAAGGTCCGCTTAAATGTTAGCACAGCAAAACGTTGAAGGGCATTCATGTCTCTTATAAGGAACTTCAGAATTGAGTCAACGATTAAACTATTGCGAGAATATCAGCATAGTAAGTCTGAGAGAATATATCAAAGTATTATAGGTTCACAAAGGTCACCTGCTGTAATTAGACTAGAGAAAACCAAGGTTCATGAGATAAGCTATGAAAATTGGAACCAGGAAGCCATTCGAATTCACATTTAAATGTATTTTCCTTTAGAAAAGTCAACAGAGCTAGCTGGTGACATGCCATTGGAGGACATTTTAAAGAGTAGTCATGGCTTATGGGATGGTACACCCTTTACTAATAATGGCATTCAAGGTCACAAGTAAGGTATTGCAGAAGTGTCAGCAGAACGAGATGCTGACTCGACCGAGAGGATAAGGCACTTGCCAGCCAAAACTTGTTGGACATTGAAGGTCACGTACAGACATGAATATACCCCATCCATCTATCGATGTGCACCATTCCATCTTTATTTTTCAAAAAACATAAGGACTCTTATTTTTATATGGTACTCCTGTACAAGGCTCTCCCTAAAAACAATGTTAATCCTAAACTTACTTACTGATCATATAGACTGAAACCATGTGGGATCAGACACAGAGACGAAAGAAGCAGAGGTCAAATCCAATGATACGCTGAATGGTGTCGAGTTAGAAACCTGAGGAGTTTAGTGGTTCTTTTATTCACATGCTGATATCAGCGCCAGCACCGTTGTCAATCTCTCTCCTTATTCCTCCTCAAATACAAACGTAATAATTACTATTGCATATTTATAAAGACGTACAGTAGTTGTTATATATTCTACTGAGACGTTCACTGTAAAACGACCTCTGATTCATTTTCTCTGTGAATCAGACCAAGAAAGCTACATAATCATCCTATGTGTATGTAATAAAGTTGTATCGTCATATCTAGACAGTACAAATAATCTAATCAATTGAGAAGAGTTTAATGAATTGTTGCTCTAGTTGAGACAATCCTATGACTGGGTGCTCGAGTTGCGACAAGTGCCAAGAGGAGCCTCAATCTAGTATTCGAGTTGCGACAAGAGACAAGAGAAGCAACAAACTACTATTAGTGCTTGAGTTGGCACAATTCTACCTGGATCCTATAACTGGGTGCTCAAAATGTGACAAGTGCCTAGAGGAGCCTCAATATAGTGCATGAGTTGCGACAAGGGTCCCATACTAAGTACTCGAGCTGCGATAAGTCCCCAGAGGAACCTCAAACTAGTACATACGAAGGAACAATTACTATCTGGGTCTCATAAATGAGTGTTCAAGTTGTGACAAGTGTCAAGAGGAGCCTCTAACTAGTGCATGAGTTGCGGCAAGGATCCCATACTAAGTACAAGAGCTGCGATAAGTCCCCAGAGGAACCTCAAAGCAATAAGCAATAAGCAATTTATTGGTCCGTTAAACATGCAGTTACATGCAATTGGACAGGTCAATACATAATTAAAGTACATAAAAAATTGCAATCAAGTTTAAATAGTATATATACTACAACGATTATCTCAATAAGTAATAAAACATTATGTCTAAATATAAATATCTACATGCAGAGATTGAGGCACACATGCTCAATTGTAGCAAAAAAATATAATAATTTAAGCTAATAATTTTGGTAAATATACTTAATACATGCAAGGGTTACAGAAATTCATTCACTGTTAAAACAAAAAGATTGATTTAGGTGGATGCTCAATTAAAAAAGCCACTGACAGTTTCAGTAGGAAGTGTAAAAAATTCATTCATAGAGTAGAGAGGCCAAGCCAGAAGAAGCCTTCTGAGGCCACTTTTGAATTTTGAAAGATCTTGGTTCCTAGCAATACAGGGCAGAGCGTTAAACAGTCTAATGCAAAACATATCACACAGTTCACTTGTGATTTTTTCAATCTAACAAAAGGTACATCTATTAAATGCCTGTTTCTAGTATCATAGTCATGCACATCACCCCTACATGTATAGCCAGAAGCATGCCTACTTTTAAAATTATATAATGTAATAAATATATACAAGCTGTAAACTGTCATTAACTTTTCAGAAATGAATATTGGCCGACAGTGAGCATCGTAAGCTGCTCCAGATGTAAGCCTAATAGCTTTCTTTTGCAGAAGAAAAACATTGTTGATGTTAGATGCATTTCCCCAAAGCCTAAGACCATAAAGTAAAGTACTCTGAAAAAAGGCCATATAGGCAGTTCTTAGATAATCCTGGGGTACACTAGATTTTAGATTTCTAAGGAGGTACAAAACTCTTGATAACTTAGTGCACACAGTTAAGATTTGAGAATTCCAGGTAAGTTTTACATCCAAGGTCAATCCAAGCAGCTTGACAGTATTACAAAGGTTTGTATCAAGTGGAGGAATCTTCCCAAGGGAAAAAATTAGCTTTTGAGTTTTCTCATGATTCAAAAACAAGTAATTAGCTTGGAACCAGGCAGAAACTGTATCTAAGGAGTGGCTCATGTCATCGTAAAGTGAGTTACAACTACGGTTTGAGTGCACCAGAGTGGTGTCGTCAGCATAGGATGTTACACTGGAACCAGTACTATAACTTAGATCATTTATCATTATTATAAATAATAAAGGACCCAGGACTGAGCCTTGGGGTACGCCATAAGGGACAGCCTTGATCTGAGATCCCTGGCCATTAACAAAAACAGCCTGTTCACGGCCACCAAGATAAGAGCGGAAGAAATCCAACTCGCTAGTACCAACTTTATAGTGCTGTAGTTTCTTTACTAAAAGGTCGTGGTCAATTGTATCAAAAGCCTTACTAAGGTCACACAGGGTGACCCCAGTAAGACTATGGGCTTCAAAACCATTCAAAATTACTCTAACAATATTTTCAACGGCATCAATAGTGGATAAACCACTCCGAAAACCAAACTGGGTGTCCGTGAACAAACCATTCTCCTCAAAGTAAGTATATAATTGACCATGAACAACATACTCAAAAATCTTAGAAAATATAGGTAAAATACTTATAGGTCTAAAATTGCTCACAATATCAAATGATCCTTTTTTATGAACAGGCACAGTCTTGGAAACTTTTAATTTCTTAGGAAAGACACCTTCCATACGAAGGTACGTATGGAACTAGTACATACGAAGGAAAAATTACTATCTGGGTCTCATATATGAGTGTTCAAGTTGTGACAAGTGCCAAGAGGAGCCTCTAACTAGTGCATGAGTTGCGGCAAGGGTCCCATACTAAGTACAAGAGCTGCGATAAGTCCCCAGAGGAACCTCAAACTAGTACATACGAAGGAAAAATTACTATCTGGGTCTCATATATGAGTGTTCAAGTTGTGACAAGTGCCAAGAGGAGCCTCTAACTAGTGCTTGAGTTGCGACAATCTTCCAATAACAAATACAGATGACTATTACTTTTATTATTATTTGGTGAAACATTTTAATTAATTTAATAAATGTCATGTAAATATTTTCAATAGTTTTCCTGTTTGCATATCAAGAGATTGTGGTATACATGATAAATGCTACTCGTTTATTTACTGTGGAGATATTTAGAACCGTTCGTAGTTTGCCAATTGGCGCAAAAATGGCAACTTGCCTATCTGATCTTTAAGTTTTGTTTTACATACCATGAAAAATTGTGATTTAATGGCATTCATGCTCTCAAATTATTGTTCTTATCGGTGAAAAAGACACTAAAATGTTGTCTCTTCATAAAAGAATAACATTTAACAATGACAGATTATTTACCTTTTTAATATTTTATCTTCGTCTTTAAAATTGTTTTTATAAACTTGCCTACCGAGTAATATGTTTTTAAAAGAATTTTTATAGTTATTGAACTATAGATTTTGACTCGATATTAAGGGTGTTTGATTAAAAAAAAGGGTAATGTATTAAAAATGATAAAAAATGTTTTTGAATTTTAAAAATAAAAGTGTAAGTCTTTTTCATAAGGAATAAATGTGTTAAGGGAAACTTAAAAAAATTCTTTACATTCTAAGAAATAGTTACCTAAAATGACTAATTTGGCCTTTCAAGGTACGTAGGTCTAGCTCATCATGATTCCGGAAATTTAACTAAGTAAAAAAGACGTACAAAAATATTTTTAAGAGTAAACAATTACTTTTATATAAATTAAATCTTTACACATTTTGAGTTAAAATTTGTAAAGTTATTTATTGATGATAAAGTAGATTAATAATAAATAACAACTTCATTGTTACAGTAAATGAGGGAGTTATGTACTTTTGTGCAATTTGTGGGGTGGGGCAGGCGGGGGAGGGATGAAGAGAAAGGAGAGGTTAACAGGTTGTGTATGTGTTAATGAGACAGGCTCTTTGCTACTTCTAGCCACAGTTGGGTATCTAGAACTGAATACTTTAAGTGCTTAACTGAGCGCCTGGAAGAACACACCCTTAACGAAATTTTATTTTTCCCAATACATCTTCCACTTGAAAAATTAAAAGTCAATTCAAGGACCCCTTTTCTCCTTATTGCAAGTAAACAAAAGTTCTTATAAATTGAGCATGAGAAATATAAAGAAAAGAAGCGACTATTTAGCAAACTACTGACAAGTGCTGTAACCCAGCTACTTTGGGACAAGGGTTTGTGGAGATTGTAGGCTAATGGTTCAATGCTCGGTCCTCTTAATACTGATAAGGAATCCGCTCAATGGTTGCTATCAGCGTGGACACCACTAGAGAAGTGTGGGTTGTCCATGTTGGGTGGTAGCTGGCGTCCGTAGGAGGACCTTGTGTTGGGAAGAGAACTGAGTATCAGAATTTTCAATTAGCTGAAAATCATACCAATAATAAATGGTTTGGATTCCACGTAAAGCTCAAGGTCCCTTAGTTGCCCTGGTTATTGAGCTATTGGGAAAATAAAATGGTCTTTTCCGAGCTAAGTCATTCTCAAGGGCCATGGGTTTTTACCGTCACCGTGGCAAAACATGATTTTGTATATCAACTGTACTGATCCAGAGGAGCATGAGGTAATATTATGACATTTAAAATAGTCAAGAGTTATATTCAAATATATAGTAAACAAAATGACCTTTTTTACAAAAAATCATCTTATGGTCCCCTAGAAACGAACTTCGCTTTCGAAAAACACTTAAAGTGTTGTGATACGATCATTATTACGGACCGAATAGTTGAATGAAAAAAAAAAAAAAAAAAAAAAAAAAAAAAAAACATGTTTTGGGTGGTTTTCAAGGAGCAAAATGGCCACCTCAATCTCCAGCCTTAGTTATATTTTGTTCTTTAAGGTACTTAAGATATCCTTCAGGTAACTCAATCATCTTCACAGCCGTAACAGAGTTCATATTTTAACCAACCTTTGATTGAAGCCAGGCAAATTTTATGAGTCTAAAAATTCAATGATGGCTCAGAAACTTGATTTTAGTGTTAAAGCCACTGTAAATAATTTTTTTGAAAGTTCTTATGGGTACAAAATATTGAGTACCACTACAACATTTATGGGGAAGCTTCGTACCGTTCATCAATACGAAGCTATTGGTGCTTACTGTATTTCATACCTGTATAAAAACACGATGGTTATTGCAGAATATATGAATGTTTTGCAATATTCTACGATGTTCATACACTTTTTGTACTTTATATTTCAAAGTTATATTTTTCACATGTAAAAAGTAAATATTGTTTACAATACCTCGAATGTTGTAGTATTTGTCTTTTAAATAATGCAATCACTAAAGAATGGCGAGGTAAAAGTTATTAAATAATTTAAATACGAATTGTAATGAAAATGGAAAGACAGAGGAATCAGCAATTTATTCAACTCCAATTGCTGGCATCAATCAGCGATATGTGAATTGGTCAGTAGCATAGTTGGTTAAGTCCAGCTTCATAAGTTAAAGGTTCTCAGTTCGATCCCAATCAGAGTCGTGATACATTTTGAGAAGGATCGGCTGATAACCATCGTTTATAATTGGGCTATTGATTAATGAGACTTTCTTAGGATTAGTCGACCTTAGTTAGTAACAATGCCTACATTCGCTCATTTACACTCATCACACTCACTCGAAATCCATATTCGCCCATAGCTTTGAGATTGGTGTTTTAAAAATAAATAAATAGGCACTGTTAGGGGCGTATGATGTCTGAATTACCTGGATTAAGCTAAAGTACCTTAATGAACAAAATAGAGAATTGGGAATTAAGAAATAAACTATGTGAAAATGTTTTGTGGTTTTGAAAAAGATAGGTATAGACAAGAACTAATTTTAATCAAGTTTTACTTGTGGCTATTGGAAAATCATTTTGATTCGATAGAGGAACATTTTTAATTTTGTTCATATTAAATTTGCATTATGTTATTAGTTATGTTATTACGAAACCTCAGTGACATTTTTTTCCTTAAAACATTATTTCTCCTTACTATATAATAGGATAAGTGCTTGAATATTCGTGTATTATCATTTGTTTATTTATTATGTAATTAAATGTCATCTCAACATTAAATTTAATGTCTAGCTTAAGTTTAGCTTTAGTTTGACTACGTGTTTTTGACATGACAATGATTGTCAGCAATCAGATGGCAAATAAATGATTAATTATTGAATGGAATTTACAATTGAATATTATCTCAATGGGGACTCTATACACAAAATGAGAAAATAGACGAATACAAGCAATAAAATATTTGTATTAAAAGTGATCGGTCTTATTAAATAATAATAATAGTAATAATAATAATAAAAGGAAACAAACTTATTATTAAGGAGGAAATAAGAAATTTACCTGAAAAAGTTTGCTGAGTAGGGTTTTTTTAGGTTAGGTTATATTTCATTAGTTTATGTTACGTTAGTTTACGTTTTGTTAGGTTTGGTTGCACTTTGTTACGTTAGTTTACGTTTTGTTAGGTTTGGTTACGCTTTTTTACGTTAGTTTACGTTTTGTTAGGTTTGGTTACGCTTTGTTACGTTAGTTTACGTTTTGTTAGGTTTGGTTGCACTTTGTTACGTTAGTTTACGTTTTGTTAGGTTTGGTTGCACTTTGTTACGTTAGTTTACGTTTTGTTAGGTTTGGTTGCACTTTGTTACGTTAGTTTACGTTTTGTTAGGTTTGGTTGCACTTTGTTACGTTAGTTTACGTTTTGTTAGGTTTGGTTGCACTTTGTTACGTTAGTTTACGTTTTGTTAGGTTTGGTTGCACTTTGTTACGTTAGTTTACGTTTTGTTAGGTTTGGTTGCACTTTGTTACGTTAGTTTACGTTTTGTTAGGTTAGGCTACGTTTTGTTAGATTATATATTTTAAGTTACCTTTTGCGAGGTTAGTTAGGTTAGGTTGCGTTTTGTTAAGTTAGAAAAGTCGCGTTGGTTTTGTTAGGTTTAGTGATGTTAAAAGAATAAAAATTACCCTTGCAATAGAAAACTATTTTTATCTTTTTCGAGTGTTTTGTCTCTGTATAAAATGATCTAAGCTTTCTTACATATAATCCGAAAACACCAACAGTTTCTATTCTTTAGTCTACATTTCCTAACAATGTAGCACGATTGCAATCACGTGAAATTCTAAATTTCAACTCCACAAATAGTTAGCAGCATCTTAAAACCGGTTAACAATCGATTTACAGTAATACAGTTTCTTTACTATCGATGGTGTCAATTTACCTGCAATAGGAATTGCATTACATTAAACTGAACCATGCAACTGGAGAAAGCAAATCGATTAGTAGCGATCGAATTTAAACAGAGGCGATTGCGTTACACGGAACCGATCCTCGACCTATAACTACAACAGAAAGGTTTCATAACTGACAAATAGCTCTGTTGTGCCTTTACTTCGTCTAGCATTCAGCTGTGATAGTAATTGGCCTTAAAAGATATATTTGTTTACCGGCAAAGTTATTTTTAAGGCTTTTAATTTATATTCAAAAGAAGATTTGACTACAAATAATTGTCCTTGAATAACTGAATGTAACTTATATTCATTAACAATAACATACTTCCCTTTTCAGGGTTACCAAGTTAACAAAGAATACTAAATATAATTTTTTATAATATAAAATCAAAATTAAGATAATATATCTTCAATATAGGGCCTATGTAGAGTGTAAGTGATGTTTTAAAAATTCAATAGAGTCTTTTATAACACTTGATGATATTTCTGAAGGTAATTTTGATGAAAGTCCAAATAGTTCAGAGAAATTTACAAAAAATGTCGAGACTGTTGTAAAACCCCTAATCATTAGTCCAATCACATTAAAGTCTTTCATGTCAAATATTTCAAAGTAGGTTGATACATTTTAATTTTTATTCGTTTATATGGTTGATTTAGACTGCTTTCAAAGCTTATTATAGGGTCTATTATTTTTTTTAAATTTTAATTGAAAACTCAGATGTTAATTCATCTTGTTCCACCGCCTTTAGGCCAGTCAATGAAAATCTTCATATACATTTAAATTTTAATTTCACAATGATTGAGCTATCGTAAATTTAATTTTGTAATGTCGTAATTTTCTTAAAGACTCACCAAATGTGCAAGACCCCAGGACATGTACATGAGTTTCATACTCGCTTGGACAATGTCGGCAGTGGATACCGAGTTAAAAAAAGGAAATTAGGTATTTAAGTGAATAATTTGTTAGGAGAAAATACTTAATTTTAACCAAATAAATTGGACTCGAAAACAGCCTATAGGTGTGTTAAATTTAGCTATAATTAATTATGATAGGTAAATTCACCAAGTTCAAATCCACCCTTCAAAAATACATTTTTATTTACTTCATGAGAACATATCACTCACACCTTATCACCTTAAATTATTAATAATCTATAATTCATTAAACACGCAGATTACCTTTGATAGATCCACCTACCCACAAAACTTAAAAAGAGGTAAGGTGCGCTGTGAATGTTTTTACTGTGGGTGGAATACACAAATGTTCATTTCCAGACATCATGAACCGGCAACTGAGCCAGCAAGGTGAATATAAAATGGAGTGAGTAGGCAGTCACAAGTATGTTGGGGACCAACATGAACTTGGTCCAAATTGGAAGACAATCTACAATTTTAAAATACAAACCGACCTAACATGTTAACGTCAGAAAAAAGAGGAAGTAGATAGGACTGCCAAAACGTAAGCCAGGATTATAATTGGGTCTGAAACTTCGTGCAAGTACTTCTTTCAACATAACAAGTAAAACATGATGTCTAGGTCAATATCAGAACGTGGTAAAAAAGTTTGTGGATCACCCATCCCTATGAGGGTACTTTTACAGTTTATTAGAGCAGATGTTAGTTTTAGAAGCCTTCTAGAGGAGTTCTAGTGAGCAGGTGCTTTCTCATCTGGAGAAAGCTTTCCTGGTTTTCTTTGTGAAAAGCATCTTATGTGTGAAGCAAAAGCTCAACAAGAGGACGAAGGATGCACAGGATATCATACTGTGGAGAGGGAAGATCTAGGATGTTAAAGCATTCTAAGGACTCCTCAAAGGACCTCCAAAGGAAATTGGATTTTTAAGATGGCTTATAATTTATGGAATTTGGGAGAGCCATTGTGCGTATTTTAAGGCAAATATAAACTAAGGTATAGGGTAAAAGAAATAACTCTTTTATTTGTTCCGCCACTAATCCTTTATATGTTTTCCTCGACCGGTTTCGAAGTTCTCACTTGTACACTAAACTTACATTGCATTCCCTTATCTAAAACATGACCTAATCTATCCTAGACTACTTTTTCACTGTAATTTAAACTGAATTAATGGTTGGAGTTCTTGTTGGTTTACCGGTTTGATTTGGGTTACATGCGTTGGTGTTCTTGTTGGTTTACCGGTTTGATTTGGGTTACATGCGTTGGTGTTCTTGTTGGTTTACCGGTTTGATTTGGGTTATATGGGTTGGAGTTCTTGTTGGTTTACCGGTTTGATTTGGGTTACATGCGTTGGTGTTCTTGTTGGTTTACCGGTTTGATTTGGGTTACATGCGTTGGTGTTCTTGTTGGTTTACCGGTTTGATTTGGGTTATATGGGTTGGAGTTCTTGTTGGTTTACCGGTTTGATTTGGGTTACATGCGTTGGTGTTCTTGTTGGTTTACCGGTTTGATTTGGGTTACATGCGTTGGTGTTCTTGTTGGTTTACCGGTTTGATTTGGGTTACATGCGTTGGTGTTCTTGTTGGTTTACCGGTTTGATTTGGGTTATATGGGTTGGAGTTCTTGTTGGTTTACCGGTTTGATTTGGGTTATATGGGTTGGAGTTCTTGTTGGTTTGACGGTTAGATTTGGGTTGTATGGGTTGGAGTTTTTGTTGGTTTGCCGGTTTGATTTGAGTTATATGGGTTGGAACTCTTGTTGGTTTGCCGGTTAGATTTGGGTTATATGGGTTGGAGTTCTTGTTGGTTTACCGGTTTGATTTGGGTTATATGGGTTGGAGTTCTTGTTGGTTAATCGGTTTGATTTGGGTTATATGGGTTGGAGTTCTTGTTGGTTTGCCGGTTTGATTTGAGTTATATGGATAGGGGTTCTTTTTTTCGTTTATACATTATGTATGACAACGTCGAACATTTCATTACTTTGAAAGTCCAGTTGTTCACCCTTTAAAAGAATTCAAATAAAACCAACAAAAACTCTAACCGTAAACTCAGTTTGGATTACAACTATGAAGAAGTAAACCAGGATAGTTTAGATCATGTTTTACATTAGGAAATATAATGTTAATGTAGTGTATAAGTGACATTTTAGTTCAATCTGAAGATGAAGTGAACACTTTGAAACTGGTTGTTGGAAAACACATAAACGATGGATTGGTGGCGAAACAAATAAAGTGGTAATTTCTTGTACCCTATACCTTTATTTTTAAAACCAATTCGGTAAAAATCCAATAGAATATGGAAGGATAAATGAATACATGAGTGTAGTAATAGTATGGGTGACCTGTGTAGTATTGTCACTAAGTGAGTTTGACTGTCTATTAGAAAGATATATTTATTAATAGCCCAATAGCCATGACAACAATTGGACATATATCTTTACGTGTAATCCGAACCGCATAGTGTTGGTTTGACTTTCAGCTAAATGAACGGTTGGATACTCAATTCTCTTCCCTACAATACACCCGAAACCTGACAACTACCCAAAACAGACACCCCAAACCTCTTAGAAGTAGGCATATACCCGTCGATGGTAACCATTGTACTGACGCTATATCAGTATTAAGAAGACCGAGCATGGAACCAATCGCTACAATTTCCACAACAACAGTAGCTGGGTTACAGCACTGCACCACTAGTGCCGACAGTATTAGAGGAGACCAACTTATGACAATTATGCCTAGAATGATACGTAAACGAATTGAATAATGATTACAGGTGACGAATCTGCGTGGCAATTGTTTGTTTTTTATTTATAAATGATCATGTTTTATTGTTACCATGACGAGGCTGCGCACTAGACTGTGACGTCACATGGGCGAAATTAGCTGATTTGTTTTTTCTTTTAAATACTAGTAACTAAATCTATCAGTTGCATAGAAGTATTCAGCTAAATAGTAAACAAGTTTACTATCACCTATCTGCTGGAATTGTAGTTAAGGGAACTGGAACAGTATTTTAGTGTTTTTTTTTTGCCATTTAGCACATGTGACGTCATAGGAGATGTGTGTTATACATACCGTTTTCTTATCTAGGTTTTCGTCTGTAGCTATAGTTACTTAGCAGTATAGTGTTATTTATTTTCTATTTAGCAGAATAAGGGTAACATTTATAAAATCAACATTGTTTTCCCGAACTTACGCCCCATATTATCGACTTCTAGAAGAAAGTGGGGTATCAAACTATATGTATATATCTCCTAAATTACATTATACTATTACATTTAGGATGAGACAGCATTTAAGGGCACTGCCTCATCCAAATAAAAAATATGCTCAAAAACCCAAAATTGGGAAATTTAAAAGTAATACACCCAAGTGGAGAATAAAATTAAATCTATTTGTCCCTTAATTAAAAATATACCATCAAAAAAAGATTATGTTTATGAGCTCCACTGCCCCAAAATCCAAAATTCGTGGTCATACTGCTTAAGAATCTGGGCGAGGCTGTAGGCCGATCTTCCTCACGAGGTTACATGCCGATATCCACAAAAGGGACTGTAGCAGAGTGCCTTGGAGAGGCTGGAGGCCGTAGGCCGAGCTCCACAAAGTGGCCTGTAGCAGATCGTCTTGACGAACCCGTAGGCCGAGCTCCCCAACGAGGCCACAGGCCTAGCTCCACAAAGGCGTTAAAGGTAAACATGGAAGACCTGTGAAAAGATTTTATTAATAACTAGGCCTACAAGATATAGCGACAACAAACGATCAAATTCAACTGAGCGAAGCTCGGCCTCCCGGCACTTCATAAATTTAATAAAACCAACAACATTAACAACAAACAATAAGAAATTACAATTTCATCAATGAAAAAAGAAACCCTTCAAGCAAAAAAATCATGTCCTGTGGTAAGGATTAATTATTAACAATCACTAACAAGCAATGCAATGATAATAACAATAAACTATATAGCCAAACAATAACAATAGATAATAATAGTAATAAAACTATATAACACCAGCAAGTCAATATCCATTAACAACAATAATAAGTCTAATCATAAAAAGAAAAACATAGATCACTAATAATCATGTAGGCTTAAACAGAGCAAGATAATATAAAGCACAAGCAATTAAACTAAGCAAACTCAACAAAACCTGAAACCATAGTTAAAACAATATAAATGTAGACAAATTAAAAAAAGTAGATAGTATCTAAATATCTTAAATAGGCCAAGTAAAAAATAATAAAAAAAACTACGTAATGCTCATAACAGATGCCTCACAATAAATAAGATAACATAAGTAAGATGACATAAGTAAGATGGAGTCAGTCAAATTTAAAAACTCTGGATCTATCAATTTAAATAATTGGAATTTGGTTAAGATTAGCCTTTGTGAAACCTGTTTAGAATCAAGATTCAAAAAACAAGTCTGACCTTGAATAAATTAGTAGGCCTATAATTTAGGGAGCTAATTATTGTTATTGTGATGCAATAGATAGTTCTTTTTTATGATAGTTTTGAGTATATATTTTTAATTTGCAATTAATAAATTTATATAAACTCTAGAAGCCACTCACCCATAATTTCACACATGGCCCCTAAAGATAAAATGAACAGAATAATCTGTAAATAATCACTTGATTGTGTATTATTTGTATAAGGAAGAGTCAGGAAATAATTGATTTGAGTTTATGGATCTTTTATCAGCCATTTTCTTCATATCGTATTTAGTTTGCAATTTTGGTTCATCTATTTATTTGTAAACTTGATTATTTTGTAAATAACAATAGTAGACTACTAACAGCTTACACGTAGTTTATTCCAGACATATACGACTAATTAACGATAAAGGCGCGTAATTTTTGGAATTCCTATTTGCATTGTTGATGTTTAATTTGATTATGGTAGTAGAATCAACCAACCGTATTATGTAAATACTAGTCGACAGTCCGTGCTTCGCACGGGGTTGTTATCTACACTAGCTTATCCTTCCTCAATGGTTCCTTCTAAACCATTAAAGTCGATGTGGTTGTGCTCGTATGTTTAGTATTTGATTTCTAATAATTTTGAAATATAATGATCAGACTCAGAGGAAATAAGTCTTAAAGAAGTTTATTTAACCAGATTTAATTTATTTGTAAATATTGCATGTCTAATACTTTTCTGTATGATCTGAGTTTTCCTGTATTTCCCTCTAAGTCTACTTTATGAGGGTTCAATGTAGTGCAGTGTCAGAGTTAGTGGAAATTACCACTAAAACTTTCACAGCGAAAACCACTTAAATGACTTCTTATTATAACCACGGTCTTATTGCCCGTATATAATAAGGAGATCATGCGTGTCAAATTTCTGCTTCATAGTATCTGTCAATCTCTAAATATAAAGGAAATCATAAAGGCAGGACTTAACACAAATGTTGTCAAATGTCCTATCAGCAGACTATTGAAGTGTATAATTGAGTTTTGTAATTTTCTTATTGACATTAGGTTTTTATCCTAGACTAGGGGACACCCCTGCACGCTTCGCGTGCCAACCCCGACGCTCGCTACGCTCGATACACCTCGGCCTTCGGCCTCGGCATGTAACTATTCAATACAAAAATCGGTAGTCTATATTAACTATATAACGTAAAATAACAATATTACATTTCGGTACAGTATCTCACTCACACTAATTGCTTTGCCACCTATTTAGCCTATTTCAAGAGTGTTCATTTCATTTATTTTTGTTTAACAGCTGAAGATTAAACTCATAGTAAAATATTAAATAGTATAATGTCAAACATTCAAAATAGACATGTTTATTTATTTACAAAACAGCTGTTATTAATTTACTAAAATCAACCCAATGTTATCCTTATGGACCAATCTTTTAAGGGTGCTTTATACCCCTTAGGAGTACTTTATCAAGATGAAAATACTTTAGTTGTCCTATTTAAGTTCTAAAGAAACAGTGTACAAAATTTCAGCTCTCTACCTACATGGGAAGTTGGAGAATTAGTGATGAGTGAGTGAGTGAGGGCTTTGCCTTTTATATATATAGATAGATAACAAAGTTTGTATAGTCTACAAGAATAACTAATTCAACTTTTATAGAGAAATCGCCTCTGAATCGGTGAAATTGTGTGTTTTGGCCATGCTCTGTGAGCAGGTGATTGTTGTATTCAAATAAGTTTCGAAATTTGACCTTTTCCGTTAATCACTATCAATACTTTTTCTTCACTACCACTCCTTTTTTTATCGCAATCGTGGTTAGGTTAGGTGGCCACTAAAGTTAATTACAAACTGGTAAATCCAATGATTGACTTACTGCCAAAGGCGCTCTCCGTGTGTAAGTTCTTGGAAAGCGATAAGATAAGGCTAGCGATATCGGATTCCTAGCAGATAAGGAATACCACAGTGGACGTAAAAATGATTAGGGAACAGTTAATAGAGCAATAGAATATTTATCAAGCGGTAGTAAATAAACGGAAACAAAAAAGTAGTGGCAATGAATTGACGGAAAAGATCTTGGAAATTGTCCGATTAAAATCAGTAGGCTTATGTACTCCTAGGTAAAAAAGTGTTATAGCCTAGAATAATCAGTAGGTCTTCTTTTCGAGTGTGCAAAGAAGGACAATTGATTGTGCTTGAATCAGTGGGTTTTCTCCATGTTTACATGTTCCTTGCGATAAGAACATTCATATAATTCTACATATTTTGCTTTTTCTTTCAAAATTATACTTGTTCTCCGAGATGTAAGTTTTTTTGCTAATAAAACCGATTAAATCTAGTTGTTTTGAATGACACACACATATTTAAAATCTAGCTCTACCTATGGTCGATGGGGGCAAGATGTGGCGAAAAGTTATAGGAACAAAGTTGTAGATCATCTCAAATATATTACTGAAAATGATAGTAATTTTTCTATAGCACCATTCGTTTAGCCACTACAGGCAAAATTGGATAACACATTTTTTGACATTTCAAAATGTCCACACTAAAATGGCTTCCAAAGAACTTTTCAAAATTCCTTCTTTATGCGTGTTATTCCCCTGATACCGGACGTTTGAAGCTGGTTTTCAATGTCAGCTAAATTGGTCCAAAAATCGTGTAGTCACTGTATTTACGTTTAAAAAGGAATTTTCATACATTTCTGTGAAGATTGTCGTTCGGGGGAACGTTTGAACCTACTTCCAGCAAAGTATTTTCAATAGTTTCAGCCTGTTCTCTTGTATCACAGTCAACGCATAACCTAATTTAAGAAACTTCACCCAAACCAACCTAACGTACTCATTGCGCACAAGCCATGTCTGGTTGTCCTTTGTTGGCGGTATACAGTGCTTTTTATAACGATCTTTGAAAGCGATTATTAGGGTAATTTTATGTTTAAGAATCTTAAACTATACAAATAATTTTTTGGTACATTGTATTTCCACAGGAAAAATTGTGTCTGGGTGCGTCGTTCTAATCTATTGCCTTTTTTATAAACTTCTTAAAAATATTGAAAATGTTTCATTATCTCTAATTGTTGTAGTTACCATATTTGAGAGACACCCATAAAGCTTGACGACTCCAACTAAATCGAGCTCAGAATAAATTAAAATCAGAGTAGACCATAAGGCTAAAATTTAATTAAAATCAGCAATTTCACTGTGGAAACAACGTTTTAATTAATATAAACAAACTGGAGCAACTTCAACTCGAAGGCAGGAGTTTAAAGTTTTAATAATTACTAGATTTAATTTTAAAACATTAAATTAATCGTTTCTGTGAGGGAAGGCTGTAAAACGATTTTCATTCCGTTAAAACAATGTAGGGGTAATTATAATAATAGTGATGTAATGCAAGGAGTTTAATCGACTCGGCTGTGGCCGATTTAGGTTGGTTCTGCGCAAGTGGTGGGGGAAGGGGCGGAGCTTGTATCGCCTTGCCGCGCGCCTCACTAACCTCCCAGCCGTCAACCAGTTCACACGTACCACGTGATCGCGTAGTCTCGCGTGAGGATGAACGGTGTTCGCGAGTGAAAGTGCCGCCAAGGTGGAAGTAGCGCTTGGGGTTCTGCCTGTCGAACATCTTATCGGCTCCTGCGAAGATATGGAAGCTACGTATTGCATGGGATCGGATGTGGATGTCTGCAGAATGTTTGACCAGTACTTGTACAAGGTAAACACTGACTTATTTATTTTTAACTACAAACAACCCCTATATTTTAAATACTCAAAAAATTGTTTCTCTTTAGTTACAACTGTCGGATCGCTATTTGTGGAATATAAAATATTTAAAATGCTTATAGACCATCCACTAATTTTTAAATTTAGTTTGATTGAAATAAAAAAGTATTAAAATTAGTTAAAAAAAGAATAACAATTCAAATCAAAATTACTTTTCAATCTAATTTATAACAGTACAATAAATTGAAAAATAAATTATTAGTTTTAAAAAGTACATTGACACAGTTCTTCATAGTACTCCTGTTTTTAGCCCTGGTTTTATTGTTTTTTTTAACTCTCAAGACATATTTAAACTCTCGCTAGCCTAGCAGTTAGGACTTCTGCTTCCCATGCAGAGAGTCACGGGTTCAAATCCCGGGAGGTCCACTTAAATTTGCCTTAGGAGTTTAGCCCATTGCCCATCAACAATGTTTAGATGTCTTGTTAAAAATACCACTGGCGTAGACAGCGAAATAAATACATATTAAGACTCGTTGAACCCTCGTTTGGAAAGTGAAATATTAAAAAGTTGATTGTTATAGGGCTCTAAGCATGTTTACGCGTTGGTTTACTCTGGTCCAAATTAAATATCATCCTATTAATGAAAAAAAGTAAAGTAAGAAAAAGTAACTTTTGGTATTATGATCTATCTTCATTTCAACGTAATAAAAAAAAAAAAAAAAAAAAAAAAAAAAAAAAAAAAAACAGAACTTTTAGTTTATAACTTAATCAAATAATATTATTGATTAATTATTATATTAATTATGGATTATATAATAAGTTATACAACGAACTGTAAAAATACGTTTGAAAAGCTATTGAAAAGTTAAACACTAAATAGTCAAGAAAAATAATTCATTGCGCATAAGTAAACTGGTCATATTCTCTCCGTACAGTAGTTAGAGGAAAACAACTATGGATTCCTCAGATTTCAATTAGGACCAATGACAGTGTATGTGAGGAGGGGGAGGGGTTTACCATGCTTATGAAGTTTTTATTGGTCCATCATCTCCGTGAGTGTTGCTTGGTCTTTTTCTTTTTTACTAATAAATTTAATCACGTTGAACGACTGATTAATGTCGAATCACAAGTAATGTCAAAATAGGAAATAATTAATTAAGCTACTTTGGAGGAAAAACTGTAATTACGCAATATTATGCAACCTAAAATATATAAAAATGATTGTCATATTGCTGTTCATCTTTAAAATTCATGCAAAATAAAAAATAATTTAAAAAAATAACATCAAATAACGAATACGTACAGAAAATGCACAATAATGAAACTTTTGTAGGCAATTTTTTCTTGATAAAATCATGTTTTCAGTGCGATAAAAATTATCAAATATCTAAATGTTGCTTATTTTTTTACATTTCCGATTATTTCCCATTTTTTTCGGCAGCAAGAAAGTGATTAAGTACCAAAACACTACAGTACACATTTTTATTTATCAGATAATAATAGTTTTATCTATTAAAATATAGAAAGACTTTGTTTACCGAATAGGCAACTTGTCTAGGCCTATTGATACAACAGTTAGAGTAGACGGGGAGTGCGCCGGGAGAGAGCGGCCACTCAATTCATTGTTAACAAAACGGCCCACTGGGTGATCTGGCGGCAGCTCAAATCCCTCCTACAGAGCTTTTATATCCTATCACCCCTTTACTAGTAGGCATTTACAATGTAAAGATGATCTTGAACTGTGTTAACTTAACTAGCATGGTAATAAAATAAGTAGCATGAACTTGATGTACAATTAATTAGCCTACTGTAATACAAAATAATATTAGTTAATTTGTAACAAGAATTCTGGTTTCTGGGTGATAAATAGTGAACTTGTTTATTTATTTTTTATTTAATACTAAGATGCCGATCTTCAAGATATTGGCGAATATGGATTTGTAATGAATGTAGATGAACGAATGTTGTCATTGTTACAAAATAAGGTATATTCTAAGGAATATTCCTTAGAAAGTGTCATTAACTGATAGCCCAATGACAAATGAATAGCCGGTGGTTATCAGCTGAACACTTAACATTTTTTATGATTGATTGGGATCGAACTGAGGACCTTTAGCTTATGAAGATGATCTTAAACCAACTACGCTACCGACCAATTGTTGTGAAATGGTCAGCTTTAAAAGTAGGATACACAGAATTTAGCCTTTCTTTAACCTGTTAAGGTTTCTATGAGTTCTTAACATTTCAGAAAATGTACGATTGTACGTATGATAATTTCAAACTTTGCCTAATTTCTTAGTTGAAGTTGTTGTTCTATGTTCTTATTAAAAGTATTGTAAAATTATAGTGCATTGATAAAATTCTTAGTTAGACAGATACTGCAAAAAAGTATATTTGCAAAAAAGTATATTTAACATAGTGGAATATAGTTAATAATGAAGATATTAACAACAACAAAAGTAAAACCAAATGAATTATATTTGAGCAGAATTTGAAAAATAAAACTGTATTAGTAATTATTTTAGTATTACATAAATAAAAACACCTTTGTTTGGTTATCCGGAGTGATGAAACAAAATTTGAACTTATAACATATTATTTAATGAAAAAAAAAAAAAATAAAATAAAATAAAACATTGATGAAAAGTTAAAAATTCTGTAGCTCTTTTTTAATGAATGAATAAAAAAAGGTTACGGACAAATCCACCAGTTTTTCTATTTTAGACGTATAGGTAATTTGGATGGATTGATTTTTCTTAGTTAAATTAGTATAATAATCGCAATAAACATTTATTACTAGACTCTACTTATATGTTCTAATTACATTTGATTATTGATCAGATTTATAAAGGTTTTTAAATTACCTTTACAATGACAGCGCTTCGATAAACAATATATACATATATACAAAAATCTACGATAAAACACAATATAAATGCATCAGTAGTTAAACTGTATTGCTTTTATGTTTATTTTATATCATAAAATTTTTGTTCGTGTTACATTTGACGTTGTAATTGTGGTATAAACCAAATTATGAATTAAATTAAATTTTTAAAGTTCTGTTCCTGAGACACCATGAAGCTATTTTACAGGCACGGCTCTTTACCTAAAGCTCAAAAATATCTTTTAACCCCCTCCCCACAATTGGTTCGTCAACGAACAAGATCAAGCAACCGGTAAACTCCAGCTTTTTAGTAACTTAGTAAAAAATCAACTAGTCTTTTAAAGAGTTTTGTTTTTACTAAAAAAAAAAACAAAAACATTATTTATTGGAAATGCTTTTTGTCGTTTGACTGTAATCTTTAGACGGCTGTTTCGTTTCAAAAATGCCAAAAGCATGATTTTCGATTTCAAGCACTAGGGCCGTAATAATAATACGTAATCGCATAGTAAGTATGGCATTGCCGTTTAATAGGTGGTGAACTGCTCAAGAAGACTGTAAGTTGAATGTTGTAAAAAATTAAGAATTTTCAAATTTTTGTGCATCTTAATATGTGAAAGTTTTAATATCATTCTTGGCGTTTTTGAATTAAAAACCTCAAAATTTTAACTTATGGTCCACTACCTCGGATCTTATAATACTGTAGTCGTAATTTTTCACTATAACTCATTATAACAAAAACACGAACCGTACAGTTGAAAAAAACATGTTTTAGCCTAATGACGTTCAAGGGCTGTCGACTTCCCAGCTGTGGCTTGATGGTTTGGGGAACGTGAAGATTGTGATGCTTCATCGGGGCGAAATGAGTGTGCGATGTTGCCGCGTACCTCGGGGGTTGATTCTGGTTATGGTAGCTTTGATGCTGGTTATGGCAAGGCTTTTTGAAGTGACTAAGGTCATGTACAAGAGGTGATACGGCTAAGCACTCACGTTCTAAGAGCCTTAAGGACTTCGTTCCAACTCTCCTGGATTTTAAACGAGGTCCTTAGATTTAAAGTTTCTTTTACCACTTATCGGTGTGTTATTTAATCACCCTGCGAGAGGAATTTTTTAATATTTTGTTTTTATGATGAAAATTATAATTTGAGAAATGTAACTGCTTTCATAAACACTTTATAATAATCCAAAATACAATATATGTTTCCTCATTAAAAATACAATATTCTCATTATTCTCATTATATTTACTAACTCACGCATACCCTCAATTCTACTGAAACAATCAAGTTAAAAAGAAACGTTAAAAAAATATAGACTTTTTCCTTTGTTAAATAATATTAAATACTAAAACATTTTAGGGTCTTTCCTTAGGTGAGTTGAACAAGGCACCAACTGTTTATCTTTGGCGAACTGTTCATTTTAATCCTAATAAAGAAATGTTTTTAACACGAATTATCAAGTGTATTATCAAATTAAAACCAAAATTAACTATCACACCATTTACCTACCAAAAGACCAAATACAATTTCCGTATTAAATCCGCATACTATGTTTTCTACTACTACAGAATATTAAACTTATTTCGTTAAAAAAGGAAAAAATTATACCGAAAAAGTGTTCTTTTAATCACACTGTGTTACTACAGTAATACAAACGACACTTGCAAGTGAATGTGTAGTACTGATCTTATGATCATAATATATCAGGCAATCAAAAGCATGGTAAGCTTAAACTAGTTTAGGATCAGCCGCCGGAGGCCATTGTCTTCGGCCCGCTGCTCAGCCTGGTGTACGTATCCTACCGAACATAACCTAACCTAACCCAACCCAATCCATCTTAATTTAATTACATGCTGGTAGCCTTATTTCAAAATAATTGTTTACTACATAGAAAACATTTCAAGAGTTTTGGCCTTTTTGTAAAGAAGACCCCTTACCGAAATTTTCTTCTACTAGACATTCTAAAACACTGGCGTCATGATCTCTTCGCTTTCAAAAGAGGTGCAAAATTGGGCAGACCCATATATTGTTAGTGGTCAAGATTGCAGGCTCATAGCAGCACCTTTCGACCTTTACGTGGAATTTTTGTAATCCAAAGGTAAAAAGGACGGTTGAAAGAAGAATCTTTCGAGTCTGCAGGGGCTGTCGGTCACGTTTATTTTAATCCCATAAGAACAGTGTTATTTGCGAATCCATATTTTTTCGTTATTTATTGACCAACACTTGTGTATGAGGTGTCATTTTAAACGTAACCATATTGCTCACTGGGTTTGCTTTTGATATTTTGAATACATATGTATAGTTTTGAAAAATAGGTGAAAATAAAAACTTAAAACTAATCAGCAATTTACATAGAAATTCCAAAGTAAAATTTCATTCTTGATCAAATGCAATTTGTTTAGAAAAAATGCGTTTAAAAATAACTGTTTAGTATGGATAGGCCTACGCTTGATCGTATGTCCGGTTCGAAAATAACATTGTTCTTATGGGATTAAAACCAACATGGCCGACAGCCTCTGCAGACTGTTAAATGGTCCACCACTCTTCAAACATTTTCTATGCAGTAAATCATTATTAAAAAAGCTAGCTCCATGAAAATTTGTACATGATATGTTATGTCAGCCTCTGAAGGCAAAATAGATAGATGGATAGATAGATGGCTTTGAATGATCTGGTGAAGCTACTTGGTTTCCCAAAGAAGAATCAACATAGAAAAAATATTTGGAGAAAAGTCTGAAAGCTAAATCAAAAGCAAGTATATAGAAGGATAAAAGATGGGATGTTCTAGAAGAGAAAGAGACGAATGTTTTTGATAATGCTATGCTATTTCAAATCAGCCCCGAAGAATACTGGACAACTTGTTGTTTTGGAAATAAAAACTCGAAAAATTTTGTAGTATTCTAAATTTTTATCTGGTATAAATTACGACTTCGATGTCTGGAAAACACTTCAGTTTATATCTGACATTGTGGTGTAGTGCTCAGTCATTTTGGGCTTAGTTTAGTGAACATTGTAAACAATATGCTATGTTCTCAATCCTTAGTTTTTCAAACTGCCAAGCCACCGCTGGAAAGCCGACAGCTCCAGACAGCCCTGTAGTAACAATGTAATTTTAACGTCAGCAGACCAAAAAAAATGCTCTTCTATTTCAATTGCCGGGTCGTGGTTATTATAATAAGTTGTAGAGAACAATTTTATATTATCTTAAATGCCATGATAGTGGGCCATCGATTGATATTATAGCTTTTTAAATATAAAATCATCAGAAATTACATTTAGAATTTCAAATATTTAACCACAAAAGGACTATTACAAAATATCCTTTTTTACAAAAACGAAAACCTGAGGTCCACTAGAATAAGTCTTCTTTACCTACAAAATGACACTTCAAGCGTTACGATACGATTAATATTACGGACCGAATTAGTTAAAATAGAAACCCATGTTTTTGGTCTTTTAGAGCGGAAAGAAACGGCCACCTTAAAACTGACGTGGCGTCCGCTCAATGGTTAACATTGACCTTAACGCTACTAGAAAAGTCTGGGGTGTCCGTTTGGGATGGTCGCCGAAGTTCAGGTGTCGTGCAAGAGAGAAACTTGTCAGTTAAACCAATACTTTGTTGTTCGGATTCCACGCTAAGTCGTTGGTCTCTTAGATTCTTAGACTATTGGGTCGTTACTAGATGGCATTTTGTAAAAAAAACATTTGTACTTAGTATCAAAGAGTATAGATGCCCATATCATTACTATCGGCTTTTCATTAATAATAATATATTTATATTAACAGAAAATAGAAATGAAAAAGGCTCTATGTACTATACGTTAAGCCACAGACAAATAGTTGAAAGGAAATATTTTCATTTGACTCTTACTGTCAGCCCCTAAAAATTACATCAGGGGTAATTAAGGGTTAAAAATATTGTCAAAACCAGGCATGGCCCGAATTAGATGTTTCACGATATTAGTTACTTTCGTATTAGTCAGAGAAAATTAGTTGAAAATGTACAATATTAAAGATTACTAATATTAAAGATTACTAATATTGTTTTCCATACTATACTGATCCAATAAGGTCAGCAACAGTAATATTTCTAGTCGTGATATCCCTGTAATGTTAGTAATATTTTTATACTAGTGATTTCTCGAATATATTAACAGCACGTTATAGCATAAACTAAGATACACAATTTGATAAAATAAGGAAAAGATAACATTCGTTAAAAACTATAACATTTGATAATATTTCACCTATTATTAGGTTTATTAACATAAAACTTAATGAATAGTGATAGTAATACAACATATAAAAACTTTAAAACAACAAAACTCGTAGTAAGAATATAAGAATTATTTAAGAGTTCATATAGCCATCTTAACAATAAGAAAAATGTTGTTTGGATATTAACTAATATTACAGTAAAAATGAATTTTTATTTCTATTCAAACTAATATTAATATATGAGGAATGGCTAGGGATAATAATTCTTGTGATAATATTGCCTTAGAAGACCAGCCAGCAGTCAGCACCAGCGAATTATATCATATCAGAAATACAAAAATATTGGATCTTTTCCGTTAATTCACTACCATTACTTTTTTTGATTCCATTAACTCACTAGCGCTTGATAAATATTCTATTGCTTTAAAAACTGTTCCCCAATCATTTTTACGTCCACTGTAGTATTCCTTATCCACTAGGAATCCGACATCACTTGCCTTATCTTATCGCTTTCCAAGAACTTACACACGGAGAGCGCATTCGTCGGCTAGTCAATCATTGGATTTACGAGGATGTAATGAACTTTGGTAGCCACCTAACCTAACCGTAATTGCGATAAAAAAAGTAGCGGTAGTGAAATAACGGAAAAAGTAGTGATAGTGATTAACGGAAAAGATCCAAAATATTAATAATAGTCTGGATCACATTTTAGTTCCTCTGTGTATTAGTTTCTTTTCTTACATCTAATACGAAAAAGCTAATACTAATATTTTCAGCCATCCCTTGTGAAAGCACGCAAACCAGACGTATACCTTACATAGTTTGTTTAAGGTTAGATGTATGTTCAAATACGCAAAAAGGTTTCGTGCATTCAACTAAACTTCCAGCGTAAAATGTTACTTAGATCAAATTAAATTAATAATACTTATGTATATAGCAGGAGTCACCACTCGGGTCTCCAGCACGTCTCATGCCCGTACATAAATGTAATGCTGAGCGAGTTATGTAATTATCAAGTCTAACTTCACGTACTGCTCATTACGGGCCACGCAGTTTTTGGTTCGTTACCCAATCCGCGCAAGGCTCGCCAAACTTCACTCAATATTTTTCTTCCCAAGTTTACACTTTAATGAGGTACACAACTTGCAGAGTACATATTCTCCGTTTCTCAAAAACATTTTCAAACAAGATAGCCAAAATTTACTGTTTTGATACTGAAAAAGCTTCAGTACTGGGAATTCGATCTTGAGATCAAGATAACCCAGCGGATAGACTAAGAAATGTAGGTTTCAGAACTAAAAATGAAATGTACTATTGACGAATTTGAAAGTGAAAGAGAGCTACAATTAATACGAGGTGTGTGTTTTTAATGTTATCAAATTTAAATAAAGTTAGTAACAATTTAGGCATGTCCTGTAACATAATTAATACGCAAAATTTTTAATTAGTTTAGTAGATTCTGTTTTAAAAGGATAGTTTTATCTAATAATTTAACAATAAACGTTGTTAATATGCATAATTGTATTGATTGTAAAGCTATGTATAATTTATATTGTATTTTATGATTAATTATTTTAATACTATTTCTACCTAAACATATTGTTTTTCGCTTTACTGTTTTGGAACATAGGGGCAATACTTGGACATTAATTGCTTTATCATTTAGTACAATACAGTATTTTATTTTCAAACCCTTTGCTACAATTAACTAATGAATGTTTGGAGTCACTAAATAAAGAGAATGGAATAGTTAAAATAATTATTTAACATCTTCTAACGATCCTAAATGATGGAAATCATAAAAAGTACTCGGACATAAGAATATTAATAGTTTGGGAAAGCATAATGACAAAAAACATCATGGTTCCCAAGCAACGAAAATACTTAAACAATGTACGTGATAGAAACTGTATAAAAATAACCGACAGCTGATAAGTCGATTAACGATCAACATAACATAACAATAAGTACAGGTCTTGCAAAATAACCTTAAATCAAGTGTCATGTAACCTACATTTCATTTGAACATTTTCAAAAAACCAGTTAAATGGATTAAGTTAAAATATTTTGAGGAACAAAACCAATTTATTAAAGGGGGTTGAAGTGATAAGAAATGGTAACCAGCCAGCATGAATCTATTCGCCTTAAGAACAGTGCTGCATTTTTAAAACCAAACAAAAGTACACCTTTACCGTTTCACATTTAAGCTATTTGTCCTTAATCCGATTTCGAAGATTAAAATTTTAAAACAATCTTCATGAATGCTTGATGTTATCTTTATGTTTTTTTCCCGATTTACTAGTGTTTCATATAAGGTAAATTTGGAAATTTGAGCAATTTTAAGTACATATACCGTAATTAATTAATATTCTCCGTTAAAATAATAAAAAAAGCCATATAAAAAATGAAATATCTGATTAACCGATTAAAACTGGTCTTATGGAGAACATATTCAAAATGGCCGACCACTCCAGCTTTTCCTTGTAGTAGGGGGGGGCATTAATGCATTTTCCTGTAATATATTGACTATTTTGGGAGTGATAGTTAATATTTTTCTTCATCTTGATCCAACTTAGGTTTAAAATTACTTTTACTGAATATGGAAACAAAAAAAAAAAAACATACTTAAAAATATGACGTTTGTAATGGTCTTTATATGAATAAAATAATTTGACGTTTTAATTTTTGAACTCACAAAAAGTGTTCTATTTTTATTTAAGTGTTTTAGAGAAATGGCCAATCTCTTTTTCTTTCACCTTATTCTGTACAAAACTACTATTAATCAATGCAGGGAACTTATTCAGGTAGAGTAAGGGGGGGGGGAACTAGTACAGTATTACTGATACAAACTTCCAGTTAAGTATTCGAACCAGCCCTATCTCTGTATTATTATTTCATTCATTATTCATCTCTAAGACACCGATCGTACAGATATGGGCGAATATGAGGGGCGAATGAGTGTGATGAGAGTAGGTGAATGAGTGTAGTCATTATCACTACTAAGGTTGACTGTTCCTTAGAAAGAGCAATTTTTGTTAATAGCCTAATAGCCAAGGCAACTAATGGACCTACGGCTTTACGTGGAATCTGAATCATGCCAAACTAACAAACCATAGACTCGATTCTCTTCCCTACACAACATCTGAACCCTGTATAAAGCCACCCAACATGAACACCCTAGACTTCACTTGTAGAGTCCACGTCGATGGCAACCATTGAGCGGACGCCGTGTTATTATTAAGAGGACTTAGTAAAGAATCTATCGCCTACAATCTCCACAACACTGTCTCTAACTCAGACTAAGGTCATCTCGCCTTATACCACTCGGCCGCTGGCTCTCCCAATTAATTGCATCAATTAGTTAAAGAATATGCTGTTTCCGCCAAGATCACAGTTTAAGGATCCGAAGGAATCCTTTTTAAATCTGTAACGCAAGTCGGCCTACGAGGGTAAGTTGTAAAGACAGTTGTCCTGCTGTTGGTTGAGGCGGGGAGGCTACAAGCTCAACCTCATTGGGATTCCGTCAGTAAAGATAAGAACTTACACTAAACTCGTGAGATTATCGACAGCAGATGGGACAGGTTCCATGGAGAATCATGGGCGGCAAAAACAGAATGGGCCGAACGAAACCTGTGGTCCCCGGCGGGAACGTCGGGAGAACCGTAAAGCAACTTCGATTCTTTACATGGAAATTAATCTTTTAGATTTTTAATCTGTTCGGTAAATATAAGGATGGAATAATCCAAGGGGAATATGTTTTTTAAAGAAACAAACTTTTTTATTGTTCGTTACTATATTGCTTGTGTTTTAGTTCTAGTTTGAAAGTTACATTTTGTTATGTATCCTCTTGGCTTCTAATCTTTTTGATGTTGTATTTATTATACCACTTGGTATGACCATTCATTCTACTTATTAAATATTTATATCTGTTGTAGTATATTAATTTATTAAGATTTTCGTTATTATTAATTATATTATTGTCTTTATTGTTGGTTTTTATTCATTACATTTATTGCACGTTATAAAAACAGGAACATATTGCTCTTTTGTTGTAATAATAATTTATTGTTTTTTCTCGTTTACTCTTTGGTTCTTGTACAGCTTGCTATGTTTTATTTTAGGTTCATTTATAAGACAGCATATAGCGGCCCTGAATTCATCCTTTTGTTGTTTTCTGAACTCTAATGTGTTCATTTTTGTAATGTGTAATCAAATTTGTAATGTGTTGGCTATACCGTTGAAAATAATGGAATAAAGACTTTCAATGTTACTGCTTTCCACGAAGTAGAAGTATAGGGTTTCCTCATAAGTGACGTATGACACTGATAACGTTTTATTAATTTATATAAAACAACATTCAGTTATCAAATAAAAAAATCCTTCACCACTGTCAGCTGAAATAAAATTTAGTTTAATTTTATTCTTTAAAAAAGTGTTAATTTGAAGGAGATAAATATCGGAAACTGATACACTTAGTTTTTCAACGTATTCAACTAAAATTTAATATTATTAAATTTTAGTTTAGGTACGTTTGTTTTATCGTGTTACTAGCGGTACCCTCTCCTCCACTTCGCTGGTCATAATATTGAGTTTGGATTATAAAATCAAAATGTGCAGCAAGCTTTCAATTTACACCGTATCCATTTTATATCAATTTAGAACAGCTGATGTTAGTTAGTTAGTTGATATGGGGATATGCAGTTGGTCCAGCCAACCCTTGCAACGAAGCCTAAGGCTTTTTGTGCCAATCCCGGTGCCTAATCGTCGTAAAGCTGGCAATCCTTGACCAGGTCAAGGAGCTTCTTCACTAGATTAGTAATTTCCAACTGTCCCAGAGGTGAGCCTTCAAAAAGTGCTCTTCTCCTGGCACCAAGGGCCTCACACTCCAGGACAATGTGTTCTGCCGACTCTTCGTCCTCCCCACAGAGGCGACAGATGGGATCCTCCGTAAAGAGTCCCACCGTTTTTAGATGCCTCCGGAATTTGCCGTGACCGGTGATGAGTCCCACCACCAGCTTAACGTGCGGTTTACTCAACCCACAGCTGATGTTATGTATACTATATAAATTATTTTGAATTTTAAAAGTTAGGCTACCACAAATTTATCGATTTTTGGAGGCCAGTGGGACTGATTTCTGACGTCGGAGAGGGAAATCCTTTCTTAGTGGGCCTCTAGGAGTCAAAATAAACCTACGTACAAAATTTCAAATCAATCGGTCGTATAGTTTTGGAGAAGTAGTGATGAGTGGTAAATGGCTTTTATATATATATAGATAGGTTTCAAAGTCTAGACAAATCTGTAAGTCCACCTTTAGATGGCGCAAAGTACTGTAATGGACTCTGAATCAGTGAAATATCGGGTTTCTCGCCATATTTAGCCATGTACTGTGAACTAGCTAATGCATTTGGTCAAATTAAATTGTAAATTTTCCGATTAAAATCAGTTTGTCCTCTTAGATAAAAATGTTTAAAAAGTCTAGACAAATCTCTAAGTCTACTTTTAGAGGGCACAAAGTACTGCAATGTACTCTGAAACAGTGAAATATCGTGTTACTGGCCATGTTTGGCAGTCTTATGACCTGGCTATACATGTGTTCAGAAGACGTATATTTTCCCATTGAATACAGTATGTTCTCCTAGATAACAAAGTTTCACAGTGTAGAAAAATCTGTAAGTCTCTTCTTAGAGGCCGTAAATTAACCAATTGGATTTACACGCACAAATTTAAAATCTAGCTCTACCTGAGGATGAAAGAGGTGAGATAGAGCAAAAAGTCATAGGGCCAAAGTTGTAGATCATCTCAAATCAGGAACAGAAAATGGTGTTAGTTTTACTGTTCATTTAGCCGCTACAGTCCAATTAAAGAAACGCTGTTTTTGGCATTTAAAATTGTTGGCAGTAAAAAGGCTGCCATCTTTGATTTACTAAGAATTTTTCAAAATCCTTATTGCACATCTACAACATCAGACCTTTGACTACAACATTTCAGCCTCGTAGGCTTAGTACTTTTTTAGTTACAACTATGAGTGGATGAGTCAGTGGTATTAGCCTAATTATAATGTGTAGTTTTAATGTCATTATAATGACGACATTTTTACGAATTGACAATGAATAAAATTTGTAAACTTACAATAAGTTTCCAATGTAAATACGACGCTGTTATGCAGATATATATCTGTCCAAATAAAGCATGTTTTGAGTTTGAGTTTTAGCTTTTTGGAGATATATCATCTGTTTAAATGAGTCGGTCTCCTACCTATTTTAGTTTGTTAGAGACCTGCCTTTTTTCAATAAAATGTCGTCTGTTATTTACAGGTAACTGTTATTATTATTATTAAAAAAATATTATATTGAATATATTGTATCTATATATCGCTTAAATCATTAGAGTATTTATATTAAAAATTGTTCATTCATATACACTATATAAAACCCGTGCTTTGTTTCTAATTTACAAAATGGAAAAAAAACATAAAAATTAGCTTAAGCATTATTTTAACAATATATTTGAAAGTTCAAGAATTGTAGCCTGCCTTATTTGAAGTTAAAAATGATTTTAAATGATTGTATTGTAAATTTAATCAGAATATAAAATTATTGATGCTCTTAAAAGGCGAATACGTAAACTGTCGATACACTAATCCATTTTAAAATTCCTGATTTAAGGGAGATAAAGTGGTCAATATAAATCGATCACCATGATTTTTGTGGTGTCTTGCTCGTATAATAAAACTAGGGGACAACTCAGCACGCATGGCACGCTAACCCCGTCACTCGCTACGCTTGTGCCTCAGCGTTTTAGTAATTTTGTTATTTATATTCGAATCGCATGCTTAATTTATTCAAAAATAATCTCTTTTTTCAAGCTTTACATTCTTATGGTGAATGATAACAAAGGCCGTGATTGGTAGTAATATCAGGATTATTAGTACCTAATTTTATATTTTTGAGGAAAACTATTTTATAGTCCTATGTCTACGCTTATCTAGAGCTTATAAAAACATTTTTACCTAGTGTCATGGTCCAAAAATTTTAGTTTTTTAAAAACTTTGATCAAATAGTCAATTGTATTTGGCTTTTAGATTAATGTATTTTGTGTAATGTTTAGTTTATATTTCCATTTCACACAACTTTATTCATTTTTCCACATCACTATTTTCACACAACACTTATCAATTGTTATTACTAATTAAATGAAAGGTTTATTATTATTTAAGATTATCTCAGCATCACATATGACATTCATGTACATAATTCTGGCAGTTTTGTAATACTATATCGAGAAACCCAGGTTTAAGATCAATTTTTGGATCTTTTTCGATAATTTACTACCACTACTTTGTTATCACAATTACGGTTAGGTTAGGTTAGGTTAGGTGGCTACTACAGTTGATCACAAACTGGTAAATCCAATGATTGACTTACCGCTGAATGCGCTCTCTGTTTGCAAGTTCTTGGAAAGCGATAAGATAAGGCCAGCGATATCGGATTCCTAGCGGACTAGGAATACCACAGTGGACGTAAAAAATGATTGGGGGACAGTTTTTTAAGCAGTAGAACATTTATCAAGCGGTAGTGAATTCACGGAATAAAAAGAAACGTAATGGTAGTAAACTAACGGAAAAGATCCCAATTTTGTTGCCCAGCACGCCAGCTGGGCTATGGCGTGGAACATTCTTGATGGACGAAATAAGTTCCATATTAACGATCCGGCAATACCTGTAGGTGGGATGGATCTCTCTCGTAGGGAAAGGTCACTGTTGAATCACTTGCGAACTAGCGTGAGCATATGGTACTACTGGAAATACAAAAGGGGCTTGACACTAGATCATCTGATCCAAACAACGGATCTCATAGTTACAGAGTGCCCCGTAACTATGTGAAGGAATTAGTTAGCATAAACAGAATCAGTGAGGCAGGTCTTAAATAGCTCGATGGACTGGATTTAGTTTCGTGACATGATATAACTTTAATTTTTTTTATTAAATTACATGACGCGTTGATATTGATCTAAATATATATTACTACTTATATAAATTAATGATTGGTAGCTAATAAAGAAAACCATACGCTATATATAAATATAACTAGTTGATAACCCTTAGTTAACTAAGGGGTGGTTCTCTACGCTTGCTTTTTCTTTCCGTCTTTCCCTCTAAACCATTTTAATCAGCGTCTTCTTGAGAGGAGACATTCCTTATCATCATCATCATCATCAATTCAACTTACGGAGGACATTGTACGGTTTGTCAGTGGCCTTGACCAGAAGTTTCCGACGTTATCACAAGATAACGGATCAAGCAATGTCGAGCGTGTTTGTCCCTTGGATGGGTGACCACCTAAGCGATCTAGTCCTTGCATGCAGCCCGTCTGCCCGGTCTCTGGTGGTGGTTCAGAAGTCACTTTTAAGCCGTTGGTTTCTAGGTTAAATGTTAGGGAGGGCTTCTTAGCCTTGACTTCACGTAGTAAAATAAAACGATATTTACCTTTTTAACTTTACGTTCTCCTAGATAAAAAAATGCATAGTCTAAAAAACCCTATAAGTCTGCTTCAGTGGAATGCAAAGAAGTGCAATCATGTCAAAGTAAGTTTAAATGACCTTAATATGTCACTCAGGAATAAAACAAAATCATACAAGCTTTTGTGACATTTATTTGCTATAAATTATGAATTATTAAATAAATTAATGATAATCTTATGAAAAATGGACAATTTGAGGGACTGTTTCTACCCTTTATGAAACATTTCGAGAAATTCTTTTTAAGTGGATCTCTATGAACAAAACTTAACTTGCCTTCAAATTTCATCAAAATCTGCAAAGTGGTTCCCGAAATGTTGTAATGAGTGAATACATCGTTTTTGGATTTCATATATGTAAGATTACTGAGATATTATATAACTTAATTATTTACATGTATAGGTTATGTATCATTAGTCTTACAAAATGTTCTATTAGTAAAATACAAGTTTGTAACCTTTATTCGAGAAAGCTTAAGTTGAGATCATCTTGTGATATTTGTTCGAATAGGCCTAAGCCTAGCAAATTACTGACATTAACAAAGTTGATAAGGTTACAGTGTGAACTGTGAAGTAAACTATAATTCATGTAGAAGAGCGTTAATGTATACTTTATTAGAGTGAGAGAGAGAGAGAGAGAGAGAGAGAGAGAGAGAGAGAGAGAGAGAGAGAGAGAGAGAATGTAGTTTAGAGAGGAGAGAGAGGAGAGAGATAGATGATGAGAGAGTGAGAGATCGAGGAGAGAGGTTTATGAGAGAGAATGAGAGTAGAGAGAGAGTAGAAAGAGATGAGAGAGATAGAGAGAGTACGATGATAGGTTAGTGTGAGCAGAGTAGAGATGTTATAGTAGAGAAGATACAAGTTTGAAGACCTTGAGTGAGAGAGAGAGTTAGAGTGAGATGAGATTGGAGATTGTGAGATAGGCAGAGAGCGAGATATGAATGAGACGAAGTGATAGAGGTTACGAGAGAGAGATGATGAGAGTAAGAGAGATCGATGTAGAGAGAGGAGAAGAGTAGAGAGAAGTGGAGAGAGAGGAGAGTGGTAGAGGAGGAGATGAGGAGAGAGAGAGAGGAGAGGAATGAGAGAAGAGAGAGAGAGAGAGAGAGAGAGAGAGAGAGAGAGAGAGAGAGAGAGAGAGAGAGAGAGAGAGAGATGAGAGAGAGAGAGGAGAGAGAGAGAGAGAGAGAGAGAGAGAGAGAGAGAGAGAGAGAGAGAGAGAGAGAGAGAGAGAGAGAGAGAGAGAGAGAGAGAGAGAGAGAGAGAGAGAGAGAGAGAGAGAGAGAGAGAGAGAGAGAGAGAGAGAGAGAGAGAGAGAGAGAGAGAGAGAGAGAGAGAGAGAGAGAGAGAGAGAGAGAGAGAGAGAGAGAGAGAGAGAGAGAGAGAGAGAGAGAGAGAGAGAGAGAGAGAGAGAGAGAGAGAGAGAGAGAGAGAGAGAGAGAGAGAGAGAGAGAGAGAGAGAGAGAGAGAGAGAGAGAGAGAGAGAGAGAGAGAGAGAGAGAGAGAGAGAGAGAGAGAGAGAGAGAGAGAGAGAGAGAGAGAGAGAGAGAGAGAGAGAGAGAGAGAGAGAGAGAGAGAGAGAGAGAGAGAGAGAGAGAGAGAGAGAGAGAGAGAGAGAGAGAGAGAGAGAGAGAGAGAGAGAGAGAGAGAGAGAGAGAGAGAGAGAGAGAGAGAGAGAGAGAGAGAGAGAGAGAGAGAGAGAGAGAGAGAGAGAGAGAGAGAGAGAGAGAGAGAGAGAGAGAGAGAGAGAGAGAGAGAGAGAGAGAGAGAGAGAGAGAGAGAGAGAGAGAGAGAGAGAGAGAGAGAGAGAGAGAGAGAGAGAGAGAGAGAGAGAGAGAGAGAGAGAGAGAGAGAGAGAGAGAGAGAGAGAGAGAGAGAGAGAGAGAGAGAGAGAGAGAGAGAGAGAGAGAGAGAGAGAGAGAGAGAGAGAGAGAGAGAGAGAGAGAGAGAGAGAGAGAGAGAGAGAGAGAGAGAGAGAGAGAGAGAGAGAGAGAGAGAGAGAGAGAGAGAGAGAGAGAGAGAGAGAGAGAGAGAGAGAGAGAGAGAGAGAGAGAGAGAGAGAGAGAGAGAGAGAGAGAGAGAGAGAGAGAGAGAGAGAGAGAGAGAGAGAGAGAGAGAGAGAGAGAGAGAGAGAGAGAGAGAGAGAGAGAGAGAGAGAGAGAGAGAGAGAGAGAGAGAGAGAGAGAGAGAGAGAGAGAGAGAGAGAGAGAGAGAGAGAGAGAGAGAGAGAGAGAGAGAGAGAGAGAGAGAGAGAGAGAGAGAGAGAGAGAGAGAGAGAGAGAGAGAGAGAGAGAGAGAGAGAGAGAGAGAGAGAGAGAGAGAGAGAGAGAGAGAGAGAGAGAGAGAGAGAGAGAGAGAGAGAGAGAGAGAGAGAGAGAGAGAGAGAGAGAGAGAGAGAGAGAGAGAGAGAGAGAGAGAGAGAGAGAGAGAGAGAGAGAGAGAGAGAGAGAGAGAGAGAGAGAGAGAGAGAGAGAGAGAGAGAGAGAGAGAGAGAGAGAGAGAGAGAGAGAGAGAGAGAGAGAGAGAGAGAGAGAGAGAGAGAGAGAGAGAGAGAGAGAGAGAGAGAGAGAGAGAGAGAGAGAGAGAGAGAGAGAGAGAGAGAGAGAGAGAGAGAGAGAGAGAGAGAGAGAGAGAGAGAGAGAGAGAGAGAGAGAGAGAGAGAGAGAGAGAGAGAGAGAGAGAGAGAGAGAGAGAGAGAGAGAGAGAGAGAGAGAGAGAGAGAGAGAGAGAGAGAGAGAGAGAGAGAGAGAGAGAGAGAGAGAGAGAGAGAGAGAGAGAGAGAGAGAGAGAGAGAGAGAGAGAGAGAGAGAGAGAGAGAGAGAGAGAGAGAGAGAGAGAGAGAGAGAGAGAGAGAGAGAGAGAGAGAGAGAGAGAGAGAGAGAGAGAGAGAGAGAGAGAGAGAGAGAGAGAGAGAGAGAGAGAGAGAGAGAGAGAGAGAGAGAGAGAGAGAGAGAGAGAGAGAGAGAGAGAGAGAGAGAGAGAGAGAGAGAGAGAGAGAGAGAGAGAGAGAGAGAGAGAGAGAGAGAGAGAGAGATGACTGACGTCACGGCCCGCCGTGTCAGTAGCCGAGGAGTCCGACGCCCTCAGGACCTTGGACAGAGCCTTCGGCACGTCACCTCAAATCGACCGTGAACATTATGTTTCACCTGGTTTCAGTTTTTCCCAAAATCAAAAAAATACCTGGATTTCATAGATCGATGAAGAAATATCGAATCGTTTTACAATTCATTCCTCTCAAGTTTTGGCGTTCTACAGGAGTGATTGCAAGGCTTTTGGGGCCTCTTTTAATAGTGTGCAGACGCCGTCGGCCATGTTGGTTTTAATCCCATAAGAACTATTTTATTTGCGAATCCATATTTTTTCGTTATTTATTGACTAACATTTGTGTATGTGGTGTTTTCAAACGTTTATCATATTGCACATTGGGTTTGATTTTTATACTTTGAATACATACGGCTAGTTTAGAAAATTCAAACTAAATATTTTTGAAATAAAATAAATTATTTATTTGAAAAGCAATTCCAACGCGCAATTTCATTCTAGAACAAATGCAATTTGTTTGGAACAAAATCCACTGAAAAATAACCAACATGGCCGACAGCCTCTGCAGACGCTTAAACGGTCCACCACTCTTGAAACGTTTTCTATGCTGTAAATTATCATTTAAAAAAAGCTAACTCCATGAAAATGAAATTTGTACAGCATATGCTACGTTTCGTCGGGCCAATCTAAGTTATGTAGGCCAGGATACATTGATTTGGCTGATTGACGTATGAGAGTGTAAGCACAGATAGGAAAGGAATAGAGGTCACAAACAATAGTACGCTGGATGAGTGTCGAGTAGTTATTTCTCCAGTTTGCCATGTGATGTCAAGGCCAGCACCTTCTTAGTTCCTCCCTCATTTCCCTTAAATCCTCAAGGATAAATTAAGTAATTATTACCAAAGATGTAAAAAGATATGCATTAGTGTAATCCATTTATAACAGCCCCTGAGGCATTTGCTGTAGCAATAATAAAGCTACCTGTGTTTTTTCTCTGTGCCGTAAGCCTCTGAAAAAAACATAACATTAGGATGACACCAAGCCTACTACACGTTTTTCATTGCCTGATATAGTAAACCTTGTATCGTTAAGGACATTAATAAAAAATAAATTGAATATATTAAAAGTAAAACAAACAATCAGAATAATTAATATTGGACATTCTATGTCCACTATTCAATAAATACAATAATTATTACTATATTTGGTCTATACATAGTTGAAATTGGAAAATCATCTTTAATGTATAATAAAAACAAAATCACATACACTCAAATACCAATACTTATAGTTTAAGAAACAATTTCATCCTATATTTAAAACATGGAACATTTCTAAATAATAGAAAAAAAAGAAAAAAAACCACCATTGTTGTGTTTTTTGTTTTTTTTAATTGTGAAAGATTAGTAAATTGTTTAAAAAGAAAGACAGTATTAGTTTGAATAAACAAGGTACTAACAACATTTAAAAGAAACTACAAGATGGTGCACTTGATAAATATTTTTGACACAGGTTAAAACATTATTTTGTTACATAAGTTCTTATTTTTTAACCATTCCCATACACTCATGTATTATGTAATTAGAATGAAGATTGCTATTGTTATATTATAGCATCATCACACTCACTTTAAAGTGTTCCATTTTAATACAACACTTTTAAAAGTCTTTGCTATTTTTGAAAGATACCCAACGATTTTATTTAAAAAAACTAGTTGTTCTGCTCTCAGACATGGTCGTGGTTGTTTTGTGTGTATTTAGTATGTCGGGCTGGGTACAGTTATATTTGGACTAAAAGTTCGTGATTACTGACTACCACCCAACACGGATACTCCAGACCGCTCTAGTAGTGACCACGTAGATAACAAACATTGAGCGGATGCCATGTCAATATTAAAAAGACCAAGCAAGCATAGAACCAATCGCCTACAATCTCCACAACACTTCGTGCCCAAGTAGCTGGATTACAGCTCTGTGCCATTAGTGCCGACTCACATAGAGACTCACTAGTGAAAGGTGTAAAAATAAATCATGTCTATGTGGCAATAAGCAAGCCTGGACATTTTGGCCTTTTGTGAAAAAATAAAAATAAATAAAAAAAGAAAGACTACGGTACTATTTAATTTTAATATTGTTAACGATGCTTTCCCCTTTATTTCTACAAATAAGCATAGATAGTTGAACATTATTTTTCTCTGATTATGCTTTCAACGTTCTTGTTTGTTAGTTAGTTTGTTTTTTGTTGTTGTTGAATACATTGCATTGTTAAAGTGAAAACAGGACAAGAAGACAAAAAATATTGAGATAGCAACGCGTTTTTTTCATAATAGTACAAGCATAGAAACTAAACAGAAACACCTTAACAGACATGAATCAAAAGCGTACACCATTCCTTGCTGTAAGATATTTCAGATCAAAATTAAAATGTTCTGTAAACGGGGGTTGGTTGGGGTGGGGGTTAACGTGAATATGATTGCTTATTTGCATGTAACATTATTAAGACATCGGAGTCTTCAATAATGCTAACATAAATGTCTTTACTAAACTCAGAGTAAGGGAATAACATTAAGAAAAAACGTAAACAACAAACTGAAATGTAAAAATCAATGTCTTCAGCCTTTTTCTTAGAATTAAGATGTGAACACTTTCCAAAAAGCAAAATGAAAAATAAAAGACCTCACAGACTAAAAAAAGTGGTCCACTATAATGTGTTTATTAAGAAAAACAAATAGGCGCCCACCAGAATCACCCCAGAGATGGTCTGGCAACGTCGCAGCCTCCATGTTTAATGCATCAGGGGTTAGCAACCGGTTTCCTAGCCTGGGGCTCTGGGGAATACATCTTGCTCGATTGGGATCTTTATGTAGCTAATGCCATAAAGAAACTACATCATTGCCAGTATTGGAATCTATATCGTTATTCTCGGGTTATTTATATTCATTTCGACGTACATCGAGAAACCGAACGACCTTGTACTTTTCAAGGTCGAGTCGATGAACCGCGGGAACAAAGGTCTGGAGCTAAACACCATCATCGTCGTATCGTAAACGACGAAAATACCATCGTCAACTGGATTGTCCAGCGATCCAGTAAAAACTAATATGATATTAGTCTTGTTAAGTAGCATCCATCAAGATTATTTACAACCTTATTTATTTACACTACCAACGGCAAAAACTCCAATATAAAATTATTTGAACAGGTCAAAAAGAACACTCTTCCTCCATAAAACTATAAGATTATAATAAAATCTAAAAGTGACATAACAACATAATAGTAAATACCAGAATTGAACATTTAAATAGACGCAGATAACAATAAGCACAATAAACATTAGTTTTATGAATGCAACTTACAACAATAGCAGAAACAGCAAATTAAAAAAAATATATAACAAAATAAGCAATGACAAAATACAAAAATGCAGATAGAAAAAAAAATACAAACTTAAAAACTATAATTAAAGCCATTAATAAGTAAGCTTAATTTACAAATAAAAAAATCCTTAAATCGTAACCCTAAACTATTTGCAACAGAAGATGTATACAAATAACATATTCAATTTATAACTTGTCTTTAGACATGTTGCAACAGATTATTATAGTAATTACTATTATTATTATTATTTGAAGGATACTAGATTAAGAACAATTATTATTTTATTCACAATCGTAAGTGATCCAAAGCTGGCAGAAATTCAGACGAAAGTTTCTTCTTGAATAAGTTCAAAGAGTCTCCAATGATGTTTTGCTTTAAAGGGGATATGTTGCGATTTATATTGAGATGTTTGAATTAAAGTATAACATTTTATGGATGTTCATATTATTTATTTATTTGTACACCTCTTTTAAGAAACCGATTGTAGATATTTGCGTATGTATGAATTTCAAATGAGTGTGTATAAGTGAATATATTCTTAGTTGCGAATTAAGACGGACTATTCATTATAAAGTATCATTCATTAATAGCGGAATGATAAATGAACATCTGGTGGTCTAAAATTTATTTGACTAAGTTTTAGACTGAACTGAGGACCTTTAGCTTATGGAGCTGAGTGTAATCAACAAAGCTACCGACCAATTACTCGAAGTGTCTAGCTGTTTCAACCGCATTACTCGCTCTGAACTTACAAGTAAAATACTTAAAATCTCTCCTTCAACATTTTATAAAAGTCGTTTGTTTTCAGCCAACTTTTGTTGAGGTGATCGACTAAAAATAAAATAATGTGTCCACAGCAATAATTGTTAAAAAAGTAAATTCACATGTCCTTCTACTTCACTGGATTGTCACAGTCGAGTATAGCCTATTTGATACTTGAAGTTCTCCCACTAGAAGTGCAGTCTGCACCGTGGTCGTCAAAATGGATTCTTGTGGCCTATTTTCAGTTAAAAATTCCTCTACCGAATAGTAAGGACCTCGTTGTAAGATGTTCTTTTAGTACTGACTTGAACTTTTCTATGTCATCCATGTTTCTCATTTCTTGAGGAATCTTGTTATAGATTTTTGTACAGGTATATCTTGGTCCATTTGAGCCTGACTAGACTTTACTAAAGGTACATGGATTTTCCCCTTTTGTCTACTAGGATACCTATGTACATCCTTATTTTTTATAAACGTCTCAGGATTTTTCTTTACTAACAACGCACATTCCAAAATAAACAACGCTGGCAGGGTTAATATTTTTAGCTGCAGGAACAAAGCTTTACAATGTGACAGATAATGTTCCTTACAAATGGTTCTGACTACACGTTTTTGTAGCAAAAATATGCGTTGGGCCATTTGGCTGTTTCCCCAAGAAATAATTCCATATTTCATGATGCTGTGGAAACATCCAAAGTAAACTTTAAAAAATACAACTTTTTCAACAATTGGCTGTAATCTACGTACCATGTAGCACACTGATGAAAGCCTTTTAGAGATGGATTCAATATGTTGCTGCCATCTTAGGCCACTACAGATGGTGATGCCTAGGTATTTAACGGATTCAACTACGGCTATGCTAAACCTTTCAAGTCGAAGCAGCGGCTATCTGGCTTTTGCGGTTATTTGACGTGATAAGACTGATCATGTCTTACACAAAAGCTATTATGTAACCAGTCATTGATATGTAGACTATAAAAACACTAAATCCATCGAAAATTTTATAATTATGTTAAAAATTAAGACAGCACAATTTTTCAAATAAAGGGAGTCTAGTGTAGATCTTAATTTGTGATGGGTGTAAACAAATTAACTGTAAATCAGTATCTATTGAAATTGGTAATTTCCATAATGTAAACATATAGTTAAAACATCGTTCTGATGAATTAGTCAGTTCGGTCCGATTAATCATAATCGATATCGATTTGATCATCACCAGGGAGGCTATTTCTTAATTAACTAAGGGGACTTTGATTAACGTTTGGGGTTCGGAGTCTGGTTGATAAATCGAAAAGACTAATGTAACAAGAGTTCCTTTGAAAAATTGATTTATTTTAAAATGTATGACTAAATATTTGTATGTTTAAAAAGGAGAAATCAGAGGTAAAATATTTTCTTAAAAATCTTAATAAATGTATGGAAATTAACAATTTACCAAGTTTCCCAAAGTTATCGTAGAATGCATAAATAACATAACTATTTATGATTTCACTTTAAATACTTTATCAGTTTAAATCTATTGGAAGACTGAAATGGATTTTAGTAGAGTTTGATCTTTTAGAGACACCGGTCTAAAGTTTTCTAGCGTTGAATCCAAAACTCTTCTCGTTGTTTTGTTGCTGAAAACTACGGAGCATGTTACAAAACCCCAATTTGTATGTAGCTTATATAAACGAATACATAAATATCCTTGTCAAAGTAATCAGCCTAGGACCAATATTCTCCCTATATGCATGAATTGGCCGTTCACCCGTTGAAGTATATTCACGTTGAAGTAAAACATTTCCACGTAAAGTTCCCTATATATTTTTTAATTTTTATACTACGCACGTTTTGTAAACAAAATTACACGCATTACGGCACAAAGTTACGACGAAGAAATAATCAGAAAACCCTTTTAATTTGAAGAAAAGTAAAATTGTACAAAAAGTAAATGTAAATGAGGAACACAACATTATAATTTGTGTGATTGGCAGCACTTGACATTCCCACTAAATCAAAATCTACCTAAAATTAATAAAATTATAGTTATATAAAAATTTAATAAACGAATGTAATCCAAATTATGGTTTGTAAGCGGTAGTTTACTGTAGTTTCCATCCCTTCTATTAAGGGATAAGAATTAATTAAATACATTCGTCTACCCCTAGATCCGATATTCAAACCAAGTACATGATTTCATACAATTGATGTAAATGTTGTATACATTTGTAAATAACGTAAAAGTTCAAAAGTGGAAAGTCAGGTATCTGGTATTTTTGAAAACAGAGTCAACCCTCTGTTTTATTTGTAACATACCTTAAGTTAACAAAAATTTAACTATATCCAGGTTGAAATAGGATAGATTAGGTTATGTTAGATCAGGTAAAGTTAGGTTAGTTTATGTTACGTCATGTTAAGTTTACATAGGGTGTGTTTACGTGGTCGAGTGGCGGGTCGAGTACGTAAACCTCGACAACTGATCCTGACCTTGTTTGAGCAACAGAGATGAAAGAAACAGAGGTCACATCCACTAGTGCGCTGAATGAGTGTCAAGTAGTTATTTCTCCAGTTTGCAATGCAAAGTCAGGCCCAGTCAGTACTGTTACTTTTCCAACCCCCCCCCCCTATTCGCTCCATATCTTCTAGGATATACTAAGTAATTTTTACAACAGATGAATAAAGATGTTGGCCTAAATTAGTTGTAATATATTTTTCACTACACTACTATGAGTTCAGCTGTTTTCGTTATGTGTTTACAACCTGCGAAACATCATATTTTCAACAGCTGTCTATTGTTTACTACCGAAAGTAACATTGTTTACAACCGAAAATTTTCCACAGTCAACAACACTTATTTTATTCCGTAGTGTAGTGAAAAGTATCGTTCAAAACTCGAGTGAAAGAGTTTTGCATGTTCTCGACCATTTGAAGTGCTCGACTTCAAACATATGGTCTCGAACATGCAAAACCCCACTTTCCACTCTTGTTATGAAATATACTATATTACTGTCACTGAGGCGTTCACTGTGAGCACAACGAAGTTACATATGTTTTCATTTTTCTCTGTGTGTAAGCTTACTATACATGTTTTCATAACCTGATATATTATGAACATATACATGAGCACGTCTAACATAGTTGCATGTACGCTGATTCGATAAAAATGTTGTAAAAAGTGGTGGTACTGAAATAAAGAAGGCCCCAGCTTCCTTCCATGGATTGCAGAACTAATGTTATAAAAATAATTCTAATAAATGAATAAATGCTAATAAATGAAATACATTCTTTAGTCTATATTCTAGATTATTATCTATCCCACCCAATTCTTGAGCACCAGGCATTACATTACATCAACAGTTAACATGTAATGTAATGTAAAATAGATCAGTACATTGTCGAGGAGTCAGTTGTGTGCCGTATCAGAGATCAGCCCCAAACCCCCATTACCCTGATATGGCGGATTCAATTACATTCCGTCACACGTGTACAAAAACTTTCCACCCCTCTTTTTTCATTACAAAACTCGGATTATAAAAAAAAACATTCGCAGAGCCAACATTTAAATTGTTTTACCCGTAACGTCCCAACAAAGGTCAGCAAAATGTATGTTCTTTGTAATGATGTTTGCGTTTCGTTTATTAAATTTCAAATTTAAGAATATCTCTGGAAGTATCGGCTGCATATTTTTAATATGAAAACATAGATATTTTGATTATTTTATTATTAGATATGACTTTACTATTTGTATTAACAAACAGTAAGAAACGTTACTATTTGTTAATACATAATCACCTATACGTAATATGTTGCAAATTGAATGACAACAGGGATATTAGAGACACAGATAAACTGAGTATATACAGACTGCTCGTCTCCAGTAGTGTTTATATACTGTTTTATGTACTTTGTGGACTGTCCGCTTTGCAGCGCGTCAAGCGTTTGTGGATTGAGCGTAGTTGTCACATCTGCCAGTATACAGTTATTGAAAACCCTTTCTTCACAATAATATATCAGGTAGAACAAAACTTTTTTCTAAATCCTGGACTTAAAGAAATGTATCGCCCTTATGTGGCACATGATTTAGGCACTGTACAGAGGTCACATCCAATAGTGCCCTGAATGGTTTGTACATAGACAATCGAAGTTGAACTTGAGTTATAGAAAATGGAGTGTCAACTGTTGAGTGGTTAATTTTCCAGTTCTCTGTGTGAATGGCAAGGCCAGCACCGTTGTCGATCGCTTCACTTATTCTTCTCTAAATCCTGAAGGATAAACATAGTAATTATTAGACAAATTATTGAGTTTAGCAATAGTGGTTATTGTACCTGAGGCGTTCGCTACGGCTATAAGAAAGCGATCTCTGTTAATTTTTTCTCTGTGGCACTAGGCAGTCACATTCCTAACTATATTTTTTAACCTGAGAGAGAGTCAGGTTAAGTGGTAGAAGGCACTTCAGGTTAAGTGGTAGAAGGGGCTTTCTAGTCCCTACTTCGCCTTGTTAAATAAAGACGTATTTCATTTCTATATTTGGAGTTTTTTTTTAAATAAAAGCAATCTACATTTAATGAATAATGAACACTACTTACAAAGGGACATTGAGTTGCAGTATGACCGCCGGTAGCAGTTTATTTTCTGTAGGTATTAACTTTCATTAACCTAATTTATATCTTTCAGAAGATATTCCATTTATAAATAAAGAACCGATGATTATTAGAGGCTATAAACAATCAGTAAACATGTTTGGGTAATTTGGTCAGTTGCATCAATAACCCATGTATGTGTCCTCTGTGAATCCTTTAGTTCTGAGAATGAGAAGTTGCAAACAGTTTAAAAATTGTCTGCATTTTCAGTTGTTCATTATTTATATAAACAAGAATAAGCTAATTAATATATTATTTAGTAACTATTTCAGAAAAAGAACTGTAGTAAAACTGGTTTAATTAACCGAAACTGTAAAAAAATAATAATAAACACATACACAAATCATGTCATGTAATTTTTAAGCGAATTATTTTCTAAATTTGCCCAAAACTGAACGAAATTTTGTATGTAATTTAATTAAAGTAAACGAATTAACATTAACGTAGAAAAATTCTAAATATAATGTTTAAAGCTTTAAATCAAATATAGACTTTCAGAAAATATGTGTTAATACGTTTTTATATTTTTAATGTCTGTCTAACTTGAACCAAACTAAAAACTATAAAAAAGGTACTTAAAGCATTATAAATCTGAACCAAAGCACACCCCTAATAAATTATATATTTTAATCCTGGTGTAAAGCAAACATTGGCCTTGTATTTTATGTAGAATCCGGATCACGTGGGCGTATCTGATTGGACGGCCATACTTACTCACGGACGAGCCAATTTCAGACTTATGTGGTCTAATTACTATCTTTTAAGGTCCAATCTTCCAATTATCTATACTAAATCTAAATAGGTCAATCAGTAATCAGTGCCGACTTAAAATAAACTCATGCCAATAAACAATCAATATTAAACTATAAATGTTATCGCTGGTCATTAACACCATGCAAAAAGATAGTAAACAAAATATACAGAATACCGAATAAGTTCATTTTAAAAATCTTACATAATTGTGTCTCCGCTAAATACATACGTATGTCAGCGGGGTCCAGCTTAGCTATAACATGAAATAAATGTTTATAGTAAATATAAAGTGATGAAATGAATTTGAATTTTAACGTATTATAGATAGTTAAATATTATTATAAACTGTGGCATATGATGGCAAATTAATTAACTTAGCGTAAAAGTGAATAAATGTTATTTCCTTCATGAAAACTAACAATTTTTACAAAATTAAAAATTGAAATTGAGTTGCGACTGTTGCTACTAATGTGGCCACTAGAAAAGATAAAACTTAATTTAACTAAAAATTAAAAAGAAAAGTGACAAGATCAAGCAAGTTAATTCATGTTTAGTAATTAAACAATGTAGTGTTCCCAAATACATGGCATGTTTATTCCTAAATAAGGGTTCTATACAAATGTTATGAGGAACGAACCTCTTTTAAATGTGAAGAGCTTATAAACCGTCTCTTTCCCCAACTTAAAAACAGGTTTTGACTGTCAGGTGTGATGAACATGTTCAGTATCAGCTTTAGCTACTTCTTCTGAGCCCAGACACAGAGAAAATATAAAAAGAGGTCCCTTCCTATAGTTTGTCTCGTTAGTTTGTCGAGTAGCTATCTCTCAAGTTGTCATTCTCTCCCTTATTCCCCCCCCCCCCCCAATATTCAAGGATAAACGTAATAATGATCACTACAGATGAACATCTGTTGTTATCTACATATCGGGCACTGAGGCGTTCGCTGTGGTCTTCATAAAGTAACCTCTGTTTATTTTTTTCTCTGTGGCTTAGGTTATTGTATCTACATGCTTTGTTGAGCTGGTAAAATATATTAGCATTGAAAATAAACAAAAATCCAGTTTATCAAGTAGGTAATCCCAGATATTCTTATTTGTAAAGTGACTCCTATCATACTAATCTTTAACCAAATGTGGATTAAGTGTTTTGTACTATGGAGTGTGTTCTGTGTACTATGGAGTGTGTTCAGTGTACTATGGAGAGTGTTCAGTGTACTATGGAGTGTGTTCAGTGTACTATGGAGTTTGTTCTGTGTACGATGGAGTGTGTTCAGTGTACTATGGAGTGTGTTCAGTGTACTATGGAGTGTATTCTGTGTACTATGGAGTGTGTTCAGTGTACTATGGAGTGTGTTCAGTGTACTATGGAGTTTGTTCTGTGTACGATAGAGTGTGTTCAGTGTACTATGGAGTGTGTTCAGTGTACTATGGAGTGTGTTCTGTGTACTATGGAGTGTGTTCAGTGTACTATGGAGAGTGTTCAGTGTACTATGGAGTGTGTTCAGTGTACTATGGAGTTTGTTCTGTGTACTATGGAGAGTGTTCAGTGTACTATGGAGTGTGTCAGTGTACTATGGAGTTTGTTCTGTGTACGATGGAGTGTGTTCTATGTAATATGGAGTTGTTCAGTGTACTATGGAGTGTGTTCTGTGTACTATGGAGTGTGTTGAGTATAATATGGAGTGTGTTCAGTGTACTATGGAGTGTGTTCAGTGTACTATGGAGTGTGCTCTGTGAACTATGGAGTGTGTTCAGTTTACTATGGAGTGTGTTCTGTGTACTATGGAATGTGTTCAGTATACTATGGAGTGTATTCAGTGTACTATGGAGTGTGTTCAGTGTACTATGGAGTGTGTTCAGTGTACTATGGAGTGTATTCAGTGTACTATTGTAATTAAAATTCTTCATTATAATGTTTCTATTTGAGTGTTTAAATTAATTTAATGTTTGTGGTGGAATTATATGAGTAGCATAGTAAACTCTACGAGTTTATGATTTACTCAGGTGAAAAGCAAAAGAATTTGATCATTGTTTTACAGTAATTCTAAAAACAATCGGATACTGTTATCAAAGCCCATCAGGTGTACTTAAAAACTAATTAATCAGTAACAATACGTTGCAATGAAAAAGTATCCTAACAATATACATTTAGTAAATAGAATCATTTTCTCTATTACCATTTTCCTTTGTATGCAACCCGAAATAGATAGGGTGAAGGAAAGTTGGTCTCTCCCTAGGCCACAAAACGTTTCTAAGCGTCCTCCATATTCCTCCATCCATGTGACAACGTAAGACATTATTTATTCAAAGGCCTTACAGACTCCTGCACTTTCAAACTTTTAATGGACCTCTCCTCTCTTCGCTAGCAACTTGATCACGAAACGTAGGCTAGTCAATAATCTCACCCTGCTTTTAGTTTGAGACATCACTTAATAGTGGTTAAAGCCTCTTAGGTGACAACTTACGGGGAATGAAGGATTTTGTGCTTGCCGGTGTTCAGGGAAATGAAAACCAGGGTTTGAAGATGTACTAGTCTTTTTTATTTGACACATAACTCAGTACGTATTGTATGCTGAGTTTATTAAAAATATTATATTGGTGATTGATATAATTTTGAATCAAACTCAATCCAAACCAATATATAGAAACTTTAATGTGAGGCCTTTCGTAGTATGTATAGATTTTTAACTAAATGAGAAGCATCTGATAATGATGAAAAAAGGCCTTACAATAAAGTTCCTAAGTATTGGTTTAGATTGTGCTTCATTTAAAATTATATGAGTACATAATATTTATATACATATGTGAATATTAAGAATAACTGGGGAGAGTGTAAATTAAAACATAAAACTGCTTGACCACTTTAATCTCAGCCCTAGATTGATCTGGAGAATAACAGGAAGGGTACTACGCAATTGATTGTAGACCCCACTGCTTAATTGATTAAGAAAGGATTAACAGAAAACCCATCCAGTGTTCGACAGCATTGGATCAAAAAGCCTCCATCCAAAAGCATCCATTCCAAAAGAATCTATCCACTGTTTTACAGCCTCAGGTTTATCAGGTGAAAAACAAAAGGATCGGTCCAGTGGTGTTCAGCCTCAGGTTTATCAGGTGAAAAACAAAAAGATCTGACCAATATTTTATAGCCTTGCGTTGATTTAATGAAAAAGGGGGAAGAAACCCCAAAATGTTTTTGTATCAAATAAGAAAATTGCTATGAAAGATTCGGAACAACGATATTCATACGGTCTAATAATTACAGGCTTATAGTTAAGACTGTTAGGAGTATTTCGGTCACAGCTGTTTCCGGCTTCTTCGACAGTAGGCTAAACTGTGGACAAGGTCGTGTTTAACAAGTAGGGCTTCCATCTCTCTTTGGCTATTTGTGTTACACTTTGAGGGTAAATTAATAGGAAGCATCTAAAGATTGTTTATACAATATGTAACAGCATTTAAGGATAATATTTATTAGTATTAATATTGGTTCAAAGTTTGAACCCTCTGAGTGCCAGTCAAATAAAAGTTGTATCATTCCATAGGTTTTACCCGAAGACCTTTTTTGTCGAAACGGTAAACGAAATACATTAGAATACTATATAAAACATATTATGAGTTGAAAATGGATCAGCAATCACCTAGCATTTCTTTTGTCATTGGGCCTTTAATTAATGACACTTTATATGGAATATTCAGTCTTCGTTTGTAACAATGGCTACATTCACTCATCTACCTCATCACAATAATTTGAAATTCATATTCTCCTATATTTTGACGATCGTCACCTTAAGAATAAATAAATAATTTGTTTGATTTTTAAACATTTGAAGCATTGTGTATTTCCAACAAATTTAACAATAATTGATTGTTGATCTATTATATTCCGAATTCCATAACCTATTTTATTTTGATAAAGTACAAATTTCAATTCAGAATCCAGCTAGAATTCATTTACATAATTCCTCCCTTATCTTCAAAATCATTAATTGAAAATTAAGTTTAAAAAAGAGCCATAATTAAGGATAATACTAAACACTAACGAAATACTATAATAAGATCGCGGTTAATGGTTGGCCTTCTGCTTTGAAAGTGTTTACCATCTGATAGCTAGTGGTAGACGCTACAATATCGGCGGCCGCGTGTGAGGTGAGCTTGGGTCTGCCTCAAACCACACCCCCTCCCTTCATGGGTTTACTAACCGGCTTTATCACTGATACCAGATTGACACCTTTGGGTCGGCTGCATTTGGATGAATTAGTGGACACTGCAATTCTTCTCACTCTTTGTTTAACTTATCAATTGTTAGTTTTTGTTAGTTCTCTGAAGTATGTGTATATAAATAAACACCCCGATAAATTCTTTGTAAATTCGTTATTATATTCAACGACGTACTTTTAACGCGCCCCCCTGAACCCAACGTAGACTACGTCTTAATGTTGACCAAGAACGTAAGATTGACCACCCCTTATACGATCCTTCACTAAGTAAGTTATATAATTAAATTCTACAAAATTGTAACCCTGCATATCAATATTAATACTATTTTGGGAATTTCTCGGAGAATAAGAAGGTACTCTGTCAGTAGACCTACTAGAATGTCTTAAATTGTATGAATTCATAAATAGAGCAGTGATCCTCCTTCGAACCTACCTTTATCATCAGTCAAATTATTATATTGTGGGGTTATTTTTTTATATTTTACAAAGTTTAGTTAATTTCTGTTATAGGCAGGAATCTTTAAAAAAATTCCATTTGGCCAAAATTCAATTAAAATTGTTATATTGAGAGGATACACGACAAATGAGTAACATAACCTACATAACCAAAGGAAAGTAACCTTACGTAATGAAACGTAACATAATTTATGTAACCTTTCAAAAACTCGACAAGTAATTTAACCTATTAAACCTAATGAAACGTAACCTAACCAATGAAAACTAATGAAACATTAAATAACATATCAAAACTAATGAAACGTAACCTAACCTATAAAAAATAACGAAACGTAACCTAACCTATCAAAACTAATGAAAGGTAACCTAAACTATCAAAACTAATTAAACGTAACCTAACCTATAAAAAAAATGAAACGTAACGTAACCTATCAAAACTAATGAAATGTAACTTAACCTATCAAAACTAATGAAACGTAACCTAATACATCATAACTAACGAAAAGTAACCTAAACTATCAAAACTAATGAAACGTAACATAACATATAAAAACTAAAGAAAGGTAACCTAATATATCAAAACTAATGAAGCGTAGCTAAACCTATCAAAACAAACCTAACTTATGAACCCTAATAAAACATAACTTTATCTATTTAATATAACCAAGAAAAAGACCTATACAAATGTATTATGCAAGTTATTTTCTGTTTTTATATCTGAACAAAAGTTAAAAGATTATATTTTTCTCTGTCCCTATAGATTGGCTCTTTTTATAAGATTGCTGACACAAAACTGATAAAAACCCAAAGTTTTTCTTCTAAAATTACAAACCCTTCCAGTTAGTAAGACACAACACAATGTTTTAAATGTTATATCCTGACAATGCTATATATTTCATTGATCAGGTTATAATATGGTTTATTATAACCTGATAATAAAACAATACATTTTGTCATAAGACAAAATGATAGCTAAAATCCCTCCATAAATACACTACAGAAATTACCCAAGAGAGTTAAAAAGTAGAGGAATGTAGCCACTGAACATGAGTTCAGAAATTAGATTCACCAATAACTTCAACGTAAGTCCGAAGTAAAAAGAATAATATCAATAGCATCCACATTTGCTATCGTGTATGAAAACAACAACACAAATATCTGTCAACAAAATATTTTGCTGGCAAGATTACACCAATTGTGACATATAAAATACATGCTAGAGGAAATTAAAGAACTCCGGCGTTCGTATATGCGCTCATAAAAGCATTGTAGAGTACTCCTGTTATTTTGTTGTTTATAAAATTCATTGTCGTAGAGGGACCTACAGCCAGCAGCGGAATATGGAAATAAGCGGAAATTGAAAAGTTAAAACAGAGGTGGATGGGTGGGGGGAGGGGTGAGTGGTTTGATGGTGGGCGGAGAGGGGTTAACGCGATTGTAAGGGCTTTGTACCTAATAGCATCTAGTTACTTGCTACAGGATGGTTACTCGAATCATCTGCCAATACCGGGATTGTTTTCACAAATAAGATCATCTGGTCGATTGTTATTCGGTAAATCGATTACGTGTAATATTCGATGATTACTTGTGTAAGAATTCCAACTGATGACTATTTTAAAACGTTGAAAATAATGATGGGGGAGTAAACTGGGTGGCTTCGTTGAAACAAAACACTGAATATAAAAAAACCTATATTTTTAGAGGAAAACACTGTCTAAGATCAAGACGACTTTTTAATTATTCTAATGTGATCTGCATTATACAACTGACAATAAGATTGTATTAAGTATACGGTTCGTTGACACTAAATTTTTCTTGACAGAAAATTGACACTAAAAGATTCTTTGAAATGTGCAAATTCTGCTATTGAGTTTGCATAATTGCTACTCAAAAGTTCTATAAGGTGAACACTGAATAGTAATCGACACGGCTGCCCTACAATCTCAATAACAATGAATATTTTTTCATAAAAATTAAACTTGTTTTATGTATTTACCGTAAATTTAAATAATGACCTTCAGATTGCCTGGAAACCTTTGACTTTTTGAGGAATTTCCACACATCCTATACACTGCCGTTCCACCCAGTAGCCAGACTGAGGCATCAGCCAGTGTTAAAAAAGAGGCTATTTTTAAAACAACGGCTTTTCAAAACTTGGAGTGTTACCTGTGAAGCCACGAGGTTCAAAATTCTAAAATGTATTAAAGCTAAATTAGACCGCATAATGAGTTGTGATAGCTACTATCTGACATCGGAAACACAGACACTATGGTAGGATGCCGCAATCAGTCTGCTTCTTTGTATATTCTGGAATAAATATTCTAGAAACCCTAGTATATTCTGGAAACCGTTGTATATTCGGGAAACCTTAGTATATTCTAGAAACCTTTTAATATCCCGAAAACGTTAATATATTCTGGAAACCTTTGCACATTCTGGAAACCTTGGAATATTCTGGAAACTTTTGTAGGTATTGATATCATTAATAAGATGAAATAAGTCTATATGACAAAGTAACATCTACAAAAGTGTTTAGCCAACTTAAAAAATGAAAGCCTTGAGAAAATATGCTCTAGACCTTTTTCTGTTACTTCACTACCACTACTTTGTTTTATCGGAATTACGGTTAGGTTAGGCTAGGTAAGGTACGGCTATTAAAGTTCATCACAAACTGGTAAATCCAATGATTGACTTACCGCCGAATGTGCTCTCCGTGTGTAAGTTCTTGGAAAGCGATAAGATAAGGCCTTCGATATTGGATTCCTAGCGGATAAGGAATACCACAGTGGGCGTAAAAATGATTGGGAACAGTTTTTAGAGCAATATAATATTTACCAAGCGGTAGTGAATTAACGGAAACAAAAAGAAACTGTTTTGAAACTGCATAAAAACTATTTCAAATCTCCTAAGATTTGGACCTATTAAATATGCTTTATTGAACGTAAGAATAAAGTTCACTCACATACTTTATCTATTGGCCGAAGAAACGTATTAGTACATGACTACAAGACTGCGTACTCGTGTAAATTGTTAAATTTTCATTAAGCATGTTACTTATCGGTAGAAATAAAACCAAGTGACCTTCGCTGAACCCACATTTATTATAAAAAAAGTAAAATATTATGGAGAGCGTGATGATTATGACCATATCAGATAGGACAGATTTTGGTGTTTTAAATTTTATGTTGTGACTTGCAATATTCAGGCTACTTTCTAATGTATTCTTGTGATTAAAAAGACAGTGTTTTAAGTAAATCCAACCACAAATTAAGTAAGGCATACACTTTTCAGTTCATTAGCGTCATGGGTTGTTACCTTCATTAGTTATTTATTTAACCATCAGAAGTCGCAGACATAAGATCATAAAGCCAAACCATACGGGTTATTATGACTCTTGTGCTTTCGACCACTCACAATGAATGAGTCTTCATAGGACCTAATGAATGCTGGTTTAGCATTCTTCCTGGCGACATAGTATTGTAATCCAGGACGGCTCAGCAAGCCACACACCCTGAATGGTCCCGATACACGCATGCTTATTACGTATACGTTGCCTTCAAGTCAATCGATATAGTAAGTTTGACACGCACCACGGGAAGGACCTGTCACAGACTGGTTATGACATGTTTATTTACTAACTCAAACTAGCGCTAAACTTCAAATACATTTAATAGCCAAATGATCGAACAAGTTTGTGAATAGTTTCCCTTGAATGTTAAGGCTGGGTATTGTGAATATTTACTAGCTCAAACTAGCGCTAAGCTTCAAATACATTTAATAGCCAAATGATCGAACAAGTTTGTGAATAGTTTCCCTTGATTGTTAAGGCTGGGTATTGTGAATATTTACTAGCTCAAACTAGCGCTAAACTTCAAAGACATTTAATAGCCAAATGATCAAACAAGTTTGTGAATAGTTTCCCTTGATTGTTAAGGCTGGGTATTGTGAATATTTACTAGCTCAAACTAGCGCTAAACTTCAAAGACATTTAATAGCCAAATGATCGAACAAGTTTGTGAATAGTTTCCCTTGATTGTTAAGGCTGGGTATTGTGAATATTTACTAGCTCAAACTAGCGCTAAACTTCAAAGACATTTAATAGCCAAATGATCGAACAAGTTTGTGAATAGTTTCCCTTGATTGTTAAGGCTGGGTATTGTGAATATTTACTATCTCAAACTAGCGCTAAACTTCAAAGACATTTAATAGCCAAATGATCGAACAAGTTAGTGAATAGTTTCCCTTGAATGTTAAGGCTGGGTATTGTGAATATTTACTAGCTCAAACTAGCGCTAAACTTCAAATAAATTTAATAGCCAAATGATCGAACAAGTTTGTGAATAGTTTCCCTTGATTGTTAAGGCTTGATTGATATTGTGAATATTTACTAGCTCAAACTAGCGCTAAACTTCAAAGACATTTAATAGCCAAATGATCGAACAAGTTTGTGAATAGTTTCCCTTGATTGTTAAGGCTGGGTATTGTGAATATTTACTAGCTCAAAATAGCACTAAACTTCAAAGACATTTAATAGCCAAATGATCGAACAAGTTTGTGAATAGTTTCCCTTGATTGTTAAGGCTGGGTATTGCGAATATTTACTAGCTCAAACTAGCGCTAAACTTCAAAGACATTTAATAGCCAAATGATCGAACAAGTTAGTGAATAGTTTCCCTTGAATGTTAAGGCTGGGTATTGTGAAAATTTACTAGCTCAAACTAGCGCTAAACTTCAAAGACATTTAATAGCCAAATGATCGAACAAGTTAGTGAATAGTTTCCCTTGAATGTTAAGGCTGGGTATTGTGAAAATGTACTAGCTCAAACTAGCGCTAAACTTCAAAGACATTTAATAGCCAAATGATCGAACAAGTTTGTGAATAGTTTCCCTTGATTGTTAAGGCTGGATATTGTGAATATTTACTAGCTCAAACTAGCGCTAAACTTCAAATACATTTATTAGCCATATTGTCGACCAAGTTTGTGAATAGTTTCCCTTGATTGTCAAGACTGGATATTTTGAATATTGTTCCCCCCCCCCTCTGTACTAGATAGACATTTTACGTTTTAAGCATGTTCCTTACGTGTACCGGGTACAGTTAGAGTGACCGCGTTTTTTCGTACAACGTACTGTAATCATTTTATTTTATTTTCTTGTAAATGTATTTATATATTAAGGATGAACAGTGAAATATATAAAATTCATGTATCTAGGTTAAGGTGTATGTTATATTACTCTTCAGCAATTTTAAAATCAGTAATTTTAATCTACATTACTAATTCGGCCTAGATATCTTCATAAATACTCCAGAAATATTTTCATAGTACGAAGATGACAGGATTGTTCTCATTTTTTTGTTTGTTTCTTCATGAAATGAAGGAACATTTTAAATAATCTTCCACACTTTTAGTTAATTACCTGTTCCATAATAAAAATAAAAAAAAAACAGAATATAAACTGTTTACTAGAAATTATTTATCAAATATAAACAACAATAATTGTATTGATTTTAGTGACTACTTAGGTTATTTTGTGGGAGTGTAATTTAAAATTCTCTTGTGCAGATATACAGAGAGCTATTTCTTATTACATAGATATCTAAACTTTAATATCCGGCCATTACTTTGGCATATTAAAATAAATTTAGTTTCAAACTTTCAAATTACCCCCAACTAGCAACGAGTGACAACTTGTTATATTTTTATTTACTGCCTGAATAAAGCACGTCCATTGTGAAACTTTTAATGGCTCCCAAACTCTTCTTTTTAAACTTTGAAACTCCATGTAAACTTTATCAGAATATCTATTAGCGTTCTTTACAATATTTTCTTGCTAAAGTTTCGCAAGCAATTGTGAAATGTTGCCCGGGACTTTGATAGCTTCAATATTTCTTAGAAATTAAGAGAGCAAACTTTTCGTCTGAAAAAGTAGTTGCTTTTCCTGGGGCAAAATAAACATAATCATTATTTACATTCGCAGATTATTTACTAGCTTATCAACATGATAAATAAAATAATTTTACCGTAGTTACTCTACTGGTGCTAAATACTGTAGTTAAAATGTTCCAGCTCTTCAGGTTCCATAAATTATAGTTAAACGACTACAACACCGCTGGTATTTTAGTTGATCGATTCATAACTCTTCGGTTTCGACAGGTAACATATTGCATTTTACATACAAAATCCACAACTCTTCAGATTCCAGATATTGTATCTAAACTAGATAGTTTCTCCTATTATTAGATAGAAACCAGATATTGTTTCTAAACTAGATCCAATCTCCGTATTTGATGGATTCTATGGTCTTTAGATTCACGATCCCAAAACACCTTGAACTCCAGATGTTATAGCAAAACGATCCCCAATCTTCGTGATCAACAGGTTCTATGGGCTTTAGATTCACAATCCCAAAACACCCCGGATTCCAGGTATTGTAGCTAAACGATCCCCAATCTTCGTGTTTGACAGGTACCATGTGCTTTAGATTCACGATCTCAAAACTTTTCGGATACCACATATTGTAGCTAAACGATCCCCAATCTTCGTGTTCGACAGGTACCATGTGCTTTAGATTCACGATCTCAAAACTCTTCGGATACCACATTTTGTAGCTAAACGATCCCCAGTCTTCGTGTTCGACAGGTACCATGTGCTTTAGATTCACGATCTCAAAACTCTTCGGATACCACATTTTGTAGCTAAACGATCCCCAATCTTCGTGTTTGACAGGTTCCAGTGCTTTAGATTCACGATCTCAAAACTCTTCGGATACCACATTTTGTAGCTAAACGATCCCCAATCTTTGTGTCTGATTAGGTACCATGTGCTTTACATTCACGATCTCAAAACTCTTCGGATACCACATATTGTAGCTAAACGATCCCCAATCTTCGTGTTCGACATGTACCATGTGCTTTAGATTCACGATCTCAAAACTCTTCGGATACCACATATTGTAGCTAAACGATCCCCAATCTTCGTGTTCGACATGTACCATGTGCTTTACATTCACGATCTCAAAACTCTTCGGATACCACATATTGTAGCTAAACGATCCCCAATCTTCGTGTTCGACATGTACCATGTGCTTTAGATTCACGATCTCAAAACTCTTCGGATACCACATATTGTAGCCAAACGATCCCCAATCTTTGTGTCTGATTAGGTACCATGTGCTTTACATTCACGATCTCAAAACTCTTCGGATACCACATTTTGTGGCTAAACGATCCCCAATCTTCGTGTTTGACAGGTACCATGTGCTTTAGATTCACGATCTCAAAACTCTTCGGATACCACATATTGTAGCTAAACGATCCCCAATCTTCGTGTTCTACAGGTACCATGTGCTTTAGATTCACGATCTCTGAATTCTTTGGGTACCACATACTGTAGCTAAAGAATCCCCAATCTTCGTTTTTGACAGGTACCATGTGCTTTAGATTCACGATCTCTAAACTCTTCGGATTCCAGATATTGTAGCTAAACGATCCCCAATATCTTAGAATGTCTTCAGGTTTAACAAGTTCATGTTCTTCAGTTAAATTCCCCAAATATATCTCATAAGATCCTACAAGTACGTTCAACTAACCTAATTCATGATTACTATCGTTATCATAAAATCTTTCTTCAGCATAGTTGTAAGAGATCATTTAATCCACCGCTTACAAGGACGGCAGTACATTTAAACCCACATTTCATAGCACGTGCTTGTGTAACTGGGATTCCAGGCTTCCCTGGGTTTATTGGACGTAACGTACTTTGGATCTTCCAGGAAGCAATGCGTCCAATTTTATAATTGAGGTTAACTATGTTAACAGATTGTTAAGACGACTTTTATCTGATAAATTCCTCATGTTATTTCAAATGTCATATAACTGTTATTGTGATAATCAATTCTCATTACACACGTGCAGTAAGTGGTCAATAACTTTAGTCATATAAATAGTTTATTTGTTTTAATGTCTGACTAACAGTTTTAAACAACTCTATAATTGTTGCAAATGATTAAAAGCATGGATTGATTTCATTTGTGTATTTATAATATAACATATGCGCTTACTTCACAGAACTATAATTTCTTTACGGGATAACTAATTGGGGAAAAATGATGCAAAAGAATTATTTCATTAATGTTTTAATTGTAACATCTTATAATTAAATTTATTAGAACATTACAGTTATTGAGATTAGCCACAGATAAAAAAAAATACGGATGACACTTTCGTATTGGTGCAGTGAACGACTCAGTGTCAGTTATAAATAGATTACAATTTATGTACATCTTTATACATCTGTAGTAATAATTACTAAGTTTATCCTTGAGGATTTGCGGTGAATAAGGATGGGACTGACAAGGTACTGGCCCTGCCATTACATGACAAACTGGATAAATAACTTCTCAACTCACTAACTCTACACACACTCATCACATTATTGAATGCGGCCTCTGTTTCTTTCTTCACTGTGGATTGACTATTAACATTAATATCAAATTAAATTAAATAAGTGGACATGGTAAGAAAAATTGTATCACTCATAATTTAATGTTGTTTTCTTTCTTTCTTTCTTTCTTTCTTTCTTTTTTATGCTAATTCCATTAAAAATTGGTTCATAATTGTGATTTATGATAGCTATTAAATAGTTACCGGTATACTTTGTTTTAAAACCAATTTACTGTTAAAACATATAATATTTATTGTTAATTTTAATTTTTTTTATTTATTTATATTTGTCTGTCTATATTAGTGGCTTTTTAAAATTATTTACAACGTTATTGAGGGAAAATGGCCCAAACCCCTTTACAAAATTGTAGTCGACATTCTGAGATTTGATCCTGACACCATCTGATCTTCAATCATAAGTGCTAACGATAATCTAGAGAATTTCAGATTAAAATATGTCAAAGATATTTTTAACCATCACTGTTCTTTGTCGGCGAGCGTGCATGATCTTTTTACCATGATGTGTTATTTGTTGGTATTTGTGTGTTGGTTTAAAGTTGGTAAGTGGTTGTTTTTATATGAGATAATAAATCAGAGTGAATCGGAATTTACGGTACTTTACCCTGTAACCACAAACGTTGTGACCGCAATATGACCACAACATGACCGCAAGAACAACGTGACCACAATGCACACGTTCTTCTCTTGGGCTTTTAAAAACACGAGCGATTCTCTCACATCTACTAGTAATTTGGAAAATAGTTTTTATGAACTTGAACTTTGTTTGGGTATGTAGCTTTAATATCTTTACACTACGGAAATGTAATTCGATTACTAAAGGATAGAATCAACCTTTAAAAGAACTAGAACATTGCTGATGATGAAGATTATAAGCAAAAATAAATAAACAGAAAAGTTGATTTAAAAAAATTTCTTAGTATTCTTTCGTCTCTCGTGGTAAGCCCATATTGCACAATTGAGTCATGAGTCAAAGACTGAGGCCGAAGGCTGAGGTGGAGCGAAAGCAGTGAGTAAGCTATCACACTGAACCACGTAAACACATTCACCCATACATCCATATACACCCTATATCATTCAGTACGTATTCGAATATACACTTGACGTACGCACCGCGAAATGCACAACCCTCCCACTTCCACTGCCATTCAACAAACTCACACATACTCCAACGTGACTCACACATTACGAAAGCACACCATCTATCTCCAACTGTCATTAGGAATTTGGATGCACACTCTTCATTAATTTACATAATAATTAACCGTAACTATTTAAGTAATATTAAATAAACACTTGGACTGGGGACTCCCTTGTACGACTCATATGCCGACCCCGTAACTCTCTAGGCTCGTGTCACATCGGCCCCTGACCTCGGTTTGTGATTCGCTACCACAACAGCCGGACTATTAAAAGCATCGGATCAAGGGTTTATTATTGCTTTTGTTTAGCAGCTGTTTTTTATGTTGTAAACAGACGCTTTAAACAAGCACAAAATACGCAATGTTAACACAAACATAAACATTATAAACGCAAACAGCTGTTAATCTATGTATACCAATAAAACACGGTAGTGATAGGAAATCAGTGGAGTTGTTCGCGCAGAGCCTAGGAAATTTGTTTAGGTTATGATATTTTAAGAACATCCTTGGGCCGTTAGTTTCAAATTAAACGTTAGCTTTCTTATCTTCTCCCTAGCTCGAAAGATTGCTTGAGACTCGAATCGCTAACGAAATTAAACTTATAGACACTATGTTGTTGAGTTTCTAAAGAGTATGTCGGTGTGTTGGTGCCTACTTGATTCTTTACCGTCTAGACAGTAGGCACCCCGAGTTGGCGGGGAGGGGATGGAGACAATGCCGCCTGATGACTGCCACCTGTCACCAGCTGGCCCTAACGACCTCCCTCAGCCTCTGGACCACAAGGTGGGATTTCCTCCCCCTACCGCCAGCCGACACTATAACTTCCATTCAATTCGTTCTTGCTGGGGTTTAGAAGTGAGATTCTTTTACCACGAACAGCGGTCACATAAGTATGTACTTGTTCTGAAGTGGATGTTACCATAGCGAAGACAGAAACAGAGATCGAATCCAATGTGTGTCGAGTAGTTATGTCTACTGTTTGTCATACGATGGCAAGACCAGAACCTTGTCAGTCCCCCCTTATACTCCCAAACTCTCAAGGATAAATTTAGTAATTATTACTACAGACGTGACTAGTTCGCTGCAGCCATAAGAAAGCAACCTCCGTTTCTTTCTTCCCTGTGAAGTTACATTGGAAGGTGATGTTAAGAGCTTACGTTCTTACATATCCACTCATTTGTATATAATATTTCTGTATCGTGTTGGTCTAAAATGGCATACATGACTTCCAAATTTATTTTCATCTAATTTAGTAGGCTACTTGTCTTCATTTATTTATTTAATCCATTTCAATATGATTTGTGCAAACATAAACATTTAATTTAAGTGACTGGTAAAGTGTGCGCAGCTGCTTTTACGATTTCCTTCTTACTTTTACTCTGTCCATTCCCCATAGACTATTGATCAGTACAGGGAAAATGTTCAGACAGTGTAAGGGGGTGAACCAGTACCAGTACCAGAATAAATAAATATTAAAAACGATTGAACCACTTTAACAGTGTTGAATTGAATTCACATTGGTGTTTGTTTTTTTTTTTTGTTTGTTTTTTTTTGTTTTTTTTTTTTTTTGCAGTAAGGCACTTAGATGTTGACCATTTCTAAATCTAAAAATATAAACGGGCTTAGGATAAGAACGCCTTTATTTTAATACCACATTTGACTATGTTAATATAGTGCAATAGGCTACTTAATTTTTGCTGTAATTCGGAAAATAAAAACTGTCTCCATAAATGTTGGAATTAATTATTATTTAATACTAAGACACCGATCGTAGAAATAAGAGCGAATATGAGGAGCGAATGAGTGTGATGGTGTTGATGAACTAGTGTAGTCATTGCTACTCACTAAGATTGACTATTATTTAGAAATAACCATTTATTAATAGCCCAATAACCAAGTCATATAAGGCTGCTACAGCTTTACGTGGAATCCGAAACACGTACTAATGGTCTGATTTTCAGCGAAATATACAAGCTTCATACTCAGTTCTCTTGTAGATTACCACTCAATATAGACCCCAGACTTCTCTACTAGTACTGTTTACGTCGATGGTTAACCGTTGAGCGGTTGTCGTGTCTGTAAGAGGATCAAACATAGGACCCATCTCCTACAATCTCCACAACACTTTGTTCCAAGTTGGATTACAGTACTGCACCACTACTGTCGAGGTATAGACTTGAAGTATTGTTCAAGGTCAAAGTTCAAGGTTTGTCGTAATTCCTGAATTCCTGGCTAAAGATATTAAAAATTACAGGTAAAGTCAGTTGAGAACCAAATCAATAACATGAAGCTATGTGTGAAATCTATTACAGTTCTGTCAGTTAAAGACATTTATAGATATGTGCACAGTTATCTTATCGAAATATGGGAAGCAATTATTAATACATCAAGTTATGAATGGGCATTCTACTGCACTCGATGTCTGCACGGATCACATTAACATGGACCCGTAAACAGTGGTAATGGAACCTGTATGGAAATAGAGATGGAACGTAGGAAATGGAATCCATTTTGGAGGAGTGCTGCCCTCTAACGACCAATTAAAATTCATTGCAAGTTTATGTTGATACGTCTGTTTAAGGAGGGGTGTTTGTGTTATGGTCCAGTTGTATCCAAGTTAGGAATAGTTAATATTATATTTCAATCCTTAACAATGTTGGCATTTTCAGTTTTATTTATTAGAATACGGCAATAAAAACTTACAAAGTATGAACTATTCCATTTCAAATAAATTGGGCATATCGTTAGCCAAGTGGTTAGCACTTCTGCCTCTAATGCAGAGTTTCACGTTTTCAAATCCTGAGAAGTCCATTTAAATAGGAATTTTGACCGTTGGATCTTGACGAAATCTGAATACCATGTCAAAAATGCCACTGGAGTATAAAGAAAAAAGATAGTAAGAATAGTAAAAAAAAAAAAATATTGTAACTTCCGGCAAAAGAGAGCAATAGCTAAATAAACACATACAGTTAGAAATAGATTACAACTAATGCATGTCTTTATAAATATGTAGTAATAATTACTACGTTTATCATTGAGAATTTGCAGATAAAATGGGAAGGGGCTGAAAGCGGTGCTTTCGCAGCTATTCGTACTACGCACTGGAGAAGTAACTACTCGACACACATTTAGCTCACTTTTGAATGTGACTTCTCAAACAACAACACCACGTAACTACTCATCCCGAGCTTAAGCAGGAGAGTGCATAAGATTGATAGATTATTGTAACACCCCCTTATATAAATAACTGCTTAGATGATCTCATTTTCTTCACATGTAGGCCTACTTTGGGTTAATAGGAATAAATTATCAACAGTAACAAAGTAGTAAACAAGACAAAAATGATAAAAAGAACAATAACATCTGAAAAAAGAAAAAACATACCTTAACAACAACAAACCGTTGTTTTTACTGTCACTAATAATTAAAGACAATAATAAGGAAACATACTAAAAAAGGCAAAAATAACAAACCAGTACAGTCGAATACAAGACAAAATCGTAAAAATACAGTAAAAGTCTTACTGGGAAGAATGTTAACGAACAGAAACCCTTATAAGTAACATGAATAAACTTAAAATAATAAACATAAATAAAATATAAACAAAAATCAATTACAAATTAATAAAACAATACGCCAAAACTAACAAAACCATTCTTCGTCGTAGTATTATTACATGATGTACAAATTCTCGCAAAACTAAGAAATATTAACGTCAGTTAAAAAACCATTGGGAAAGAAATACTAGTTTTGTTTCACAGAATAAATTATTGTAAAAACTAATTTTATATTCATGACTTGGAAGGAAAAGAACAACAAAACAGATGTAACAACAACATGAGAGAGAACGATAAAGAGTTGTTTAGGTTAGGAAAATGGAGGTCGTTAAAATAAATGGCTCTATTAGTGTCACGCAACCTGCTGAATGGAACTTGGGAATTGACAATAACTTAGTTCGTTTTATTTATTAACAATTAACTGATAAGATTGAATATTGAGAATGAGAATACAAACCTAGATTTTCTGTCCTGTAAGTTGATCGAAATGGTTTAATTTGCACTAAAGTAACGATTAATCATCATAGCAAATGATACGTAGGATTGATCTAAAATGTTATTAATAATTTAATTTTCAGTTAAGACAAAAATAAACTATTTAACTTATTTCAACCGAACTATTTCTTAATGTTAGGGGGGGGGGGGTTAGAATGGTCGGCTATTTTTGATCTATTTTATATAAGTTTTAAGGAAATGTATTTCATTTTTTACCTATGTTATGTATCTTTAACAAAATTAATTATACGTAATAAAACATTTGGTTAGTATTGTAATTTTCTCAGTTAAAATACTATTTTATTGCTTAAAATTTTCATTTGTAATATTAACATTAGAAATCAAAGCTTTTAATAAAGTTTGGTTCAAAAAAGCTCATTCGATTTTTGTTTGTTAAACAAATAAAAAACTTAGACCTCCTTGGGTTTAATTTAGGCCTACCTTCGTTAAATTATTTTACAAATCAATAAGTTTTTGTACGTCGGAATTCTGAAAAAAACCTACATTTTTACACCTCTCCCAGTGAAAATTTTGATGGTAAAGCGTTATAAGAACAAAATGCCAGTAACAGAATTACCTCAATTCCGGCAGAACATTGGTAAACAGCTGTGAAACGATTTGCCATTTAAAGTGTGGATAAATTGACAACGTTTCGGTTTCTGCAACACCTTCTGCAGGTGTTACAACGTTTCAGATGGCAAAGTATTGGGAACCAGTCGTTTTCCCACGAACGAAGTAAAATGTATGCAGTAATTTACAACTATATGAAATCATCAGATGCAAATATTTTTTACTTAAGATTATATTAGATCCTAAATACATTCAATTCATGTTGTTTCATAACGCTAATAGATTCAAATAATAATATGCTTATTTCAATAATCCGAAAACGACGTAGTCTACTCGTCACGAAATACCCGGACCACTGAATAGATTTTGCACCACATAGGAGCTACCAGATGTTTTGCACGTTTTTAAATATTTGAATTTTATGTAAATATAGAGTTTTCATAGACATATGTTAAGATAATAAATACAATTCACATCCACGTGCATAGTTGTGAAAAGTCCTAAATATCCACGTGCAAAACTATCAAAAGTCCTAAACATCCACGTGGACAACTGTCAAAAGTCCTAAACATTGACGTGCATAACTTTCAAAAGTCTTAAACATAAATGTGCACAACTGTCAAAAGTCTTAAACATCAAAGTGCACAACTGTCCAAAGTCCTAAACATCCACGTACACAACTTTCAAAAGTTTTAATCATCAAAGTGCACAACTGTCAAAAGTCCTAAACATCCACTTACACAACTTTCAAAAGTTTTAATCTTCAAAGTGCTCAACTGTCAAAAGTCCTATACATCCACGTGCACGGCTGTCAAAAGTCCTAAACATCCACGTGCACAACTGTCTAAATCCCTAAACATCTACGTGCACAAATACCAAAAGTCATAAACATCCACGTGCATAACTGTCAAAAGGCCTAAACATCCACGTACACAACTTTAAAAAGTTTTAATCATCAAAGTGCACAACTGTCAAAAGGCCTAAACATCCACGTGCACAACTGTCAAAAGTCCTAAACATCCACTTGCACAATCGTCAAAAGCTCCCTTTGATTAAGAACCGTAGTTGTTAGGAAATTAAATCGGGTCTGGCAGTAAAGGTTTAGAATATTATGATTGGTATTTCATTTGAACTTTTAATGCGATACAAAAATAAGATAATTAACATTTAGAGCCAACAATGTGTGTAGATATACTTAACTATACTGTTTTTACTGTTATATTTTAAAATGGAGTAGTCTTGTATCATTTTTTGAACGCGATGGCAATTGCAAAAATAATAATACTACATAGAAGGACATGTACTAACCTAAAAAAATCAACATGATATGAAAGTTAAAAACAAGTAAATTATTTACTGTCTGTTAAGTAATATAGTAGTTTTCTCTGTAAACTGGCCATTTTGAAATGAAATACAGTTTGAATTAAGACTAAACAATTTTGGAGAAAATCTAAAAGAAGACTATTAATTCAAATGAATTTATGAATATTAAATACTACTGAATTAAACAACTGTATGTTATACATGCCAGTCGTAATAAGTTACACTCAGTCGAAATAACAGTTACACTCAGTCGTAATAACAGTTATACTCAGTCATAATATTAGTTATACTCAGTCGTAATAACAGTTACACTCAGTCGTAGAAACAGTTACACTCAGTAGTAATAACAGTTACACTCAGTCGCAATAACAGTTACACTCAGTCGTAAAAACAGTTACACTCAGTCGTAGTATCAGTTACACTCAGTCGTAGTAACAGTTACACTCAGTTGTAGAAACAGTTTCATTTAGTCGTAATAGCAGTTACACTCACTTGTAATAACAGTTACACTCAGTCGTAATAATCAATAACAGTGATGTCATAACGGTATCTGTTTAACCCGTGGTCCTGCAGTGTCCTGTTAAAAGAAAATCAAGTCACAAACCCAATGATCCTGTACCCTAAACTGATAATGGCTGCCATAAAAACAGGAATTAACCGGCCAGGGCCAGGGCTTAAGTCGATAAATGTGAGGGAACATGGTTAGCCAAAATAAAAGCAATTCCTGCTTTGTAACCTGCCTTGTTTTCGTTTTTCAGATAATTTTGTTTTCGACACGCTGTCATGAAAGAATGCAGTATTAAAATAACAAATCATAACGTTGCCCTAATGTTGAATTTTGTTTTCCTACATATAAATGTGTTTTACTTTGTTACTCTGCATATAAAACAGAGATTGTTTATTTTAAAAACGTTCAGTTATGTACTTTAAATTGGATTTTAGTACAAATTGTTTACTAACTAAACAACAGTTTACTCTTGGTAGTAGTGAACTTTAATATATGCTTAAACAAGCTATTTGATTCCCAACGTTTAAACATGACATTAACACAAATTACATGTCCTAACATGCAAATTAGGTTTTAAAAACTGAATTTAAGATTAAATGAGCCACAGCTTATTTTTCTAAGGCGTGCTCTGAATGATTGCAGTACTAGAAAAATAATAATAATCGGTATCCCATTCTAGATGTTCAATAATTGTTTTATAAGTAATAAGAAAACCTTTTAATTTCGGGCTTAATAGGTAACAAAGACTACATTCATTGATGGGCGTATGTAATGATGACAATCTTTATATAAATGATAATATATGATACATGCATTTGATTATAACAATAAATTAATTTAAATGTGGTCTATTTGAATGTTAAGCTGTTTTCCATGACCTGCTTTAAGAGGTAAAGTCTTTTTACAATAAAAAATCCAACATTTAAAGCGGATTTTTGGTTACTGAAAAGGTCGGTGGTATAGTTGATTTAGGCCCAACAAAAAGATAAAAAGTTCATAAAATGAAGATCTCAGGTTCAAACCCAATCAGAGTCGATGGAATTTTGAAAATGATCAGCTGATAGCAGCCGGATGTTTATTTGTTGTTGGGAAAAATTAATGACACTTGCTAAGGTACAGCCGCCTTATTGAAACATTATGTACTTTGACTCATGTACTGTTAGTCCAATCCATATCTTGATGACCAGCGTCATAAGAAGAAATAAAAGTTTGTCCGTTTCCTAAACTGCCAAGTTACCGCTGGGAAGTCGACAGCACTATGGTGGACATTCAATTTTACCTTCAGAGGGCCAAAACATGCTTTTAGATTTCAACTTTACAGTTCGTGTTTATTATTATAATGAGTTACAGCATTGATTTTATACACAAATAGATTTCCCACCAAGTTAAAAGTTGAATCTCAAAATATCAGCTGTTTTCGTGGTCCATTGTGGAGCGCTAGTGTAGTCCCATGTAAATGTAATGCAGTTTAAACCAGCTGTAGTTGTGGGCCTCAATAACTTACAAAACTACAGGCACAAATATTCCTAGTAGATGAGATATCTATTGTAGGTGATATAATCAAGGGTTATAGTGAACTTGTATGATTAGTAAAGGTCCAACCTAATGAACCAAAAGTTCATAATATAAGTTTTTTAATATAACATAGTCAAGAATGACATGTAAAGTTTCACACATTTAACTGAAGGAAAATTATTTAAAAACTCAATTTATAAAAAAAGAAACCCAATTTATGGTTCACTAGAATTAGTTTTTCACCTATCAAGTAACAATTCAAATGTTACGGTATAATCATTATTATGAAACTCGTTTAAATAGAAGCACATGTTTTTTGGAGCGAAACAACCATTGTTAGGATGAATAAATTAAATTTTCGTCAAGGTATTTAAAAATATAAACTCCAATATGCAGTAGTTACTTTCAACTACTATCCTAAATAACACCAGAAACACAAAACAGCTGTTCAACAATCACACTGTCCATAATAACTCTATAGTAACTTCATTTTGAACATAAAGTAAGAACTAACTACTCTTAACTACCCATTCCGAGATAGTTAAACGGTTTAATGGCCGCCGTAAACACAAAATAGCTTAGATTAAATCACGATAAAATTAACAAGTATATAAGAAGAAACGTTAAAATGTCGAGGCATAAATACGGAGCTGTCCAGGGCACAAAGAACAGACGCAATTAATGACAACTCCCCCTTAATGACCTCTAATTCAAAAAATGACTAAAATGTTTCTTTCATTGAGCTACACGTTTTAATTAATACCGAATGGTTAACAGTTTATACCCTTCTACAAATATTGTAATTTGAGTTGCGAGAGATGTTTCAGTGATTTACGTACGGTAGGGCTACTCGTTAAATGTTGCCTAAGATAATAAAAGCAATTAAAATAAATGTAGTATTTTATTTCGTGAAATTTGTTTTGTTGAAGTTAAGGCAATTGCATGTCGATTCCTGGTTTTTCTTATTCTTTATTGTTGCTGGATATAATTTTTAAAGTGCTATACTTTTCAAGGATTGCTTATATATTGATACACATACGGAATTTTTCAGCATTAGGTTGCAACCAAACAAAACGAAAACGAACCGTTTTGATTATTAATAAAAAGAAAAGATAAATCTATCTTATGAATAAGTGTTTGTGTGTGATGAAGTAGTAAAATTTATGTATTAGGATATTAGAAAGTGCTCCCAAAACAGTAGTAAAGTGTGTTTCGTAAACGAAAAATGTATCAAGAGATTAGAAAAGAGTGTGCCTCATATACTAAGAAAAATCTGTGAAATAACATATTCAGAAAAAAGTATGAATATATAAATATAACAAACGTGTGTAACAAAAAAGTTGAAACACTGTGTTAACATAATTAACTGTGCTTTTTCGTAATATTGTGTGACGTTTCGCATATTTGTAATTTAAACCAACACGTATTGTGCTAATTAAGAACATATTTATCAGGATATCAGAAAACACGATTAGGAAAGCAGAAAAAATACGGAACATTGTATTCATAGGCACACAAACATATATGTATCAGGCAAACAGGGGGGAAATGTTCATCGCTCAAGCAATTAACAAGTGTGAATGTACTGAAAAGTGCATTAGGTGATCAGGAAAATAAGTATATGAAAATCACTGGGAGAAACTTTATTTATACTAAAACGTTATAGAATTATCAGATATGATATTGAACAATTTCCACGACCTTATAATTAAGACTACACTTGACCTTTACGCAAGTAATTTAGTTCATGAGAAATTATAATTTTTCCTCCACAGAGAAGCAAGAAACAGAGGTTGCATCTAATAGTGCGCTCAATGTGTATCGAATAGTTGTTTATCCAGTTCGTCATGGGGATGGTAGGACCAGCACCTTGTCAGTACTTCGCTTACAAATTCTCAAGTATAAATGTAATAATTATAATATTACTACACATGTATAAAGGTGTACATTGGTTGTAATCTATTAATAACTGCCACTGAGGTGTTCGCTACGGCCATACGAAAGTGACATCTGCACCTTTTATCTCTGTGTACTAATACAATGTCTTGGTTAAGTGTAACATTGAGTTTATATACAACAGCATATTTTATTATTTATTTGCGATTATGAATAATGGCAAATCGTTAAGATAAAATTCGGCGTGGGTTTGTTTATTTGTATTTAACATTCGTAATCATTGGGAACATTTGCGTATTTGGTTAAGGCACAGAGAAGAAAGTAACAGAGGTCGCTGAATGTGTGTTGAGCTACTGAGTCGAGTCGTTATTTCTCCACTTTGCCTTGCGAAGGTAGCCAGCACCTTGTCAGTACCTCCCCTTATTCCCCTAAATCCTCAAGGATAAAGAAAGCAATTATCAATACAGATTTATAAAGGTAGATTAGTTGCAGTCTATTTATAACTACCACCAGGGTGTTAGCTGTGGCCATAAGAAAGTGACTTATGTTTTTTATTCTCTGTGGTAAAAGCTCAACTTCATAAGGTAAAGGTTTTAAGTTATAACCGATCTAAGGTTTTGCAGTTAGGGCCTATATTGCAGTCACAGTTATAACAGATTTTGAAAGGGATCAGCTGATAGCCACCTGTTCAGATGTCATTGGACTATTGATGAGTTCAAGAAATTTCAAGATAGGATTTCAGGTTTGTTTGACTTGTTCAATAATATTTGACTTGTCGACAAATTTGAGGATTGAGATGTGTACATGTACTTTATTCAATGATCGGCTTTGACTATTGAATACTAATGACTATTGATTATTTAATGGCACTTCCGAAAAAATAGACGAAATTTGTTTGTAACAATAATTAATATATTTGTTCATACAAACTTATAAAACTCATCAAAGTCCGTATTCGCTTATTTCTTCACAATCAGTGTTTTAAAAATAAATAAACGAATGTCTTTTAGTGATGTTGTTCAAAAAAGTCGTGTACTTGCAGACATCTGGTTGGAACATAAAAATACGAACTCGTAATCTTTCGTTCAACGTTGAAACTGGTTCTGAATCGTTGTTGCTATGGTGTGGGAAGTACAAACGGAAACACAGGTGGGAGCGAAGTACGTAATGAGTCTTTAGATTGCCGGACGGTCATCAAACTATGAATCATATTGTGAAGCCAATATATCCCCTTCAACATTAACAACTCTGAAGGTTTGATATGGTGCCTGCATGAAGGTAAGTTAGACTTAATTTTGAAATTATATCAGTTTTTAATTGGAAAAAAATTATACTAGTGCAATCCAAGCAGATGGAATTAGATTTTGTACTATGAAACATCTGTATAATTAAATAAAGTAGGTAATTAACTCATTGTTGGCTTTCCAGTGTAGTTGTATAACTTATTTTTAGTTGATTTTGTTCATAAGGATTTTTTCATAAAGATAATACATGGTATTACTACTAGTTTTTCCTAGACTACAAAACTATTATATAATTTCCTACACAAATATAGCATATTTTTAGACGGAAAACAGATTTTTTCTAGGAAAATCTAAGAATATCATTAAAATCTCCCCATGTTTTTTTGTCCTGGAAAATACGAATTTGCAAACAGGAACAATCTATTTGATCTTTTCTATGAGTATGTGTAAGTTTTGTCACCTTATGAAGATATAAAATCGGAACATTTGAGGATTTCGTGGTAGGTGAAGCTTTTATTTAAAACCCCTTTAACATGATTAAAACTATACTTTTTACTTTATGACTTTATTTTATGCTTTATGTAATAATTGAGGTAATGTATTTTTCTTTCTTTTCAAATTGTGTATATTATTGCGCTAGGTATTTAATTTTGTTGTTAGTTTTCATGTTATTGAATTGTTGTTGTTTGATTTATAAAATAGTGTGTTCAGAAGAAGTTAATATGTTGGCCTTTGTATGAATTATTTCGATTTACTACAGAGGAAAAAAAAGAGAGGTTACTTTCTTATGGCCACAGTGAACACCTCAATGGCAGTTATAAATAGATTACAACTAATGTACATCTTTAAACATAAGTAGTAATAACTGATACGTTTATCCTTGAGAATTTGGAGGAAAATAAGAAAGGGATAGACAAGGTACTGGCTCTGCCATCTGCATGGTAAACTGGAGAAATGAGTGCTGGACACTTATCTAGCACACTATTGGATGCGAAATCTGTTTCTTTATTCTCTGTGAATATACTCACTGTAATTATTATAGTGTTTTAATTATTTTTGAGGGATTACATGTAAGAGAGGGCCTTGTATTTCAAGTTTACCTCGGATTTTTTTAAAATTTCATTACTTCCTTGGGGAATTTATTCGGCGACTTTTTAACTATAGTGACTCTATCGCTTTTGCTTGCATTTGTTTAGATTTACTCTTGTCCTTTAATATTTTCTGGTACTTGGATTATTTATAATTTAAAATTACTTAATGAGCAAATGTTTTCAATGTAGCTGTTATATTACAAAAAAAATCAATGAACATGTTTACTACGAATCTAACCAATCACGCACCACAAAACCCACTGGAACGGTACAGGTAGGTCAGGAGGGGGTGAAGACAGCTGGGTGGGACCACCGGGGCACGGGTCTCCCGGGAGCACGCGATATAGTAACAGTACCCTCTGGACAGATGGCGCCAGTTTTCCACCTCATTGCTCCAGCCCACTCTTTCAGGGCCTTGTCAACTTTTACTGTTTTGCCGCCATTTAAAACTCGTATCCACTTTTCTTTTCTCTGAATATGGTTTTATTTTCGACTAATTTCATCGTGGAGTGTAGAACAAACTAGCCTGTATTTATTTAGTTTAATTCTCAAACGTAATAATGAGGTTATGGTAATAATGAGGTACCATTGAGTAAGTTCGTTTTAACATTTTTTTTAAGTGAAGGAGAAATTCATAAATTAAGAAAAATTACGTAACCATGCCAAAAATAGCTTATTCAAATAATCTATTCAGCATTTCAGCCTTAATTTGGGAAACAATTTAAACAAAATAAAATAAAAATATTGATAGTAAACCAAACCGTTTACCGTGCAATATCAGTTGAGTTATATTTAGGGAAAGTTACCAAGTACCGATACTTATCGGTAACTACCTGTACAGGTGAAATGTACCGTTAACTTGTCTAAATAAGTTTACTATCAAAGGTAAAAGTTGATAAATTGTTAACATACACAACCACACTTGAATCCTTCATATGTTTTATGCATTATTACTAAATATTCGGGTTTTGTTGTTGTTTTCGACCTTCTAGAACTGAACCAAAACAAACACCTAGACAGTCATTTTTCTCTATAGCTGTGCACACACATAGACCTATTCACATTGTCATAATATTCTCTCGTACATTCAACAAGTTGACCTATTTACGTATTATGTTTTACGTCAACTGAGGTGAATTTAAAATTATTGTACCTTATTTACAGATTTTGTATAAATTTTACTATGATTTTATATTTAAATCAGTCAAATTTTCTTAAAAAAAGCTCGAAATAAAAAAAACAGCCCTCATACCACTTCATACGCAACTTTGTCGTACTGCCATTTCAGTAATACTTATTCATATGTGAAAAGTCAATCTTAAAGAGTAAATGCACAACGGTCCGTACTAAATAGTATACGAAAAAATATTCCTTAAGATTAAACATTTTTCAACAATGAACCAAACTCACATGTACTGCTAATGGAGGACCTTCGGTGATATTGCACCAGACATCAATGTTAACATGGTTAACATTGATGTCTGGTGCAACATCAATGGTTAACATAACCAAAGTCCATGCAATGGACATGGTTAACATAACCAAAAGTGAAAATTAAAAAAAATTACATTTATGAGCCCGTGTGCCCCCCCCACACTTTTAACTCTTCTACAGCCTTGCTAAATCTAGTGCAACAGTCTTTGGTGTCACCAACTAGTTCTAAGTCAAATTTCACCTTCCTAGCTCAAATTATTTCGATTGCTCACGTATATACATTAGTAAATATTACATTCATAGTAAATATACCTTTGCAAACGATCTAAGAATCGTCTGAGATAAACAAATCTAAGATTGATTTCTGGACTATATCAGTGTGGTCAGAAATAATCATGACCAAATAAATCACCTCAGTATTGTAAGAGCCTATGAGCAAATTTTCTCTGACAAAGCTAATTTTCTAAAGGATTATTAGTTTATACGACACTTGGGATGATGACCTCCTGTGAATGCTCTGAAGGTATTCTGAGATGAGAGGTCTTATAGTTCACACGTGATTCTTGGAAGATCTCTCAGTTGAGTTGACAATGACAGGTCGACCTTTAGGAACGACTGTCTATGATGGGAAGTGCCTCCGTGTGAGACAGGTGTACAGCCAGCCTCCGGACATGGACCAGCAGTCATCCTACAACAAACAGAGTGTAGATAGCTTGGGGTTATACAGGGCTATTAAACGGCAAGCCTTACCTGATCTCTCTCACTCCCTCCCCTCCTCCCCCCAACCCACCCAATCCTTACAAGTCTCTTCCCATTACTTTTTTAATAACTCCCCTCGAAATCCATTCCCCCTCTTCCCACATTCCTCCAACCCTATCTTTTTAGTTTATTTTTCAATATGACGAGAGACGTGTTATGGGTCTGTAATTCCTCTGCCTTTCTCTCGCGCCTTATTTGAATACGCAAATTGAATGTGTTGTCCATTGCTCGCCTCACTGGTCTTCCAGCTTGTTTCTTGTTGTGATTCCTCATTTCCGAACTTCACTTTCATTTCTATACAATTTTCATGGTGCGTAAATAGCTACATTTTATGATTACAGAGGCTATATGGGGTGTTGTACACGAATTGCATTTATTGTTAAGAGTTCAGCTTAATCTATTACACTTTAATCAACAATAAAAGTAAATGATTATAGAAGACTGAGCAATTAAAAAATACTAAAACATAAAAAAGTCGATTTTAACGAAGCTATCTGTATATATAGTTAATTAAATGGCACAGAAAACCAGCGCGAACAGAACTTTAGATGTTCCATGTTTGGAAATACCCAAATATTATTTTAATACTGTACTTTTTCAAGTTATTATCGGAGATAATTTAGTTCACCTACAATGTTTGTATCTTCACATATAAACCGTTGAAACTATTTAGGCTATGTAAAAAAAAAAAAAAAAAAAAAAAAAACAGCGTTACAAAAACTGTTTTAACCAAAATATTTGTTTTTAATAAACAGAATAAAATTTAAAATAAAATTTCAATTATTATCGGAAACCTATTTTGTAGAACAATGTATTTTGAATTTACGTAAACGAATGAGTTTCTGCCGAGGACATTGTCAATATTCCTTATGCCAACCCGTGCGTTGTGATAAATCATTTAAAAGGTTATACTAATGAACTGAATACTTCGACATGCTAAGGGAAGTCGAAAATACATCGGCCTGGGACAGTTAGAAATATTCGCTTATCTTAACAATAGTAAATCCCGTTAGCTATTGACGCATTCAAACCAACACATACTTGGCCAATATTCCGTTGGTCTCGGTAGTGTTTGTGTGTAGCTGGAGACACGCGCCCGGGATAGTGAGAGATATCCGCTTATCCCAACAATAGTAAATCCTGTTAGCTATTGACCGCGTTCACACCAACACACACTTGACCTTGGTTCCTACAATATTCCATTGGTTTCGGTAGTGTTTGTGTGTAGCTGGAGACACGTGCCCGGGATAGTGAGAGATATCCGCTTATCCCAACAATAGTAAATCCTGTTAGCTATTGACCGCGTTCACACCAACACACACTTGACCTTGGTTCCTACAATATTCCATTGGTTTCGGTAGTGTTTGTGTGTAGCTGGAGACACGTGCCCGGGATAGTGAGAGATATCCGCTTATCCCAACAATAGTAAATCCTATTAGCTATTGACCGCGTTCACACCAACATATACTTGACCTTGGTTCCTATAATATACCTTTGGTTTTTGTATTGTTTGTGTGTAGCTGGAGACACGTGCCCGGGATAGTGAGAGATATCCGCTTATCCCAACAACAGTAAATCCTGTTAGCTATTGACGCGTTCACACCAACACATACTTGACCTTGGTTCCTACAATATACCTTTGGTTTCTGTATTGTTTGTGTGTAGCTGGAGACACGTGCCCGGGATAATGAGAGATATCCGCTTATCCCAACAACAGTAAATCCTGTTAGCTATTGACCGCGTTCACACCAACATATACTTGACCTTGGTTCCTACAATATACCTTTGGTTTCTGTATTGTTTGTGTGTAGCTGGAGACACGTGCCCGGGATAGTGAGAGATATCCGCTTATCCCAACAATAGTAAATTCCGATACCTATTGACCGCGTTCACACCAACACATACTTGACCTTGGTTCCTACAATACACCTTTGGTTTCGGTAGTGTTTGTGTGTAGCTGGAGACACGTGCCCGGGATAGTGAGAGATATCCGCTTATCGCAACAATAGTAAATCCTATTAGCTATTGACCGCGTTCACACCAACACATAGTTGGCCAATATTCCGTTGGTTTCGGTAGTGTTTGTGTGTAGCTGGAGACACGTGCCCGGGATAGTGAGAGATATCCGCTTATCGCAACAATAGTAAATCCTGTTAGCTATTGACCGGGTTTACACCAACGCCCCTGCAGGGCTTCTTTTACTGTTTACAGTTGTTTACTTGCAGTAAACAGTAAAAGAATTAATAATAACATTTCAAAGCATGTAAATGTTTATAATATCTATATTACGAACTGTTTGTTACTTAGTATATTACATGTTGGTAAATATAAAAAACAAGCGATTGTGACAACACAAATTTATTACAATATAAGTACAAATGTACGGTACAAATATTATGACGATATAACACATTCTGAAAGGGATCAGCAGATAACCACCAGCTCTTAATTTGCCATTAGACTATTAATTAATGATACTTTCTGAGGAACAGTCGGCCTTAGTTTGTAATGATGACGACATTTGCTCATGTACACTCATCACACTCAATCGAAATCCATATTCGCCCATATATTGACGATCTGCATCCTAAGAATAAATAAATAAATCAATTTCGATAAACCACGTTTACCATCCTCAAACTATAGGGATTGAAAAAGGATACTAATGAATATTTTTGTACTAATATTGTAATAAATTAGTGCTTTGTGAAACACTAGACTTTCATTAATTACATGTACAAAGCGTATATTGTAACATACTATGTAAATGTTAGTTCCCAAATTTCGGAGTGATCTAATTTGCCAGTAGTGGTGTCCGGTGGCCAGGGTGGAAACCGCGGGTGGGGGCGGGGGACTTGACACCCCTCCACCACCTGACGGTCACGTGGTTTCGGCACAACAGGTGAGGCGAACCAAGCCAAGTAGTGGAGCCTCATCAACCACCGATCTTGGCTGGCTTGTGTTTGTGAGTGTGGGTGTCGAGCGAGTTCTTTTGAATAAATGGTGAGTAGAGAAAAGAAGCTTTTAAAATACCGATTATCTATTCTTCGTACCTGCTTTGCGCTCAACTTTTAGAACCAAAATGTTAACAAGGTTTTTAATTTTGTAAAGTGTTTTTAGCTAACTTTATTTTTATGGAAGAAATAGTATGAAATGTCTGAAAAAGACTATCCCTGAAATTTAGAACTAGCCTTTTTATTTAGGAAATTCTTTTTTACATTTGACAAATGAAGCGAATGTTAAACTTGCACGTTAAAGATACCAATGATAACAGCAATTCACCAGTGAACCTTTTTAAATACTTCACCTTCTGTAGTTTGGAGTATAGTAGTAAGATATTATCTTCCCTATGAAGTTTAAACTTGTACTTAAAAACTTCATTCTGGAACCCTTCATACATGATCATTTTGATTTGAACACAACATTGAAGAAGGTAAATATTCGGATTTATATGAATATTTAAAATAAAAACTTCCCTCGTACTGTAGTACAATGAGCTCATACATTTCTAGGCTTAATATTTTTTTGTAACGTTAGGCAAATCATCTTTGCTCTTCCTTTTCTTTACCACTGTAGGTGTATGGGTGCGTGAGAGAGTTGAGTCTATTTAGCGAACGCCAAAAAATGAGTTTCCAGTTTGCGAACAGATTTTAAAATTTGCTTAAGCTGTTATGGACAATGTGCCACCCTAATGTCATATTTTCTGCTTTCGTACAGTATTTTAATGAAACCTGCAGAAATGTTCCAGTAACTTTACATTTTTATCACTAAAAACTCCGTCATTCATATTTTAATACAAGGTTGTCCAATAGAGATAATTACTCTTGATATTGATGTTCATAACGGTAGGCGTGTGGGGAGAGAGTGTTTGAACTTCTTGAGACCAATATGATTACGTAAGTTTGGAAAAGTTCTGATCGCTCAGTCGGCTTGGATCTCTAGTAGAAGAACACCGTCTCCACTGTATGGGGCCTCACAGTATCTAGGCTAGCATCTGGCACAAGGTTCTGTTCTTTTTATGGTACGATAAAACGATAGCGATCCCTTAATTTCCCTCTCTGTAAATAAAATATTTTAATTCATAAGAAATAGTGAGCTAAGTCTTCAATAAGAATTTTTTAAAAATACATGTAAATGGGCCATACGTGAATTAAATAATTATAGTTTACAGTTTGCTAGTAAGTTAATGTCTTGAAATTATTAAAACTGTTTAGTTTTTTTTTATTTATTGAAAACCATAGCTAAAATCTGTACCTAGCCTAAGTAAGAAATTTTAGTTATAAAAAAGAAATACAAGGTTAGAAGGTGTTGTGCATTGGTCAGCTAATTAGGAGACAAAATTAATTTTACAGCTTAGGTACACTTAGTACTTTCTCTATTTTCAATTGCTAACGTCGGAAATTACACACATATAAACCAACTATATACAAACTGCTCGACACATTACTAACCATCATCACACCATTTTATTAAGTTTGTGTGCTGCTCGATTTACGGCGCTATATCGTTTGTGGACTGAGAGCGATTGTCAGATCACTGTCAGGCCCTGTTTGCGAGGCAAAACCGTATGCTCGGACCTGAAACTATGTCCCAGGTGCAAATACTTTCTCCTGTACAATGAGCAATCTGTTTATCGTTACTTATCCGTGCTCAGCATGTTTCGCTGATCGTAAGTTCAACTCACGCTAACCTGCTGACTGATTGTGTCGCTAATTCAGAACTGTCGTGAGCTTGGCCGTAATTTCTTGTGACGTAGGTGGCTTTAACCCAGTTTTATTCACGCACAGTTTCCGTTATAAATACACCACCCCTTCTTACATTAGTTACAGTCATACAATATGAAAAGGTTTATCTTGCAACATTAGAAAATCATCCCGTTATAATCATGTCCATAAGAAAAAAGTACTTAAACTTTATTTTACTTAAAGAATCGTTTTAACTTGATGTAATTTGGTTCACAATTAATTATGAAAGAAAAGGTATTATCTATAGTGATAGAGACGATGAAGATCTGAAATCAAATAATTTTGTACTATACGATTAATTTTGTATTTATTATGAAAATTTATCACAAGATAAGTCTTGTCATAAATTGATAAACAATTCACAATAAGCTTGATTGAATTGTTGTTTATTGGTAGTTTTATTTTACATCATGATTTTAAAAACATTTCAGGATGGCTATGTTTTACATAGTAGACGCCGAACGCACTTCACGTTTGACTTGGCCAACTCACCTTCTATAGTTTAGTAGTGTTGTAATCCAGCTATTATTAGACAATATGTTAAAAGAATTATGGGTTGATACTGATATTTATCAGTTTATAGAGCCAATGTTGAGTGAAGAAACGTGTCTAATTCGAATCAGACTAATATTTACTATATGACCACTCAATAGTTACCATCAATGGAGAAGTCTAGAGGGTCAATGTTAAGAGCCAATATTGGACCTAGTTCGAATAAAGTTAGACAAATACCAAGTGGTTAGGATTCTACATGAATAGTGAATAGTGGGTTTCTCGTGTGCTCTGACCACTGGGCTAGCAATATCAATGAACAAAACTACACTCATAGTTTACACTCTCGACTTCCATTACTTAAACTGTAACGAAATCTAAATAGGCCTACATCTAATGTCCTTCATAACTAATTTTTATGCACCACACAAAGTACGACATATTTAAATTTGTTGTACAATATAACAGTCGTGTTATGTAACCAAGATAACTGAATATCAAGATTTTCAAGTAGCTGAAAATCATACCAATACTACGTGGTTCGGCTTCCCAAAAACTTATAGGTCCTTAATTGCCCTGGCTATTAATAAATGAGCTAAATCGAACTCAGTTAGTAACTAGACTACACAAGTAATCAATACTCAGCTTACTCTTAAGTAATCATTCATATTACTCCAAAAATACTGCACAAGCTGACAGCATCTTACATTCTTACATATGATACGCCGACACAACGTTGTTGGTATTTTAAGGCGAATATGAATGGTTATATGAGTGTAGGATGAGTGTGGATGAGTGTAGTCTGGTTACTAACTGAGTTCAACTGTTCCTCAGAAAGGACAATTTATTAATAGCCCAACAGCCAGGGCAACTAAGGGACCTACAGCTTTACGTGGAATCCGAACCACGTAGTTCTGGTCTGATTTTCAGCTGATAATCAGTTATCTCACCCACACAACATCCGCACAATGATTACCATCCAACATGGACACCCCAGACTTCTCTAGTAGTGTCCACGCCGATAGCAACCATCAAGCAACTCTGTGGTATGCACATTAAAGAAAGAATCAGAGGTGGCGTCCATTGTATGTCGAGTTAACACTGTCTATCCCTTTCTTCATTCCCCCAAAATTTAATGTTAAACTCAGTAATTATACAACAGATATGTAAAAATGTACATAGGTTGTAGTCTATCTATATATCTGCCACTGAGGCGATTACTGTGGCCGTGGGAAAGCGACCTCTGTTGCTTTTTCTGTGGTTGAATGATAACAATAAACAAAGCTATCCCGCAAAAACATTTTTATTTGATTATTTAACAGGATTTAAATTATTTAATTTCTTTGTTCACAGGTAAAAGCGTTTCCTTTGTGGTCTGACATTTGGTAAGTTACAAAGACTATGTCTAATATTGTTGACTATTAATGTTATTAATTTACGCTGGAGAACAGGAGAGAGAATTAAGGATGTTCATGGGGGGGAGGGGGAGGGGGAAGCATGTTGTTGAGCTCTCATAGGAATTTAGTTTTAGGTTTAATGAGACTGTTGCTGGGAGTATCAAAGAGCCTACCTCACCAACACACAACCTTGTGTTTTCCTCTCCTCTCCCTCCCTCACTGATCAAGCCTGCCCCGCCTTGTAAATTGTAAAGAAAGCACACAACTCCTTCGTTTACAATAAATCCTTGCGATTTTGTTTTTATATATTATTAATCCACTCTTTCAGCCAAAGATAGTTGTGCAGTTTTCAATTCAATGTTTGTACATATGTAGTTTATATATACTGTAAATAATTAGTTGCACTTTAAATATATTTTTCTAAGTTACACTTCAAGGTGGATTGTACCTTTTGTCCACTATATTCTAAAAATTTTAATAAAATATATCGCATGGTCGCTTTAAGATTTATGTACACAGAAAAGCCAAATTAGCTGCATCATCTTCGCTAAGACCAATTTTAAATTTTTCCTCCAAAAATATATTTTCCTTAGTAAACACGTATATTTCTTAGAAGACAAATACTATTAATTTTTAATCAAACATGCTTAGTTGGCTGAAGAACTTAAAACAGGTATGCGAACAATTTTGACTGCGTTATTTTATACAATTTCTTCCATTAAAACACTGTTATTTTTTATAATAAAGTGAACACCAACGCACTAAATGTCTCATTCCTTCGTAAAACAATCAGTTATAATGGGGTCGTAAAATGATTTTACCTTCATCTTGTGAAGTATCATTGGAAATCGTTAACACGACGTAAATGTAACGACGGGGCCAAAAACGTCTTGCTCTTGTCATCAACAGATTTATAATTTCTACCTCTAACCGGCCAGATATGGCGGGTATAAATCAGCGACCTGACTACATATGACAAACAACAATTTGGATAGACCCCTATAATATCGGTACAGTTAGAAACAAATTAACCCGAGTCGATTTGAGGATAACGATCTAATAAAAAAGAGTAGCAGCCATTGTTTGGCGGTGCCGGTGCTGCGCCAGCCGGTGAGAAGAGCAACCTCGACTAACCTGTAATTTGTAAGTTATACCCTGGTGAGGAATGTGATGGTCATTGTGTACAATATACAAATTATACATGGTTCAGCTAAAAAACCTCATTATGTTATGTTTATCTGGTCATATTGGGGTGAACGACTCCGGTACACTCCCTGCCACAAGTCGGCCTACATCGCTCCACTCTTTGTCCCTTTTCCTTTCTCTTTTTCTCCAGCTCCAGTACTCCACGTATTCACCTACTTTTAGTCTACTTTTCAGGAATCTGTTCTGTTTTTAATTCATGTTTGTTATTGGTATTTCATTTACTGATCAATTATATAGTGAATTCATTTACATTAACCTATCAGAAAACAAAATATAGAAAATTTCGTTCGAGCCAGATAAATCGGTTCTATAAACCTCAGAAAATACTCTGAGTTTAAACGTGTTATGTCAAGGAATGACACATTTATTTACCAACATTTGTTTTTTTTTCAGTGATGGATTATGTAAACTAGCAACAATCATAATAAGTATAATAGAATACTTACAATTTCAATGAGTCTTTTTCAAACCACTTTCACATTACGAACACCACTGAGAATACACTCACATCCTACGAACACACCTAATATTAGCACACTCTTATCGTCCTTCCTACAACTGCTAGTAGCACGTTCTCCTTTCCTACGAACAGAACTGCTGAGAGTACAGTGACGTCCTACGAACACAACTACTGGCAGCACACTCTTATCTCCTTCTCTACAATCACAACTGGTAGCACGCTCTGCTTTATTACGAACACAACTACTGAGATTATACTCACGACCTACGAACACAACTACTGGCAGCAACTCTTTTCTCATTCACTACCCTCCTTTCACCACGACTACTGGGTGTAGTTGTCTCACCATAAGAACATTTCTACTGATAATTATGGACTACTGTGATGACTTAGTAGCCATCTGTAAGAACACGCCTACAGTTTTGTGGCTCGTCGTCCATCCCTTCAAACTACTGTATCTACGTTTAGCTCGACATCCGTGTATCGGATAGCATTTGAATTGTTCTCCGTTATGATCTTGTTATGAACAGAGTACTTTTCACCTGGCATCCCTCCCTACGAGACGACCAAGTGCTATTGAAATGACGTTGAAAATGTTAACGTCGTAAATTGTTTCAAAAAGAGATGAATTAAAAATATTTGAAGTTAAATCTGTAGTGTACACCAGTAGTGCTGTGCATGACCGTTTTAATATACTGTAGTAACTCTGCTACATATAACCACCACCTGTAGATGGCTACCTTCACTAGAGGGTCGTCACAGACCTGTCTGTGGTGTACACCAGTAGCCTGGTCCAGAGACTCCAGCGAGGAAACAGGGTCCAAGGTGCTGGATGATAGTCGTATTAGATACGTCAACTTGTCATACCGTGACCGTTTTAATATACTGTAGTAGCTCTGCTACATACAACCACCATCTGTAGACGACTTCCTTCACTAGAGGGTCGTCACAGACCTGTCTGTGGTGTACACCAGTACCCTGGTCCAGAGGCCCCAGCAAGGAAACAGGGTCCAAGGCGCTGGATGATAGTCGTATTAGATACGTCAACTTGTCATACCGTGACCGTTTTAATATACCGTAGTAGCTCTGATACATATAACCACCACCTGTTGACGGCTTCCTTCACTAGAGGGTCGTCACAGACCTGTCTGTGGTGTACACCAGTAGCCTGGTCCAGAGGCCCCAGCAAGGAAACAGGGTCCAAGGCGCTGGATGATAGTCGTATTAGATACGTCAACTTGTCATACCGTGACCATTTTAATATACCGTAGTAGCTCTGATACATATAACCACTACCTGTAGACGGCTTCCTTCACTAGAGGGTCGTCACAGACCTGTCTGTGGTGTACACCAGTAGCCTGGTCCAGAGGCCCCAGCAAGGAAACAGGGTCCAAGGCGCTGGATGATAGTCGTATTAGATACGTCAACTTGTCATACCGTGACCGTTTTAATATACCGTAGTAGCTCTGATACATATAACCACCACCTGTTGACGGCTACCTTTAGGATAGTTTCGTCATAGACCTGTCAGTGTAGGGATTACCTTTCGCACGAATATGCTAAATTCGTATCTATGATGAAGTCGTACGACCCCTCCTCCATCCCTAAAACCATAATAGTTGTGAATCGATTCGGTAATTCCTTTTAATTTATGTTTTCCCTTTCTAAAACATTATGAGCCCTGAGTAATGTTAAATTTGATTTCTATATTGTTCAGATTATCTGGAAATAGCAATCATGAAACTATTAATAAAAAGAGTTTGTTCAAGATGTTAGTGGTTGAAATATCAATATCAATCATTAATACAGAAACAAAATATAAGCGTAGGATCATTAATGATTGATTAAAACATCATTAACATCCTTTGTTTATTGTACAATTGTAAATTGTAATAAACTATAAATTTATACAATTTCCAATGAATTGTTAATTTTATAACTATCATAAAGGAATAGTATTTCGCTTTGTTCAATTTGTATAGTTCTGGATTTGTAAAGTAAAAATCATTGAAGGAAAGATGACATAAAGAAAAGTATCCAATAGTTTACATTAGGGTTGAACATTTTTGTGGGTTTGTGTTTTTTCTTAATTATTTGCGTCTGGGAATGAAATTCCATTCTTTCAACAAATTAGGTTTGGCACCAATAAAAGTGAAAAAAGATTTGTTTCAAGTAATATAGGGTCAATTTTGTCATAGTCAATAGTCAGCACTGGCGGCGCAGTGTTGTAATCCAGCTACTTGGAGACAAAGTGTTGTGGAAATTGTAGGCTGTAGGTTCTATGCTCGGTCCTCTTAACACTGACGGGGTCCGATCAATGGTTGCTATCAGCGTGGACATTATTAGAGAAGTCTGGGGTTTCCGTGTTGGGAGGTAGTCAATGTCTGGGTGTTTTGTAGGGTAGATAACTGAGCATCAGGCTTGCCATTAGCTAAAAATCAGACCAATATTACGTGGTTAAGATTCTACGTAAAGCTCTAGGTCCAATAGATACCCTGGACATTAGGCTATTCAGGTGAACTTAACTAGTAACAACGACTACACTCGTTCATCTACAATCATCACAATCTTCTCCACTCATATTTGCCCATATTTATATGATCGTAATCTTACTGTTGAATAATGATGAAAAATAATTTAAGGGTTCTCTCTGGGGAGACAACGTTTTCCTGCCTTTTCCAAAATAACCAGACAACCCCCCTTGCTCCCCGCACCTAGGCTCAAAGCACGGAGATCGTCCGCAGCTAAACATAGTATATACACATGCTCAGTTATTGTTGTAAATACTAGAGTGGTGCTACGAGAAACAATAATTACATCTGACAACAATGGGTTGAGTGCTCATAAAGCAGCAAAAAGTGTAGGGGGGAGGAGGAAAGAAAAAGAAAAACTGTGATGTTGTAGAGAGAGATGGAGCGATGGAGGGGGGTGAGAAAAAGAAGAGATGTAACCTTGAAGCAGGATTCCGGTCGGAGCCTGGAAGATTGAGACAGGAGCGTCTTCACCTGGCAAGAGTTGGGATTCATCTTTTATGCTCTGTTTAATGCGTAATGAAAATACTCGGCCATGTTATATTGGCCAAAGAGGCCATTAAACGCCTACAAGTTCACTGGACGTTATTTAGCGACCTCGAACCAGTTTGGCTTCTTATTTTCTTTGTAGAATTGGTTTACAAGTCTTTGATATTACATAAATAGTTAACTTTACAGACTTTAAGTGAATAAAGAAATCTAATGTATGTTATTTCATGAATTGATAGGATTTAAAATGTATACATAAACCAGATGCTTGCAATTTTATTCCTGTATCGCTAATCGTCTAATAAAGTTCTTTAATTGAAGGAACAAGTAAATTAAAATATTTAAGAGCCCTTGGGAGGTTATATAATGAGCTTGTTGATGGACCATTAATAACATTCTTTGCTTTATCCTGATGAAAAGATCAATGGTTCATATATTTAGACATATTAGTATTGTCAGTTTTGCTTTGTGTTTTATTGCGCCCCCACCCCAAGCGTACATGTGTACCTTCAGGCATTACTTTCGACAAAATGAGCTCATTACAATGCTTCCCCAATCATAACAAAATTCGTCCTGAGTTTGTGAATGTTATCTTTGCTTTATCCAATTAAGTGTTGTAAGGTAGCCCTGGAATAGTGTAAAAATATGCAGCTCATACTGTCAAGAACGTAATTTAAATTTGAAATGTAGTTGATTTATTTTGGTTCTTGACTTGTTTTCCAAAACGGCCTAGAGAGGTAATGTATTTTTGGTTAGTTTAAAATGTGAATTATATTAAAAGTAAGTTTATAATAACTTTTAGAAAAAAAATTAAAAAAAGTGCTTTCTCTTATCAGGGCCGTTGGCACTTAGTGTTTAACATTTTAATGACTTAATATACATGTTATTTGGAATAAAACTGTGATTTTAGAAATTTTAATTCAAATTCCTCATTAAATAGCGGTTTTTAAAGGGTTTTGCAAAATTAGTGACTTTTGACTAAAAAAAGTCAGTTTTTCCTACAAAAATCTAAATAAAATACTAAAAAGAGTGATATATTCTTGAAGAGCGTTAAATGTCCATCGACATAAACTGTTTTTCGTTAAGATTGATTGCCTTTTATTGTGGTTTAAGGTGCATGAAAGTACAACATTTATTTGTACGTTTTACAAATTCTCTTGAAATTTTAAGAGGACTTTTTATTGCCAAAAAAGCGAATTTAAAAGGTGTCAAATTCTCTCAAAAAACATTCCTAATAAACCCTCTTTTATTTGGAACATTTGACTTAAAGAACACCTTCCATTGCCTGACATAGATTTACGTTATTGTAACTGAAATTATGGCAAAATATTTTATTGGAACCCTTGCTTTCAGTTACAAAAACGTAAAGCTATATCAGCCAACGAAAGATGTTCTTTAAGTCCAATCTACCAAATAAAAGAGAATTTAGTAAGATAGTTTGACACCTTTCACATTCGTTTTTTTGGCAATTAAAACTCGTCTTACAGTTAGAAGTGAACTTGTAAAAACTTGTAAAACACGTTGTACTTTCATGCACCTTAAACCACAATAAACGGTAATAAAAGTTAACGAAAACTATTTATTTTGGTGGAACTTTAATGTTCTTTAAAAATATACCACAATTTTGAGTATTTTATTTAGATTATTTTGGGAAAACTGATATTATTAGCCACAAGTCACTAATTTTGAAAAAAATCTTTAAAATTATTTAATGAGCAATTTGCATAAACAATTTCTAAAACTACTGTTTTAACACCAAATACCATTTACAATAACCCAGTAAAATTCCAAACAATAAGCGCCAATCACCCTGTACAAGCCTGATTACAGAATGTAAGTAGCCTACCATCATTTTATTATAATAGATTATTTCCAAATAGGGCCTTTCAATAAAAAGTGACGGTAGGAACGTTTTTCAGGGAATGTTGTTTATTTATATAAAGGATATTCGTCTTCATATTATTTCAAGTGGCAGTTTTTACATTTTATTTGGCAAATTTCACGAACTATTAGGGTTTACTAACATCCTTAAAATTAACAATATTTATGAAATTTCATTACAAAACCAAAAAGGTATGATGCCAAGGCCTTTATGTTAGAGCTTAATAGAATTGGGATTTTAATTAAATAACTGCTATTAATCTATAGAAATTTAGTAAAAACTCAAAAAGATTTTGCTGAGCTAACAATTAAAATGTTAATAGACGAATATTTGATAAATTTATCAACTTTGTGTTGGAATTATAATAAAATGTGAATCAAATATACTATTTTATCAAACCCCAGTTTTCGATGAAATTTTTTTTAAGAAAAAAATCAAAACCATACAAAGACGAAAGACGATAAACGAAATTATATATAGGTTTTTTTTAAATTTACATCAGTATACAAACATAACAATACTTAAATTGGTACACAGTCTTAATTAAAGAAAACCATCAATAATAATAGACTAATAGACCAACATGCGGTTCCAGAATTGATCTAATTAACCGTTAACATAAAGGAACTCAGTCAATCATTGCGGACTATTTAGAAAACGTAACCAAGCCATGCAATTGAAACAAGTAATTTTGTTAAACAACGAGTGAATAAAGGAGGAGGAAGTAGGCGAAACTAAGAGATAAAACATAGGAACGATTGTAACGGAACAGTTCCGCTTCGTTACGTGAGTTAGGCAACTGCGGTATTTACATAACGGAAGTCAAACACGCGTTATCATAGTGTATTTACAACGTCGTCTATCCCCGCGTACTTTACACCGACCGACTTCGTCTACTTACAAATGGATCTAGAACATCACTCAGTGAGACACTGAACATAACAATCTACAAATGTATTTACAAAAGTCGTCTATCCACACGTACTCTACACTGACCGACATCGTCTACTTACATATAAGTCTAGAACATCACTCAGTGAGACACTGGACATCACAATCTACAAATGTATTTACAAAGTCGTCTATCCACACGTACTCTACACCGACCGACATCGTCTACTTACATATAGGTCTAGAACATCACTCAGTGAGACACTGGACATCACAATCTACAAGTGTTTTACAAAGTGGTCTATCCACACGTACTCTACACCGACCGACATCGTCTACTTACATATAGGTCTAGAACATCACTCAGTGAGACACTGAACATCACAATCTACAAGTGTTTTACAAAGTTGTCTATCCACACGTACTCTACACCGTCCGACATAATCTACTTACATATAGGTCTAGAACATCACTTAGTGAGATACTAAACAACAACAACAACTACTACTACTAAAGGAGTATTGACAACGTCGTCTACCTTCATGTTCTCTACACCGACCGACTTCGTCAACTTATATACAGGTCTAGAACATTACTGAGTGAGATACTAGACAACAACAACAACAACTACGAATGTATTGACAACGTCGTCTACTTTCATGTTCTCTACATCGACCGACTTCGTCAACTTACATATAGGTCTAGAACATCACTTAGTGAGATACTAGACAACAACAACTACGAATGTATTGACAACGTCGTCTACCTTCATGTTCTCTACAACGACCGACTTCGGCAACTTACATATAGGTCTAGAACATCACTTAGTGAGATACTAAACAACATCAACAACAACTACGATTGTATTGACAACGTCGTCTACCTTTATGTTCTCTAGAACGACCGACTTCGTCAACTTACATATAGGTCTAGAACATTACTCAGTGAGATACTAAACAACAACTAAGAATGTATTGACAACGTCGTCTACCTTCATGTTCTCTACACCGACCGACTTCGTCAACTTACATATAAGTCTAGAACATTACTCAGTGAGATACTAGACACATCAACAACAACTACGAATGTATTGACAACGTCGTCTACCTTCATGTTCTCTACACCGACCGACTTCGTCAACTTACATATAGGTCTAGAACATTACTCAGTGAGATACTAGACAACATCAACAACAACTACGAATGTATTGACAACGTCGTCTACCTTCATGTTCTCTACTACGACCGACTTTGTCAACTTACATATAGGTCTAGAACATTACTCAGTGAGATACTAGACAACATCAACAACAACTACGAATGTATTGACAACGTCGTCTACCTTCATGTTCTCTACTACGACCGACTTCGTCAACTTACATATAGGTCTAGAACATTACTCAGTGAGATACTAGACAACATCAACAACAACTACGAATGTATTGACAACGTCGTCTACCTTCAAGTTCTCTAGTACGACCGACTTCGTCAACTTACATATAGGTCTAGAACATTACTTAGTGAGTTACTAAACAACAACAACTACGAATGTATTGACAACGTCGTCTACCTTCATGTTCTCTACACCAACCGACTTCGTCAACTTACATATAGGTCTAGAACATTACTTAGTGAAATACTTAACAACATGGTAGTTTAAAACGCTGTCATGAATAGGTTGAAATTATAATTATTTGTGAAATTACAAATTAATCACTTGTATATTATGTAATGATAATTACAATTTATTCTATTTTGTTTTAGTCAGTCATCATACATAGAAAAATATCTTAACTGGTTTGAAAGCAATTTGTATCTGTTAATATATGTGGTTTTGATGTTTCTCGTTGAAGCTTGTTTTGTACTTTTACGGGCGTTAACTGCAAAACAACCAGTTTCATTCTGTACCATATTAATACAATCTGAGAAAGAGTTCTGTTGTATCTACCTATGGGCACTTTTATGAAACAATCGCTTATCTTAGTTTATACTAAAAGCATAATATGTTTGAAGCGGTGACAGGTATTGGTGCAATAAGAAATATTAGTAATATATATCTCTTTGCTGTTTAGTTTTAGTTGTATTGTTATTTTTTAACTCCATTCATTATTCAATTCATCAAGATTAGGGCTCATGCTCTTCTTTTTTTAACTTTTTTCTTGAAGCTTACTTGGATTGTTGGGTTATTGTAGAAGAAACTTTCAAATATATTCTGTAGGTACAAATTACAATAATGTTTTTTAATAAAAATTGTTTGTTAAACATGGCGGACGTAACCTAATGAAACCTATTTAACCTAAAAATTAGGATAGCCAAGTTTCATACTTGCAGTTTTCTAGCTCTCGAAATGACGTATAAGAAATTCAACTAACTGACCCGTTGGAAAAGTCAAACTAAACTTAAGCATAGTAAGTCATTAAGTTGAAGAAGTTGAAGTTGGTGAAAACAGTGTCTGAAAATTATGGTAGGTACAGAACGTTTTTCTTTAATCTAGCGTAAATAATTTATCTTGTATTTTATCGATAATTAATACCTCAATTTTCTACTAAAATCATTAAGGCGAAGGAACTGAATAGTAATGTATGTGCACGTAAATATAATTACAATTTATTCAAAATGTTTAATTTAGAAATGCCACAAATTGGACATTTTACCACAAAATCACAACATATGAATTGACTTGAAATCTTTTAAGATCAATTTGCTTATCAATGGAGTTAGCCACTGACAAATTGATTGTTTTATTTTTTACAATTTTTTATATGATTATTTAAGTAAATTTACGTCGTTCGAAACATAGTAATAATGTTACAGATATTTTCGCATTAAGTTGATGTTTTCAGCTGTATTTTAAACACTGGACTCATATTAATTTATTTTCACCGGTGTTTTTGTTATTAAATGGCCACATTATAGTGGTAAAGCATTTTTTTGCACCATTGTGTGTTTTTATGCAGTAATCATGAGTTAGATAGCATATCATTTATTCATTCGAGTTTTGTAAATAACAGTGTCTGTCTCGCCCCGAGGATGGCTGGCTGTAATGCGGCCGAAACGTCAGCAATGTTTGTACATAATGTACATAGCCCAGTAACGTGGTCAAACCCCAAAGGCCAAGATTTTGTTATTAACAGTGACGACTGTGGAGGCATATCCCTGAAGAAGAGAAAATTATTTAAATTGTATACCTTAAGAGAATGAATATGAATTTAAGTTACCCACTTTATATTTGAGCAGTGAGGGGATATGATTTAAAATTTTCCATTTTGTATGTTTATTATATTTTATTATTTTTTTTTTATATTATTTATATAATCTACGAGACTAAACTGTTATTTCACTATTGTTTTTAATACTACTTGACTCGTCAACAGCCGGGGGTTGATATTCAGACAAACGAAACATTCTGTGACAAGACGTAATATTTTGAGTCGGGGGAGTGGGTTAAATGGCTGTTTCTCCATTTGAGAGATTACTAAAAAAACAGTTAGCCAATGGCAGCACGACAAGAGGCTATTAGGCAGCAACGTATTTCATCTTACTGCTGTTATTGCAATGTTATTTCACAACGGAAACTGTTTCAAATGACAAAACCTGTTTCGATATTTTAGCCGTTATTGCTTACTCCTAATGTTATTCGGTCAACTTAAGTAATTTTATATATCTAGATATACGTAAATGCCGTTAGTTTTTCATAGTATGGTAATTCATTTTTTGCAATGCAAACATAATTGTTTTGTATGTTATTGTGTAAGTTATATTTTATTAATTTCTATCTAAACACGGCCACGCTCAAAATTAGTCGTTATTTATACTTTAGTTGTTAAATAAATAAAGGTCGACTGTTTACTTGATTGTATCTGAAATAATGTAACTTACGGTTGTTTTCATAAATAAACAATCATCTGGTCACAGTTATAAACTTACATAATATGATGAGAATATAATTTGCACATAAATCAGCTGTTTACAGTAGCACTTTTTCAGCACTAACATTTATTTTCATTTGTGAATTATAGGTAGGTCATTACTTGCTGGAAACGCCCTCTTCCCGTTTACAATTTTAGGAACTAAATATATAAAAACACTCTTGTACATAAATGCAAGGTTTTGTGAACATTTCAAGTGCACACTACTTTTCGGGTGTTGTGAATAAAAGTTTTTTTTATGTTTTTAATCATAGATAAATAAAACCTGCATGGAATATATTTAATTAATGATGCTAGTTGTACGCATGCTGTTGTTATTGTAATTTAAGATTTATTATTTATAGTTTAACAATATACCTTTTATTGTTAGTCTAAATTAGGTGGTAATTTTGTGCCATTACTACAAACCCCATTTCGAAAAGTCAAACCACTTCAGTGTACTTGGTAAAAAAACACTGTACTTAATTGATCATTCGTCTGTATTTTTGGATTTATTTGTTTTTATTTTTAATCTCTAACCTATAAGAAACATAAACAATTAAAAAATGTTTTGTCCAATGCATGCATATAGATCGAATTAATCCAATTGATCAAATGTCGATTAGTAGTAAATCACACAGTCGATACAATCGACACAGTCTGTCATCGATATATAATTAATCGCATTAGTACTGTATCAAGAAATAGTTAATTGTGAAATGTATGCATAATTTTCGTCAAATTGCGATAAATATTAAATCACATAATCGATACAATCAATACAGTCTGTCATCGATAATAATTAATCACATTAACACTCTTTCAAGGATCGATCGATATGCGTTACACATTTTTAACCAGTCCTAAAATATGTGTAATAGATGCTCAATATTATTGAATGGACTCTGGACAGACGACAAATACGTTGATAATATCTCATTATACTTATTAATTAGACACAAAAATCCTTTAATTTATTAAACTGGCCCGCGGCATTTTTTACTCCAACACTGTAAACGATGTAGAATTTATATTGAACTAGGGAACACCCCTGTACGCTTCGCGAGCCAACCCCGACTCACAATATTAAATACACAATATTTACGTGTACTGTATAATGTAAAATCACAATATTAAACTTATTTACAGTATTTCACTCACACTACTTGCATTGTGACTTGTCTATTAGTATAAATACCCAATGGTAATATTTAGCCTATTCCAAACGTGTTCATTTAAGTTTTTTCTTTTTTGTTTGTTTTTTTAAGTCTGAAGATTAAACGCGTAATGCATCAATAGGATAATGTAAAATTTAGAAAATAAATATGTTTATTTATCTACCAAAGAACTATTAATGATTTACTAAAATCAACCCAACGTTATTCTTGGGAAAAAAGGAAATTTTGAGGAGTTGTTTGTACCCCTTAGGAATGGAATTTCGAAAAATCGTTTCTCAGTGGATCCCTTTGATACTAAAGCTAACTTCCTTTAAAATTTAGTGTAACTCCGTTCGGTAGTTTATGAGATTTCGTGATGAGTTAGTGAGTCAGTAGTATTTGAGATTTCGTGATGAGTGAGTGAGTCAGTAGTATTTGAGATTTCGTGATGAGTGAGTGAGTCAGCAGTATTTGGATTTTTTATATGTAGATTAGTAAGAGGTGTTTTGGTTTCATTAAAAGAAAATAAAAAAGAACCATACTTTAACGAATACTTTAAAATTAAAAATTAAATTCAACTTTGTGATTAGTTAACACCCTCTACTCCCACATTAACGTATGGTGATATCGACCCGCCGACCCGAACATTTGTCAAAAATCAACGCAATGAAAATATCAAAACTAACCTGTAGCCCAAAGATAAACCCTTCACTAAATACAGTATGCAATCTGGGTACAGTATTCGTTTTGCATGTCACTCAAATTGAAGGCGTTCACCAGTTCAGGGCTGGTGACGTGCATTACCGCCGTAACGATAGTGCAAGATTAAAGGGGTTTTTTGTACGAGTGAATGTAACAGTTCTTTTTGTTAAACGCTGTTCCTTAAACAGTGGTGAGTAAAGATTTTCTCTGGAAACGGACTAAATTGATTTAGTGAAATTGACAGTCGAAGTGTATAAAACCACTGATAATTGAACAGAACTTTTAGGGGTTAATTTTGTACTTTAAATTTGGTGACTAGGGAACACCTATAAACGCTTTGCGTGTCAACCCCGACTCTCGCTGCACTGATACAACATCTTGCCTTGGGCCTCGGCATGTGACTTTGACTGCAAATAAGAGTAGATTATCTGTATAACGTAAAATTACACTACTAAATTATTTTTCATTCACACTACTTGCGTTGCTACCTATTTATTATATAGGATATTACTTAGCCTTTTTCAAACGTGTTTATTTCATTTGTATTTTTTTTTTAACATCTGAAGATTAAAATCTTAATGCATCAATAGGATAGTGACAAATATATAAAATAACAATTTTTATTTATTTACAAAACCGCTGTTATTAATTTACTAAAATCAACCCAACATGCAAAAAGGAAATTTTGAGGGGCTGTTTGCTTCCTTTAGGAATGAAATTTTGAAAAATCCTTTCTTAGTAGATCCCTTTGATACTAAAGCTAACTTCCTTTAAAATTTCAGTGGTTTTTGAGATTTCGTGATCAATCAGTCAGTCATTGAGTGGCATTTGGTTTTATATATACAGGGTGTCCCTGAACTCTTTGAGGATATTTTTAGGTACTGATTGTGGGTCAAAAATAAGACATAATATTGTATTTAAAAATTCTAAATCACCTCTGGTACCCGTACAGCCACCATTTTGTTTTTTTTTACAAATTATTTTTTATTTTTAAAACCATTTAACATATAGAGTTCAAATTTGGTATACACACCAATAAAACTATTTTCTTACGGAAATCAAAATCAAAAACTTTTTAAAACTATTTTCAAAATGGTGGCACTTTATACTTTTGATTCATAATAACTTTTGAAAGGTTAGGAATAAAAAAAACTACAAGATTACAGTTTTTTTGAAAATTTTATTTACAATTTAAAAACGAAACGTTATATGAAATCGAACGACAAGCAACTGAGATTTGAGTATTTTTGTTTTTAATTTACGTTTAATTTGTTTTCATTTACGCGTGAATGTGTACAGTCATAGTGTCGTGCCACGCGAGTCAACCACAACAATACATCAGCGTTCTATTCTGATTACTTTTATCCAAAACACTACAATAAAGTGATTTGTGGCGTTATTGTAATGAAAATGCCCCTAGCAGGCAACCGTTGTTTATTAAATAAAAGGAAGTTGCGGATTATTTTTGTTGTTATTAAATAAAAAAATCATTTTAACCTGAAGTAGTGACCTAAAAACTTTGAATTTTATAAAATTATTTCTGATGCAAAGCAAGTTGTAGACATAAAACAAGTAAAATAAAAAAAAAAAAAACATTAGATTATACATTTAAACTTTAATGATATTTTTTCACATTACAAACAATGCTAAGAATTTCGTTCTCTTATTTGATTGCAAAGGAAAACACGATTGGAAAGTCACTGGCACACAGCAGACAATCAATATTTTTCTTTAAATATTGATTCCAGTACCTTCAACAATTCTACAAACCTATAGTTTACAAAAATTCTAGTTTTTAGGGCACTACGGTACTTAAGGTTAAATTAATTTTAAATTTAATAACAACTAAAGTTATCCGCAACTTCTTTCCGGTTGCCTGCTAGGGGCATTTTCATTACAATAACGTCACAAATCACTTTATTGTAGTGTTTTTGATGAATGTAAACAGAATAGATCGCTGATGTAGTGTTGTGGTTGAATCGCGCGGCACGGCACCATGGCTGTACACATTCACGCGTAAATGATTAAATACGAAAATACTCAAATATCAGTTGTTTGTCTTCCGACAATATTACATTGTCGTGTTATTGTTTCGTACAATATTGCATTTTTGGTTTGCAAATAAAATTTGCAAAAGAAAGGTATTCTTGTGATTGTTTTGTATTCCTAACCGTATTAAAGGTTATTAAGGATCAAACATTTCAAAGTGCCGCCATTTTCAAAATGATTAAAAAAGGGTTTTGATTTTTTATTCCGGAAAGAAAATGGTTTTATTAATGTGTATACTAAATTTTAACTCTATAGGTTAAATAGTTTTAAAAATAAAAAATAATTTGTAAAAAATACAAAATGGTGGTTGTACGTTTACCGGAGGTGATTTGGAGTTTTTAAATATGATATTATGTCTTGTTTTCGACCCACAATCAATACCTAAAAAGATCCTCAGAGAGTTCAGAGACGTATAGGTTAGTTTGAAGCTAGTTGAACGTCTTATTCTTATTTTTTCACATACGGTAAATATTATTCATTTTTAACAGACTCTGTCTAAAAAACGTGTTCTCACGAAACCAAATGGGAGTTCTTCTATTTGTTAGGATATAATTTATTTTACAGTCGGAAACTAGTGAATCACTAGCAATAGAAAACACTAAGTTTAAAAACAAATGTGTAAGGGAACTATTTACAAAAGACGTGAATGTCATAAAACACAAATTTATTAAAAGGGAATTTATAAAAATACTGGCAGCCTTTGCTTTGCTACGAGTTGGTACTCTAAGCTTACTTACCTTTCCTTCTGTGGTTATCTCTAGACCTTTAGTTGGGGGTGGGGGGTGAAACCTAGTATTCCCACGTAAGAGTTGGTGGAAATTACCTCAAACATTTTACAATAAAAATAAAATTTGCCAAGCATTTGAGTCATGCTTAGTTAGTTGGTTTTTTGTAACAGCTGTTGAAATAAATTATTAAATTCCTGATAATGTTACTCTTTTGGAAAAAAAGGAATATTTTAGTAGCTACTTCTAACCCTTAGGAATGGAATTTCACAAAACCAAATTTCATCATAACATTTTCAGTGGTTTCGGAGATTTTACGACGAGTGAGTACATCTTTTTAGATTTCATATAAGATAATGGTGGTTGATTTCAGAAAACCATTTTAACTATCCTCAGATCAGAGTGACCCATGATTATGATATTATGTTTTTGTACTTATTTTGTGATACATTTTTGTTTTATAATGTTCATTCGTCTTGTATTTCTACCAAAACGTAATGCTTATAAAATTAAAACTATAAAAATAATGCTTTATAGTCCTACAGTTTAACACCCTGTGACAATACAAACTTGGTGCCTTGTATTTATCCCCCCCCCCCATCTTGTAACTGCGGCCTCAATATCTTCCTGGGGGACAAAAGTAAGATATTGTGATAGGAAAATATCTCAATTGTAGCTGATTTAGGACACTGCATGTTCTTCTTCTCTCATTTCTCCGTCTGTGATCACAGTCCATGTACATTGTATGGCCGTAATACACGGCAAGCCGGTCGTAAACTCGTAAATAATTGTGGTAAAACTGTGTTCCACGCGGGATTTACGCGCTGTTGTGTGGCCGTACGGCGCATTCGTTATGTATTAACAGCGCTAAATCAGCGCCTCTGACGTTTATAACGATGTAATGTAGATAATTTCGCGAACCTGGGAAGCGCCGGCTCACACCTCCAGACGGGCTACACAGGGACCGCGAGAACTTCTACGTCGACGGAGAAACGAGTGGATGCGTTGAAATATGGTTGAAAAGTACGTTCGAATCTGATTTACTGCGTTGTTTGTATTTTTCTGCAGGACACTGAAAAAGACCGGAAAAATGTCACAAAATTATAGATTTTTAATGCAATAAAAATCTTAATATTTAATTAACTATTCATTTTTCAGACGCTGATCTTCAAGATATAGCTGTAGATGAGTGGTAAATAGTGTAGATGAATGAGTGTAGTCATTGTTACTAACTAAGGTCAACTGTTCCTAAGAAAGAACCATTTACATATAGCTTAATATCTAAGGTAACTTAGGGACCTACAGTTTTACGTGGATCCAAACCACGAAGTATTGGTCTGCTTTTCATGCCTAATATTCAGTTCTCATACCAACACAACATTCGTACCTTGACTATCGCCCAAAATGGACACTCCAAACTTATCTAAGAGTGTCCACATCGATGGCAACCATTGAGCTTAATGTTGGTATTAAGTTTCAATAGAAATCCGACATTTGCAAATGGGTGTGCTCACTTGTAACGTATTCACTTGCGTGTAATGTATTCACTTGTGTGTAATGTATTCACTTGTTTATAATGTATTCACTTGCGTGTAATGTATTCACTTGTGAGTAATGTATTCACTTGTGAGTAATATATTCACTTGTGAGTAATGTATTCACTTGTTTGTAATGTATTCACTTGTGAGTAATGTATTCACTTGTGTGTAATATATTCACTTGTGAGTAATATATTCACTTGTGAGTAATGTATTCACTTGCGTGTAATGTATTCACTTGTGAGTAATGTATTCACTTGTGTGTAATGTATTCACTTGTGAGTAATATATTCACTTGTGTGTAATGTATTCATTTGTTTGTAATGTATTCACTTGCGTGCAATGTATTCACTTGTGAGTAATGTATTCACTTGTGTGTAATGTATTCACTTGTGAGTAATATATTCACTTGTGAGTAATGTATTCACTTGTATGTGATATATTCACTTGTGTGTAATGTATTGACTTGTGTGTAATATATTCACTTGTGAGTAATGTATTCACTTGTATGTGATATGTTCACTTGTGTGTTATGTATTGACTTGTGTGTAATATATTCACTTGTGAGTAATGTATTGACTTGTGTGTAATATTTTCACTTGTGTGTAATATATTCACTTGTGTGTAATGTATTCACTTGTGTGATATTATTCAAATAATCACATAATATATTACACAATTAAAAACGCAATGATTTAACACAAGGATCTGATGTCGGGGACCAAGATCCGAATATCCACTAGACGCGCAAACGAATCCTACCCTACACATCCTAACTTAGGCTAACTTAACCTACACGCAGTTAGGCGTTATTCAAATCTAACACATTTTGCCAAGAAAGTGTTTTAAGTGTTTATAAATTTATTACAAAAACATTTTTTAAGGATTTAACATCTGAAATACACCCTTTTCTTTACGGTTGAACTCTTATATTTATATAAGAAAATTAACTGAAGTAATAAAAATAATTAGACATCTTAGTTCTGGTTGTATCTTGTATATCTGTTAAATAACCACACTAAACAACTTTTCGCCTACATATTTCAATTAAATTAATAAATTATTCAATCAGTTTGAAAATGTCAAATCATAAAAAACAAAAAAAAACTCTATTCTATAAGGATAATAAAACACAAAAAACGCTGGAATGTTTGCTTTCGCTAACGAATATATTTATTGTAATCGCAGGAGAAATCAGGCCGTTACGAGGGTATTTGATAGCTACCAATTATCCGAGCTTATCGTCTAATGGAATCAGCTACATTCAGCTTCTCATCAGTTATTAGTTTCTGTCCACTTCAGCCAGCCTGACAGCAAATTTATACTTAGAAATTCAAAACTGTGATTTCACATGCACGACAGTCGATGTTATTACGTTGTGTAATATATCATTATACACCATTCATAGACGGGCTTTGTTGCCTGATCATTTCTAAATCATGTAATATTCTGTAATCAATAGATTCAAATATGTATAATTAACTGTCGACCAATTTCAATTCCGATTGTATTTTCAAATAATTGTTTACATTAAACTGTAGGAACATTTTCGTAACTCTAAATATTTTAAAGAATATCTTTGTATTATAGATTTAACCGTTTTAAACAACTGTTTTAATGCCATATTTTCTAAAATAATTAAAAAGTTTAGTTCAACTAGTTAGAATTTATTGGGAAGCTTACTAGAAATGTGGTTGTATCATTCTTATGCAGTGCTGGCAATGTTTCACCAAATGTTTTTGTTGAGAACTTATTTCCTATTTCATCATTTTGTTTAAAGAAATTTAATATCTGTTGATGCCATTATGCTTCAGAAATTAATCAAAAACGCAGAGCATCTGTTCGATCTTGTGACAAATTCATAGATTCCACATAGTAAAGGTTATATGTAATATAACAGTTTTTGTTAAAGGTGTTCAAAATTAAATCATTTTAATATATTTAAATTTTGGAAGGTTAGTGTTTATTATCATTCTCACACTCAATGTTGATAAATCAAGTAGTATATCAAAATTGTACTAAGTAACTCGGGAAAAAAGCTTAGCCTAACATAATTAAACAAGTTTACATTGTTTGGTTAGGAAAAATATAACAAATAAGTACATTGGTCCTATTGTTTGACTGATTATCATTTTAAGGTGTGCTAACGATATAAATGTTCGCAAAGATTCACAATACTGTGAATCATCAATGACAGTTTTTGGTGAAAGGAAAACTAAAACATGTCATAGCTGTAAGTGAAATAAAGTTAACTAAACTTTGTTTAACCTTTAAACATTTATGAACAACTATTATATCTTAATTTATACTGCGACTTAATTACATATAATTAAAGTCGAGTTATGTTAAAAACTAATTTATACTGCGACTTAATTACATATAATTAAAGTCGAATTATGTAAAAAACACTCTTACCTAACCAATAACAATATCAACGGAAACCGTTTAAGAGAAAATCCGAGAGTTGTGTAAGTCCATTGCTTTGAAACAACTATGTGACGAAATAATAACCCGCAGCTTCGAAAACACAAAATACATACTATTCAAATACCGAATCACGTTTCAAGGCCCCGTGTGAAACAAAGAAGGAAGAGAAAGCAGGCCTGGGATCTGCATAACCCGACCGGACAAAAAGGGGCCGTACTGAAATCAACCATAAAACCATAATCCGTGCAAATATTGTACAACATTCGAGACGACCTATTATAGCAATAAAAACATAATTTTCCGGATTGATATTGTTAGAGATAACTGAGCGTAGCGAATGGCCGGTAACAATTGCCTATTGGACCGTTCCTCGTGGTACTCTTTGTTCTATGACTGTTGACCACTCATCATAGTGGCCATCCTTCACCGCATCGTTACACTCGCCTATTTACCTCTTCCTGGAGATTCCAGTCAGTGTCGTTCGCTGAAGAATGGATTCTGTTTGTGTGCCAGGCATTTTTGGGACATAGTTGTCTATCCATCTAGCATACACACGTCAAGTAATTGCCTTTCCCCTGCTTCAACACCGACATAATCTTGAGTGGAAGAGAGGACTAACTCCGCCTTTAAATAAAGACATTCATTCATTCATAATCTATGAGAAGTATTTTTGCTCCTACGGATTCGGATGAACATTTTCAGAAACATGAATGATTGTAACTTTGTTGTTTATGTTCGTAAAATAATGATCTTTATCTCATATTGAAGCTTTAAGAGAGCTCTTTTTATTTGATATTATTCCAAGATCATTTAAAAATAGTTGATGATACTTTTACATTCAATTGTTTGACGTTAAAAGTTTGAAAATACAATCAACTTGATTCTTGTTTCGTATTTAATTTTGAGATTGTTTTTAACTATTTATTTTTAAATAGTGCCTCTTCACTGCTACATTTGACATTCTGATATTTTTAATTTTAGCTCCTACTTTAGGTAAATAACTTGTAATAATTTACCACTTGTCATCTGACTAGCCTTCTAGGCGCTACATCGTCTGCTGTTACGCTTCTAAGAAACAATTCTACGTTAAGAAAAGTAACTAACTACCACCTACTAATAGACTTCAACGACCTTGAGGAGAGGTCAATGTTAATTGCTTGAGTGTTTTCAAGGACAAATTATGTAAATAACCTGTCAGGGTAGCAGTATGGGTAAAAAGAAACAAACAGAATTTATTTCACATTTATGGAAATTGAAAGAGGAAATCTAATAGAAACTGATTTACAAAACTGTTACTGCTTTTGTTCAAGCATTCGTACGATGTGACTCGCATGACCTTTATTAGTGTTTAAAACATCGTTAATTCTTCGCAACTTACAACGGCCCTGACCTTTACGTCGACTCCGATAAAAAGCGTATTGATTTCGAACAAGGCGTCCTTGAAGTAGCACTGGTTACTTGTAATTTTAAAAGTACACAAACTTGGAGTTTATTGCCTCTTCATCTAAGCACAGTTTATGCACTGTTTTATGTTCTTTTTATTCAGTGAAATACGACTAACCTCCAATTACGCGAGATTAGTACAGTCTGCACAGTGATCGCATAGAGGTCATCATTAACACTACCACAGCTGATAATGATGATGTGAGACATTAACTACACAATATTATGTGGTTCGGATTCCATAAACTAAACTTGCTGATGCCTTTATGGTATTATACTCCTATTAATGCTACATAACTGGTCGGAATACTCTGGCCAGCTCATAAAAGACAAAACACACTGTTTGCTTGTTGAAAATTCAGTAAGGGAGTAAAGAACCGGAACAACCTGTCTAGTCAAATAAAGAGAGCTCATTTCAGAATTTAAACATATATGAACATAAACTAAAGCTAATTCATAAAATAACGTAGCATGTACTTGGCGTAGTCTAATTGGGCTCATATAACAATAATAATTGTTGAGTGTATTGTTCAACTCTAGGTTATAAAGCAACTTTTGTTCAATGTGTTTCTATGATTGGTCTTCGAGAGAGTAAAATAATAAAATAAATCCAAATAAAAACATTTTAATAACGCCTGTTCACACTATTGGTACATTAATAATATAAGAATCATGGTATTTCGTTTCAGAAGTCAAACACAATGGATAAGAGTATCTCTGAATTAACACAAATATTTTTAGTACAAAAAATTGTTACAGAAAAAAGTATAGCCCACTTTATTTATTTGACCTCGTCTACCCCTTATGGTAAATTATTTTTTGGACACAATAAATTTACTAACTGAAGTTAAGGATTTTTAAATGTATATTTACTACATAAAATATTTGTTTACGGTTTTTCAGTTTCAATATTAAATTTAAAAAAACGACTAGTGAATCATTATATGCATTAGTAGTGTTGATAAACGAGTTAAAACTTCCATCTTCATTTTATATTTGATCAAATATTAAAATTTCTTAACAGTTAAATAAATGAATTAAAAAAATTATCCAACATTTCTATGTTATTATAAAAGAATTTGTAATCCCTAAAAGAGAATTAAATGCAAAGATTTATTCAGTTAAAAGAGGGAGATTTTTAATAAATGTATGTGTTTCTGGATAAACAAGATTTTTCTAACCTAGATACATCTTTGATAATAATCGTAACTTAAAAGGAAGGGTAACTTAATAAAATAACTAACATTCGCTTTACACATGTGATAAGTATAAGGAAATATTTCACTGTAAATCTTCCATAATAAAAACGTTTTTAATTAGTTAAGTGGCAATAAAGAAGTAACGGATTATTAAAGTGAATTTTAAAAAGGTCCTAGTTAATTATTTATTACTTATAATTCACACATTGATAGCCCATCTCAATCTAAACTACTTGACCTTAAGTCTTTGTGTAGTCTGTAAGTTTAAAATATCCATTATTAAAGATAACAATTTTGTTACTATCGAAAAGTTCAACTGAATTTAAATGTATTGATTTAAATTTATCGATCTAAGGATATTATCAGTAGAGGTAAAATTTGTAAAGAAAGTTGAAAAGATCGATCAAAATTTCATTAGAAGAATACGAACTAAATTTTTTGATAAAACAGTTTGTACGTTGATAAAGTTTTCTTATAAAATTTTTGCATCCAAAATTTGGAACATCCTGGATTTATATATGTATTAATTGGTTAAACTAAGTAACTTTAAATATCAAACATATAATTCATTATTTTCTTTCAAAAATATTTTTGTTAGTCAAAAGTACTGCTGATAATTAGATTTAAACAGCTAATCTAATTTTCTCGATTGTCTTCAATTAGATACAAAACACTCTGTAAACAACTGTGATTATAGATCTTATCATAGGCTGAATCTTGGACTGTTATTAGAAGCAAGCAAAGACACTAACTGAATTTCTAAAGAGACAAGCTATGTTGAGCATTACTTAAACACGAACTGAACTTAAACTTTTCCAACTACGATAACTTGAGTAAGTAAAACCTTTTATAGTACTTCAGTCTCATGAGACGAGCTATGTTGAGCATTACTACCACGAACTGAACTTAAACTTTTCTAACTACGATAATTTGAGTAAGTATAACCTTTTACCGTACTTCAGTTTTATGAGACGAGCTATGTTCAGCATTACTACCACGAACTGAACTTAAACTATTCCAACTACGATAACTTGAGTAAGTATAACCTTTTATAGTACTTCAGTCTCATGAGACAAGCTATGTTGAGTATAACTACCACGAACTGAACTTAAACTATTCCAACTACGATAACTTGAGTAAGTAAAACCTTTTATAGTACTTCAGTCTCATGAGACAAGCTATGTTGAGCATTAATACCACGAACTGAACTTAAACTTTTCCAACTACGATAACTTGAGTAAGTAAAACCTTTTATAATACTTCAGTCTCATGAGACAAGCTATGTTGACCATTACTACCACGAACTGAACTTAAACTTTTCCAACTACGATAACTTGAGTAAGTATAACCTTTTATAGTACTTCAGTCTCATGAGACGAGCTATGTTGAGCATTATAGTCTGTGAGGCCACTAAAGGACTCTGAGGGATTAACTTTCCCTCCACCAACGCACGCACACTCACCGGCAGGGGCGCAACAGGCCCGACCTACCCCTCGCGGCTAGTCAATTACTTACCCAGTCGAGAGCCTACTACAAAATAATAACTTTGTGATGTAAAAGTTTTTTGTTGTCGTTTTAATTTTTTCTGTGATATCCATAAAATTTTGAGTCAAACGACACCAAATACGATATAATTACCATGATTTTTAAATATTCAAACAACAATCATTCTAATCATGAACCCAAAGATAAACGAAATAGTACTGTATATCGTTCGGTATACACCAAATAAAATATTTAAATAAATAAATGGTAAAACATGATAGGTTTCGTTATTAGTAGACGTTGATAGAACCTTGGTTACAAGTACGTTAAAAAAATACAAAAATTAATAATGCTACAAAATTTTACATTTATTAATCATTAGTTTCTTAACCTGTGCTCTCAATTTACACTCGTAAGTTTATGCTATATACTATAATCACAATATTACAGATCTACATTTAAAATTTGAAGAAGCAAACATAATTCAATAAATTTATAATACTTTATACAACAAATAACGGTATTTACACGGACATGACAAATATATATAACAAATACTATAAAAAAGGTATTTATAAGCTATTTATAATACGTCATACAACAAATAATAGAACTAACAACAACATATATAAACATAAAAAAATTATAAAAACAGTATTTACAAGTTTGTACTACAACAGTAGTAAGTAGTCAGTATAAACATACAACCTACATGAAAATTTCACACCGAGGGTGATTAAATCCGTTGATTAAATTTCCGTAACACATAGAAACTTACTACTCTAAAGGAAAGGAATCGAGTTCTTCATCGGAGTCGTTATCGAAGTCACTATCTTCCTCAGAATCGCCCGGGCACAAGTTGATGATCAAGTCCTGCACACTTATGTCGTTGAGACCCTCACTTGACCAATCAGCATCTATGGATTTCTTAACGTGCTGGACGTACTTCTTCCACTTCTCTGGCGTAACGGTGGAGATGGCTTCCATAAACAGTTGTTGAAGATCTAAAAGTTTGAATGTTTTATTTCTCTCTTTAACGTACCCTTTTAAGTAACCCCAAACCATTTCTATAGGGTTGTAATGACAGTGATAAGGCGGGAGTCGAATTACAGTAATGCCCATTTCAGCTGCCCTTACATCAATATCGTATTTAGGTTGAGGTGACTTATGCAGCTTGACAATTTCGTACAGTTCCCACTTCCGCAAATCAGCGTTAAACACTATGCCTTTTTCCTGCAGCCATTGTATCATTTTTGCTTTTGTAGAACTTGAAGTAGGGGCTTTGTCCTTTATTCTCGAGTGGTAAGGAGCATTGTCCATCACAATCACACTGCCTGGAGGAATGGCTGGGACCAACACTTCAAAAAACCAAGACTCGAAAACATCACCGTTCATCTCCTCGTGGTAGTCACACGTCTTTTTTGATTCAAACATAAGGGGAGGACTATTAATCCAACCTTGCTGCCCCCCTGCATGACAAATGATTAACCTTTTGCCCTTCCCCAGTGGTTTAGTTAATGTCCCCTTTACGCTGTCATCAGTCCAGCCTTTATCGTTGGTCAAGTTTGCATTGAGCCAAGTTTCATCTAAAAAAATTACTTTGTTCATATCTACATTGTGAATTTTTCTAAGAAACTGGCATCTCAGTAGGGCAACCGATGGTTTCTCCATCAAACATTTCCTACTGTTTAACGTTTTGTACACAAACCCTATTGATTTCAACACTTTGCGAAGTGACCAACTACTGCCATGAAATAAATCAGCATCTTTCAGAGAAATCAGAAGTTTTCTGAGAACCGGCACCTCTTTTCTTTCGTAATATCCTAAAATGTGCCGATGAATAGCTGATTTCTGAAAATCATCTAAATCTGTTTTGTATTTTTTAGTTTGTGACTCACGATTCTTTTTTGGTGTTCGGATGAGTGTCCGGCTTCTCTTAGTGGTAGATGTCTCTTCTTCCTCGTCGATACCATCTGTTGAAGTTTCAAGTTGGGTTAAATCACTATCTTCACCTCCTGTGGCCTTCACTGCTTCTGTAAGCTGGCTGTTGATGCGGCGAACAGTCCTATAAGGAACTTTACAAGCACTTGATACTCTCTCAAGAACTTTTCTCACATCCATAATTGGTCCCATATTATTTTTTTCTAAATAAAAATATTCTATAACAGACGCCACAATAGTCCTAGCTTGAGTATGCAAAATTTCCCTCTTTCCAGACGACATCGTAAACTGTAACCAATTTTCTTATAATAGAAAAAAATATCATTTGTTAAACACAGCACTGTTAATGACGGAACCTCACTGGAGCTACGACTCGCTATAAACTGGCACTTGTAGCACCCACTGAAATTCACAAACAACTGTATATCTGACGACTCGAAATTGGTGTTATCTAGAGACGCTTGTTACTTTGAACCCTGAGTCATTGTCAGTGACTCACAGAATAGCCAAACTGGGGGTTGAGTCATAAGAAAATGTGTAAATATCTGAAAACCTCATTAGCAGCTTTGGCTACAGATAATGTCTAACTGCATGGATTCAATAGTGAGTCGACATTCAAATGTTTAATATTGATTGACATTATTTGATGTTTACTTATTTAGACAATACGTAAACCATGACGTGTAAATGACGATGTTTAATTCAATCAATTTCATACACTATCCGTGTTTCGATTATTAGCTATTATTAATACTTTGCCTGTTATTTTAAATATAAACAAAAAAAGTAAAATTTATCTTGAAAAAAAATTAGAATATTAATGTCTTTGTTTAATTTTTGGAGGTGGTGCTCCATTTAATGCTATCTATATCATGTTTGGGCTACTTTTTCTCGCCTTTTTTTACTGATTTCAAAAAGAAACAGCTCAAAAAGCTACAACTACAAACGTAAATGTATCAACCACATAGTGAATGTTTGTATGGCTATTATGAAGGGTCGAGTTCCAGTTAGGACGGCGCGTGAGTATCACAAAGAACGCCCCTTTGTCTGTGGTGTGAGTGTGTGTGTGAGGGCTGCTAATCCCTCAGAGTCCATCGCTGCCCTCACGACCTATAATACCACGAACTGAACTTAAACTTTTCCAACTACGATAACTTGAGTAAGTAAAACCTTTTATAATACTTCAGTCTCATGAGACGAGCTATGTTGAGCATTAATACCACGAACTGAACTTAAACTTTTCCAACTACGATAACTTGAGTAAGTAAAACCTTTTATAATACTTCAGTCTCATGAGACAAGCTATGTTGACCATTACTACCACGAACTGAACTTAAACTTTTCCAACTACGATAACTTGAGTAAGTATAACCTTTTATAGTACTTCAGTCTCATGAGACGAGCTATGCTCACTAGTTAATCTTATTCCAAGTACTATTTAGAAAATAAAAGACCTCCAAAACAAATTCTCAGATACTCAGAAATGAGACGCCGACTTAAGTTGAATATAAGTCATAATATGGATGAGTGTGGAATACCGGTGTAGTCTGGTTACTAACTGCGTTCCACTCATACTCTAAAAGGACTATTTGATAATAGCCCAATAACCAGAGTAACTAAGAGATTAAACTTTACGTGGAATCCTAAATACGTCCTATTGATCTGATTTTCATATATTTGACAAGCGTCTTGCTCAGTTTATAGGATTGAAAATCTTAAAATTTTCAATATTAAACATTGCATACAACTTTTATTAATTTTCAAAATTAGTTGAATTGTAATAAATATTTTTTGTACAGGAAAACTATACATACATTCATCGTAACACCAGTTATAAAGCATAAATTTCCTTCAGATGCAACAGAAAATAGTGGCTTAATAAGTTTTGGATGGGGGTATATTGCTATAGTCCATTTACTGAATCTCACAAACATGACTTCAGAGCACCCCAACGGCAACTGCTGGAACTACGTGGAGATTCAAAATCCTATGACCAATGACGTGACGATGTTAGTCAGCTGTTTACATAGCAACGCATGAACGCCTTGCATGGCTTTCACATTTTAGTACTTTACTAATACTATTTTGATACCTTATTTGTTTGTGAAATTGTGTGCAAGTAAACATTTCATAATCGCGGATTTACATGTTGTTTATGGAGTACTATAGTTTTTTATTTTTAAAACAGGGTGTTCAGCTTCGACTGTCGCATATTTTAGAGGATTTTTTTGTCAGGTCCATACAAGCAAATAATGCCATATAACACGTGTCCTATCTGGATTCATTATCTATCTGTGTGTTTTAAAAAAAAAATTAACATCTCAAAAACCATTATTATATAATAATAAATTTACGTATGGAATTTTATATTAAAAAGACAAATTTCACCAAAAAAGGCTGAGTGTCTCACATAGTCAGTTTCAAAATGGTGGCTGTCTAAAAACTTCAAGGTAAAATATAAAATAAACTATACATTTTACCCAAAATTGTTAAAATACAATATTTGTTATGTTATATGTTATGTAGAATATGTAATGACAGTATCAACGGTATGCCAACTTAAAATATCGGTTGATAAATAACATAGAAAACTTACTTTTTGTGACTGAAAGCAATGCTGTGATAACAATTCTTTCCGTCACAAAAAGTAAGTTTTCACTGTTATTTATCGATCGATCTATTAATTTGGCATACCGTTGATATTGGCATAACGTAGTCTACAAATATTGTATTTTAAATTTTTTCGGGTAAAATGTGAATTTTTTATATTTGCCTTTGATGTTTTTAGACAGTCGCGATTGTTAAACTGATAATCTGAGATATTCAGCCATACGAAGAGTCAAACGTATTTTGAGATATTCAATTTTGTATAAAAAACACACACAGACAAAAAAAACGAATCGAGATAGGACACATGTTATGTGCCATTAATTGTTTGTATTGACCTGACAAACAATCCTCTAAAATATGCGACATTCGGAACTGGACACCCTGTATATTGATATATAAGAAGACGCAGTGTTCTTGGCTACACCACCCGTCAGAGCTTTACTCAAGCTCCACTAAGCGCGCTTATGTCAAGACGGGAGATTCATTAAATAATGTATAGTGAATGTTCTCAATACAGTTATCCCGTAGTTTCCTGGTACAATTTATTAAGTTACGTGCTTGAATTGTTTACTATCACAGACCCGGAATCAGGTATAAAAGTTTTCAGGTCGAAATAGGAAGTATATTACCCACCTAACGACCCACTTTCTGGTGCCAACCGGTTTTGTCCTGTACGGAAACCCACTGAACGTGAACAATTTAATCAGCTGATTGCAATTCCTTTCCCTTTAAACCAGGTGAAAGGTGATTGGGCGCCCAGTACTATACGTTTTACCACAATAACGAGGGGGACTGTGTTCCTGTACGTAAATAAATTATAAACAGTTTAAACTTGGATTGAGAAAAGTAACCTTAGTGAGAATCTCTTAAAGGTGTTAGATACAAAATTATTATTGAATGTGGTTCAAATAAAAATCTTAGTCTTCTTAAAAGTAATAAATTTGTTGAGGGAATATACTCAAGAAAATTGGAGATGTGGCATAAAGTGACTAATTTATCATTTCTAGGTACACAACTCATTACGAACGCCTGCGATGTATTTTATTAAAATTTCCAAATTTTAGTGGATAAAAGGAACTAAACAGTCTAGTGTGAAATAAAACTAAAAAATTGTGTTTGTAGGGTGAAACCAGATATATTTTCTAAATGACATCTGTACAAATTTTTAGTCTAAGGCTAGAGATTAGATTAATAATATACAAAAAATCATTGCTTGAGTTTAGTTTAAATAATGAAGTTATGTACTGTTATAACATTTGCAGGGTGGGACAGATGGGTACAGAGATAGAGGGGGAAGGGAACACATTTTATGTGTGTTAGTGAGGTAAGCTCTTTCCTACTTCTAGCGAAAGATAAAATCTAGAACTAAGTTCCTTAGTGCATTCAACTGGGTGTCTGGATGAATGATTTTATTATAGATAAGACAAAGTTTAGGTTTGATAGTTAAAAATTGCCTCTATAGCTATTTGGTTTATGATAAAACAGCAATGTTTCAAAATGATTAAAATGAAAAAAATGCCCTCTTCAAAAGAGGACGTTTGGTTAGTAAATGATTAAAATTAACAATTCCTTTACCATGTTAACCCAAAGTAATCAAATTGAAAGCAATTTGGCTGTATGGCTTACAACGTGGGTGGTGGAGTACTGTACCAAAAAATTATATTTAAAAATTAAAAGAATTAATGTTTATTTGGATTATATTTATTGCATAACACAATTAATATATAGTTCATTTTGAGTCTTGTTCTTAGGTTATTCGTTTTGGGATGGTTTAAGAACCCAAACGTGATGGGATATCACAAAGTAAAAATAAAGAGAGATCGATCCAATAGCGCACTAATGAACGTCGATTTACGTTCTCTAATATGTCATACGATTTCTGAACTAGCACCCTTCAGTAAGTCCCTTATCCTCCCTTCTGAACTAGCACCCTTCAGTACGTCCCTTATCCTCCCTTCTGAACTAGCACCCTTCAGTACGTCCCTTATCCTCCCTTCTGAACTAGCACCCTTCAGTAAGTCCCTTATCCTCCCTTCTGAACTAGCACCCTTCAGTACGTCCCTTATCCTCCCTTCTGAACTAGCACCCTTCAGTACGTCCCTTATCCTCCCTTCTGAACTAGCACCCTTCAGTACGTCCCTTATCCTCCCTTATGAACTAGCACCCTTCAGTACGTCCCTTATCCTCCCTTATGAACTAGCACCCTTCAGTACGTCCCTTATCCTCCCTTCTGAACTAGCACCCTTCAGTACGTCCCTTATCCTCCCTTCTGAACTAGCACCCTTCAGTACGTCCCTTATCCGGCTGATATCCAGTTGCACCGGCGGTCAAAGGAATTTCCACGGGTCAAAACATTCCTCCGTCCGAAAAGTGTCCAGATGCACCGGTGGTCAAAATCTAACCACCTCACTTATCCCCGCTGCAAATTCCTTCGACCGCCGGAGCCGGTGCAATTGGAAGGCCCCTTCCTTCCCCACCCCACTACATTTCTTCAAACATAGTTTATAAGTGTTTAACAATTTCGCAATGGAATATTCTATCAAACACTTGCCGATGTTTCGTGGCACATACTAATGGTAGACCATAGCAGGTTCTAACTAATAAATATGGTAACTATGTATTTAATGTTTAATTTTGTGTTTATCCGTGGCAACACTAACATCTAACCTAACCTAACCTAACCTAACCTAACCTAACCTAACCTAACCTAACCTAACCTAACCTAACCTAACCTAACCTAACCTAACCTAACATAACCTAACCTAACCTAACCTAACCTAACCTAACCTAACCTAACCTAACCTAACCTAACCTAACCTAACCTAACCTAACCTAACCTAACCTAACCTAACCTAACCTAACCTAACCTAACCTAACCTAACCGACTCATGACTCATGTCATAACAAAGGGTGTGGAATTTGGCACGGTCAGCTTGGGGTTACTGTACTAGGAATCCGGCCTGGTTGGACTTTCCCGGCTCATGTCATAAACAAGGGCCTCTGGTGCAATTGGAACACCCCCCAAAAGGGGCTCCGGTGCATCTGGATTCTGGACACATCAGTTTGGGGCCGATCCCTGACCCCGGTGCAATTGGAAATCTCCCCCCTTATCCTCCCTTATGAACTAGCACCCTTCAGTACGTCCCTTATTCTCCCTTATGAACTAGCACCCTTCAGTACGTCCCTTATCCTCCCTTATGAACTAGCACCCTTCAGTACGTCCCTTATCCTCCCTTATGAACTAGAACCCTTCAGTACGTCCCTTATCCTCCCTTCTGAACTAGCACCCTTCAGTACGTCCCTTATCCTCCCAAATCTCTAAGGATTAACATAATAATTACTTGTAATCTATATAACTGCCACTGAGGCATTCGCTATGGCCATAAGAATGCGACTTCTGTTCCTTTTTTCTCTGTGGTATAATGTATTAATCTCAAAAAAATAATAATAACTAGATCTAAATAAGAACATATCAAATTATATAGTAGGAATTTTTATAGGATCAACAAATTATGAAACGGTGGGTTTATAAAAATCAATATACCATATATTTAATTAGTTTTCTGTAAGATTCTACGTACTGAAGATGTATTTTTTTTTATATTTAAGAATGTTTTCCATTCTTTACTTAACAGTTCGAAATGGTCACATGATTCTTAAAAATATTCCAAACTATTTTGTATAGTCTATATTTTATTTTTTGCTCTCTAACTGTTAAAAGATTGGCGGATGGTAATTCGACAGTTAGAGAAACACACTAATTTATTGAATTTGAGTGTACTTCTAACAGCTAAATAGCTAAGGTTATGTCAAATAAATTTTTGGTTGATCGACTTGTCTATGACAGCATTTAATATTTTTACAAAAATATTCCTCTTTTATAAAAAACTGATTGTACAATAACTTATGAAGAATTGATACAGTAAGTTGCAAGTAAAAACAGTATAGTATATCATTGATGTACATTCAAGTTTTTTATTTTTTATATCTTACATGAAAAAATAAAATAATTAAAAAACATGGATCCAATGTTTACGTAAACTGTGGGTTGAAAACATTGTGCGTTATCTCCTTTTATACAGCATCAATATTTTTAATTATATGATTTTATTTATTTATTATATTTTTAATATATTTTCCAACTGAAAACAATAAAAAAAGTACCACTAGTTTTTCAACTCAATGCATATACACTCAATAAAACATCTAACCCTTCGTGTGGGATCTAAGTAGTGACTCCAAAGAAGAGAACCGTGCTAAAACTCCCACCATGACATTCAGTTCAGATTTCTTATACATGCGTCATAAACGCAGATGACTTAAATGCTGACGTGGGCATAAAGTCGGGCAAAAACAGTGGTCTAATGACATAGTACATGGTTTGACGAGGCACGGCGTACTGTTATGCATGACGGGTGTTACCCAGGGAAGTGGACCAGAGAACGGGACCCTTTATTGACTGGCTCATTGCTGCTTATTGCTTTTTCTACTCTCTTTCCATAGTAAATTACGAAACCGGGACGATGAAAGTGGACAAAACATCCACGGACGTAAGAGAGAAAGAAAAATTACAATTACGGATGACTGAGAAGTTTTGACATATTGGACGTGCCTTTTATTGACTGATTCAGATGTCCTTAGTAAATGTATACTAAAAAGTGATGTTGTTTAAAATAATTAATTTTACTATGTCCATATTTCGATTTTATATAATTAACTTGCTAAAGCTGGCCACGTTTTGCTGTGGCTTAGTCTGTTATTAAATTTTAATCGCTATTTTTTACTGTTGTTATAAAATTAAAGGTTGACTATTCACTTTATTTTAACTGAAATAAAGTAACTAACAGTAGTTTTCATAAACAAAAATCATCTGGTCACAGTAATAACTTAGAGGATATAACGTGCACATAAATCAGCTTGTCGCAGTGACACTTTATAAACACTGACATTTATTTTTATTTGTGAAATGTAGGTAGATCAATAAATGCATTAAATGTTCTGTTTCCGTTTAAAATCTTAGGATCTAAAGATATATTAACACTCTTGTATATAAATGCAATATTGTGTAAAAATGTCGAGTAAATCCATTCACTGCTTTTCGAGTTTTGTGGATACAAACATACGAAGTTTGTTTTATAAGTATATAGATGACAAGATACTACAAATAAAATTATTGAAGTATACTATTTTTTTTTTCATACGTAGTAATAGGCCGTTTGTTGCATCCTTTTTCATCCTCTCCGAGTATCAAAGTAAACACGGTTGTATATTTTCTTCTACATGTATATTACCTAGAGATTTTATTTTTCCTAACGAAAAAAATTATGGAATCTGTTCGGCTCTTATATTCGAGTAACATAACATTGATTTTTTTATTTATTGAAACTGTTATGATATGTAACATTAATGTAGGCTATATATTTAGATTTCTTTGTGTTGAGATATTATGGAACCATAAAACATTTTTCATTCATTCCTTTCGTAATTAAACTAACAATATTTAAATAGGCGACGACCAAAATAACCCTAATTATGATGAAAATTAATATTTTCTGGAATATATTTGATTAAATTTTCTCATTTTCCTAATGACTGATAGCCAAACAGAAGAGAGCTTTCATAAAACTTTTAATTAACATTTACAAAAAATACAATTTACTATTCCTTAACTTATGCTGAACATTTCATTCAAGAGAACCATAACGATTCATATGTAGAAGAACATTTTTACATTATCTACTTATATATTTAAAATTAAATGTTACAAATTAGATTATCAACATCATTTTTCCAAAGCGTACATGTTTAAAATATCTTGCCTTTTCTGAAGAAACGTCAATGTCACTAACGAAAAGAAAGTTATCAAAGAGAATAATATTCTCCGCAAGATTAATTGCCTGAGAATCAATAAGTCACGATTATTTCTTACATAGCAAGCAGTAATGTAAACAGTTGGGCAGATAAAACAGTCGTTATTCAGTAATCGATTACTGTTTGACATTTACACTGGAGAATGAGTGTCCCTATTTTCTCCAGAGTTTCTATTCGTCGTCGAGGCACATTGGCTAAGAGAGAAAGTGAGTTATGTCTAGAAATGGTGACTCATTCAATGAAAAATTTGACGAGACAAACTACTTATTTATAAAAGATATAAATTACAAGAGCATCAGTTACGACTATTGTTTATCTAATGAATGTCCCAAGTTTACTTCAGAGCGCTCTTACAGCAAATGCTGGAACTACGAGGAGTTTGGGAATGCAACAAGTAATAATGGCGTGACAAGGTAACCCAGCTGCAACCATAGCGACGCCTTTAAGTATTCGGTTGTTGCCATGTTTCAGTTCTCTAAATACATCTGTTTTAAAGTAATTTGTTATTGTGTATTTGAGTGTGAGTAAACATAAAATGAAGAGGGCTTTCTTATTGTTTACATTGACTTTCACATTTTTGTTTCCTATTGTTTATATATTTCTCTATTTTACTATTGATTGAACTAATGAAATAATCTCTTGTAAGCAAACTCTGTCTCCAAAAGTAATTATTGTCAGTCCTATATCAAACGCAGTACATTTGGCAACACCGCGTGTCAGAGCTACACTCACATGCCACTAAGCGCGCTCATGGAAACTGGTGACATTCTTTAGAGTGTCGAAATGCTGTAACCCAGCTACTTGAGGACAAGGTATTGTGAGATTGTAGACGATATCTTTATAACGTCTTGGTACCACTCAATGGCTGCCATTGACGTGGACACAACTAGATAAGTCTATGGCGACCATGTTGGGTGGTAGTCAGGGGATGCTGTGTAAGGGAGACTAACACTAATAAAACTAGTCAGTTACTTAAAAAGCAGACCAATACTACGTGGTTTGGATTCTTCGTTAATCTGTAGGTCCCTTGGTTGCCCTGATCTTGTGCTATTAATAATGGCCCTTTTTGAGCAAAAGCCAAACTCGTTAAGTAACCGGACTACACTCATTCACACTCATCCTTACCTCATGTAATCATCCATATTCGCCTTAAAATACGCACATAGTTTGTCACAACATCTCATACAAGAGAATAATAAATTTTTACTGTCATTTTTAACAATTAATGAATGTTGTTCTTACTTAACACCCTTTTGTCTTACAAAGACATCAAGTAAATTGGCCAATATAAGATTTATGAAGTACTTAACACTGGCGAACTGAGGTTAAACCAAGGACCTGCCGATCTCCCCTCCCCCCGTTCGCCCCTGACGTCCAGATCTCTGAGACTAGTTAACGATTACCTTCCCCACCATTACCCTTCTGGAATTATCTTTATACCAATCTTTATTTTATCTCTTTCTGTTCTGGTCTACGAAGAATTATTTTACATTTCGTCAGTAAATTATTTTGTACCCTTTACTACTACTTTTATTCTACTATTTTGAAATCACTTCGTATGAATCTACAATACAATTAATGTCTCAAATGATATAGTTATTTATAAGAGAAATAAAAAAAAATTCTTTTATAATCTCCCAATAAATTTAAAAGAATTAAATTTAGTATATATTTGGATATAGCCTATAAGTATAAAAATATTTAGAGTTAAACGTTTCAAGTCACCTTCATTTTGACATGGCTGTTTATTTGTTTGCTGTTTATTTGCGTTGATTTAAAGTAATTTTGCAAAATTTGATTCAAGTCAGTAAAATCTTTCTTGATTTAGGCCTATTACTTATTTTGTGAAAAATATAAAAAGACAAACATTCAACAGAGTCGAATTAAATATATATTAAGTATGTATATATAAATATATACATACTTAATTTTTTTATCTGAATTAGGTTTAGAGTCCGAAAACACAGGTCAACAAAAACATTTTTGTATGTAACATGGAAGTATTTTGCCATTTCATATTATTCTTAGCTGAAACATTCAAATATGACATTTAAAATAGCCTAGGACGTACAGTTTTTTTACAGAAGGACTTTACTTTTACGAAATAAGAAAATTATATAATTTTTAGCGGTATGTATTTTGAATAACATAATGCATATGGCTCATTAAGTTTATCAAAGAAAACTTTACCTATATAGTTTACTTAAAAAAAAGACAGAACTAAATTACACAATGAAAAAGGTTTTTCTGCTTTTTTTACTTATGCTTGAGTCCTCTTTTTTCAGAAAACAGCAGTAGTCTCCCATCATTGCCGGATTCCACCGGCCTTGATATTTAGTCTCAATTGTTTTAATATCTTGGTGGGAGCGTTCTCTTTGTTCGTAGCTCACTGCACCAAGAATTTGAGGCAAGAAGTTAAAATGGGAGTGGAAGAATGTATTTTTAATGACATTCGGTACCCCATGGCTTTATAGGTTTTGAAAAGAGCTTGAAAGATATTTTTAGCATTTGCATCCTTATTATTTTACGGAAAAACCTTGAACCACATTGAAAAGTTCTCTCCATGTAAACAGTTCCTTTTTGTTAAGTTTTCCCTTAAAATAATTATCTTGAATTACTTTTCTTTAATCTGGTCGGATAAAAAACTCTCTTTTAGCTTTGCTTCACTTAACTGTGGGAAAAGTTCAACCAAATGCTTAACGCCTCTTTCTTGTTTGTCCATGGCTTTAACAGCATATTTCATTAGCCCTAGCTTGATATGAAGCGGAGAAGAAGTACTTGATTTGGGTAAACTAGAGGGGTGTTTGGGACGTTTTCTTTGCGCGGTGATTAAGATGTTCTCTTCGGTCATTCTTTCTTAATAAAATCTTTCTCTGCTGTCCCATAAGCATAAAAAACAACAGTAAGAGAAATAATAGCTGTCTAATCCCCCCTCCATTGGCTGTCCAGTGTAGCCAACATTAATACTCCAAAATAGCGTATAAATGTGTAAAACGTCAGGTCTTATAAAAAAATGTGACGTGTACGGACATTTCTAGTTATTTATCTATTATATGTATTCCAAAAGAACTTAACAAATGCTAATGTAATGTATGTTACGTAAACATTGCTGACCATTGAAATTAACAATACCTTTTTTGTGACATCCTGTAAAAAATATTTTTTTTACAGTAAAAATAGGTGATGCAAAGAATTATCTCATTATATTTTCCACTTGCCTACCGCCAGTAGACAACATCCGAGACAGGTTAGATGTGCTTGAAGGAACCATTTTTGTATTTTCGGAGGTTGCAAGTATTTCTTGAGACTAGAAGGAGGGAGTGTGTGCCCCAAGTTTGTTCGCTATTATATTAAAGGAAACTTTATAATGTGAAATAATGTTTGCTGAAAACTTGGTTTACGTTTGCCGGGAGCTTGAGCAAGGAGGGGGGGGGGTTGAGCAAGGAGGGCGGGGGGTTGAATTCCAACTTTCCAGTTAGTTCTATTGCTCAGGATTACCCGGGTTCAGCGTTTAATATAACCCGGTCCCAACTTTCTTACAATGTTAAACGGGAAAAAGTGGCGCTCAACAAGAAAATTGAATACGCAGAACATATTTTATTGTATTCCAGACACCGATGTTATAAGATTAAACCACCCAAGTTTAATTTTAGGTGGAATACACTGGAGAATTTCTGATTTCCTATTCCCTTGGTTAAATATAAAAAGTTAGTTTTGTTCTCGGAGTCTGTGATCTCAGCGCAAACTCAAATAACTCGAATTAAATTGTTAATTTTAAAGTTGGCCAAGTTTGTATTGTGAAAGAATGAGAGTAAACAGTTGGTGTTCTGAGACCTACAAGTAATATCCGAACCTTTTGTGGGAAGGGAGAACTTAGTAAACAGATTTTTATAATATTTCTTAAAAAATTAAATTGGCTTTCTAAATTTTATGATTTCATAGACTGGATGTTTACCACTTACCTGCTACGAATAATCAAAATTCAGTATAGGCTAAAGTTATACAGTAAAGAATGACGTTTACGAGACTCCCTCTCCTAATGTACCAAAGCAAAGGCACAAACATTACGAATCGGTTAATTATCAGTTAATTATTAAATATTATCTTTTGCTAACCCTAGATTGTTTTTTAGTGGATTTTACAATTATAATTTAATTTATTTTAATAATAACATGGCAATTTATATTTGACTTTTGAGTTTGTCAATGCTGTAGAAAGTTTCGTGACCATAAAATATTAATATATTTACTAATACTTCACTAACCCTAAATTAGAACTAAAAATACAGTGAAAAATAGTCATAACTGATAATCCTACGAGGTTTAAATAACACTGTGATAAAAACAATTTTTCCTTGGTAAATATATTTTATCTTGTTGTTAAATATGAATAAGGCTGAATTTATGTAGCAACATTGAACCATATCCACCAAAGTATAGGATGGTATGTATCCAAAGAATTACTTTGACATCTTTACGGTGAGATAGAAACATTTAAAATTTTCGTGTCAACGTGGGAATCTTCTACAGGAGGGTCCAAAAGGGTTTGAAACTATAAAAAAATAGCCATGTTAGCAGGGTACTTAAGACAGACCAAGTTTTAAAAGTAGTTGACTATTAAATATATGTTTAAATTGCAGACAATTTTATATATAAACTACTACATCCATTCAAAAATAAGAAAAATATAAATTCCAAAACAAAATCCAAAGACCCTTCTCCTATATGTAAATAATTAAATAAATAAGTTTGATCTAAAATAGTACTCTTGATTTCCCGTGAAACGCGAACGAGTTAAGAACAGGGCAGAAATTGAGTTAAAGCACGTCGGAAAAAGAAACAGAGGTCGCTTTCTTATACCCACACCATCTTTTTAAACTGGATTGTAACTTTTGCAAATCTTTCTAATACTGTATATATAATCATTACGATTATTCTTGAGACATGGGGGGGGGGCAAGGGAAGGAACTAATAACGGTGCTAGCCCTGCCATCCGCATGGTGGACTGAGAACTAACTACACGACACATCAATATCCTTACTCTGCACCCATTAAACCACGGAGAAAAAAAGGAAGAGATGTCGCTTTCTAATGGCCGCAGCGAACGCTTCAGTGGTAGTTATATATAGATTACAACTAATGTACATCTTTATGAATCTGTAGTAATAATTACTATGTTTATCCTTGAGGATTTGGACGGAATTACAAGGGGGACTGACAAGGTGCTGGTCCTGTCAGCGCATGGTGACCTGGAGAAATAAATACTCGACACACTAACTTGATACACAATCAGGGCACTATTGGATGTGACCTCTGTTCCTTTCTTCTTCGTGTTTAAGATTCGTTTAGAATGCTATGATCCATGTAATGTGAATATGTATAAAGATAAATATCTAATCACGTTCGAGAGTGGTTTTATGTTTTTTATTTTCTAATGTATTAAATGTACTTGTAATCTAAACTAAAGATATATATTTACCTTTCAAAATTATTTCATGCGCAACCTTCCACTGTAGTTAGTGCGCATATTTACATTAATTTGTTATCTTAGGTTTGACCGCCTCCAACTATTATCTACATGCCTATAGCGCACATATTCCGAGGCTGTGTAACCAAAACACATAGGAATATAAATATCAACAAAACGTCGCTTTTATAAATTAATTAAAAACTAATTCTGTAACGGACTGAGAGATCAAACAGTTACAAGATTAGAAATACTCAGTGGGCCCTGCAATCATTACTTAATTAGAAATACTCAGTGGGCCCTGCAATCGTTACTTAATAAGCTAACTTATTTATTTTTCAATTTTACCTTTACATCAACTCATCGCTCATTATATTCAGAGTTTTTTAATTCGTTCCAAAGTCGTTTTTTGCTGTCACTACAAACTTTTTTATTGTTTTTTAATTGATTTTTAAACAATTTATTTTACAGAAACACGTGTCAGTTATTTATTACATTAAACAAACGCAGAAAGATAGAATAAGGAATTCTTAGTAGCCGATTGAATTTGCGTAAATATCCATAATTTTTGTTCAAGTAGTATTTTTTCTTAAAAAAATGGCAATGGTAAAAATATTATCATTTTCATAGATAACATTGGTTTTTAAGATCTGTAATGTCCCAAATGTCTTAGGTGGAGAATTACTGTGAAATAAAATACTTTTTTTCACATTCGCGTCGAACTATTTTTAGTCCATATTTTTATGAAACAAAAATTGCATAAAAAATGTTCATAAGTTTCGTCAGCGTGGTGAAATAAATCCAGCGGGTATCAAAACTCCTCGGATCTTAATAAATAAACAAATTCAATTTAGTTCCAGTTATAAATATGCATGGGCCGAGGAAATCTGCTTGGTGTCGTGGTACAAACTTCTTCTTCATCCCTCTGGCTAAAACTGCATTAAAACAATAATTGTCCCCCGTTTTTACATTTTGTGTACGAACTCTTTCAAAGTTTAAGCAATATTTAAGTTTTAAAATATTGCTGTTATTACTGTTAAAAAACTCTCAATCTTTATCAACTTGAATTCAAAGTTTGTGTAGGGAATTCAGTTTAAATGTGCTTAAATATACACTTGGAGATTGTTATATTTTGGAAGGGATTCGTATTAACATTAACACATTCTTAAGTCTTAGTGTTTAGTTAAAATAATATAATTGTTATATTATAGATGTTATCGTAAAAGTAATGTACTGTACTGTACTGTATTACTGTATTTGCCTGGATATGCCACAGAGAAGAAATAAACAGAAGTCGTGTCCAATAGTGCGCTGAATGTGAGTCGAGTTGGTGTGTCAAGTAGTAATTTCTCCAGCTTTCCATGCTGTCATATTTCCAGTTCCTCCCTTATTATTCACAAATCCTCGAGGATAAACTTAAAATTAGGCGTTCACTGCGGCCTTAAGAAAACAACCTTTGTTTCTTATTTATCTGTGGCTGCCTAGTTTCGTTCATTATGTAATTGAAATATGTTTCCTATATAGGGATTTATTTATTTATTTTTTTTTTTAATTGGGGTTTGTCGATTTGATAATTCTTTCATTTTTATTTCTAGGTTAATGGTCATGAAAGTTGGTAAAAATACTAATACAAAAAAGTAACTGTTTTAATATTATTTAAGGTACTGAGACAAATTTGTCTTTAAGTTTTATACTGGGTTTAAACCCGGTTTCAACAGAGAAAATTAACGAGAGGTAAATTAATCTGATATAGACTTTCCTTCAACTTTTCTGCTACGATGATACTTTTACGCTAGACTTTTCATAAACTTTATCTTAAAAGTAAATACTAAACCCGGTTTTAATAAAGTAAACTGACAATATATATTTTGATGATAAAGGACATTTTAATGACATCATGGTAAAAATACTTCTTATACACACTATTTAAACAAAAGAGCTAAAATCTTAAGCTTTCGTTGAAAAAAGAGGTGCTTTTTACGTCTCTCATAAGATTATTGGCTCTTTAATAACAATTAATTAAAAATAATTCGATTATTTATTGCAAAATCAAAATATCACATGATTATAATACAAGTGAACTTCACACAGCAATATTCTATTACAATATAAGTATATAAAACGTACAAAACTGACGGTATTCGTTAAACCACGTGTACCATGCTCAACTATGATTCACGAAGGAACCCCTTCGATTTCTTGGTCAGAGGATAGTTATCAGAATCGACCACATTAGTATATTTATATTCAGTAGTAATATTTATAAAATCCATTGATATGTTTTGTTTATACAAAGTGGAGTGCAGAGTCCCAGGTTCGAGTCCTTTAACATTTTTAAAGTGATCAGCTGATAAATAAATAAATAATTTCTTTATTTCATAATACAATTAACAATTGTGTTGCAAAAGTCATGATTGGGTCTAGCCTAAACCTAAACACTCACACACAGTCGGACACATTCATACATACATTTTGCACATGCATCCTACATTCACACACTTGACACCAGAATTGCGTGATTGGGTGTTTACTGATTGTCCCAGCGGCGTTGAAAGAATTCCTCAACTGAATAAAAAGCATTTTCTACCAAAAGGTGTTTTAAACGCCTTTTGATCAAATTCAGGTTTGATTTTTAATTTGTTCAGGGAGCAAATTGATTATGTTTACACCCACTTGTGATGGCAGACGCTCGAAAGCTGCGCTTCTGTGCCTTAGCGTTCTGTAATTATTCCTCCCTCTAGTTTCATAAGAGTGAACAACCCTGCCGCGCGTCAAAATGCACTTTGACTTGCAGTACAGGATGACCTCCAATATATAGAGGCAGGGTAAGGTCAATAATCTAAGCTCCCTAAACGCTTCTCGACACGACTCTCTAACGTTTAATTTTAAAATAGTTCTGACAGATCTTTTTTGAAGTCTAAATACCCTTTCCAGCTTGTATTTAGAACAGCTACCCCAAAGTCTTACACCATAGGCTAAGTGAGTACGGATAAAGCCGCAATATGCAAGTTTTAAGACTTCCAGGGAGCAGAATTGTGCCAGGTTGCGCAGAGCAAAAATGCCCAAGCACACACACTGTCAATGTGTCGTCCCAAGTCAACCCTTTGTCAAGGTGTATTCCAAGGAATTTCGTGGACTCCGTTTCCTCTAAGAGTACTTCGTCCACCATTACTGTAATTTGGTTCTGTTCAAAGTATTGAAGAAGAGAAAATGTTATGAAATTTGACTTATAACTGTTTGTTTTCAGGCCCATTTTATTAAAATGTTGAATGCATTGATTCAGATCAATAAATGATTTTACTTCTATTTGTCGTTTGGGTTATTATTAATGACACGTTTTAAAGAATATTCGGCCTTAGATCGTAATAACGACTACATTCGCTAATCTACACTCATCACACTTATTCGAAATCAATAATTGGCCAAATCTGGACGATGGGCGTCTTAAGAATAAATAAATCTCCAACTAAGTGTCTGTACTTCACTAGTTCTGTGAACTGGTGTGTTAAGTTTTATTTTCTACAAAGACCATTCTTCATAACCTAATCTTGGTTTCCGGAGTGTCATCTGACTAGAGAACTAAAATTTTTGTATTGAATTAGTTCCGTCGACACAGTCGGTCGGGATCAGCCGACAGAACTGGTCCCGGACAACTTGAGCATACCGCCTCTTGTTGTTGGACAAAGGCGCAGCATTCCGTATTATTTATACGGGGTTCCACAAACAATCGGCCCAATAATTTATCGCTCCCGTATTAATCAGCTGGACAAAGCCGCTTTAAGAGGGATACTATGTAAATGTATCGATTTTTATGCGATATTTCCCTTACAAGGGAATCCTGAATCCATTATCAGACCAGTTAGTCGAGTGCTGTCCATTCGGATGACTTACCACCTTTCAACAGTGATTTTCTGTTAATCAGGTATCGACTAATCAACTCGTGTTTCCTTGCTGGTTACAAATCATTTCTGTGGTCATGATGTAATTGGTTAACTGACTGGCTGCAGTAATGCATTCCATGATTACAATTCAGACATCGATTAATACTCGACTCTAAAGACATGTCGTTTAGTTAATGTGTGTTGTGATAAGTTTATTGAGAGACTTGTGTGGGATCGCAGTAGGTGTGTGTATAGGCTATACGGGGAACCGAGTACATACCACCGGCAGGGAATTACTTTTTAATCTTTCGTTTTTATAACTCTTTGCATACATTAACAAAAATATGTATGAACAATCCAATAATTGGCGTTTTATATTTATCATAGTTTTTTGACTGACTGATTTTTCTATTTTTTTTGTTTTAAACAATCGGATATGGAATAGATGTTAAGTGCGATATGATATACGATCATTTAGAATCGCATATTAATTCGATACATCCACGAACGATTTTCGATTGGACATTGATTCTTACTGTCTTTGATTTACATGATACCTTTGTATAAATCAATTCAACAATTATTTAACATTGTTTTTCTTGAACAAAAATAAACTAATAGCGTAATAACAGGTAAATTAGGAAGTTTTCCGTAAATTCTTTTTTTTCTTCTTAAAATCAAAACTATTAATACTTGTGCATCACTTTTTTACCCAATCCCTCAAAGTCCAAAGCTTAATAAATTAATAATATAACGATAAATAATTAGAAAACTGACGTTTTACAAAAAGCAATATTAGGAAAATTGAATATTTTGTTATTATGTAGATAATCGATTGTTAATAGATCGATGATCTATTCTATTTTCTCATCTATATGATTTAATTTTTAAAACTTTTATAATCGTGTGCGTGTGGACCTAATTTTACAACTATATGTTCCCTTTGAAATGCGAAGAAAAATGGTCCTTCTTAGAAAAAACATGTAGTATTTTTAAAGGGGTTTTTTAAATGGCTGTTTTAATTTTCTACTCAGAGAAGAAAGGAAATAGAAGCAGAGGTTGCATCCAATAGTGCACTGAATTTCGAGTAGTAATTTCTCCATTTAGCCATGCAATGGCAGGGCCAGCATCTTAACAGTATCTATTTTTATTTCCCCAAATCCTCAATAATTGACACAATAATTTTATAATACGGATTTAGGAAGATGTACCACCTTTAGTTGCCACCTTTAGATTAGTTGCAATCTATTTATAACTGCCACAGAGGCGTTCGCTGAAGCCAGAAGAATCACTGCTTCATTGTTCTCTGTGGATTCTACGTTTCCTTTCATTTATGATTAGATAATCACTAACATATATCTCATTCAAATCTAGCGCGGACAGTCTATCGATCTGTTATTATTCTTCAAAAAGTTTTTGTGGTCCGTTACAGGATCTGTTGATGTAGCGGTAAATTTCATGCTAGATCACCGCGAGCGGCGTCAACAAGCGAGTTTCCACGTAACGGTTAAGCTTTGTGACCTTTCCCGGGATAAGTAGGTCGGGTCATAGGCCGGCTACATAGGATATTTGTTGGAGGAATGTTCTACAAAAACACTATGTTACATATCTAGCATCGAAGCAGATTATTCGAGACATATAAGGTAATCGATGATAAGAGTGTGATGATGTAGTTTACAACTATCAGCTCCTTTCACTTTGGGTGCAGTAGCTTGTTTCATGTAATTTTTTGATCCTGTAAGCCAGCTTAATTGAGATTAGATTAATTTTGAAGCTTAAGTGCCAAGGACAATGGAAAATATTAGACAAAATTACCTGTACTCCATCTTGCTGGCTCCAAAAGATTTTAAAGTTTTCTATCACTGCAGTCTTGATACATACATACATATATATATATATATATATATATATATATATATATATATATATATATATATATATATAAAACAGTCGTTTATGTTTATAATTTTTTGATGGCGTATTTTAGGTGTGGATTTAAAACCATCTAATTTTTTATTCACCATAAGAACAGCTGTTAGACAAAAATAATACAACACGTTTCTGTTCTGTTTCTTTATGTACTTGAATTTCTGAGTAAATGCAAATGTTATATCAAGAGATGCATTATAAAGTACTTTTTGAAATTCCATTGCAAATATCCTTTAACAATTTTTTTCATAAAAGTGAGCTAAAAAACAACACTAAATTTATTCTGTTGCTTTTAATAGTCATGTAGTACAGTTGAACGAGATGAATAGAAAGGCTCATTGAAGGGAAAGCTCACGAGGAAGACCCAGGCCCCGAATTACATGGCTCAAATCATAAAGGAAATGGGGTGTATTTCATATATAGATCTGTAAGTAGGACAGAAAAAAGACTAGAATGAATAACTTCTGCAAACCTACTCCAGGGTCAAGTACTTAAAGAAGAAGAAGAAGACAGTTGACCGACTAATGTTAACTTAATCATAGACCAAGACCAAAGGTCAAGGTGTCACGAGTGCAGCGAGTAAGATTTACTATCTATCGGCATTACCGAAGCCGAAGGCCGAGGTAATTGGAGCGTAGCGACTAGAGGGGTTAGCACGCGAATCGTTTGGGGGTGTCTCTAGTTTCTTCAGTATCTTTGATTTTTTAAAGGAAGGTTTTCAAAGACAATGAAGGTATTGGGGACGTATTTTGCAATCAGTTTTTTTCTAGCGGACAATTCACAAACATAAAACTAGAAATACTATGATTTCAAACATTTTTACAACGTTAAGTAATTAAGACTTTGATCTTGTCCCTCTTATGTAAGAAGGACAATTGATATTTCGAACAAATTATATTAATATAAAAATATTAATGAATAAACTCTTTCAAATATTTCCAAATTCCAAGTCATTTTAAATGAAAAGTTAGTTATAGAAGATTACTAGCAGAATATTGTGATTTTCTGCAATGATTCATCGTTTAAAAACTAATTTATTCAACTAGTACAACTAACAGGAATATTACTTATACTCGACTGATCCTCCAACATGACAGAGCACGCTGCATCTGGAAATCTACAACAATCTCTAAACAAAAAGAAATACAAACGTATAATATAATATAGAGAATAAGAACAGCTGAAATCAAAATATATTTACCCAAACACAAATTTATATTTTCAAACAAACAGTTTATCAGATAGTGGTAAATAAAGAACTGAAATACGACCACAATGCAAGACGTTGTTAAGGCGTTGCTATGGTTACGTCTAGCTAGTATCATCATGTCATTGGTCGTAGCAGCCAAACCTTCTTCGTAGTTCCAGCACTTGCTGAAGGAGCGCTCTGAAGTCAAATCGGGAGATTCAGTAAATGAACAATAATCTGAAAATGCAAACAACTCTAAAGAATGTTACGAGGTATTTTAAAAAGAGAGTGAGATATTTTCAAAAAATACGCGATTTTCTAAAGTGAACAATTTTGCTGGAATGACCAAAATAGATGTAGTCCCAAACGGTAAATCCTGAGTGTTCAAAATGTGTCCTTTAAAATTCACGATTGCATAAAAACGTTACTTGTAAAGCAATCTGAAGAATATAGAAACTCAGGTGAAGCTAGGACTTAGGAGTATGTTTTAATTCCTAACCCGAAACCCACAACGGATTAACGTAACTTTCAAACCACGACCGAACTATGAACACAGCTCCCAGTAATGAACAGCCAATCCAACATATCATAGTAGGGGCCTACTGTGTATGTGATTGCGTAGTTGGTTAAACCTTCATAAACCAAAGGTTCTCAGTTCATTACATATTTGAAAGGTATCAGCCGATAACCACCGGCTATTCAAATGTCATTGGGCTATTAATGAGTACCACTTCTAAGGAATAGTCGGCTTTAGTTTGCAACAATGACTACATTCAGTTATCTACATTCATCATATTCATTCAAAATCCATAATTGCCCGTATAATGACGATCGGCGTCTTAAGAATAAATAAATAAATTCTAAGGAGAAGGAAAATATCCTCAATAATTTCAAATTCCCTGTGTTTTTACTTGAAAACTGATTTACAGCAGATTGTTAGCAGTTTGAGGAAAGAAGGATAATTTAAAACGCAATCAGTTAAACTGGTAAGACAGGTATATTAAATGGAATCAGGATGCAAATGCCCTTGTAAATTTAAATATTATGGTCTTTTAAGTTGAAATGAGGAAAAAATTACACCACATTTATATTTGAGGCAATGAATTTGATGTCTCTCATATATTTAAGACAAGTAGTCAGTTTAACTATAAGTTGTAAACAAAAATATGTTAAGATATAAATAATTAGTAGTCCACATTTTTGTTATTTAGTGATTTTACGATTGTGTGATATAACTTTTAAGTTGGTTCGGAATAAGATACTCACTATGAAAAACAAGGCTATTTATAAGTCCTCATTTATTCAGGTTTTTATTTATTTATGAACATCCACACTATTAAAAATATACTGCAGAAATATATTCAAAATACCAGTATTTTATTCAGGGGAAACATGAGCCACATTCAAATGTTTCCATAACATAACAGAAGACGTTAACATGAAATGCGAGACATGACGGCGGGGTGATATTATTCTGGGGGTGGGGCCGGGAGCAGGGGGAGGGGGGATTTTTGCAATATTTCAGAGGAATGTGAGGTCGATGGCGCGCCCTCTCAGGCAATAATAAGAATTGACTTTAATAGTTTCTGACACATAAATTTTCACTGCCTCGTGTATTACATTTTCATAAAACATAAACAGCTAACTCGTACAATAAATAAGATGAAATGCTATGGTTGTTGGAGGATCATATATAAATACTGACATGGGCCATAAATACGTCGAGAAGGTATCCAGTGTTGTGATTGGCCGAGCCTTCCCGCTGAAACATTGTTGCCACCCAGACAGCACAATAATAGTGAAATATAACAGTTATATACTGTAGCAAAATGTAATTAAACTACTTACATATTTATGATACTAATTAAACAGTCTATAGTTATTTAATAAGGTGGTAATCAATATAATATCGGTGATAAATTATAACATTATTATCATCCTAGTTAAAACTGTTAATTACAGCTTAAATACATCAATTTAAGACATTGATTTTTCTAAAAATTGTGGGAAAAAATGTAAACTATATATGTTAAAATTATTTTGCAAATTTTGTTAGATAGTTGGTAGATTACTTGGAAGTTATTAGAATAGTCAAAAACGGGTCATAATTTTCAATTTTCTGTCAACAGAACTGCACAATGCCTCAACATGAATGTATTGCAGACATTGTCTAACATAAATAGTACGGTGTTTCGTTTTCATTACCACCCTTTTAAATTAAAGTAACGGTTTAATTTACATATACATAATACCACCTGTGTATTACGTACATGGTTGCCAAATTCAATGAAAATCGGTGAACAAGTTTGGCTGTAGTAGTGTCTTAAACAAACAACGACACAATATGCTGAATGGTTCGAAACAGATATATCACTTTGTTTAGTAAATAATTGTTGGTGTACTACAGAATTTTACTGACAGATACCTCTCTTAAATGTTTTTAAGGATTTCATGGTCCAAGATGATGTAAAAAGTTAGCGTTTAGGATGTAAAAAGCATCATCTACTTGGAGATCTCTTCTGTGTGTTTACTTCTCACAATGCACAGTGAGAAATATTCAGTTTCTGGTGGCTTCGGGTTTTGCCTCTCAAGATATTATTGAGAAAGACTAATGTATAGCTCGGGTAGGTTTTCATATGTTTAGGTATCTCATCCCCTGGTCATAATTTTACTATGCCACTGCATGGTAGTGTTATACAACATCCCCTCCCAAATATATATGTTGTATAAGCCATTGGACTTCTGGCTGGAGCTCTACAACACCCCCAAGTAGCTGGGTCACAAGGATAAACTACTGCACTCCTGGCTGGGACTCTACAACACTTATCCCCCGTGTAGCTGGGTCACAAGGATAAACTACTGCACTCCTGGCTGGGACTCTACAACACTTAGCCCCCGTGTAGCCCTTCTAATACAGTATTACTAATAGAATATTAAATAAAATTTGAAAGAGCCTAAATATTCGAATTGCACTAAACATTGATAATTATATATACACTAAAACCTATAGAATTATTGTCAGATCTAAATAAAAAGAACTTGTATTATCATTAGAATTAAATTACTGTAATAAAAATAAACTGATAATTAAACTATACCAAGCATTGTTAAATCGATTATAACTGATCTCGAACGCATCTCAAAGTCAACTAGCTCACCTTATTTCTTACTCGAGAAACATTTCTTATCTGGAAATATCTTTACGCTTGTGCTGAATATTCGGTTTACACTTGCTCTTGAGTAGAGTATACCTTACGTGTCCGATACAGCCTCGATGTAAACGAACTACGAGTTTACTCCATCAACTCTCCATTATTTTGCTGCGTGTTTTATTAGTGCTACAGTATTATTTTAGTGATACATAAATAACACAGTTAATGTTTGCTTAAAGAAATTTTGTCTAGCGTTTTTCGTTTCCGAGTTTGCAAGGGTTTACAAAAACAACACCCCCTCCCCAAGTAGCTGGGTTCCAGCACTATGCCTCTGCACTCTTAGCTCAGGCTCTACAACACCCCATCCCCCAAATAGCTGGGTCACAGCACTATGCCACTGCACTCTCGGTTGGGGCTCTACAACACCCCCCAAGTAGCTGGGTTCCACTGTACTCCCGGCTGGGGAATGCAGCCTTGAGGGCCGAGGCCGTCGACCGCCCGGACCACTGGTCATCAGATGTCATTCCAAGGTAATTAATGGTGTGTTAAAAGCAATGTTTTCATAGTGTCTGGAGATGACTGATGGTCTCGATCATTACTGCCATTGTACCCAGGCTCTAATCATGCTCTACCACCACTTACAAACGATCTGTTTACGATCCCTTTAATGACTCACTTTTTCAAAATATTTCTTTTTGTTGTTAAACAATATGTTGGATTTACTTTACAGGTACAACGTTATCGTGTTACTGTTTACAGGTTATCGAAAGAATTCGTTAGTAATTGTGTTCAAAGAATTTAGAAATTTGTAATGTGTTAAATATTCTATAGATCATACAGATCCGTTTCTGACGTCCTAATATGAATTATAGGGCGAAATGTTACTATTATAGGGTGAAAAGAAAATAGAGGAAAAGGCACAGACGGATAAAGCTTGAGGCATTAAGAGGCATAAAGGAAGAGGATGAAAAGTATTGTAATGAAATGGGAATGCAGTGAACGTTATAGAGTAAAACAGGAACAGCCATAGGTTGAAACCTATTGGGGGGGGGGGGAGGAATAGGGTGAAAGGAGTAAAGAGGAAAGGGAATATACCTTCACATCTATAGGGTAAAAGTAAAACGGTAAAATTGAAGGACGAAAACTGAAACGTGATTATTATTTATTTTTTTTTTTTTCATCTTAGATGTATATAAACCTTAATCCATGCCCAATATTGCAAGAAAAAAATGATTGTTATGGGCTGTTCATTGATTCCCTATTGAGGCAGTTTGGACTTAGTGAATCAATTTTTTACTGCTGCTGAGAGTCCTCAGAAAATTACGGTTGTTGTATTCAGATGCAGCTCATAAAGAAAGCTAACGTAATTAAGAAAACTGACAAACATTTATTTTTCGATTCTAAAGTTGAACAAAGTACATCTTGTCACTGTTCGTCATGCTAATTTTTGCATTCTTGCATGTAGCCTATTACGCAGGGATGCAAACTGGTCTTATGAACTCTTTTTTTAGTTTTTTAAAACGCAAGTTTTAAGATGTAGATAAATATGGATTTTTATAGACTTTTTGTTTGTCCTATACATTTTTTGTTACAATGATTACATGCTATTTCATATAATAGAGTCTTATTTTCATAATTCTTAGAACCTTTTGGTTTTTAAATCAGTTTTTCAAATAATCTTTTGTTTTGTAAAACATATTGATGTTTGTCTGTGTTTTTTTAATGTTTTAAGAGTAGGGTTTGAACATTTTGTCAATGTTATAGTATTCCAATTGATATTTTTTTCTATAGGAATAAGTAATGATTTCGATTTTTTCTCTTGTTTACACCCTATTAAATTAATAAAATATCCATTAAAAACTGACACATTTAAAATAAAATTTAGTTCTTTTTTTGAATCGTTCTTCTGATGGAAGTGTATTAATTCTCATATGCGAGTCGTGCAAGTTTTATCTGTTTGGAAAAAAAAAGGAAAAATATCCTCATTTTCAAGCTGTGTTCCTAAATATGACTGAACGAGTATCTGTTACTGTGGAGTTGCAGGTAGAGCTATCTTTCGAGAATAGATCGTACTAAGAATACATTAAACAGAAGTTTGGGGATTTTTATGAAAAAGTCCTTCGTCCAAAGATTCTTATAAATACTGTAATACATAATATAGGATGGGGTGTAAGACCACATATATCAACTCATATTCCAAAAGAGCCATAGTTATCTTGGCTATTTGAAATAAGGCTTTTTCTAAGGTTCAGTCGATTTTGATTGGTAACATTATTTAACAATATAAATTATTATTCAGTGATTTATAAATCCTCCGTTTAAAAGAATAAAACAAATAAGCAAGATTGTTAATACAGTAGCTAAGACACTAAATATTATACCCATTCCCGAAAATGGCCCTGTATTTATTTCAAATTATTCAGGAAAATCTTTTTTTAACTTCACTCACCAGTTTACATAGGTATGAGTGCCTCAGTAGGGGTTCGAACCTTAGAACAACTACTCCTCAGTCCAAGCCTTAACTACTGAACCCCAACGCTGGGAAATCATAACAAATATATTTGATTCCGTCAGTAATTAGGGAATATATTTTAAAATATTTTAGTTTAATACCACAGTACGTGTATGATTGGGAGAGAATGGTCAACACATCTGTGCGTATAAGGGTGGGTGAGAGGGTCAATATACCATACTTGCATGGGTCGGTGGAGAGTCAACACCACCGAACGTGTAAGGGTGGGTGACAATGTTTACAATATGTCGTGTACGGTTGGATGAGAGGTTCAATAACATCCTACATGTAAGGGTGGATAAGAGCGTCGACATCACCGAACGGGTAAGGTTGGGAGACAAGGTTTACATTATGTACGTGTATGGTTGGATGAGAGGTTCAATAACATCCTACATGTAAGGGTGGATAAGAGGGTCGACAACACCGAACGTGTAAGGGTGGGAGACAAGGTTTATGTACGTGTCTGGTTGGATGAGAGGTTCAATAACGTCGTACATGTAAGGGTGGATAAGAGGGTCGAAAATACCGAACGTGTAAGGGTGGGAGTCAAGGTATACATTATGTACGTGTCTGGTTGGATGAGAGGTTCAATAACGTCGTACATGTAAGGGTGGATAAGAGGGTCGACAACACCGAACGTGTAAGGGTGGGAGACAAGGTATACATTATGTACGTGTCTGGTTGGATGAGAGGTTCAATAACGTCGTACATGTAAGGGTGGATAAGAGGGTCGACAACACCGAATGTGTAAGGGTGGGAGTCAAGGTATACATTATGTACGTGTCTGGTTGGATGAGAGGTTCAATAACGTCGTACATGTAAGGGTGGATAAGAGGGTCGAAAAAACCGAACGTGTAAGGGTGGGAGACAAGGTATACATTATGTACGTGTCTGGTTGGATGAGAGGTTCAATAACGTCGTACATGTAAGGGTGGATAAGAGGGTCGACAGCACCGAACGGGTAAGGGTGGGAGTCAAGGTATACATTATGTACGTGTCTGGTTGGATGAGAGGTTCAATAACGTCGTACATGTAAGGGTGGATAAGAGGGTCGACAACACCGAACGTGTAAGGGTGGGAGACAAGGTTTATGTACGTGTATGGTTGGATGAGAGGTTCAATAACGTCGTACATGTAAGGGTGGTTAAGAGGGTCGACAACACCGAATGTGATAGGGGGTGGATGACAGGGTGGTGTTAACCCACCCACCCATACACGTACAGTGGTACTGACCCTCCCACCCACCCATACACGTACAGTGGAATTGATTACGTGTATCATAAAATGTTTGTATTGTGTTGAGAGAAAACTGTTAAGTTTACTTGTTTGATTCTTATGTAATTTAGATAAATATGTTATCTAAGATGTTATTTTTCCTTAAATAAAGAAAGTTATACTCTATTTCCTAGTGCAAGACTAAAAGGTTATGTTCAAGGTCAAATTATTTACACAATTGGTACTTAAACTCCCAACTATTTACTGAGTTTTTATTTTCATTAATGAAGTACTTAGTATTTTATGTTTGCTTTTCTTAACGAACTCGTAATTATTTTTATTACTATTGCAGGCTTCAACGGTTAAATAAAGGTCAGTGTATACATATATATATATATATACACACACACACACACACACACACACACACACACACACACACACACACACACACACACACACACACACACACACACACACACACACACACACACACACACACACACACACACACACACACACACACACACACACACACACACACACACACACACACACACACACACACACACACACACACACACACACACACACACACACACACACACACACACACACACACACACACACACACACACACACACACACACACACACACACACACACACACACACACACACACACACACACACACACACACACACACACACACACACACACACACACACACACACACACACACACACACACACACACACACACACACACACACACACACACACACACACACACACACACACACACACACACACACACACACACACACACACACACACACACACACACACACACACACACACACACACACACACACACACACACACACACACACACACACACACACACACACACACACACACACACACACACACACACACACACACACACACACACACACACACACACACACACACACACACACACACACACACACACACACACACACACACACACACACACACACACACACACACACACACACACACACACACACACACACACACACACACACACACACACACACACACACACACACACACACACACACACACACACACACACACACACACACACACACACACACACACACACACACACACACACACACACACACACACACACACACACACACACACACACACACACACACACACACACACACACACACACACACACACACACACACACACACACACACACACACACACACACACACACACACACACACACACACACACACACACACACACACACACACACACACACACACACACACACACACACACACACACACACACACACACACACACACACACACACACACACACACACACACACACACACACACACACACACACACACACACACACACACACACACACACACACACACACACACACACACACACACACACACACACACACACACACACACACACACACACACACACACACACACACACACACACACACACACACACACACACACACACACACACACACACACACACACACACACACACACACACACACACACACACACACACACACACACACACACACACACACACACACACACACACACACACACACACACACACACACACACACACACACACACACACACACACACACACACACACACACACACACACACACACACACACACACACACACACACACACACACACACACACACACACACACACACACACATATTTAGAAAACATACTCTATAAAACTTTTCTAGAGGTATGTTTTACTGACAAAAAATTTATTATAAAAAAACCATGAACGAGTAGTGTTAAAACTAAAATATTACTGTGAAATTATTCTTAATTCAGTACTTGGCGTAGTGCTGTAACCCAGTTACTTAGGGACAAAGTGTTGTGGAGATTGTAGGGGATTCTATGCTCGGTCCTTCTTATCCTTCTTAATAATGCCACGGCGTCCGCTCAAAGGTTGCTATCAGCGTGGACATTAATGCAGTAGAGACATTTGTTTGGTAGTATATTGTTTAGGGAAGAGAACTGAGCTTTAGGCTTGTAATGAGCATAAAAATAGACCGATACTACGTGGTGTGGATTCCACGTAAAGCTGTAGGTAACTTAGTTACCCTGATTATTGGGCTATTAATAAATGGTTCTTTCAAAGTAATATTTAAACTTAGTTAGTAACCAGACTACACATGTCTTTCACAATCATACTACACTCATATAATCCCATTCGCCTAATAAAAGGATGTAATTCAATAATTACATTTTAAGAGGGAGTTGTTAAATGTCATTTGATGTGATCAAGTGGTAGATTGTCAAACTAATTAACAAATTAATTGTTAATGTGGAAAAGAAGAAAATAACTACTGTGAATAGACAAAAGAGTTCTTACGTTTATATCTTGATACTACAAACATTGTTAAATATGTATAAACATTCTCATCCGAACTTTTCAAAATATATTATCCTACCCGGGTCTGTTTTATTAAATTTGTTTTCCTCCCTTTTAGAAAGAACAATAATAACAGGGACTGAATTTGGGTTGCAAATAGAAACACAATTTGGCATAAGAAAAACAAGTATAAAATTATGGGCTTAGTTTATCATATTTTAACATTGTAGGAATGTTTGGATGTTTCTACCAATGTTTTGCTGTGGAATATAAACTTATATTTTAAATACAGTAGAATCATCTGTATAGATTCTTATTAAATAATTGAAAAAGTCATAGTTTTAATCATTGTTTTTCCTTCATTTAAAATTATGTTTATTAATAGTATTGAACTAAAGGGGCGCTTTTTTGGGTTGGTAAAAATACTAGGTATATAAGTAAACATTTAAAATTATTCTAACAGTTATTTCTCCTAAAAATGTGTATTCATTTTACATATGTGTTCAGAAGACATGTGATAAAATTACACATCTAACATTAAGCTACAATGTGAACATATCATTTTTATTTATGTAGAGATGATTTCTATAGGTCAAATGTGTATGCAAATAATCAATAATAACGTAAACAAATTTTCAGTATTTGAAAAATTTGGTTGATATTAAGTTTTCTGTCAAAAATAAAGGCCCAATCCATAGAGGCGGCGTAGTCTAGTTACTGTGTTTTAGTGTGTGTTTCTACTATAGATTGACATATTGAAAAGTGACCTACTGAAAGCACCGTTATGAGAGAGATATCCACTGAGTGGTGGAAGTGAGATGGAGAAATACTATAGAGTACTACTCTTCCCCCATTCTCATTCCATTCCAAAATAATATTATTATAAACAATAAATAGAAAATTAAATAAGCTTGCAAAGGTCATCGAGTTTTTTCAACTAAACACTGTAGAGGGAATTGAACACTTGAAGGTGAAAGTTGGTCCCGTCTGTGATATACGGCAGCTGAGTGACGGAACGATTCCTCCGCTGCTGAATGCCCTATATATATATATATATATATATATATATATATATATATATATATATATATATATATATATATATATAAAACATGCAGGTCACTTTCTCTTCGGCCCAATCATACTTATGTGTTTTTCTCAAAGCAGAATTCATTATAACAAATTATTTTATAATATTGTTGGGATTAAAATATTGGAAAGGTCACTTTTAATAAAATTTTTGTACAGTACAGCTTCATCGATCACATAGCTTGTAATTTGATAAAAGTGTAACGTATATATACGCCAAGGAGTTCTAACTGAATTGGCAGCGGACCAAGTCGGGGTGTATATCATTCATCACGCTTCATAATAAGATATAATATAGAGTTTATTCTTCATATAATAAACTCTCTGAATAAAAACTCTTTAAAAACCTCTTCCAATGGAATACATAATTTAAAATAAATTGTATTCTAAATTGCAATAAATAAAATTTATTATTTTTTTATATTTTTTAACAAAACAAAGTTTTTTTTATCTTAGTCTATTTTGTCTTTGGGGACGAAAGGCCTAATCAATTAATGAAAAATCAATATTTATATTGTGAAGACAATTTTATATTTAATATGAGAAAACACAGTGCGCTATTTGTTTGTGTAGCTAATGTTGATAAAATAAATAAATAATAATAATAATAATAATATAAAAGGCCTTGGCTATTAAAATGTGAAATAGAACAAGAGTTTTCATTGTTGAAATGAGAGTAGTTTTGGGGTATTTCATAATAGTCCACCCATTTTAAATTTATTTTCTATAGCCACAAGGATCGAGAAACATTGTATCCTAACCTAACCTAACCTAACCTAACCCAAGCTGATCACGGTTTCTACCCAAGCTGATCACAGTTGCTACCCAAGGAGATCACAGTTGCTTCCCAAACTGATCACAGTTGCTTCCCAAACTGATCACAGTTGCTTCCCAAACTGATCACAGTTGCTACCCAAGCTGATCACAGTTGCTACCCAAGGAGATCACAGTTGCTTCCCAAACTGATCACAGTTGCTACGCAAGGAGATCACAGTTGCTACCCAAGCTGATCACAGTTGCTACCCAAGGAGATCACAGTTGCTAACCCAAGCTGATCACAGTAGCTACCCAATGAGATCACAGTTGCTTCCCTAACTGATACTACCTGTATTAATACCGATTAGAGTCAAGTTCTGTAATACTGAACGAAAATTAGCACTTGGTGGCTATAGAAAATAAATTGAAAATGAGGGAAAATATTAGAAAATACCCTAGTTTTGTTTAAATGAACAATTAACTTCGATTGTTGAAAATCGATACCTGTAATTGTCAGTAATTAATTTATATAATGTCCATAAACAATTGATACTGTCGATCTCAGATGATTGAACTGTTATATATAATAAGACAATAATGATTAACGAATAATGTTATTAATTACCGAGGGATCATTTTCTGGAGTATCTACAGCTAATTTTATAAATGATCTTGTGATTACTAGTTTGTACTACTGTTTGCTTCAGATTAACAACAGATTGTTTCTACTTGAGGCATAGATCGTTCTTAAAAACAACATTTAAAGGTTAGAATTTTAAAATTATATGTTGAAATGTTTTCAAATCTTTAGCAATTTTATATTTTTCACTCATAAATTCCTTATAAGCTAATTTTAACTATCTCTCGCGTGGTTTTCCGAGAACATTTTACACGTTGAAAATTAAACATATTCTTTACGTTTAAAAGTGTTGTAATTGTACAATTAAGTAATTCATTTGGTCGCCCTAAATCTTGATTAGACCTATTGTAAACAACGGAGTCATGTAGCTACATAACTGAAAGTGTCTAATAAAGGTTATCATATATATCAAATGACAAGACTTATTTAATACTAAGGGTCATACCTGCACGCTTCGCGTGCTAACCCCGTCTCTTCATATACACTCTTCCTCATCACTATTTTATTTCTTATCTCATCTACATGATATACCACTTATATCGACATTAATGAGTAGCCCAGCTGCTTGGGGACAAAGTGTTGTGGAGGTTGTAGGTAATAGTTCTATACACAGTAGTTGCTATTGTCTTGAACAATATTAGAGAAATCTGGATGTCCATGTTGGGTGGCAGTCAGGGTCATTTTTTTAGGGAGAAAACTGATTATGAAGCTTGTAACTTAGCTGTACGTCAGAATAATACTACGTGGTTCGAATTCCACATAAAGCTGTAGGTCCCTTAGATCCTCTGGCTACTGGGTTATCAATAAAGGGCTCTCCCTAAGGACAGTCAATCTTAGTTAGTAACAATGACTACACTCATTCAACTACACTCATTAGCTCCTCATATTCGCTCATATCTCTACGATCGGCATCTTCATAATGAATAAAAGAAACATCACTTTAAGAGAGTTGACTTTCCAGAAATAAAACAAATCGTACTCCAGAGGTAAAATATTCGTCCGTCAACAAAGTGCAACGCCCTCTCTGGACCAGATGCATTTTGCAACACCGGAGGGGTCGGCAATTTTGCAGAGTGGTCTAGTCTAATCAATGAGAGTTTTCTTTGTGGTGTAACTGCATATATAATTCAGAGTTGTTTTACTGTCAGCCCGGTTGTTTATGGCGGTCGCCAGATATATCACACCCCACACGAACTCTTACTTCCACTCTCCAGGATTTACTGGGCCAGCTTATTGGGGCATTACACGTTAATATATTTCATCCGGAGAGCTAAACAGCATCCCTGGACCAATAAAATATCACCACTCCGAGATCTTAACTCGGGATCGACAGGTTTTATTTTGTTTTTACTTATTGAACGAAATGAAAGTGGTGGGGAGAGCCGGTGGCCGAGTGGTCTAGTTGTCAGACCTTTGAGAGTTAGATATCGCGCAGGTTCGAATCCTAGCCATGATTTTAAATTTGTTTCTGTAATTTTCACCTTATAATGTACTTTCTGTACTATACGTATCAGTAATTTTCACATTATACTGTACTGTCTGTACTGTAATTATTTGTAATTTTCACCTTAAACTGTACTGTATGTACTGTAATTATTTGTAATTTTTACCTTAAACTGTACTGTCTGTACTGGAATTATTTGTAATTTTCACCTTAAACTGTACTGTCTGTAATTTAATTATTTGTAATTTTCACCTTAAACTATACTGTCTGTAATGTAATTATTTGTAATTTTCACATTATAACTGTACTGTTTGTACTGTAATTATTTGTAATTTTCATCTTAAACTGTACTGTCTACTGTATTTATCAGTAATTTTCACATTATACTGTACTGTTTGTACTGTATAAATATTTGTAATTTTCACCTTAAACTGTACTGTCTGTACTGTATTTATCAGTAATTTTTACCTTATACTGTACTGTTTGTACTGTAATTATTTGTAATTTTCACATTATACTGTACTGTCTGTACTGTATTTATCAGTAATTTTCACCTTATACTGTACTGCCTGTACTGTACTTATCAGTAATTTTCACCTACCTTACTCTGTCTGAATAAGTTACCTGCTCAGATCAATAGTCTATGAAGAATGAGGTAAAATACGAGATCACCTTCCGTTTTTATTTTTAAAAAATGTCAGAATTTTATCTGTGCCTGATTGTTCGTCTTGGAAACTGATTTCACTCACACTTCCAAAGGATATAACAAAAGACGATGAATTAAAAGTTATGATATCACGTAATAGTGTACACATTTAAATTACTAACATTAAATAATTTAATTGATAGCATGGTTAGTTAAAGACCATCTTCTAATGCTAAAAGTTTTTAGTTTGATCCCAATTAGAGTCATAGCAAGTTTTGAAAAGTATCAGCTGATAACCACCTGGTGTTAATTTATCATTGGGCTATTAATTAATGACAATTTATAAGAAATAGTCGGCCTTTGTTAATAACAATGGTTATATTCGCTCATCTACACTAATTCAAAGTCAATAATGGACCAGCGTCGTAAGAATATATATAAAATAAAAAAAAAAAAAAAAAAAAAAAAAAAAAAATAATGAGCAGGAACAAGCAATAAAAATACAATAAATAGTTAACAAGTAAAAACTAAAAAAAATCATGGAGATATTATAGTTACAGAATATAAATAACAATATTTTCTATAAGTTTAAACTCTAAACAAATTAATTGCAAACAAACATCACACAAAAACCATAACAGTACTGAAATGTATTTCTACTAGGGCTGAATAATAGCTAAAGGATATAAATTACAATATTATTACAAGCTCTAACTATTCGCTGAGGTTATAATAACAAGAAACTAATTAATATAACTTCTCCGATTAAATAAATAATTTCCACTTTGTAATATTCTAATTTATTAAAGTTCATAGCTTCCAAAGTTAAATCATCAAAGCCCAAATACTTACAGTTAAAAACAATCCGATGCCACAACCCTCAACCGCAGAAGGAAAACTTTTAATTGACTTTTTAATGACTTAAGGAAATTCTAACTCTTATTATGACTTGTCTGTTGTATTTTGATAAACTTTATTTGTTTTCTTAATTAATGGTTACTTTAGTTTTGCACAGTTTAAATGATTTATGTTTTGTTCTCCAGGTAAGACCGACTTAATTCCCTACTTTGGTAAGTGGGTATTTAATTAAATATTTGTAATTACTAAGCATTAATTAGCAAAGATTTAACGAAACTCGTGTCGTTTTAATGTTATCCTTAATAAGATATCGTTAGATATTTTACGAAAATACAAGAACTAATTACTGGTACCGAACTAAATTGGTCGGTAGCGTAGTTGGTTCAATCCCAGCTTCACGTGCTAATGGTTCTCAGTTCGATCCCAATCAGAGTCAATACATTTTGAGAAGGATCAGCTGATAACCACCGGCTGTTCATTTGTCATTTGGCTATTAACTAATGACACTTTCTAAGGAACAGTCGGCCTTAGTTTGTAACAATGACTACATTCGCTCATATACACTCATCACACTCATTCGAAATCCATATTCGCCCATATCTTGAACATCGGCGTCTTATGAATAAATAAATAAATAAAAAATACTATTTCTTGTATTACAGAAATTATTTAGTTCAACATTTTTTAAAGAGGAAGGAAAAGAGAAAATTTCCTTTTTAAAGAGGCATGATTAGGGCTAAGAGCATATCTTACATTCAAACTCTTAATTTTTACTAGCCATAATACTTTAAACTACGTACATATATATATATATATATATATATATATATATATATATATATATGTAACATAAACAGTAAAGGAATGTATAATATTAATTAAAAAGTAAAAAAAAAAAAAAAACAATTTAATTAAAGCTGTCTTGAAGTAAATTTTCATAAAAGCTTTTATTAAATTCATTTGTATTATTTTGAAAAATTTGAAAAGAAAAAATCGTAACACAATTTTCGTACTGTCCATATTATTAAAGTTCTGCTATCTAAAATTATCAAAGTAATAAGATATAATACAAAATATATTATTTATGCCTGAGAATTCGTTATAGCAATTTCGACACGTTAATTGAAATTTTGTTTTTGCAGCTCCTTGATGTAACCCAAATATCCATATATAACTTTTTCATAGGCTTGATTTATGGAAGATTTGAGCAAACTTAATAACATTAAAATTGATTTAATTTAGTCTATAAGTGTCATAATACATACATAATATTATTAAATAATGTATCCTGTAGAGCAAATTATGAAAAACGAATACTTATGTTTAACAGTTGTTATTTAGTGCAAGGTAATGAAACACACTGTTTAATTTAATACAACAATTGTTTTCAAAAATATTTAAATTAAACCTCTAAAGAAAATGTTTAATCCAAAACTTAGCAACTTACGTACATATTTTAGAAATAGAAATTTGTTTGAGTTTACAAGTTATAACTTTGTTTAAGAAACGAGCATTTTTTAATAGGTCTTCCCCCATGTACTTTAAATATTAATTAATTTTGAAAGTAAATATTAATTTTTAATTTTCTTTGCTGATACTCAAAATTACCGTTCGTCATAACCATATTTTCGTTTTAAAATACACTTTAAGTTGTACATTACTAATTATTTACCATTTATTAATTCTAATATCCTTTTTTTTACTTACTTAAATTGATGGTAAAAGGCATCATAGAAAAGTTATGTTATGTTTGGTTGGCCACGCTAGGTTATGTTTGGTTAGTTTAAGTTGGGTTACGTTAGGTTTTTTTAGTTTTTAGGTTAGGTTAGGTTATGTTGGTTTTTTATGTTAGCTTAGTTTTTTGTTGTTAGATTATGTTGTGTTAGGTTGATCCTTCGTGGTGTGTAAGCAATCACTGATAAAACAAGGACATGTTCTTAGAGAGAGTATGTTGAATACGAAGATACGTATTTAGGGAGGTTATAAACCTTGGAAAAGAGGATAAGAAGGTTAAGTAACCCTGAAACCTCCGTGACGTTAGTAACTAAAGATCATACAGTGTAATTACAGTAAAGCGCTCGACACACGAGGTAATGCAATTAAAGGTGTTTAAGATGCAGCCTTGAAAGCATCTCGAACCATACTTGTTTAAAAGCACTCAAATCAATTTCTCCCTCCCGCACTTATTTCAAACTCGGGGCTGAAATAAATTACAAATTCTCTCTGTACTTGATGGATTGTGTATTTATCCGAGACGCTGGGCATAATCGTTTCTTTAGTTAATTTTTGAGAAGTAAGCTGATTTCATAATTAATGCTGATAGTTGAAAAAAATTCGCTCACTAATTTTTTGTAAGGTTAACAAGACCGTACAAATGTATAGTCGATTAGGAGTTCAGTGTGACCACAAATCTTGAAGTCCTTGAAAAGCTGTTATTAGACTTTCATATTAAGAATCTTCAAAAAAAACTTGATTTTTAAACAGTTAACCTTGATTTCTAGTCAAAACTACATTTCTAAAGTAAGCCTAGTTTTAATATTCACAATGAAATTGTTATTGATACACTGCCCAAATTAAACAATTTCAGTGATTTGGGCATTGTTTGGTTACGTTTAGGTTGGTTTCGATTACCGATTAGGTTTGGTTATGTTTGGTTAGGTTGGCTTATGTCGGTTAAGTTTGGTTAGTTTAAGTTGGCTATGTTAGATTTTTTAGGTTAGGATTGGTTATGTTAAGTTGGGTTGGATTAAGATTAGTTATGTTTGGTTAGGTTAATTGATTGTTAAGATATTTTAGGTTTGATCATATGAGATGGCTTCTAAGACGCCTGGTGCACACTGAACACTTTTTTGTGACCAATCAGCGTCTTAATCACCGCTCCTTTCTAATTATTTTGCAGTGCAATAATAACAATAATAAGAACTATCATACTATTATTTGTTTTCTTTTATTATCTTTTATGGGAGTCTTTTGCATGTTCATTCTCGATGTTCTTAACTATTCAAAGAATTTGGCTTGGCATTTTATGTTACAAAATATCGTGATAGCAACAATGTTTTTTAAGAGCATTGGTTACTAATATTATTACATAGGAAACTGATGTTGGTTGCTTATTGGTTTTTTCCAATTTGTTAGTGTTTTAATTTCAACTAATATTTTAAATAAGGACAATTTTAAGAGTATGTAAGTCAATAAGATTGTAATACACTAATCGAATAATCAAAATTCTCTATTCCAAAACTTGTAAAATGATATAATTTTATTCGAATAAATACGTAAGAAATCATCCTATCCGTTTAACATTAGCATATGGAGAATATCCAAGATGGTCGACCGTTCCAACTCCTCTTAAATAAATTGTATTGACATCGATTTAAATTTATCATCTTTTCTAGAAAGTTCAAAGGAAATCGCTAAAGAAGTTTGGAGTTTCCATGTTGGTAGTGATAAAGGTCCGGATGTTGTATAGGGAAGAGAACTGAGTGTCAGGCTTGTCACTTTGCAGACAATCAGATAAATACTATGTGGTTCGGATTCTACGTACATCTGGGGGTCCTTTAATAGGACTGGCTATTGGGCCATTAACAAATTTCTCTTTCTAAGGAACAGTCGACTTAGTTAGTAACAGTGAGTACACTCGTTCATCAACACACTTATTCTTCCTTCATATTTGCCCATACCTCTACGATCTGCGTCTGATGAATTATGAATATAATTTTTTTCTTTTCTTTTTTCTGACAGAACAAAGTCTCATCATCGTTAAATAAATACTTGTTTTTGTTAAGTAGCAACTGAAAGGTGAACTCGGGATTCGATACTTGGAGGATCACCTCGACAACTGGAGCAAAGGTGTAGGTGTGATTATGGCTAACAACTTCCGGCGACCTTGACGGTCAAATTATTCCCCGACATCCGGTGAAGGTTCCAATAAATAACGGAGCCCCAAACCAACCCCCATATCAGCAGGCTGCTCGCCCCCGCTGTCCTTTCTCTACCCCTTTCCTACTTGCACTGTTATGTGAGGGAAGTCCATGTAATTCAACCGTTAAGCCACAATAAAAGCTTGTATATAAATATGTTCTTCTAATTAATACTTTGAATTTTTAGAAAAAAAGAGCAGGGTAGAAAGTTAATTTTAGGATCCAGAAGTAGGTGCAAATGATAGATCATAAGTCTCCTGCTCTCCTGTTTCTTGAAGATTTCAGAAAAAATAGGAGATCAGGATGGAGTAAGGGATACCTGTTGACAGGTGAAAAAAGATGAAGATTTATGTGGTGTTTAAGACAAATGTTTATAATACAATTATAATAGTTTATATAGGTTTATTCGAAGGCAAAAAGTGTGTCAGTACGCTCGTTAAAGTTTTCCAGTGATTTGGCTTGAATCTGCTGATCGGATCACCGAATTCCAGTTATTAAAATAAAATTCCTTAATCACAATTTAAAATAATTTTATTTTAAATCAAATTCATGTTCTACACTATTTTAAATTGATGTCAAATTTAAAATATTTTATCAACCACAACTCAAATATGTTGCAATATTTAATTTTAAAGCACGTCCTAAAAACATCTTCAGGTAACTAAAGGCCTGAAAAACTATTTTTCTTACGACGTGAAGATTTTATCAGAATACGTAAAACATTCAAGAAAGGTATCTTCTACCTTCAATATCAGGGAATAACATTGAAGACCTACGTTTTATAAACTGAAGAACCAGAGGGTATAGAAACTCCCAACCCCTGGAAGTATGAGGAAGGGGAGTGCGGAAATATCCTTTATCCGCAATGATTAAAAAATGGCAGTGAAAACTTAAATACCACGATTCCAAAAAGAAGATTCAATGAAAAGTGCCCGATCAGCTGAACGGTCTCAGGCGTCAGAACTTTGATCCTTAATTAGAGATAGTACATGTTCGAATCCTGTCCTTGTCTGAAGGTTTTTATTAGTAATACTCACCTTGTACTCTACTGGTTCTTCATCTTGCTCAGTCTAAATTAGTGCTTCGCACAGTGGCAACAATATATCGATACATCGGAAATATTGATATAAAGGTTTCGATATATTCATATATTAGTATCGATATTTTCTTTCGATTGCATCGATATTTTGGTCAGATATATCATATCAATAAATATTGACGTTACTCTCTCTCTTCAAAATCATCAGGATTCGAAAAAACACATTTAAATTGCCTCTCATGCGTACAAAACATGCATTGAAATAATAAAGTAAATTTATTTACTAAGGAAAAACGAAACAGACTAAATGGAAAATTTATTTCCAAAACTTTTATTTTCATACGGTGTCCCTGACTAGTATTGGAATCATTTTAATTGACTTGATTGCTTTAATTTTAATTGTTTATAAGAAGCCTAATGGCATTTTTAAATGCAAAAAACAAAAATAACAATGTTATTTCATTATTCTTTTATAATTAACATCATAATTAAAGGTTTAATTAGTCTTATTTTGAATTTTTTTTGTTTCATTTTACCCCACAGACCACATATTCCTTCGTTTAGATAAATGTATTTAATTTTTACATACAGTATTCTACTCTAAATAGTAACAGCTAAACATGATTGTATTTTTGGTCATGACATAAGAGTTAGTGCATATTTTTAAACAGATAAATCATTTACAATTCGATAAATCGGTTACCCAATATATCGATATTTTTCTTTCGACATTATCGTTAGATCGATATTTGGTTTGCGGTATATCGATATGTTGAAAATATTGCCATCCCTAATGGATAATGGACTGACAGTAACGTTTAAGGAGATCGGCCTCTCTTAAAAAAATATATGCATCATTCTCGTAGCAATTCAAAAGTAAAAACAGTCTTTCCTTCTTGGGCATGAGGAATACAAATCATAATCAGAGTGATCCATTCTGACATACCACTCTAGAGTGTCACAGATATGGTCTGATGAAAGTTGGTCTGCTGTCGACAACTTTTACCTTGACTGCGATTTATTGGTTTGAAATTGACTTGGCGTTCTTAATGTTTTCCACGAAATGTTACACAAGACATGATCTCCGCAACACGTTTGGTCTAAGTAACGACTGGTCTATCGAACTGTTCAATTTAATTAATTGCCTTATCACTTATTATTGCCAGACTCTCCTTTACGGGAAAGCCTGAAAATAATTAATTACTGACAAGTCAATCAGTTACATTTATGGACTTTAGTTGTTGATTGAATACAACTTGGCTGAAATAGTTATTTCAACGCCATATGCATTGAAGTACACTGATCAATTTTAAGAAGTTTTTGATTCTAAAATTTATAGTTTGGCTAAAATATAGGTGTAACTTAAAATAAAATAATTGTGGTCGGTAATAAAGTTGATGGAATCTCAAATTAGATTAGCTTAGAAATGAGACACCAACTCGGCGTATTTTTAAGGTGAATAAGAATGATTACATGATCTGTGGTGTTACTGAGTTCGGTTATGCATAGAAAAGGACGTTTATTAAGAGCACAATAGCCTGGGAAACTAAGGGACCTACGTAGCTTTGGCCTGATTTTTAGCTAATTGACAAGCCTGTTATATAACATCTGGACACCGACTATCACCCAACATGGAGACTCCAGACTTCTCTATTAGTGGCCACGTTGATGGCAATCATTGAGTGGATGTCATGTTGTTATTATGAGGATCGAAAATATAATCCCCAACAACACTTTTTGTCCCTAAGTAGCCGTGGTACAGCACTGCACCACTAATGCTGACTAGTAAGCTAAATGTTTCTCAGATCGATATAAATCAGAGCCCAGAACATTTTGAAAGAGATTTCGGAAGTCAATACCAATCCTAAATGAAATGGAAGGGCTATTAGACGATATCTAGTTGTTGGATTTGTAGAATTACTCTTTTAAATCCCAATCGAGGTCAAACAAAATTGAAAGTATCGACTGAATATCGGTTGCCATTAGAAGTTCTCATTACTGATACAGTCTAAGGAAAAATATTTCTAAAATCGGATACATTTGCACTCATAAAAACAGGAATGTAAGTTCCACAGAGCCCATTGTTAGAAACGTCTTATTCTGTTTTCTCTGGTATGATGTTGCTAATGCATGATGGGATCTTTATTGACTTTATGTTTGTTTTGGAATTAGAAAGTCGTAAATAACATGCTAACTGTTAAATTATTGTGTATTGGTGTCAGAGAGGAAAAACAAATCAAATGAAAATAGTTCGAAATGTTAATTCGTTGTTTCATGGTTAAGAAGTAACAAAACGAAAGAGAAGGGTAAAGCAATGCGAAATATAAATTCATTGTTGCATACCATGTGTAACAAGAAGAAACAAGATGGAAGGGGAAGAAGAACAGTTAATAATTAATATTAGCTGCCTGGTTTAGACGTTGCAAGGGCAAACCAAAACATAGCGCAATGAACATGGTTAGAATATGAGTATAAAAATAATGTGAGATGGAAGTACTCCGGGAGGGGGATTCGTCATTTGATTTTTCAACAATGAAAAGTAAAATATAGTTAATATTTATTAATGCATGCTCTTATTTAAATAATTTAATAGTATTTAGTAAAATATATATATATATATATATATATATATATATATATCAACCCTCTTTCTAAGACGTGATTTCTTTAAATAAAAAAATGGCTGAAGTAGAACACTCAATATCATACATAGTCTTAGGATTTTGTATGAAGAGTTAAAACATCATCAAAAAGAGCGTACAAATTCTTCTCTATGCAAATATACATTTATTTCCTCAAAACATAAATTTTCATCATTATCTAAAACGAAATTGAAATAAACTACAACTGGAACAATGCTGGTATAAAATAACTCAAAATAATTTTGAATACTAAATTATTACTATCTAGTAAAATTATAAATATAAGTTTTATACAATACAAGAAGATGTTATCAAATATTTTTATGAATTAATGTCTACATAAATCTAAAACACCTCCAGCTAAAATTTTAACTGTAATTCTAAATTCACCCTAAATTGTTTAAACATAGTCTACATAACATTTGCAACATTTTTGTGTTTTCATAATCGCACGTCAAAATACAAAAAATACTATTATTTTTACTAGCCGCCAGCCCTTGTTTTGCTTCGTGGTAGTTCTCCACGCTTGCTTACTGCATCCTCCATGGTTCTCTCTAAACCATCACATCATTATAAATGCTCAGCCTACTGCCGTTCTCCTAGTTAGGCTATATAAAACAGCTTTATAGAAAATTGTATAGGTCTACTTTACGGGGATGTTAAGTAGTGCAATCATGTCAGAGTTACTAAAAGTGACAAATAATTCACAATGGAAACTAAATTAGCCAAAATTTCGTGTCATGCTTATGTTGTTTGTATTAAATAGTTTTTTAATTAGCATAATACGTGTTGGTATATATACAGTACAAGTAAACATCACACAACACAAGTTAATTACAATATAAGCACAAAATGCACAAATATATTACAATACAATGTACTTGTATTGTAATATATTCATTTTATTTGTGCATTTTGTGCTTATATTGTAATACATTTGTGTTATGTGACGTTTACTTGCACTGTTTGTATTAACTAACTGTATGAATTAAATTATATATTCAAATTTATTCCAATGTTACTCATGAAAAAATGAAAGGATATGGAACCGTTCTTACATCTTAGGAATTTAATTTCGAGAAATACTTTTATAGTTAGTCACCTTGAAACAAAAGCTAACTTCCCTCCATATTTGATCAAAATCTTTTCAGTTATTCTGGAAATTACGTGATGAGCGAGTACATTGTTTTTTTATTATATCTGTTACGAATGCATAACAAAAACTAATTCCTTTATGAAAACTTATTTTTGAACTAAAACTTTGAAATAAATGAGAACGAACTGAATAACAAATCATTAAATCTCTGCCTGTGATAGGCAGCGAAAGGATACTGGGCTAGAACAAGTGCAAGTTTCTCCTTTCTACTGTTTGTTGCATTTTTTCCCCACCAGTCACGACTTGCTATTTACACACAGCGCAGCAATGTGCCGGTTGTGTAACTTACTTCTTCTACAGTCCACTCCACCTCAGCTTATATATATATTACCCACATAGTAATAATTTATATGAGAGCTAATAAGTTGTACCTCATCGCGGCCCTAGAACGAGCAGCGGAAACACGGTTCAGAAACAGCGTGTAGTTCGTGGACTACAAGAAATTCTCTTCCTAAGAGCAGAGCTATTAATTGTCTTATTTTATTTGTTCTTAAGACTGCGATTGTCAAGATTTAGGTGAATATGGATTTCGAATAAGTGTGATGAGTGTAGTTGAGCGAATGTAGTCAAAGTTAAAAACCAAAGCCTACTATTCTTTAGGAAGTGTCATTAATTAATAGCCCAATGACAAATGAACAGCAGATGGTTATCAGCTGACCCCATTCAAATTTTGTTCCACGTCTAATCGAACTGAGGGCGTTTACCTTATGGAGCTGGTCTTTAACCAACTATGCTACCGACTACAGGTACCCAGCGCCTGCAATAGGGCCTGCAGATGCCCTGGATTATCCAGGAAAGTCCTGAATTTTATAGATGTTCCTGATGTTTTTACAGTTAGCCAGTACAGCAGATTATTCCATTCAGTCAGCCAATGAGGCAGTTCGATTCACTAATATTCCAGAAATGGGCTTCCATTTTCAAGGATGACGTAATAATAATGGTATTGCAACACTTGTTGTCAGAGTTGCCATCTGAGGACATTCTTTGTTTCAGCAGGACCTTCAACCCTCCCTCTCTCCGGAAGATAGGATGACGACTATAACCTACACTTACACATCGGCCAAATCTATGTCAGAGTCTTTCATTGATAATCAGCTCAAAACACAATAAATTTAAATGGATACACTTTATTTCTTAAGTGCCTGATTAAAATAAACAAATTAGTTGATTTTTTTATAGATCAAATCATATTCCGCGCGCGTAAAAAGTTGAGTAGTGTTTTTTCTTAAAATTATCTTTTAACACCTAAATTTACATTTAAATTACGTATCGGGGCAATATGCGTCCCGGCCAGATCCCCATCGGGACGCGGGACAAAAGGGTCTCAAATCGGGACCGTCCCAACGGAATCGGGACGAATCGCAAGCCTAGTTAGTTGAAGTGACACATTTTACCATTTAAGAATTTTTATCATGGGGTATAAGTTTTATTTTTATGTGGAAAATTACATTCGGAATTCGTCATGTTAACGTTACGTCGAATTTGATTTAGAAATTTTAAAGTGTACATTTTCATTTGATCTAATCCCAGGTAATCTTTGCTTTTAAGGGCATGGTATTTTTGGTTGGGTCATTAACTAATTAAATGTCGCGTATCGAGGGATGCCCAGGAGAGTAAGAAGTGGATCCTGAGGGTGTAGTTATCGGCGGAAGTCAAATCCAGACGGAAATAATAATGACAAAACTGTACATAACTGTAATTAACTAAAAAATATTTTAGTTAACAAAGTATTTAATTTGTTAACTAAAAAATAATTTAGTTAACAAAGTATTTAATTTGTTTACGTGTTAAAAAGGAATGTTCTCACGTTCTTCTTGTATCTACACAATGTGATTCTGATAATCTTTAGCAAGACAGATAGTATGTTTCAAGGACTGTAAATTATTTTGTAGTTTTCCGTTTTTCCTGAGCGCCTTAATTGGTGTTATTATAATCACTATATCTTGTTGGTTAATTTTGAAACATTTCAAAATAAAACATCTGATGCCTAAATTCGTAAAAATTACCAACACTTTTTGAAGCCTCAGTTTTCTCTATGATGCTTTAATGACAGAAAAGCTATGAGTGTACCAATTTAAAAATCACCTCTGCGTTCATATTATGAGTAGGGTGGTTAGAAATCTTCCTCAAGGGATTTGTGTAGATATCCAGAACTATAATTGATAGTTGATGCTTTTAATTAAGAATATCATTATATATCGATGTATCGGAAATATCGATAAATATATTTCAATACATCATAACACTAAATATTGACGTAACTCTCTCCTAAAAATAATCACGTTTCAAAAAAACATTTAAATTGTCTCTTATACGAACAACAGATGCATTGAAATAATAAACTAACTTTATTTATTTTTTTAAGTAAGATTAACACAATAAAATGTAGTTAAACGGGTAAATTAAGTTGTTTGTAAGTTGGTAACACTGACTATAAGATACCTACACAGTCACCTTGCAAGTCCACATTTTGTTTCGTGTAGTTTAATGTATTTAATTTGTACATTCAGAAGGTTATTCTAAATAGTGAAAGCAAAACATTCGAGTAGTTTTGATCATTACATAAGGGATAGTGCATAGTTTCAAAGAAATAAATAATTTACAGTTCGATAAATTGATTAACTGATATATCAATATTTCTGTTTCGATATTATCGTTAGATCTATATTTGGTTTCCGTTATATCAATAATTAGATATATCGATATGTCATAAATATTTGCAATCCCTACTTGTAAATGGTAGGTGACGTTATAATTGGTAGTTGCGGGTTCTGATTGACAATCGATAGTTACATTTGTTAAGGACGGCTATAATTGATAGTTGAGTGTTATAATAATTGGTGATTAATGGTTATAATTGATCAGTAGTTTACGGTTATAATTGGTAGTTGATGTATATAATTGGTAGTTGAGGGTTCTAATTGGTAGAGGGGGTTACAATTGATAGTAGACAGTTAAAATTGGTTGTTGACTGTTATAATTGGTAGTTGATAGTTATAATCGGTAGTTGAGGGTTGCGATTGGAAATTGATAGTTATAATTGGTAACTGAGTATTATAATTGGTAGGTGATGTTATAAATGCAGTTATAGTTGGTGGTTAATGGTTATAATTGGTAGTTTACGGTTATAATTGTTATTTGAGGGTTATAATTGATAGAGAGGGGTTATAATTGATAGTATAGGGTTACAATTGGCAGTTTAGAGTTGTCATAGGTATTTGAGGGTTATATTTTGTTTCTCAATATATTCAGTAATTAAGGTACACAATGCTAACTTCAAAATTTATATGGGATTTTTCAAAAATATTTGTAAAATTTGGGGGCAATAAACTGTTATCAAATCAGAAGAATGTAGTTTGAATAAAAACAAGTAGAATTTGACACAACACAAATTAATACAATGTTACACCAAAGGGGCTCTCAAAGGAAAATGTAATGAATTTGTAGGGTGGGTGGGAGAAAGAGCCATTTCATGTAATAACATTCGTTACATAACATTAAATTTGATGATTATTTGTAATGGTAAAATAAAATAAGTTGAAAGAGTAAAACATCGATAAAAGGTCATTCTCAATACCATGGAGTTTTATTTGAAAACCGATAAAACATTGGCATATTTACTTACGAAAATCAGGAAATATTAATTATTATTTCAACGTCGGAGTTTGGAGGAGTTGCACAAAACGAATTAGTCTCCGCTAATACATTTGAGAGGGTAGTTAACTCGCGGGGGGTTGGGGGTGGAGGGTGGCAAGGCAAAGGGGGAGAAGATGAGGAATCTGCATAATTGGAATAAACATGAAGATGTAAGAGATGTGCAGATGAAGTTGAATCGAATCTAATTAGAAAAGCTCTGGCCATATCAGATTACATGTACAGTCAAACCTGTCAAGTACAGTCAACACCAGAAGTCCTTACACCGGTCAGTTCGGTAGACCCACCGGTGGGATTCAAACAATAGAAGCTATAATAAATGTTAAATGAAAGTCAGCACTACTCATATCTTGTAATGTTTTACTTGAAGGATGGTCAAATAATATTTAAAGAGGTTATTTTCTTTATCAATTCTTTGATTTACCGTTCGTAGTCGTATTTTTATTTTTAATTAAACTAAAAAGTATTTGTTTTGATATAATGTTGTCAACGTGAGCTAGTAAAAAGTTATGTTTAGAATTTAGGTATTTTATTACAATAAAGTTTTGTTTTTATCGTTCTTTTAAAAAAACTAAGCCAACACTGAAATAACATACTGTTTTGTCATTTATTATTTTGGGAACGATCTACTCCCAGTATATTATTGCACGTGGAAGTCAGACTATTTGTTTAAAACAATCCTCATAAGATTATATTATATTTCAATGATTATAATGATTGGAATTCCAATATAACTGAATAGATGTTTTTATGTTTTTCCTCAATCCATTTATTGTTTTGCTATTATGTGGTATATACATAAAACATATCCATTGATATGTTTTATGTATGTGGTTTTAAATCGTTATATATGGTGCTTTATTTTCTGTTATATGTGGGTGTAGTTTTCTTTGTTAATACATTATACCAATATATTGCATAAATTAATAATGTAATGTATAAATTGACAATTTATACATTATTTATGCATTGTTAATTAATTCAGAGTAATTCAATTTTTGTTGTTTGATAACTGTTGCATAGTTTTGTACCTACTATTTGATTATTTTTTTTATTGATTTTAATTATTTGTAATTATTGTAAATGTGAGTGAAGGACGTAGCGTAGACAAATCTAGCAGTGCCATAAACTGTAGTTGTTGCAAATATTATTTTAAATTATAAATAGTATATGCAGAAGACTTTTATTTGCGTGTTAATGAATTCTTATTACTGAATGATTTATTGTAATTAACTGGCAACATCTGATGTTATAAAACATTCTAAAAAATAAATAAAACATTACACATTACCATTAATTTTCAGTAACAATATGACATTATTTATAAAAAGGTAATTTTTACTCATATTTTTACGCCTTGCATTGCTGGTTGTATAAACTATTTTGAAACTATACAATTATTTTTTAACAATTAAGGCATGGTCTAACATTTCAGTACAAACTAAAGTGTGGATTTTAACAGTAATACATTTTTAACTGACGATACATTAGTATAAATTATTATCAAAAATAAAATATTTTTCTTATAACTGTGATAAAAAGCAAGAAAACTTACTTCAATGATATCAAAGTAGCAATGAACCTAACCTAACACTGAAGCAATGAAGCTATATTCAACCTAACATTGAATACATACAACACTATTTTTTTGGTTGATTTTTTTGTCATGTTTTTTATTTTATGTAATGTATGTAATTATGTTTAAATGTAATTGCAGTTTGAAATCTAACCTTTAAATAACGATTACTTCCCATCAACCAGAGACGTCTTAGAAAGGACCTAATGATTTCTAAGAGAAGTCTTGGAAATACAAATACTTTTCATTGCATTTCATTTTGAAATCCTAATCCTCCACTTTATTTTGGTCCCCTATATTTACACATCCCATTGACAATAACAGAGCTACCCAGTCCTCTATGGGGATGTAGCCCCCTATATTTACACATCCCATTGACAATAACAGAGCTACACAGTTCTCTACAGTGATGTAGCCCCCTATATTTACACGTCCCATTGACAATAACAGAGCTACCCAGTCCTCTATGGGGATGTAGCCCCCTTATATTTACACATCCTATTGGCAATAACAGAGCTACTCAGTCCTCTATGGGGATGTAGCCCCCTATATTTACACATCCCATTGACAATAACAGAGCTACCCAGTCCACTATGAGAATGTAGCCCCCTATATTTACACACCCCATTGACAATAACAGAGCTACTCAGTCCTCTATGGGGATTTATCCCCCTATATTTACACATCCCATTGACAATAACAGAGCTACACAGTTCTCTATGGCGATGTAGCCCCCTTATATTTACACATCCTATTGGCAATAACAGAGCTACTCAGTCCTCTATGGGGATGTAGCTCCCTATATTTACACATCCCATTGACAATAACAGAGCTACCCAGTCCACTATGAGAATGTAGCCCCCTATATTTACACACCCCATTGACAATAACAGAGCTACACAGTTCTCTATGGGGATGTAGCCCCCTATATTTACACATCCCATTGACAATAACAGAGCTACCCAGTCCTCTATGGGGATGTAGCCCTTGTGACCTCTATGTTCCAGCTGATTCGGCCTGACGTAACCAAAAGCCGGCTAATTACTGGAGAAAGTAGATCATGTAACAGTAGAAAGGCCCGATGGAGTACGGAGAGTGTATCGTGGCTCCAGGCGGCGGGTCGTGTCACGCGTGAACTGCGGTCACGACCCAGGGACACAGCCTCCTATAAATAATATCACGGCGTTGATTAATAACGCTACTTAGATCTCATTCCATCTGGAATGCAATCTGTATAAATAATAGATGAAACTCTTCCTCCACGACAGGGAAGAAAGGAACAGATATAGCATCCAAACGTGTGTCGAGTGGTTATTTCTCAAGTTTCCATGTCTTCCTCCCTTTATAGCTCCAAATCCTCAAAGATAAACGTAGTAATTATTACTCCAGATGAATAAAGGTGAAAATTAGTTGGATTCTATTTAAAACTGCCACTTAGGTATCGCTGTGGCCATAAGAAAGCGACCCATGTTTCCTGTTTATCTGTGCCTCGATCAAACTGTTCTAAATCAGGCTTGAAAATTACTTGACAAATGGTTTAGGGAAAGGTGAAGAGAAAGAGAGGAAGGGATGAAGAAGATAGCGGATATAGACGATACATAAGTAGCAGAAAAATATGAAAGAACCAAGAGAATGGCATGCTACAGGGAGGTTTGGTGGAAGGTTCTGTCTGAACAACAGGACCTGTTTGAAGGCAGGACTTCAATCATGATGATGGTGATGGTGTTACTAAGGTTCTGTCTGAACAACAGGACCTGTCTGAAGGCAGGACTTCAATCATGATGATGGTGATGGTGTTACTAAGGTTCTGTCTGAACAACAGGACCTGTTTGAAGGCAGGACTTCAATCATGATGATGGTAATGGTGTTACTAAGGTTCTGTCTGAACAACAGGACCTGTTTGAAGGCAGGACTTCAATCATGATGATGGTGATGGTGTTACTAAGGTTCTGTCTGAACAACAGGACCTGTTTGAAGGCAGGACTTCAATCATGATGATGGTGATGGTGTTTCTAAGGTTCTGTCTGAACAACAGGACCTGTCTGAAGGCAGGACTTCAATCATGATGATAGTAATGGTGTTACTAAGGTTCTGTCTGAACAACAGGACCTGTTTGAAGGCAGGACTTCAATCATGATGATGGTGATAGTGGTTAGTAAGGTTCTGTCTGAACAACAGGACCTGTCTGAAGGCAGGACTTCAATCATGATGATGGTGATGGTGTTACTAAGGTTCTGTCTGAACAACAGGACCTGTTTGAAGGCAGGACTTCAATCATGATGATGATGATGGTGTTACTAAGGTTCTGTCTGAACAAGAGGACCTGTCTGAAGGCAGGACTTCAATCATGATGATGGTGATGGTGTTACTAAGGTTCTGTCTGAACAACAGGACCTGTTTGAAGGCAGGACTTCAATCATGATGATGGTGATGGTGTTACTAAGGTTCTGTCTGAACAACAGGACCTGTCTGAAGGCAGGACTTCAATCATGATGATAGTAATGGTGTTACTAAGGTTCTGTCTGAACGACAGGACCTGTTTGAAGGCAGGACTTCAATCATGATGATGGTGATAGTGGTTAGTAAGGTTCTGTCTGAACAACAGGACCTGTCTGAAGGCAGGACTTCAATCATGATGATGGTGATGGTGTTACTAAGGTTCTGTCTGAACAACAGGACCTGTTTGAAGGCAGGACTTCAATCATGATGATGATGATGGTGTTACTAAGGTTCTGTCTGAACAACAGGACCTGTTTGAAGGCAGGACTTCAATCATGATGATGGTGATGGTGTTACTAAGGTTCTGTCTGAACAACAGGACCTGTTTGAAGGCAGGACTTCAATCATGATGATGGTGATGGTGTTACCAAGGTTCTGTCTGAACAACAGGACCTGTTTGAAGGCAGGACTTCAATCATGATGATGGTGATGGTGCTTAGTAACAATCAAGCTCATAACAATATAGAAAATTATAAATAACTACTTCAGATTAGCAGTTTTGGTTAATATAAATATTGTAAGTTCAAAAATATGTTCTTGAATAACGATGTTGGTGTCCCTCAGGGATGATTTTCACAGGTTGCGTATATGTTGTGACTGCACTCATAAACATTGCCATATATTTAAAACTTTATTTGTTCAAAATTATGGTTCCTAAGTCGGATGACGTCGGTATATTTAAGTGCGGAGCCACAGACTCCTTTAAAGTAGAATAAAATAGTTTTAGGGACAATCTTTTGTAAAATATCATCATCTCATATGAGATATTTGTTGGCACAATTTTTTTAGGTTCTTGGATAGATGGAATTACATAGATGTAAGCAGCTGCCAGTGGAGAGAGGAAGATCGACGACAAATTAGGATGTTTAGGTTTACAAGAATATATACATCTTAAACCTCACTTACAAAGCCTGATGAAGATAGAAGATGAAGGGTTCATTTAAGTTGAACTAAAAAGTAACCAATTTCCAAAGATGATATTATATAATTTAAACTTAGTAGAAACTAAGGCAATAGAAACCTTAAAAAATAAAAGTGTAATTTTAATAAATAAAAACCAAAAACTATGTACAGTACTCACTCAGTACAGAATCTTGGGAAATACAACAGATTTTGATGACATTCGGAGGAATGTTAGCTTTTTTATCATTGGTACCTTACTGGATATCTCGAAATTCCTTTCCTGAGAGGTACGAGAAGCCCCTCAACGTTTCATTTTTTGCATAAGATTAATATTGGCTTTAATTTTATAGTAATAGGTGTTATAAAATTGTTTAATCACTTTTGCAAAATTGGTAAAACTTCCCAACAGGATTTGCCTTGCAAGTTAAATTATTGCTTTAAAATTTTGAATTTAACTGTTGTTGGTTAAAAAATGTATATGTATAAAGGATAAGGTAGAATTTTTTACTATGTATGTATTTCTTGTCATTACGAATGTGTAATTAAGTTCTATTTTTTGTATTGTTTATTTTCAGTCTATCTTGGTTTATGTATTAGCAATGTTGTGCCAAATTATGTATTCTTGTATTCATAATATATATTTGTTGAGATGTAAATATTATTATTATTATTAATTTAATTTAATAGTGTATGTTAAAAAGCTGATACAAATAATATGAACATGGCACAAAAGCTTGGCCGATTTGGTGTTCATTCTGAAATGTTTAATGTCATTACAACTAAGTCTGAGATGATTGCACTACTTTGCAACGCCCAAAAGTAGATTTATAGGATATTCTAGGCTATAAAACTTGTTATCTAGATGAACGGAAGTAAGCTGAGATGTTATATTGATGAAATGGTTTAAAGAGAACCACGGAGGGAATGGTGCGCAAACTTGGAGAACCACGGAGGGAATGGTGCGCAAACTTGGAGAACCACCCCAAAGCGAATCAAGCGCTCTCAGCTAGTGTAATATAATACAAGAAGATACAGACATTAAAGTGATTTATTTCAGTAAACCACGTATCTTTAGACCAAAATTAATTCCAAAAGAATCTCTTCCCTTTTGATGGTAATTACCCTAATCTACCAACACAATACAAGTGATACAAATTACTGAAATAAAATATTAAAGTATTATGATTTTTTACTCTGTAATTTTTACAAAGAAATTATTTTATAACCAAGAAAAAATATTACTGAAACGCTGAGTTTGTTACAGTTGACAATAGTTCTCTGTTGTGAATGTAGTGAATATGACGTTAAAAAAATTGACTTTGTATAAAATGTGTGTCGTAAAAATTTTTAAATATGTTTAAAGAACATGTTTCATACCATGCAGGATTGCGTAAGATATTTTTTATAAAGCATGAGGAAAATATTTGTAAGACTAAACCAAGGAAAACAACTATACCTTATTGAAAAAAATACACAGAAAACGACAAAAAACGTACTTCAATTAATTATGCATGCTGTTATGGAAAAATATTCTGGCTGGTTTATCAGAACTGATTATGCAATAAATTATATTTCAAGGGTTTCAATTTTAAGTTAGTTTTGAAATCTGGACTTCGGAGACTCATCTGATATTAGTAACCAGACTACACTCAATTTTTGTCAGGAATTGGTGTTATTCATGTAATGTGTTTTTTGAGCTTTAGTCTTATTAATAATAAATTTGTGCATACATTGTGGTGGGGAGAAGTTTTTATTTACTGAAAAAAATAGTAAATTAAAATTCGATATAAGAGTGAGTGGAATGTTTTAGTAAAAGAATTTCGATTTCTATAACATTTATAAAATGCTCATGCAATAAACAAATAGTTTTTTTAACTGTATTAAAATAATTCAAGCAGTTTTCTATATAAACCTAAAATACCAAGTAAATACCTTCAATATTTTACATTGTTAGGAATTAAATACCTTTATAGTGTGTCAACATAGATCGACAAATTTTGTGTTTTAAAAATATCTGTAGGCTTACTATTTTTACATAACCCTCATTAGTAAGGTATGTTGAGGCGCAACTAGCAACTAGGAAATGAAATGAAAAATGTCTTCAGGCGGAGTTTTCATTTCAACTCAACCTTATTCCCGAGAAAAAACATTTTTTAACTATATGAAATATATACAGTAAATTCTACAGTTTCTTAAATATCTACTTATAAGTTATATCCTAAAACAAAAGCAATTACTTATATCTAACATTTTGTTGATAAAAATGGCAAAACAACATTACTGATATTAAAATATTATAGACATAAATCGATATTCAGAGTTAATAATTTCTAATATTATACATTCATACGCATACTAATCACTCATGAACCACAACCACCACAACCCCCACCCACCCCTACAGGCCTCGCAGAAGCAGGTCCTTTACCTCCAACCCGAACGAGCGTGCTTATAAATGTTCCTGATGTTATCAGGGAGTAAATTCCATAAATGACAAGCAGAAGTAGTAAAAGAGTTGCTATAGAGAGTGGTGTAATGAATGGGCACTGATAGTAGGGAGGCTCCCTGACGTGTATTTCTAGTGCTGATATCGGAGATGAACTTGAAACACTCGGACAATATTCAGGAAACCTAGTGTGAGCATCCCTAACTGTTTAAAGAGTAGAATAAAATGGTCCTCCCGTCTTAAATTGAATATAAATCTAATTCAGTAGCTATGTGCTCTTTGAAGCTTGTCTGAGAGCTTAACAGTCATGTCATTGAACCCACGTCACAGTAGTTGAGACAGAACCAGAGTTTTTATTAGCATCACCTTAACAGAAAATTGCAGACAGGACACAATTTAAAACTGTGAATACCAGAAAACACCCTACTGCATACCAACGTAACATGATCAGTTCAAACCAAAGTGTTGGTTATAGCAAGTCCTAGATTCTTTACAATGTCGGAGTAGTCGAGATTATTGTCATTTAGTCTCAGTTTAGGAAAGTCAGTGAAATTGATTTGTCGAAGTAGTCTAAAATATCCAGTAAGGATAGTCTTGGTTTTATTATCATTTAACATTAGTCCATGTTTCTGAGCCCAAGCAACTATTGCAGCAATATCAAGGTTCATTTGTGAAACCGCTCGGTGGGACTCAGCAATACGGAAATGTTGGTAAATCTGTAAGTCATCAGCGTAAAAGTGATATTTAGAGAATAATATGTCAGATGTTACATCATCAATGTAAAGTAAGAAAAGCAGAGGTCCCAAGACGGATCCCTGTGGCACACCTCTGATCACAGGTTTCCATCCGGACGTGCCCTCTCCAGTACGCACACACTGGCGACGACCCGATCCAGTCCACACAGCTATAAGAAAACCCATATTCTTAAGTTTCATTAGGAGTAAAGGAAAGTAAACGCATTAGAAAGCTTTAGAGAAGTCAAAAAGTGTTAGTATCGAAAGATTACTCTTGTTCATTGCATGCCGTATATCATCGGTGATTTTCAGAAGGGCTGTTGTAGTGCTGTGATAAGGGCGGAAGCCAGATTGGAAGTTAGATATTAATTTACTGTTTGAAAGATAATCATACATTTGCTTATGAAAAATTCTCTCATGGCATTTGGACGTGGCGAGAATAATACTTATTGTCTTTAAATCAAAGGGAGATAGAGGATTTGAAATTGTAGGTAATGGTTCAACAATAGCAGACTTCCAGGCACCAAGGAAAGTAGCTAAAATAAAGAAAAATTAAATATAGCTGTAATGATTGGTTGTGTAACGGGTAGGGTAAGTTTTATGAATTTTATTGGAATACTATCAGCTCCGACTGCGTTACTGGTTGTTCAATTCAAGACTTTAGCACATCTTCATCAGTAGCCAAACGAATGAAAATTAATGGAAAGGCCTATGAAAAAGAGAACTGGTTAGTTCATTGACGTAAATGTTGGCTTTTGATAAATCAACAGGAATATTTGTGAAATAATCATTAATAACATCAAGGTTGACGTTGATGGAAACAGTATAGTGTGACTTCCCAATCCCCAGCTCCTTAACTTTTAAACAGAGTGATTTAGTAGACTTTTTCTTGTCAGATAATGATCGGTAATAATGTCTAATTTTATAGTTACGGATCTGTTGCTGGGTTTGGTTTCTTAATCTCTTATACGCATCCCAATCACGGGCACACTTAGATCTTTTTGCCATCATTTTTGCATCTCGTTGCTTTTGCATCCTACGTATTTGATCTGTGTGGGCCTTTTTGTAATCCTTTTTTTTTTTTATAAGCGGAGTATAAAGATCAAGAAGATAGTTCATAAATACGTTGAAATTATTGACCATTGTGTCAATATTGGTAAGTTGAAGAATATAATTCCATGGAAGGGACATTGCATCAAAGATAAGTGAATCAAGATTAATCTTTTGTAATCTCTGTATTGGACAAATTTGGCACTCTGCTTATGAGAATGAAGGTTGTAAACACAGAAAATAAGGTCTTGTTTTGAAAGTCCAGGAGCTGGAACTTGACTGTGATATGCGACTTAGGTCAGGGTCACAAACCACCATGACGTCAAGCCAAGTGTCGGTTGTAGAAGTGTGATGAGTAGCTTTTAGTGGCAGTATAGCCATGATAAATGATTGAAATATTTGTTAAGAAACTCTTGACGTAAGTAAGTGGTCCCAGTAAGTCAGTATTGAAGTCACCAATGACAATGACATGTCTGTAGCGAGGCAATAGGTCTATCAGTGCTACTTCATGTTCTGCCAGATACCAAAGATGAGGTGCCCTATAACAAACACTGACAAGGACATGTGTCGAAAAACATGAACTCATATTGGGAAGTATCCGAGCGAAGTACAATGAATGAATTCAGGTTTGATTTAGAGTATATAGCAACGCCATCTCCACGATACATCCTGGCTACAGCCGTAAAGTAAAATGCTTCATACTCATAACTGAAGTATACTAAATGAGTTTTTTATGAGGACTGAGTTGAGCCTGTAAAAGAGAAGCAAGTTAGAGAATAGTTTGATTTTGTTTATATACACAACTGCTAGTTTTTTATGAGTACAAGGTGGGTGGGAGGACTGATTCTTCCTAAATACACTACCCATTCTACTACTAATCTTAATTATTAATAATCTATTAATCAACTCTTAACCAATCTATTAATCAATAAAATACTCTGAACTGTAATCGTATATTCCAGATAACCCCTTGGAAACAACACATACTTTTTTTTATTTAAACAAAAAAATTCTAAATATGAAACTCTTATCAACCACAGAATGTTATGTGATTTCTATTTCTTTGTTTTTAAATTTATAAATCAAACTCTGCTACAATATAATTTTTTTTCCATTTATCTGTAAGGTGATAGTTGCAACGATTCAATAACGCAACAATCGACATATATTTTATAACCCCTTTACCAACCTCATAAGATAATTTCAATCATCAAACACCACTTTCCAGTCATCATCAACTCCATTCTCCCACTCACTATCCTAAAGACTTCTTCTTTTTTCCTCTACCAACCATCCAATTCCCACAAATAATCGAATTTCCAACAATTGACTATCGACAATTTCCAATCGACCATTTTGCCCATAAAATCCCCCTTTCCAGAATCTACTCTTTTTTTATGTTTATGTGGAATTATATAATTTTATCACGTTTTTACTCAGTGAACTTCAATAAAACTATCAAATTGCTTAAGGTGGCCGTTTACCAACCTGCTAAGCAACCGCTGGAAAGCCGATAGGCCTTTAGCAAAGCTACAATATTGCTAGCAGAGGGCTAAAAACATGCTGTTATATTTCAACTGTATGGTTTCTGTTTATTATTGTAATGAGTTACAGTGAACACTGTATGATTATTAAATGAGTGTAGATAAGTGTAGTCATTGTTGCTAACTAAGCTGACCGTTCTTTCGAAAGAGCAATTTATTTAGAGCTAATAGCAAGGAGACATCTAAGAGACTTACAGCTTCACGTTGAATCTGAACCACGTAGTGTTGGTCTGATTTTCAGCTAATTGACAAGCCTGATACACAGTTATCTTCCCTACACAACATCCGGACCCTGACTACCACCCAACATGGGAACCCCAGACATTGATGGAAATCTGTGTCAGTATTAATAATATCGAGTATAGAACCTATCGCCTAGAATCCCCACGTAGCTGGATTACAGCGCTGAGCCACCAGTGCTGAAATAACTGGTTATTTCCTTGTGAGATAAATTGAAATATATAATTAGATAAATTAAATATACATTATAATTAAACGTCACACAACACAAATTTATTACAATATAAGCACAAAATGCACACATTTATTACAATATAAACACAAAATGCATAAATATATTACAATATAAGTACAATAAGGTGATCGATTTCGGTGAACCACGCTCACCTTTCTCAGACCAGAGGGATTCACAAAAGTGGTTCACCGAAATCGATCACCATAATATTTCTGCATTTTGTACTTGTATTGTAATATATTTATGCATTTTGTGCTTATATTGTAATAAATTTGTGTTGTGTGACGTTTAATTGTACAGTATATGTACCAACACGTATTATGCTAGTTAAAAAACTATTTATAAATGAAATTGAAAATATGATCATTCCTCTCTTGCCATAAAATACTGATATATTCAGCATTTTATTTATTATAATAAGCTGTCCTTGAGCTGTTCTCAGAGTTTACAAACTTTAATGAACAAAATTTGCTATCCATATTGATTATATAATTCAATCACATCGATGGTATAATTATATTTATCGACTGTATTTGTTTCTACTTATACAAGCAAATTGTTGTTGGTATTGAGAAGGTCAGTTCCAGTTCTCACAGAACCGGTCCCCATCCCCCCTACATTTCCACTTCGCTAATTTATATAACTAACATCCATTTACTTTATCACCAGTGTAACTTAAAATACACTTTGTTCGGCCACATAAATAACACTAAATGGATACGCATAATCTCCTCACAGCTCGAGAAACCTTCATGTGTACTCTATTCCTTGCACCAATATAATTATGGCGCTAGCAAATACAGCACGACGCATGCAACGTAGTAAATGTCTGTGTGCAAAGAATATTTATCGCTTTTTGCTTTTACATAAAATTGGTTGTACATATATTTTAAATTTTAGTTTTTATGTTGAGGTTTGTTGATTAATTTGATTACACCACCGTTGGTAGTTGGATGAACTGTTGATTGGCATAACTATTCTTTGTGCTTGATGATTCCACAACTCAAACAACTTACATGATTGTTTACATCCTATTGTGCACAGGTCTTACAAACCACACTTAAGGGGTATGAGTGCTTTCCTGCATAGGTCTTACATAGGACCTGACGAATTAGAAGGCTTTCCTGCATAGATATCATACAGCATTTAAAGGATTTGACTGCTTTCTTGCATAAGTCTTACGCACAGCAATTGAGGGCTTTGAAGGCTTTCCTGCATAGATTTTACATAGGACTTGACGAATTATAGGGCTCGCCTACACATATCTTACACATCACTTGAAGGATATGAATGCTTTGTTTTATAGGTCTTACACACAGCACTTGATGGCTTTGAAGGCTTACCTGCATGAATCTTTCACACATTACTTTAGAGGCTTTGAATGCTTTCCTGCGTAAATCTTATATGTTACTTGATGAATTAGAAGGCTTTCCTGCTCTCGTACAGCACTTGATGGCTTTGAATGCTTTCTTGCATAGATCTTACACACAGCACTTGATGGCTTTGAAGGCTTTCCTGCATAATCTTACACATCACTTGAAAGATTTAAATGCTTTCTTGCATAGGTCTTACACACAGCACTTGATGGCTTTGAAGGCCTACCTGCATAATCTTACACATCACTTGAAAGATTTAAATGCTTTCTTGCATGGATCTTACACACAGCACTTGATGGCTTTGAAGGCCTACCTGCATAATCTTACACATCACTTGAAAGATTTAAATGCTTTCTTGCATAGGTCTTACACACATCACTTTAAAGACTTTGGAGACTTTCTTGCATAGATTGTACACACAGTACTTGAAGCCTTTACTATATATGTATGAAATTCAGCATTTGAAGGATGTTCAGGTTTTTTTGCATAGGTTCTACATTCATCTATATAACGCTTTCCTGTATATGTCTTGCACACTGCTCTTAAAGGCTTTGAAGGCTTTCTTGCATAAGTCTAACACTTTAGGACTTGAAGACTTGAACACAGCACTTGAAGACTCTAAAGGCTTTCATGCACAGTCATGTACATTAACTTGAAGGCTTCGAAGGCTTTCATGCACAGGTCTTACACACTGCACTGGAAAGATTTGAACATTTGTCTGCCTAGGCGTTTTCATTTTAAATACTTTTCTAAGTTAGAACAATTTTAATAACGAATATCACATAATATATTAAAATAAAAAAGACGCTACGCAATCAATAACCTTCGTTACAATATCTTCAAAACGACATGTCAAACACAATTTTAGCGAAAAAAATGTAAAAGAACAACTTATTCATTTAAAATTAGTCTTTTGAATAGTAGATCCTATTGTAACTTTTTGCATTAAAATACAAATAAACAACGTTTTCTTAAACGTGTAATTTAAAATCTTATTTAGAATTAGTAAAAACAACATACCAGTAGATTTATTTTCTTTAAAATAATTCTTCGACAAAGATAGTATAAACTAATAAAAAAAAAATGAATAACAGTATACAAAACAAAGTTAACTCAAGAACTCAAAACATTTTTCAATCACTTAAACAAAAAAACAAAGCATTGAACAAGAACAATAAATAACAAGTTAAACAATTTACATTGTTTGTCCAACAAGGATGTCAACCGTGTGATAATTTTTCTCCTTCAAATAAATAAAATAGTTGACATTTCTCCAGTTGGAATGCCATCAAGAACTGGAGAATAAATTACAATATTTTTGCTCGCCACGTCTCTGGATCCACGGATGCTGCAGTTATTAATAAACTTTATGTCACAGCTCTGTAATGTCGGACTGTTTCTGTCGGGTACATAGTTTACTATCGAAAAACTTGCCAAAACTATTGTTCTTTAAATTAATTTGTTATTTTAAATAAAGCATTTTCATAGGACGACCGGAATAGCACGTCAGCTACTGTTTATGTACGTAGTGTTTTATACCATTAATAGTGCTGAAGATCTCATTGGAACTCATTTATGACTATAACAGGAAAATATCATTGATATATTGTGATCTAACCTTTGTGGTTCGGATTTTACGAAAAACGTAAATACTAAATAATTGAACTTTCCACAGCACAAATGTATTACAACACAGTACAAATATACAACTATAATATAGATAGACTTAGAATGCTACCTACTGATTGTGATGGCACGACATAGATGCACTGAGTGGTGGAAGTGAGATAGAGAACTACTCTTCCCCCACTATGTCATTCATTTAAAAATTGTCATGGCAACTAGAATGGTAGGCCACGTGCTCGTAATGCAATAGCAAGCCCCACCCACTGTGTCATTAGCAGCAGTGACCATTTGTTGTTTTGATTAACACTGGTTCAAGCTTATAACTAATAAATTAAATCACTATTTTGTATTCAAGTAACAATTAATAATAACAATAACACAATGTATAGTAATGGTAACAATAAATAAAGATTAGACAAACTTGTACAGTTCATTACAGTTTTTTTCTCAAATAAACACTGTTGCAGATGCCCATGATGTAGGGTAGCTGAGCGGTATAACAATTCCCTTCCACTGCTTAAACCACTATAGTTCTGTCCGGTCCAACTATAGTGACTGATTTCGTTAAGCCACATTTACTATCCTCAGACTAGAATGATTTACGAAAAACTGAAAGTTTCTCGTTATCACTTTATACGTGAGTTATTGTTAGGCATTTCCTCTTAAATATCATAAAAAGACCTTAAAGATAGTCACGAGACTACATAACAACTATATATATATTTTTTCATAATACTATTCATTTTGTTATCTTATAGGAAATTACATATTTTTACATGTCTTTTGTGTATTATTGAATATTTATCTCATTTATTTCTAAAGTATATAAATAACTTGTAGTAAAAAATAACAATAAATTACTACTGAATGAGTTTTTTCAAACTAATAATACTAAACCAGTTACCCTCAAGGTTGTATGGATCCAGTTTTAAGTGGAATATTTAAATAATCTTTAAATTAATGCTAACATTTCACTTAAGCAAAAACTTAGCTTGATGAAATATTTGCGAAACTAACGAATACTCAGAAGTTTGCTAAATAACGGAATAAACCTTGTTTGCGTGTACATTTGTTCTCATTATTTCGGAGCAGAAAACTACACTAATTTATCTTTTCCAGTAACAAAAATATTCCACTCAACACCGGGTATTTTTAATACCACCGTGTCGCATTTTCTGTAATAAACAACTCCCGTGCAAAACTTGTTTAATTTATTGTCCCGCAAACTTTGCTTGTGGTTGTTGTAATAATGGATTCAGTAAAGTATATTTTCATATGATTTGTTTCGTAATAAGTATTTTGTAATTATTTTGGCATTAGTTGATAGTAAATTGAGTCCTAATGAGAAAACTCGGTAAGTAAATATAATTTTAAATGAATTTTACTTCCCTCTCTGGAAGTGAGTCAGTATATAATGTTTATACTTCGATACTCAATAGCAGATTGGTTGTAGGTTTTTTTTTAATTTGTAGGTAGGGATGGTGATGATATATTAATATATCGGAAATATTGATCAATACGTTTCGATATATCGATATTTTATTTCGATAATATCGGCCATATCGATATTTTGGGACGATATATCATATCACTAAAAATTGACGTTATTCTCTCTCCTCAATATCATCACGATTCTAAAAAACATATTCAAATAGCCTCTTATGCGTACAAAACATGCATTGAAATAACAAAGTAATTTTATTAAGTTTTTTACGTAAGGTTAACGTACTCAAATTTAGTTTACTGTAGACCAGTGGGTGGAACAGATAAATAAAGTTGTGTGTGAGTTGGCAACGCTGACTTTAACATTCTTTAGCAGTCGCCTTACAAATCATTATTACATTATTATTTAATAATTAATAATATAATTATTCTTATTTTGAATTTTTTTCATTCAACTCTACAGACCACAACTTGTTTTGAGTACATACATTTTTACATTCAGTAGGCTATTATAAATAGTGACAGCTAAACATGAGTATATTTTTGGCCATAACTTAAACTTAGTGCATAATTTTAAACAGATAACTCATTTACAGTTCGATATATCGATTACCCGACACATCGATATTTTTCTTTCGATAATATCGTTACAACGATATTTGGTTTCAATATATCGATAGTTCGACATGTTGAAAATATTTTATGTCACTATTTTTAGGCCTAATGTATATTTATTAGTTTCACTTAGCATATTCGAAATGGATTTTAATTTATAATGAGTTTTTCCACGGAGAAAAAACAACAGAAGTCGCTTTCTTATGGACGTAATGAACGCCTCATAAGCAGTTATATAGATTAAAAACTAATGCACATCTTTATACAGCTGTAGTAATAATTACTGCTTTATCTTTGAGGATTTGGGGAATAAGGGAGGTACTGACAAGGTGCTGGCCTGGCATCTCATTGCAAACTGGAGAACTAACTACTTGACACACATTTGGCGCACTATTGAATGTGAACTCAGTTTCTTTATTCTATGAGGTCTTACCTACCATAGAAAATCGATTGTTTGTTGAATTAAATGTATATTGACACTTTTATCAAATTGATAAATGCGCTTTAGTTTATAATTAAATTTTCTTCATCTCCCTAGCAAAGTCATAATGCACTTTAGTTTATAATTCAATTTTCTTCATCTCCCTAGCAAAGTCATAATGCGCTTTAGTTTATAGTTAAATTTTCTTCATCTCCCTAGCAAAGTCGTAATGCACATTAGTTTATAATTCAATTTTCTTTATCTCCCTAGCAAAGTCGTAATGCACTTAAGTTTATAATTCAATTTTCTTCATCTCCCTAGCAAAGTCGTAATGCACTTTAGTTTATAATTCAATTTTCTTCATCTCCCTAGCAAAGTCGTAATGCACTTTAGTTTATAATGGATCCTACCTACCATAGCAAGCTGGTTGTTCGTTATAATGAGTTGTATATCGTCTCTTTTAACAAATTGACAAAGCAATTTAGTATATAATTAATGTTTCTTAGCCTCCTTTAGCAAATTGGTAATTCCTATTAATTTATATTGAGAATTTAGCCTCCTTTAACAAATACGTAATGTGCTATCCTAGTCAGCCATAACAGCTTGGTAATACTTTACCATTAATAATTATAATGATAGTTTCGTCTCCTCTAGCAAATTAGTAATGTGCTTCAGTTTATAATGATTATATCATTGTCTCCCTTGACAGCTTGGTGATTCGTTTTAGTTTATTATGAGAATATCTGACGTCTTTAGAAAATACATCATGTGTTTATAATGTGCAAATCCTAGTTTCCCTTAGCAGCTTAGTAATGCGTTTTAGTTCATAATGAGAATTTATGTTTCCCTCAGCGAATTCGTAATGTGCTTTAGTTTATAATGAGTGTATCATAGTTGTTTTAGTACATGATGAGAATTTCTATCTCTCCATTAGCAAATTAGTAATGTGCTTTAGTTAATAACGAGTGTATCCTAGAATTCACTAGCAGCTTGGCAATGCGTTTTAGTTTAATTTGACATTTCTATCTGCCTTAGCAAATTCGTAATGTGCTTTAGTTAATAACGAGTGTATCCTAGAACTCGTTAGCAGCTTGGCAATGCGTTTTAGTTTAATTTGACATTTCTGTCTCCCTTAGCAAATTCGTAATGTGCTTTATTTTATAATGAGTGTATCCTAGAATTCGTTATCAGCTTGACAATGCGTTTTAGTTTAATTTGACATTTCTGTCTCCCCATTAGCAAATTCGTAATGTGCTTTAGTTTGTAACGAGTGTATTCTAGAATTCGTTATCAGCTTGGTAATGCGTTTTAGTTTAATTTGACATTTCTGTCTGCCTTAGCAAATTCGTAATGTGCTTTATTTTATAATGAGTCTATCCTAGAATTCGTTATCAGCTTGGCAATGCGTTTTAGTTTAATTTGACATTTCTGTATCCTTGAGCAAATTCGTAATGTGCTTTAGTTTATAACGAGTGTATCCTAGAATTCGTTAGCAGCTTGGCAATGCGTTTTAGTTTAATTTGACATTTCGGTCTCCCTTAGCAAATTCGCAATGTGCTTTAGTTTATAATGAATGTATCCTAGAATTCTTTATCAGCTTGGCAATTCGTTTTAGTTTAATTTGACATTTGTGTCTCCCTTAGCAAATTCGTAATGTGCTTTAGTTTATAACGAGTGTATCCTAGAACTCGTTAGCAGCTTGGCAATGCGTTTTAGTTTACTTTGACATTTCTGTCTCCCTTAGAAAATTCGTATTGTGCTTTGGTTTATAACGAGTGTATCCTAGAATTCACTAGCAGCTTGGCAATGCGTTTTAGTTTAATTTGACATTTCTGTCTCCCTTAGAAAATTCGTATTGTGCTTTAGTTTGTAACGAGTGTATCCTAGAATTCGTTATCAGCTTGGTAATGCGTTTTAGTTTAATCTGACATTTCTGTCTGCCTTAGCGAATTCGTAATGTGCTTTATTTTATAATGAGTGTATCCTAGAATTCTTTATCAGCTTGGCAATGCGTTTTAGTTTAATTTGACATTTCTGTATCCCTTAGCAAATTCGTAATGTGCTTTAGTTTATAACGAGTGTATCCTAGAACTCGTTAGCAGCTTGCAAATGTGTTTTACTACATGATGAGAATGTCTATCTCAAATATAAAATACATGTTAAACTTATAATAACAAGTTATTTCTCCTTAATCTATTTGTAATTCTTTTTAGTTTATAATTTTACTACTTCTAGTCTCATTTGGCAAATTGGTAACGCATTTTAGTTTTTATTGAGACCAACTTTGACTTTGTTATCAAAGTGGTCATACGGTTTATTTTGTAACAAACTGAACGTAGTGCCTCTTGTTATGCCCGGACTAATTAATGGCAGTCATATATTGCATACCGATCCCTGTATCGATCCTGATACTTAGACCAGCCGGTATGTAATGGTGATCGTTGTTGTGTGGCCGGCCGAGCCGTGTATAAATGAGACGGTTTAACGGCCGAGCTGAACGTCCAAGGCCGCCCGGTCTGCCGTGGGAATCTCTGTTTGTATTAGAATGTCGTACCTCGATGATTTATCCTGCCCAACAAGACAAACACTTATTTTACTCCGATGCCATTTAAGGATAAGGATAAATCCATGGGTTGCTACAAATAAACGAACTTATTGTTGTCCTGTCATTGAGTTGTTGAGTGCTCGGTCGTGAGTGACCATGTGTGAGGAACATCCGGTTTGGCCTCATTACTAAAGGTATTTCGTGAAACCGAACAGTAAAAGGAAGTAGTTGGTTCTTTTGTATCAATTTAACGACGATGAATAGGTCGTAAAATGTCTTGTGTGATAAATGGGTGGAATGTCAAGTGTCGTACATGATGAATGAATGGGTCGTAAAATGTCTTGTGTGATAAATGGGTGGAATGTCAAGTGTCGTACATGATGAATGGATGGGTAAGTCGATCGTAAAAATCTTGAATGATATGTGGGGAAATATTACGTATCACCATTGTTAACTGGTGGACTAGTTTGTCGTAAAATATCTTGTATTATGAATAAATGTTGAATGTATGGGTGAGTGGGTCATAAAATATATTGTGTGATGAATGTGGGAGTGGTACGTCAAATGTCGTATATATTGAATAGAACAGGTCGTAAAGTATATCGTGTTTGAATGGGTGGGTGAAACGTCAAATGACGCACGTTTTGATTTTTATTTTTATATATAGATGGATTGTTCATTTATGTGTTTATTCTGTAGTCATAGGGCGTCAGGAAATGGGGGAATTTGAATTTTAATGAGTACGTATCAGCGAATTTAGTCATTTTTACAAACTAAGGCCATATATACCTTAGAAAGTGTCATTAATTAATGTCAAAATGACAAATGAACAGGCGGTAGTTGTCAGCTGATCCTGTTCAACATTTGTTTAGACTCTGATTGGGATTGAACTAAGAACCTGAGCTTTACAAGGCTTTCTACTCTGCCAAATATTTTATACGTTTATGAAAGTTTTCATTGAAAAAAGCATCGACGATAAAAATTGCGTAAATATTAACTAAAAAAAGAACCATAAGACCACGTACTACTAGAAATGTTCTCAAATACGCTACACCTATCCCTAGAACAGTATATGGAGAAAGGTTACCAAACTATGTTGTTCCTTATTTATATAATATGTTGCCCAATGAGATAGAAAACCTAAATAATTACAATACTTTCAAAAAAGCTATCTATCAGTGGCTAATTATAGGAATAAATAGGCCTAACGATGATTGAAATACTGCTGTAATTGCAGCCTATACTAACATACCTGAGTAATAAGTTAAAGGCTCAAACTGATCTAGCTTTGATTCTTTTCACTCACTAGGCCATTTAAATATTTTCTTCTTCTCTATTTCTCTGCTTTTCTCATCGTAATCATAATAACAGAACAACTCACTGACATATACATTATTTACTGCTATTCACATAATCACTGCACTATCACACCAATTGAATACAGAACAAAATCACCCTACAATATTATACAGGTTAATTTAGATTATTTATTGTGTTTATTTTGTAAATTCAACATTCATTCTAACGGATTTTGCTTAGTAGAAAAGGTGTACTGAAAGGGGCTATGTATCATAATTACACAGCCTAGATAAACATTGACCCAGAAACGAGCAATTTACCAAACAATAAATATGACATTAACACATCGAATACACTGCACTATTCAATTAATTTAACAAATTAAACATATATCCTTTTTAGAATTCAAATAGTATTTTCAATAGTTAAATTACAGTAATAAAACACGCTAAGATTATATTACTTTGTATTTGTTTACAGTACAACATTATATTTCACCCACTGCCGATCTAAGTGTTGTTGAGGGAGTAGGGCATAGAGTAGAGAACAGGAATATTTTGGCAAACAGGATAAAATTATCTACAAACTTTCACCTGACGTATCTGTTGTAGCCACATTCTGCAGTTATTGTATTCATTCCTTCTATTGTAATGCATAGTTTTGTCATCTTTTAAGCTGCATTTTTATTTTGTTAAAATGAGTGACTGCCCTAAACCGCCCAATAATTACTAATAATAACATTATAAATTATATATATTTATATATGCATGTATGTTTTGTACTATGTTCTTTCTTTCTTGTTTACTATGGGACCTCACCGACAAGTTTTGCATAACTTGGTGAGGCCTACATTTTGTACACAATTAAAAGTAATAAATAAATAAGAAATCTAAATAAACGGTATACAATCGAGGTTAAAAAAATGCATTAAATTTAAAAACAATTCTTACTAATTAGTTTGACGAGATAAATTCGATAAATACATTACTACTATTATTACTATATTCCGTAAATCAAGTGGAAATTAGGTTATAAAAGTTTTCAAGATAAGCTAGAATAATATTTGTTATTTTGAACTATTAAATTGAAATAAAACAATTAAGTTCAAATACAAGTTAAAGCCAACTTAATCATTTTGCAATAAAATATTGATATAATCTGTTAATTTATTGGTAAATTAAGACGTTACAAAGAAGATTTTGAAAATTTTAAAGAATAACACGATTTTGTATTAATTATATTTTTTATTCAATATTTATATGTGGAACTTATGAAAAAGGAAAAGTTGGGCCTGAATAAAGACGAATACATATTATTTCACCGTATAAAGTTCAAATCCTGTAGTGTTTTAATGAGGCGCCAGAAAATAAAATTTAATTAATTATACAACGAAAACAATATTGAACGAGTTTAATTTTAGTGAACACAGTATATTCTGGAAACAAAATTCTGTGAAATGCAAAGCAGAACGTGGAAACATTAAGGAATGTTTAGCTATCGATCATGCCCCAAGAGGGGAACCAGGGAGGGTAATGTACCCCTTCCCCCTCCACAACCCCTTGTATCACGATATTTGTTGAATTTCGCTCTCCCCCAATAATGAAACCTACATTATTTACATTAAAGGCATGGTCTCCAACTCCACCCTTTCTGTTCCGTCAAAACAACGTTTAATATTCTCTCTATATGAAATCGTAGTATGAAAAATTTGTTTTGAGTCAATTTGCATAATTTACAAGATATTGAGTGATACTATTTTAAATTTTAATTCTCTTAAGTGGAAGCATGACTAAAAATGTTCGCTTGAATACACACGTGAATAAACAAATACACTATTTTCTTTTTTTTTTAAAGAAAAAGTTACGACAATTCAGAATGTTTAAGAACATTACGTCATTGCCTTACTTAATTAAGCTAATTGTGTTGTGTGTATTTAATTAGTAGTAGAAGTGAACATAAATAATGAGTTAAATTTGAAAATTATGCGTTTTATAAGAAATGTAACCTCATTAATCCGAACATTGATTATCCGGATGTTTGTTGATCCGAACACTTAAGATTTGTAATGTGTTTGGTACATTCTAATATTTCATAGAAGGCTGTTTAGCATTAATTGTAATATATAGCTGAATAACTGCAAAATAAGGTTTAATAAACCGGAATGGTAGGGGAAGTAAGTATTTTGTGCCTTTTCCTTGTTTAAAAAATGAACTTAGGACACTGCAAAGTAGTATGCCTTTACGCTAATCATTACTGTAATTGATTATAGAATATGTTTATACAGTTCGAACTACCTTCAATCTAGAATATTTCAAAATATTGTGACGTTTTAAAAAAGTAATACAAAAAGATATTTCATTATATATGTCGTATTTAAATACCGTAAAATCACATTTACAGTATTTAAATATCAACATGATTTTATTTCCGATTTATTATACAACAAAATCACCTTAAAAAAAATCAAACGATTCCTAAATACTTCACATTAATTTTCTTGGATTTTATAACGGCTATCTACTAGTGCTCTGGAGACAATATTCTCATCAAGAACAAAAAACTTCTAAGAGAGTAAGCAGTTTAGAAAAGTGCTTTGTGTTTATTTAGTGGTTCCAGTCAAATGTTACATTATAAATAACATGACATAACTTAACCTGAAATAACCTAAGCAATTGAAACCTGACTAAGTTAACCTAACAAAACTTAACACAACCTCACTTTCTCTGACCTAACCTAACAAAAATTATCCGAACCTTACTTGCTCTGAACTAACCTAACCTAAAAACATCTAACCTGATTTGTTCAGAACCTAATCTTAAAAGATTTGACCTAACTTTACTTGACCAGATCTAACTAAATCCTAGATTTGACCTAACCTAACTTGCTATCAAAACAAAGCTTGGCCTAACCTAACTTGCTCTGATCTAACTTAACCAAAAAAACTTGACCTAACCTGACTTTATCTGAACTAACCTATCCTAATAAAACTCTTAACCTGACTTTATCTGAACTAACCTATCCTAATAAAACTCTTAACCTGACTTTATCTGAACTAACCTACCTAATAAAACTTTTAACCTGAATGGATCTGAACTAACGTAACCTAACTAACAAAACCTGACTTAATCTGATCTAACCTAATCTAACATAACTTAATTAATCTATCTTGTTCAGACCTAACCTAATCTAACTTGACCTGACCAAACCTAACCTAACCATCTACCCTAATTTCGGAGTATGTACGTAAAGTAAATTTTCGAAGAGAAGCATACATATTAATTAATTTACAGTAGCTCACCAAGGATTAAAATAAAAACAATATAATTATTGTCAGACATTGTAAGAAGAATAATGAATTTCAGTAACAGTAGTAAGAAAGGATCGAATATTTCAAAAAGAGTGGTCTGTGTTATGGAGATGTAAAACAACTATCAACCTCGACCTGTTGTCAAGTAGCGACGGTCATTCCCGCATCGTGCTCCCTAAATTAACCCTACTTTATTGAAAGGTAAGAGGTTGATTTTGTTAAACATTATTTAACTGATGTATTATTTGTGGCAATTATTTATTGTGAATATAAAAACTTGTAGAGTTCAAAATATCCTGATAGTAATAACAAACAATATACAGCTTATTGTTGTTGTAACTTAACTAATTGTGTAGCTCAAACGATTTTGAAAATTTGAAATTTATTCTAATATTTTGTAATTAAACTGGTAAATCTTATAATTTTAATATTAATGTGGTTTTATTGCTTTTTATAGTTAAATCCTGTATAAAAAGACTCAATCTAAGTAGCAACTTTCTATCTGTATGAACATAAAGAAAACGTGTTATAGATGTCTCTGTAGTAAAACCGCCATCATGTTAGTTGAGATAAATAATAAAAATAAATGGATACGTAATTCATAATTTGTATCTTATGACTATTTTGTAAACAATTGTCTGTTTTATTGTATAATCTGTGTATTTACCTATGAATTCTATGTATTCTTCTATGTATGTAAATATAAAATGTATTTGGCTTAAGATTTATCCTTAAATAGCCATAGGCTAGAAAATATTACTAGTTACAGATATTTAATGAATAAATAAAGAATAAAAAATTGATTTAAATTAATTAATTTACGAAGTCTTTTTTATTTGTTGTAAATTTTACTTGGGCTCATTTTATAGGGTGGTAATTGTAGTTCATTTATGTTATTTTTGTTGTTGTAGTTTATGAATAATGAATATGACACTTATTGATTTTTTAGCTCTACTATTTGGGATATTATATTAAAACTTAAATATTATTATTATTATTTATGTAAATTATTATTTTTTATTTCTTTAAATTTAATTTTATGATGCGACGAGTTTTATATAATTTTTAAACATTTGTTTTGATTAAAATTTTGTTTAATATAAACTTTATTAACATTGAAATTAAGCTTACTTCCCTCCATCGCAAGCTATGTAGCGAAATGATCATTGGTGGAACGGTAAAAGGGTGGGAGGGGGTGCTATATCACTCTTTAGACACATCCCCTTTGATTTACGCCCTTATATATTCAAAAATATTCATTTATGTTTGAGAGTGAATTACGCAGGTAAAATATCTATGCAATATTAGACTCGTGACGCCCTGGTCGTATTTATGTACCTGTAATACATCTGTTTGTTTAGGTTCTCGAAAACACCGCTCGTCTCTTGTGAAGTGCTGTTTCCCCATTCAATTTTGATTGAGTATTGTTTCAATCTTATCAAAATATTGTTAACTGTTATTATTTAAAACAAGACTTAGTTATTTATTTTAATAAATGTATCGAGACAGATTTTCTGCATTTCTATTTTTAAATAATTAATTTATATTATTTTACAATGATAAAATATTTTGTTATTACTTTATTTATTAGAATTTTTTATTGTTACGTTTTAATTGTTCTGTATTGTATTACATCGAATATATACTACTTTGTTAATGACGTTTGTAAGTGTAAAATGTGATTGGCAGTAAAGAGATTTGAATTAGAGCAATAACGTAATACAATTAATTTTGGATCAAAATTACCCTTTAACAGAGAAAACAATTGTCCATGACGGCATCAAATATTCCTTGAATCAATTGTTGGTTAATTATTGCTTTATTGTATCCTATTATTATATTCCAATCAAAATTATTTACATTCTGCACTGCAAAGAGGTATACTAAAATTGTTTGATAATGTGGCAATAATTGAACAAGTTTAACTCATTGAATGATACTAAATTAACAAAATTGTATAACGAATAGTTGTTGGAAAAAATAAAAAGTATTTTAAAAATCTCACTAATAATCAAAACTATCTGGCAACGAACAGAATCTGTTCATCGTAGTCACATTAAAAACAACGACTCTATAAAAGAAAAGAAACATATATAAAAAGTGTGGTTATGTTTTTCCGTGAATCATATTTTTATGTTACGACTGTTTATTTGTTGTGACATTGTTACTTACATTAATGTTATAACAATTACTGTCTAATGCTAATCATGTCTGTGTTTGACACAACTGAAACAATTGTTTAACGGGTGAACGAATCTATTCCTATTATTTCATAGCTAACACATGCGAAGATGGATTCTGATACATTAAAACATCAACCAACGTTTGTCCAGGTCACCAGCCTCAGGAACAGAAAAAAGTGTGCAGGCTCGGTTCTAAGATAAAAAAAGTAAAAAGCAAAATTGCATCTAACCTATGTTTCTACACACTTTTGTAGTTCTTGAGAAAGGAAAGTGTCTAAAATGTATAGGCTCGATAACCCAATAAATAATGTTTAATAACCGATGAGAAATCGACTGAAATTAGTCGATCACCTGTTGATCAGAACAAATAAGTCAAGATTTGTTTATTTTTCAAAATGAATTATCTCTATTTCAGTTGACTCTGTACATGTTTATTTATTATTTTAAGATTATTCATTGAATATTTAATGACATTTCAAACTAATCATTGTTAAAAATAATCAAGAACAGCAAGGATGCGAATCACAAAGTTCCCACTTGTTTATTGTAATTATTAATCTCAATATGAAACTTATCTTTAATGAGAAGAAAATGATTCTAAAATGCAAATACTTACTTGTTCAGATTAAAAACGGTTTGAAATAAATTATATTATGAATGCATTACCATAATTATTTGCAATCAGTTTTATATTAGGTCTTTGTATGTAGCTTGGTCACGAGTTGTTTGTTTCAGTTCAGCCAGGGCTGCCAACCTGTCTCTCGGGTTGCTGGAGGCTCAGTTGTGCCAACCGAACACACTAATTAATGTCTCATTGTCTTCAACCTTGTTTTGCAAAACCACTTCTCAGAAACCCTTTACTTTTTGTCTTGTTTCGCCATAAAAACGAACACTCTGTGTTGGTTTTATTTTCTTTATCCGGTTTTTGCTGTGTGTATTTATAAAGAATGGCCGTTAATATTTTAATGGGTTGTTTTATGGGACCGTGTTTCCCACTTTTTTCTTTGATCGAATTCATGTGATTTCATTTTAGTTTTTGATACAAATTTTTGAAAGGGTTGTTACATTTTATGCATTCTTAATTGTATTGGTTCCACACAAGCTTACGTAAACTACAGACATATAAGATATTTTCACGTTTTTTAATTACTTTCCGAATTGAAGTGAAACAAATCTAGTATTGTTGGAGATAGGTGGTTACAGATGTATAACATGTTGCCAAGCGCGTTTTCACAGTGGACTTATATCACTTCAAATACAATACTTACATGAACATTGTGGAAATTTCATGTTCAGAAATGAATAGTTTTCGAATGCTATGCCCCCCATCATATTGCCTATACGAAAAGTAGTACGCTGTTTCCCTATTCATGACTACCACTTTCAATTGGAATTAAATCAAAAGCTGCATATTAAATTGTATAATATAATTATAAACCAAATTTCATGAGACTAGTTAAGACGTTGCCTGTAATCTTGTCACAGAAAAATACACTTACAGTTAAAATATAGAATAGTCGATATTTTATCGACTCAAAATGGTCGAGTCAGAACAGATATATCTCACTAAACCAACAAGTATTACAGAAACAAAAATTTTAATTATTCCAAAATAATATTCAACCAAACAAAAATTGATAGCAAAACCACCTTTGTTAAGAGTAGTACCTGCAATTAACTAAGCCTCTCTCCCCACAAAATCAACCCTCCAACCACCACGTACCTAACAACTAGGTGTTCCCCTAATGTAGAATGGTTAATGGCCTAGGTGTAATTGAAGTTTAGAACGTTATCTAAATGGTTAATCATAACCACATGAGTTTAGGGTTTTGCAGGAGAACAAACTGTCACAAAGTACAATACATACATATATACATACACTAGAACACATATATTGCCTACAACGATTTTTTAGTAAAATGAACCCCTTTGTATACTGTACTTTCCAATATTTCAATACATTAACGTAATATAAACTCAATTCTATTACTCATAAATATAATAAATTTACACTTAACTAATTCTAATTTGTTATTTGTCAAATATGCGAGATTACACTACGTCTAAAATTTCTCATTATTTCTAAAAATACATTTATAGTTATCTTTTACGAACAGTGTTCCATATGTTATCGAAAAGCCTGTATAAGTATGTACACAGTAAATGCAGAAGCTAAAAGAAGCCTTACACAAACAGTGAAGGGGTCCCCCCTATTCCCTCCCCTCTCCATGCCAACCCCTCCTGAACAAATATTGCAATATTCAACTTCAATCCATACCCCCTAAATGATCTGCTTGATAATTAGATTTCATTAATTACAGTCCTCTTATTGTTTCCACTGAGACTGGTTTTCAGTTTGAAATTACTTCCAGTATAATTAAGATGGAGTATTTGATAATTAATGTAGGTCTGTGTTTTAATTAGTAATTCAAGTAAATAATTACAATCTATTCGCTGACTAAAGATAAAGTAAAGTTTCCTAAGACAATAAGAAGGGAGATTGTGAATATTTAATGGGAATTATTTATTTACATTTTTTATCACAAATCAAATTTGATTGGACAAATCAAAATCAGTTTAAATATCAACCATATAAGATCTCTATAAATTACCGTTATTAATATTATTACTTTGTACCATATGCGTGATAATTAAAAAATATTGTTTACAAGTTGGTCCAAAACTCCATTTTAGTGTCCCCTGAACCCAAAAAAGTGTTGAAAAAAATGTTGGCGTCTGTCCGTATGTGTGTCTGTCTGTATGAATGTGCACTTCCCAAGATAACAAACGGACGAATCAATTTTTATGAAATTTGGTATTTAGGTGTATTTAACCAATATCTCCAGACCATGTTTTTACTTTTTGAAATTTAATTTTTTATTTTTATGCCCAAAAACATACGAAAATGGAATTTTCTCAAAACGGCTCTAACAAAGATGTGAATTACAAACGGATTTCCTATATGAAATTTTCAGGAAATATCTGAAATACAATTTATAATGTTTTAGTAAAAACAGCATGTCTCTAACGACTAGTTTTTTAGTCATGGCAAAAAACATGTTTGGGAATCAAACTGGTAATTTTCAAAGTTTTGAATGTTTACTGTTTAATATGGAGGAAAGTTTGTACAATTAGTTAGAAAAATTTATTTTTGTTTAACATCCTAAAATTATAATAGATCAAACACGAGAAAAGTTAATTTAAAAATAAATATTTTGTATAGATGGAAAATACAAATTCAGGCTCTTACAATTTCAACACAACAAGAAACTTGTATTTTTAAAACGTTTTGTAATTAAGTAAACACTACTTTTACCACTAAGACTACTTTATGTAAGATAAACAATAAAACAAATTTATTTCACTGAGTATTATATACACAACTTGTAATTTATGACCTTCGACAGACTGTGAAACAATAACTCCAGTACTTGAGTCGATGCAATAGTAACAACGTTAGGTCGAGTCTGCAGATATCGATAGTGACAATATTACGATTCATAGTCTACTCGGGCATACATGAATAAATAGAGCGACTCCTCATCTTTTATTCATTCGCGTATAATTATGTGGATCCAAACTGATCCACTCCCTCACCTCTTGACACGGCCGTTGACACTTAAAAACACTACTTACTTGTCTTAGGCTTACATTGTGTAGATACAAACTGATCCACTCCCTCACCTCTTGACACGGCCATTGACACTTAAAAACACTACTTACTTGTCTTAGGCTTACATTGTGTAGATACAAACTGATCCACTCCCTCACCTCTTGACACGGCCGTTGACACTTAAAAACACTACTTACTTGTCTTAGGCTTACATTGTGTAGATACAGACTGATCCACTCCCTCACCTCTTGACACGGCCATTGACACTTAAAAACACTACTTACTTGTCTTAGGCTTACATTGTGTAGATACAAACTGATCCACTCCCTCACCTCTTGACACGGCCGTTGACACTTAAAAACACTACTTACTTGTCTTAGGCTTACATTGTGTAGATACAAACTGATCCACTCCCTCACCTCTTGACACGGCCGTTGACACTTAAAAACACTACTTACTTGTCTTAGGCTTACATTGTGTAGATACAAACTGATCCACTCCCTCACCTCTTGACACGGCCGTTGACACTTAAAAACACTACTTACTTGTCTTAGGCTTACATTGTGTAGATACAGACTGATCCTATCCCTCACCTCTTGACACGACCGTTGACACTTAAATACACTACTTACTTGTCTTAGGATTACATTGTGTAGATACAAACTGATCCACTCATTCACCTCTTGTCACGACTGTTGACACTTAAATACACTACTTACTTGTATTAGGATTACATTGTGTAGATACAAACTGATCCACTCATTCACCTCTTGTCACGGCCGTTGACACTTAAATACACTACTTACTTGTCTTAGGATTACATTATGTAGATACAAACTGATCCACTCATTCACCTCTTGATACGACTGTTGACACTTAAATACACTACTTACTTGTCTTAGGATTACATTGTGTAGATACAAACTGATCCACTCATTCACCTCTTGTCACGACTGTTGACACTTAAATACACTACTTACTTGTCTTAGGATTACATTGTGTAGATACAAACTGATCCACTCATTCACCTCTTGTCACGACTGTTGACACTTAAATACACTACTTACTTGTCTTAGGCTTACAATGTGTAGATAGGAACTGATCCACTCCCTCACCTCTTGACACGGCCGTTGACACTTAAATACACTACTTACTTGTCTTAGGATTAAATTGTGTAGATACAAACTGATCCACTCATTCACCTCTTGTCACGACTGTTGACACTTAAATACACTACTTTCTTGTCTTAGGATTAAATTGTGTAGATACAAACTGATCCACTCATTCACCTCTTGATACGACCGTTGACACTTAAATACACTACTTACTTGTCTTAGGATTAAATTGTGTAGATACAAACTGATCCACTCATTCACCTCTTGTCACGACTGTTGACACTTAAATACACTACTTACTTGTCTTAGGATTACAATGTGTAGATACGAACTGATCCAATCATTCACCTCTTGACACGACCGTTGACACTTAAATACACTACTTATTTGTCTTAGGCTTACATTGTGTAGATACAGACTGATCCACTCATTTACCTCTTGACACGACCGTTGACACTTAAATACACTACTTACTTGTCTTAGGCTTACATTGTGTAGATACAGACTGATCCACTCATTCACCTCTTGACACGGCCGTTGACACTTAAAAACACTACTTACTTGTCTTAGGCTTACAATGTGTAGATACAAACTGATCCACTCATTCACCTCTTGTCACGACTGTTGACCCTTAAATGCACTACTTACTTGTCTTAGGATTAAATTGTGTAGATACAAACTGATCCACTCATTCACCTCTTGTCACGACTGTTGACACTTAAATACACTACTTACTTGTCTTAGGATTACATTGTGTAGATACAAACTGATCCACTCATTCACCTCTTGTCACGACTGTTGACACTTAAATACACTACTTACTTGTCTTAGGATTAAATTGTGTAGATACAAACTGATCCACTCATTCACCTCTTGTCACGACTGTTGACACTTAAATACACTACTTACTTGTCTTACGATTACATTGTGTAGATACAAACTGATCCACTCATTGACCTCTTGTCACGGCCGTTGACACTTAAATACACTACTTTCTTGTCTTAGGCTTACAATGTGTAGATACGAACTGATCCAATCATTCACCTCTTGACACGACCGTTGACACTTAAATACACTACTTACTTGTCTTAGGCTTACATTGTGTAGATACAGACTGATCCACTCATTTACCTCTTGACACGGCCGTTGACACTTAAAAACACTACTTACTTGTCTTAGGCTTACAATGTGTAGATACAGACTGATCCACTCCGTCACCTCTTGACACGACCGTTGACACTTAAATACACTACTTATTTGTCTTAGGATTACATTGTGTAGATACAAACTGATCCACTCCCTAACCTCTTGACACGGCAGTTGACACTTAAAAACACCACTTACTTGTCTTAGGCTTACATTATGGTGGCTTTTCATTATAATTCAACCTCCTACTTGTTTTTTTCTTAATGTTTAATGGGAAAAAATTATAAATTTTGTTCACTCGTAAAGAAATTTATCTTCACGTTTAATTTGATAATCACGTATCACATTTTAGTAACTCTTAGGAATCTCACTAAAACATTAACTATTTAGTTTGTAATACGGTGATATAATTCACTTAATAAACGTTGAACAGATAAAAACAACTTATTATTCCAACAAAGAAAACTACATCGCAATTTCGATTCCATAAATAATTGCGCCTCATGAAAATACACATGTTTCTGAAATAACACAATAAAACATTAATCTTGGAGGGAAATTCTTTTGATAAAGCCTCATTTATACAATCCGCGCTCTCATTGTTTCTCTCCACAAAGAGAACTGCGTAAATTAGCAATTAAAATTCTATCCACACTGGATTCTCGAGTGCAAGAACTCAAAACATACTCTTGGATGAAGTTGTACTTTAGAGTCAATGCTTGAACAATCGGGGATATTGGGCTTTAAAGTGGGCAAGCTTTGTTCAGCAAGGGTGAGGGGGTTTGAGCTGGGCTTGGAGAACTACACGCTATCGTACTGCACTAAACAGTTTCTTTGTAGTTTTTGTAATATTTAACTATACTATCAATGTTCTGACGAGAACAATTTCGTTGTTGAGAGTTTATTGTCCTTTTTTGTTAAATGATCAAAATGAATGATGGTATAGTTTCAAACATTATCTTAACAATATTAGGAAGGTCTAATTTGCAAGAAATTATATATCGATGTATTTATTAAATTAATATTATTCTTCGTATTATAACGGGTTCTACTTTATTCAATGAATGTCCCAACTTTACATGAGCGCGCTTAGTGGCATTTGAGTTTAGCTCTGACACGCGGTGTTACCAAGTGTACTGTGTTTGACTTAAGACAGACAATAATTACTTGTTGAGGTAGAAGTCTACTAGAAGAGGCAATTTTAATTAGTAACAATGGAACAAAGTCTACAACATATGTTTACTCAGATTCAAATTCAAAATATCAAACCAGTAGGTTATAAAACAAATGCATTTAAAGAACAGAAACGTGGTACAATGCAAAACGCAAATGTGTTGTTATGAGTTTAACTGGCTTATATCGTCACATCATTGGTTGTTACATTCCCATACTCCTCGGTAGTTCCAGCATTTGCTGTAAGAGCGCTCTGAAGTCGCGTGTATGACAGCTGTTTTTTATTAAAATTTCCAAACTTTCTCCAACTTTAAATTTTATAAACTAGAGAGTAATTTTAACTGCAAAATAAAAGTATACTTCTTAAACTTTTAGAGTGAAAATAAAAGTAAGGCATAAAACTTTAATTGATATTAACTATCTACATAAAAGCATTTCACAAAACTACGTTCTTATTAAAAAAAAGCAAGAGCATAGTAACTAATAGACATGTAATAGATATAAATCGACGTATTTTTATGGCTACAAAAAGAAAAAAAAAAAAGGTATTGTTATTATATTATTTTTTATGATATACCATTTTTACGATCAGCACTGTACATTTTTTTTAATTTTGTTTGTTGTATACTGATTATGAAAAAATAACACTCATTATATTAAAATAAGTTAATTGCTCAATCTATACGACTCTAACTACGACTACTGACGGCCCTCATTCGTTTATACGACCCTCAAAAACCTCCCTGACCACGCACATGGACTCATTCATTTGTTCAGTACAGCCTATTATGATTCAACCTATGTTGCAGATGTATGTCTTATCAGTTTATTTTATCCGACATAATATAGCTTACATTTGTTATTTAATAAATAATGTTAAATTCTACATTTAAGTGTTATCATATATAAGTTAGGTTTGATGATTTGCGAAATAATACTAGCCAAATTAGAACATATTAAGTATTTCAGACACAGTATTTCATAACAATATTAATAAGTTATTGAATTACCAGCGATAAAACTAGATATTCCAATAACATAGAACTTATTGGATTTTATATGAAGTTCTTGTAAACAAAGCTGTAAAAGAGAGAAACTGTACGACTTGCAGAAACTCTAATAATAATACAGTTGAAGGACTAATGTCAATAAAATGTTCAGTTGTAAATATGAGAAATAATAAGACTTTTAGGTTACATTGTTAACAATAACTCTGAAGGTTAAGGAAATTATAGTACTCCTGCATCAAACATAGTTTTCGTAACATAAACTTTTTATTGTTTACACTTTTATGGCATTTTTGAAAAATAGAGAATTAAAGTATTTTGTTTTGAACAAAACTGCTGTATATATAGTATTTGGTTTGACTCACCTAAATCTCCTTGATGTATTTCTACCAGCTGACAGTTGTATGTTAGATGTAATGTAACTACTACGTACATCAGGTGTAACAATGACATTCAACTCTGTACATCAAGTGGCGTGACTCGCCTAATCTCCTTGATGTATTTCTACCAGCTGACAGTTGTATGTTAGATGTAATGTAACTACTACGTACATCAGGTGTAACAATGACATTCAACTCTGTACATCAAGTGGCGTGACTCGCCTAATCTCCTTGATGTATTTCTACCAGCTGACAGTTGTATGTTAGATGTAATGTAACTACTACGTACATCAGGTGTAACAATGACGTTCAACTCTGTACATCAAGTGGTGTGACTAGCCTAAATCTCCTTGATGTATTTCTACCAGCTGACAGTGTGACTAGCCTAAATCTCCTTGATGTATTTCTACTAGCTGACAGTTGTATGTTAGATGTAATGTAACTACAGCCTTACTACGTACATCAGGTGTAACAATGACGTTCAACTCTGTACATCAAGTGGTGTGACTAGCCTAAATCTCCTTGATGTATTTCTACCGGCTGTGACAGTTGTATGTTAGATGTAATGTAACTACAGCCTTACTAGGTACATCAGGTGTAACAATGACGTTCAACTCTGTATATCAAGTGGTGTGACTAGCCTAAATCTCCTTGATGTATTTCTACCGGCTGTGACAGTTGTATGTTAGATGTAATGTAACTACAGCCTTACTAGGTACATCAGGTGTAACAATGACGTTCAACTCTGTATATCAAGTGGTGTGACTAGCCTAAATCTCCTTGATGTATTTCTACCGGCTGACAGTTGTATGTTAGATGTAATGTAACTACACCATTACTACGTACATCAGGTGTAAAAATGACGTTCAACTCTGTACATCAAGTGGTGTGACTAGCCTAAATCTCCTTGATGTATTTCTACCGGCTGTGACAGTTGTATGTTAGATGTAATGTAACTACAGCCTTACTAGGTACATCAGGTGTAACAATGACGTTCAACTCTGTATATCAAGTGGTGTGACTAGCCTAAATCTCCTTGATGTATTTCTACCGGCTGACAGTTGTATGTTAGATGTAATGTAACTACAGCCTTACTACGTACATCAGGTGTAACAATGACGTTCAACTCTGTACATCAAGTGGTGTGACTAGCCTAAATCTCCTTTATTTATTTCTACCGGCTGACAGTTGTATGTTAGATGTAATGTAACTACACCATTACTACGTACATCAGGTGTAGCAATGACGTTCAACTCTGTACATCAAGTGGTGTGACTAGCCTAAATCTCCTTGATGTATTTCTACCGGCTGACAGTTGTATGTTAGATGTAATGTAACTACACCATTACTACGTACATCAGGTGTAGCAGTGACGTTCAACTCTATACACCAAGTCACACGTCGCTTTCATGTGGTGTGACTCGCCTAAATCTCCTTGATGTATTTCTACCGGCTGACAGTTGTATAATAAATGTTATTTATGCGCCCCTTTATCTTCAGATCAAATGTCGCTCATCCCCCGAGCCAGTTTTTCCATTTCACACGATAAATGAGTTTCTGCCCATTTATATCCATCTAGTGATATACCTTGGCTGGCTTTGTATACATTTAAAATATTATAATTTATCTCTTTTGCCTTTTTAGAATTGAAATAATTTGTTGAGATATATCCATTTTATTTGTATTACTGCCTGGGACTGTCATATAGTGGCTATAAGTTAGTTTAGCAACTTTGGAAGTTTTCTTCCACGTATATTAACGCCTTTAATTTGTTAACTGATAAATTAACGAAAAAATTATAATTGATGAAATAGGATTTGTTATTTTAAAACCTAAAAACACACACGGGACGATATTTCCACACGTTTTCTTATCATATTTAACATTGTTAATGGTAAGAAATGTTATACATGTTTTCACAATTAATTATACTCCTAGATATCTATGGTATCACATTAAATTTTCTCTTTATTTGAATTAAATGCAATACTAAAATAATTTTCTCACGAAGAACAATACTTAATAATGAATTTTATCACGCAATCTTACTATTTCTATTAATTTATTTTGGAGAACCTGGGGTTGTTTGAATGTAAGTAGTAACACGTGTAGCTTAATAACCTTTCACATTGTTGCTTATTTTTACCTATGTATATAGACATTTAGTCTAATTATTATGATAGAAAAATAAATTACGATAAAGAACCTTGATAAGTTTTAAAAACATGGAAAACAATCTTATCCAGACCAACCATAACATTAATTAAGTTTTGTATCTATTGAAATAGCCATGAAGAAAATATGTTGAATACCATAATAACTTTTATACATATAAATTCTATAGATAGACCGCTTTGATTTCGATCTACTGAAAGCACCAGTGTGAAAGAGATGCACTGAGTGGTGAAAGTGAGATAGAGAACTACTCTTCTCCCAATGTGTCATTCCATTTAACGTTTTCAATGAAACTAGGTGGTCAGCAAGCTGCGTGCTGGGAGCGCAGTATTTAGCCCCATCCATTACGTCATCAGCAGCAGTGACAATCAGTTGGTTTGATTAATAAATCAAGCTTAGAAATATTAAATTAAATTACTATTTAGAACTCAAATAATATTTAATAATAAGGCCAACAGAGTGAATGATCGAAATAAAACAAACTTGCACAAACATTTTTTCAACTGAACACTGTTGCGAAAGTTTAACACCAACTGGAGCTTGAAGGTGTATGTTAGTCTTGCCTGTGATGTATGGCGGTGGAGTGGTGAACTATTCCCCTCCGCTGCTGAAACCTCCTCTATTCATTAAATATAACACGCAGGGCGCAATCTGTCCGGCCCATTTATAGTTAGTTTTATATATTACAATATAATTATTATCATTATTATGTATTGTTAAGGTAATCTTTGGTACATTCTAAGGCCAACTATTTAAGAATGGTCACAAATAGATAGATAGTCTAATGACAAATGAACAGCTGTCATATTTTGTTTGTCTCTGATTTGGATCGAACTGTGAAACTTAGATTATGAAGCTGGCTGGCTTTAACTGACTGCACTACCGACCAATTATATACTAGTTAGACTGGTTTCACTCTTGGTTTAAATGTATCCTTAGTGTTAGAGTTATGTGCCACATATGCCATCCACCAGCCTAATGTTAAATTGTACAAAACATGATTTGGGGTTATGTTTTTGTATTGTTTTTCCAGGACGCAAAATACATCATATGACTGTGTGTATGTCTATTACTTCATTTAATACTTGTAGGACAAAATTTCCTGGTATTCCTTAAGGAAAAACTTCGTAGTTTCCTAATAAACATGTTTACTTGAAGGTAAAACTGTTTTTAAATAACCAACCACAGAAATAAATTATATAACCCACAAAATTAACCTTTTTGCCCATTTTACATTTGAAAAAGCTAACCTAACCTAATGTATACTAACTTAACCTAAACTAAATCTAACTTAACCTAATATTGCCTGACCTAACATAAATACCATGTTTCCAACGTCTTCCAATAGACTGGAATTAATAGTTTTTCCTAGTAGTTCCACTGCTTGGTGCTAAATTATATTTGCAACAAGAAGTGTAAAGCAGGATCAGATTCCTATGTGTTTGAATGATTTTATTATGCAGCAGAACTATGTTAATGTACGCAATAACTCTATAAATTCAGCAAACTCTCTATTTTATGAAATACATAACTTTTCATAAAGTGATACGCAGGATTCAAATTTTTAATTTTTATATAATATGTGAGTAATGTTTAATATTTAAATAATATACTTCAATTAATGATTACTCAAAAAAAATTAAACTGTTTTCAATTCTTGTAGCGTGGAACGAATTCATATTAACTTAAATACATTCTGTACTTTTTAATGTTATTCCGAGTGTGTTTCAAGAGAAAGGGATCGGAATAGTTTGAGAGAAAGTTTCAGTAAAAATAATAATTAAATATCAATGGAGGTTGTGCTGTCCGGACAACTCTGAGGCAACCGACTTACTTTCTCCCATTTGAGAACTTGAGTTAATACGAATCTCCAACGGACGTAATACGCAGTGGAATGTTTTCTTATATTTCTTTTACAAAAGTTTTGTTTTTGTTGTCATAAATATTAGTTTTGTACCAGAAATATTATGAAACATGAGTGCAAATTCTTTTGTATTGATGAATTACTATATGATAAAACTATTATCAACCATCACATACTAACAAATAAACCCGAAAGGTTGACTTCGAATATAAATTTAATGTAGGCTAATACGTATATTTCTATTGTAAAACATTTATCTCTATTATTATTATTGTTGTTGTTTTCTGCACTTTGATGGAAATTTAATTTGCACTCTAAACCAATATTGGTAACATTTTTAAATGGTAATTGGTTCATTAATAATATAGTATATTATTTTAATGTTTGACTTTTTTATAGGTTTCAGCAATCCTAGACAATAATTTATTGATATAAACACAAATAACAGCTCTTTGACCTTTTGAGGTCGGTAGTAAGTGAGAATATAAAGCAAAATATGTTCGAATACGTCTTTTTTGTTTAGGTTAGGTTATCTTACATTAATTTGTATAGGTTAGGTTACGTTACATTAGGTTTTATAGGTTAGGTTACGTTACATTAGGTTTTATAGGTTATAGAAATAATACTGGTTTAAATTACCTTTTTCTGTCGCAACAGTTCTTCAGTTACATTACTGCTATGTATATTTCAAGGCATATAACGCTTCATCATCAGGCTACTAAAAACGTCATTGTTTAAAACATTGCAGCTTTAACAGTGCAATGTTTTAAACCATATAGTACAATTTTCTTATTCTTATACTATATATTTTATAATATAAGAATAATAAATAAAAGAAATATATATTAAAAAAAGGAAAAATTATTAATTGTTGTTAATGAAAATAAAACAAAAAAGCGCTCTGTGGTAATGGTGTACAACATACTGTACAATTAAATCAACTATGTGGTGAAAACAAAACTATACTTGTATAGTTTTTTAGTTATATTGTTAACTGTAAAAGCTAAAATTATAAAACATATAAACAATTCAAACAATTAAACCTAAAATTGTTTTATAATTTTAGTATTTAATGTTTTAAACGTATTTAGAAGCCTGATGATGAAGCTTTATATGCTTTGAAATGTACGTAGCAGTAATGTAATTGAAAACTGTTACGACAGAAAAAGGTAATTTAAATTAATATTATTTCTATAATATACCAGTTTTCGAGGCTAATAAAACAAAATGACTGTATAGGTTAGGTTACATTACATTAAGCTGTATAGGTTAGTTTATGTTACATTAGGTTATATAGAATAGTTAGATTACGTCGGCAATACTGGCGCAGTGCTGTAACCCAGCTACTTGGGCGCTAAGTGCTGTAGAGATTGTAGGCGATAGCTACTACGCTCGGTCCTTTTAATACCGACATGATGTCTGCTCAATGGTTGCCATCGACGTGGAAACTACTAGAGGAGTCTTAGGTGTCCGTGTTGTGTGATATTCAGTGTTCGGATGTTGTGTAGGGGAGAGAACTGAGTATAAGGTTTTTTTAATTAGCTGACAATTAGACTATTACTACTTGGTTCGGATTCCACATAAATCTGTTGGTCCCTTAGTTGTGTTGGGCTATTATTATAGGCCCTTTCTGATCATAAGTCGAACTCAGTTAGTAACCAGACTACACAGGTTATCCACACTCACATTCGTTGAAATTCGCCATAAAATAGAAACAAAGTTGTGTCGACGTCTCATATTTGAGAATAATACGCCTCATTACGTAAGTTAGGTTGCATTTGATGAAGTTAGGCATGTTAAGTTAGGTTAGCCATGTTTAAATTACCCTTTTAATAAGAACAGCATCATTATTATATTTCGTCCTTATAGAAAATGCTGATATTTGACGCAAAAGATTTTCTCATATTAACTAAACATTGTGTTTTAATCTAGAAACTTTAAGTAAAATAACAACTTACGAAATCTTCCAATTATTGTTTCTTAACTGAAAATTAATAATTTCTCCTCTCTCTAAAAAACGTAATAAATAAATATGTAACTTTATATTTAATTTAGTCAATCCAAACAGACTTAGTGCATGAAACATTCCACCCCACATTAATAACTCCATGTGTTTCGTTAAACACGTATTGTATGTTATAACGGAGGCGATGCGGGGAGGGCGGGGTGAGTAACTTTGGTACAAAATTACATTCACACTGCCTCATAAATTACATTTATGATCTAAACTTGCCTTATAAAACTTTCTTACAATATCTTTAACGAAAAAGTTCCCCAGCTATAAATAATAAAGCCGTAAATTTGGCAATATTAAAATTTGTTGGCATAAGTATTGGAAAAAGAGTGAAATTAATCCAATATTTCTGATTTCATAATATTTTTTTACTGAAATTTTAATCAAGATTTATAAGAGTTCAGTATGATGTTTAGTCTTAGACTCTAAATTATGTATTTCATGTTATTTATAGTTTTATTTTAGTGTAATAATGTTAAGAATTTACGTTTTTCTTCAATTACGGATCCAATAAAACCACAAAAAATAAAGTGAACACTGTTTTTGAATCTTTATTTGTACCCACACGTGTTTATTTTTTTGGATTTGGCTGTCCAGGTTGTTCCTGTTCTTTTCCTGTCATTATTTGATAAATATTTCACCGACACACACGCACACACGCGCACACACACACACACACACACACACACACACACACACACACACACACACACACACACACACACACACACACACACACACACACACACACACACACACACACACACACACACACACACGCACGCACGCACGCACACACGCACGCACGCACGCACGCACGCACACGCACATGCACAAACACACACGCGCGCACGCACATATATTTAATTGGAATTGATTATTTCCATCGATTTTATGGTTTCTTTAATTGGAATCCGTTCATAAGTTTTAATTACAAAATAATATATTTTCATTTGATTCACTTTTTTAGAACTAATAATTAAAATACGTAATCCACAATTGTATGTCATTTCGAAAGCTTAATTTATTTACTATTTTATTTCTTTACCAACTTTGAGCTTAAAATATAGTTAAAACCTTTTTGTTTTTCTGTTCAAATACCAAACAAGGTTGACGATCACTACGCTGTATCAATACACTTAAAAATAAACTATTATTTACTTGATTTGAATAACAGTTAACCGATTAATGGCGATTGTTGATCAATTGTTATCGAGCCACTGGAAATATTTAACAAAATATTATTTTTAAAGCAAATGTTTGAAAAGTTTTTATGCTGAAAATAACATAATAAATATAATTTGAAAATAAAATTGTATAGCCTGTTACCAAATTGAAGTAAATTTCCATAGCGGAAACTAAATAAAAACTATCGAGACTGTCAATTGTTTGCAGGAAGTAAATTTTGAAATTAGCTACTCTTCCTTCCTCAAAAATTGTAACTAAAACACGAAATAATGGATTATATTAAACTTACACGTAAACAAGAAGTTAAACTTCGTAATATAATTATTAATAAGTATAAACATAAATACACGATATGATTTTTCTTCTTTTAGTCTCTATGTTTATGACTATAAAAAAAAAAAAAAAAAAAAAATCACACCAAATTACGTGGTTATGATTCCATGTTAACCCGTGTAGTTAGTAAACAGACTACACAGATCATTCATACTCATCGTACTTTCATATAGTCACTCATATTTGTCTTAAAATAAGCGCAACAATTGTATCGGTGTTTCACGTCTGAAAATAATCTGATATTTTTCGGAGAATACGGTAAGGGGGAGTAAAAGCTTACAAAAAAAATATCGTTCATTGCATGCTACAAAACTTATAAGTTCATTTAGTATATGATATTTTCAATTAAAAATGTAATATACAATTTAATTAGTTATCTATTATCTATTTTACTTTCTGCCATATTCGTTAGTATAGAGAAGGTATTGTGATCCTCAAAAAAAATTGTTATACAAATAGGTCTAAAAATCTATTTTAGAGTCCCCTAAACCCTATAAAATGGTTTTTTGAAAAAAAAACTGTTAGTGTCTGAGTGTGTATGTGCTTGCGTGAGTGTGCATTTTGATGGAGACCAAACGGATGAATAAATTTTTATGAAATTGGTAAAATATGAAAGTGTATTTAGCCATCATCTGCAGATAATTTTTTCACTTTCTTGAAATTTTAGTTTTTTTTATATTTATGGCCAAAAAACATAAAAAAATGGACTTTTCTTAAAACGAATTTGATTAAAATTTCAGCAAAGATGTAAATTACTATTTAAAATATTTTAGTAAAAACCGCATGTCTCTAACTTGACTAGTTTTTTAGTAATGGCAAAAAATCATATTTGGGAATCAAACTGGTATTTTCAAAGTTTTGATTTATTAGTGTTTAATATGGGGGAAAGTTTGTGCCAATTCTTCGGAACCATTTATTTATTGTTGTATTTTTGAACTCGCCAAACGTGTACATTTATACCACGTAATAAATTATTGCGTTGTTACATTCCTCCCAGGTACAGATCATATTTTAAGTGCGCCATTTATTTATTAGTTTACCAAAGGATAAATACAGTGTTTTTCGCCCGAGTGCTCTTTAAAAGTATAACTAATTACAATATAAAAGAGGAGAGCGTCGAGAAATCTTGTAATCATAAATCTTAGAGTTAATTTAAACTTTCTCTTCCAAAACCACTTTGCATCATCTTTAATAACTGTTGTACAGTATTTACCTTGTTATTTTCATGTGGATATTATACTTGAAAGTTATAGCTGTAATATTAACTAAGTTAATAAGCTCTGCTTAGTTAGTAAAGTTAATAAGATTAGAAAAGTTTTAATGTGAAAAACTTTAGAAATGAATTGTTTATCAACAATACAGAACGGTAATAAATTAACGGAATAAAGAGTCTTTTGTGATGGAGTTTAACTTATTTAACATAATTTAAAATTATTTCGTATACCGATATTTAAGAAATATCATGAATAAATATAGTCATAAATAATTGTTCCATCATATGCCATAAATAATGATGGCCAAGTTGTTGAGTTGATTTACATTCGTTAATTTTTGTTAATCATTCAGAGATACTGTTATTAGCTGTTGAATTGATTGTTGTTACGTTTGTTATAATTTATTTGTCGGTTTTCTGTTTAAAAAAAATTGTTTATATATTATTATAATTGTATTTTTTGTTATTAATTTACTATGGTTTAAACAGTTGTTTGATAAAACATTGGATTGATTATACCTTAGGCAAATTAGTTTGTTTATGATATTGAAAATCTAACATACCAGTCATAATCCAAAAGGCCTAAATAATGCTAAAAATATCCTGAAAAATTGAAATTAATATTTAATTAAAAACAAGTATTTAAAACATATAAACATTTGTTTTGCTATCTCTGTTATCTGATTTAGTTTTATTTAAAATAATTTGTAACTGTAAATGTCGTTTGTTTTACCTTTATTTATTAATGAAACTAATTTTATGATCTGTGAGAGTATTTGATTTATTTATTGAATATATTTACACTATTGATATTATAGTTTCTTACTGTTTCAATTTGTTTATGTTATTTAAACATTTATGTACTTTAATTTAATTTATCTCTTAAATACCAGTTATGCTAAAGAAATTAATTTAAAGCCGCAATGTAAAGGTAATCACAAAGAAAATAATAAACGATTTTTAAATTTTAATACTTAATGGAGGATTATTGTAAACTGCTTAAATAGAGATTTTATCAAATGTTCAAAATGTTATTTATTTTCAAGTCAACGTTCGTTAAGATATGCTCGAATATGGATTTCAAATTAGGGAGATGAGAGTAGACGAGTGAATGTAGTCATTGTTACAAACTAAGGTATTTCTTGTAAAGTGTCATTAATTAATAGCCTGGTGACAAATGAGCGGCCGGTGACGATCAGCTGATCCCTTACAAAATGTATTCTGATTCTGGTTGGGATCGAACTGAGAACCATTTAGCTTACTAATCAGCATTGTGTCACAGTGCTATTCCACAAGTACTTGGGCACAAAGTGTTCTGCGATAGGCTCTATGTTCAGTCCTTGTAACTTAATACCGAAATGGCATTCGCTCAATGGTTGCTATCGACGTGGGCACTACTCTCTAGTAGTGCCCACGTCGATAGTAACCACCCAACATGGACACTCAAGACTTCTCTAAGTCTTGAGTGTCCATGTTGGGTGGTAGTCGGACTCCGGATGTTGTGTAGCACACTTGTCAATTGGCTAAACATCAGTCCTAGAGTTCGTGGTTCAGATTGCACGTAAAGTTGTTTTAGTTGCCCTGGCTATTGGGCAATAAAGAAATTGCCCATTCTGAGCATAATTCCAACTCCGTAACCAGACACCACAGATGATCTACATCCAAATGTACGGTGATTCTGATTGGGATCGAACTGAGAACCTTTTGCTTATGAAACTGACTTTAACCAACTACTCGTATAATACCGACTAATACAGTAAGAACTTTGACCTTCTAACAGTACAGTTTGCCAGACTCCTTGCTATCTGCTACTTCCTTCTACCTCAAAATAATACATCTTTAGAGAATATTAATGGAATTTTTTAAGTTGTGTTTTTATATGCTTCTTAAGTTTCATACGAGAGTATTCTGATAGGATAACGGTTCAAAGTCTTGAGCAATTATTAACTGGACCTCTCAGGAACTGAACCTGTGAATCGTCATGTGGAGAGAGGGGGATAAGGCATCCGATAACGTCCTGAAATCAGTTCAGAAGCCTGTATACTAAAGAGCTTATCGTTTGGGCTCCTGGTAAACTCTTGAAGTGGGGTCTTGCTTATCCCCGGCTGTTGGGTGCTAAGTGACCGCTTGCTAACCGCTGGGTTTCGTTATAAGATCTTAATATAGCCCATGGATTTTGATTCTAGGTAATCTCTTGAAATTACCCCTGCGTTTGAGCTGGCGGTAAACTCTTGAAATCACTTTTGGGGTTGGTTTTAGGTAACCTTAAAACCACTCCTGATATTGGGTTTTTATCTAACTTCTTGGAATCAACCTTGTCGGTTAAAATCAGTCTGTGATAGTCTATTGACTGTTTAAAAAATTCGCTGTATGAATAATAACTCAGTTTGATCCTAGGAATATGCAATAAATCGTCGATCTAGACTCAAGAGATGGGATCTAGATGGGCGAGCTGTTAAAAGTGTCAGGACTTAGAGTCTGGGTTAGAGAACGCAGATTAGAATCCGGCCAGACCTAGAAGTACAGAATCAGTAATGTTCATCTTGTACTGTACAGATTCTCCCCCGTACTGTCTCTGAAAAAGTTCCCCGCACAGATCAATATGGGCAACGGACAGAGTATGGTTAAGGATAAGATCGTGTAAATGTGAAAATATAATTCTTTAATAGTACTGATATTTCAAATAAAAATGTATTTTTAACATTTAAATTACAAGTCTTAACATGACTTAACATATTAATCCTTCTAAGAATTTAGCTTATGTATTAGTTCCATAAATATTCTTTAAGTAATTATTTCCTTTTTTTTCAGGTATGAAAAGATCCTGGTCTTCTAGATCTAAAAGACATTTGCAAGTATGGTTGTGAATAAATAAGTACATGATTTTAATTTTAATATACGTTACTTTATTTTTATTTATTCTTGAGGATAGGCAGAAAACAAGGATTATTATCTAAATTGTGATAATATTCAATGATTCACTGTTCACAATTATATATTAAATACATGTGTAGGTAGTTTTTTGCTGTTAGACACTTATAACATACAACGCGACAGTCACACAATACAAACAGCTGATTGAGGTAATCACGGAATCAGCTGGGATGTAGCAAGAATATCAAGCGAACCACATCTGCATACCCCTCCCCCGGCAACCACACAGGAACCACCGGATAACTTAATTATAACTTCTCTCTGCTCCAGATTTATAAGAAATACTTTTTACAATTTCCATCAACCAAGTTTTCACATTTCGAGTCGAATTGAACAAGTTTTAAACACAAGTCGTTGTTCTCAGATTTAATTTTATAACCGGCTTCAGTTATTCTCCATCCCTCCTTGATGTGCCAACTTAAATTGTTTAGCCCCGCCATGTTTTCCTCGGATAGAAGAATATAATATTTTGTTTGCGAGTATTTTTCTTCTTTGTTTTCTCGCAATATCTTTATCGTTTTACTTTCGTTCCTTTTCCCTTGTTCCCCTTCCCAACAGACCTAAAATGGGGATCTTTACTCAGACAAATGGAACTCGGAGATTTCGCATTATTACATTGTCTTTTCTGCATGATTATTGTAATTTATTTCCAACATTAAGTAGATTGCTCCACCTCTTAGGCAGTGGCTCTGTTTATTTTGTGGTTAAACAGCTGACTACTTTAGAATTAATATTATAATCTTTATTCCTAAGAACATTAACTTTTATTATTAATACTGAATTTTTTACGTTAGTTAAATTACAGTCAATATTTACTGTCACAGAGTAAAAATTAAAATAGATTTTGATTTTGTTCAAATATTCACTTTATAAAATATTAACAAAGAAATAGAATCAGTCGTTAAAATTATGAACTCGTTCATTAAGTTATTTAGCTTTTTGATAAGGTTTTTGCTTCAGTAATTATGCTCTTGAACAAACGGATTGACTTCAAAAAAACAAATAACGCTTTTAAAACCAATTATTTCACAATATTAGATTAACGGTAATTATTTATCTTTTATTAAGTCATCAACTGTCAAAATACAAGTGGTTTTGAGTTGTAAATGATTATGAGATGACTCAGTGTAGTCTTTGTTACTAAGCTTGAATAATCTTTAATAAAGGTCATTTATAAATACAATAGGGGCAACTGAGGACTTATAGTTACTCATGGAATCCTAACATTTTAGTCTGATTGTTGGCTAACTGATAAGAGTGAATCCACAGAGAAAAGAGACACAGAGGTTGCTTTTTTACGACCACAGAGAACGCCAAAGTGGCAGATATAAATAGATTACAAATAATGTACATTTTTATTTATCTGTATTAATAATTACTACTTTTATCCTTGAGAACTTGGGGATGTAAAGAGGGGGGCTGAGAAGGTGCTGGCCCTGCCATCGTGCGGAAAATTGGAGAAATAACTACTCGACCCACTAACTCGACACACATTCAGCGGACTACTGAATGCAGCCTATGTTTCATTTTTCTCTGTGATGACACTAAGTTCGAACCAAATCCAAGCTACCTTCCTAAAAATTAATGTTAGATCTCTCGAGTTGATGCCATATCGTTGGAAACCATTAAGCAAAAGCCAAGACACCATTAATTGAACTGAGAACAGAACCTTTCGCCTGCAATCTTCACAACACTTAGCCCCTCAAAAAGCTGGATTACAGCACTATGACATAATGTCGGCTAACGAAATAGGGAACATCCTAGTGTGATGAACATCAACCACTTTGTGTGTTCGTATTTTATTTGTGTTTCATTTTTCCGAGTTAGAGTAAACGGAACTTTTTATTTTCAGAAAATAGAGTCATCAAGAAGTGGACTTTCGTGTTTCAGAATTCATCAATAAAACTGTCCGTCATTACGTTGTAATTTTATAAAAGTAGAACCATATAAAGTTGAATATCGATGTTGGTAAATCGCTAGAAATATTGATGAAGGCGTAATACTTTTAGTTCTTTACTCTAACTATTACTTAATTTAACTCTAATTAGTTAACAGCTAAGAACTTTCGTAAAAATAATATTATTATGGGTTAGTTTACCTAAACCTCCCATTTCATTTTAAATAATAGCCCTTGACCGACAAACTTAAATTGCTTTTTAATTAGCATAATACGTGTTGGTACATATACAATACAAGTAAACGTCACACAACACAAATGTATTACAATATAAGCACAAAATGTACAAATATATTACAATACAAGTACAAAATGCACAAATACTATGGTGATTGATTTCGGTGAACCACGCTCACCTTCCTCATACCAGAGGGATTTACAAAAGAATCTTTTTTTCGTCTTTTGCGATACAAATCTTTAGTTGAGTTATTTACAAACAATTTTTCAGCTTGTTGTTTTGTTTTCCTACCAGCAACAATATTATATTTCATTTTCACACTAACGTATTTAGGTATTAAACCATATTGCAAGCATTGCTTATTAAAGTAAATATCGGCAAGCGTAGTATGAACTTTGATTCTAACATTCCTGTAAATCATTGCTAAATTTGCCTGACTGGCACTTACAAATAGCTTTTTAATTAGCATAATACGTGTTGGTACATATACAGTACAAGTAAACGTCACACAACTCAAATTTATTACAATATAAGCTCAAAATGCACAAATATATTACAATGCAAGTACAAAATGCAGAAATATTATGGTGATCGATTTCGGTGAACCACACTCACCTTCCTCAGACCAGAAGGATTCACAATAGAAATCCTTCTGGATTCACAATAGAATCATGAAACGATTCACAATCATGATTCTGGATTCACAATAGAAATCCTTCTGGGGTGAATCACAACATTTGTTGTGAATCCCTCTGGTCTGAAGAAGGTGAGCGTGGTTCACCGAAATCGATCACCATAATATTTGTGCATTTTGAGCTTATATTGTAATAAATTTGTGTTGTGTAATACACTTGTACTGTAAACTTAAATTGAACAAACGTATATTGTACAGATTATCTTTACGTATTACATGTTATATTAATAATAAAGGTGGTAAACTATTGGTGTCCATGCATAGTTTGGCATTTATGAAATACGTTGTTGTTGTTGCAATATATAATACATAAGCCAAACTAAGGGAAAATTGAAAACCACATTACAAAAATACTTATGCAATGTCAAATACTACAGATAAAATAAAAAACAGCAATTCCTAAATATTCTCTTGAAATAAATCCCATGTGTTCTTAAATACATTTAATAAAAAAGTAAATAGTTATTTATATGTTTATGAAAACATTACTTTTATTAATTTTGATGTTTTCATCAAAGACAACCCTGTAAAAAATTTACCTGAACTACTTCAAAACTCAAAGAACGCCTATAAAGTCAATAAATACATTAGCTAGTTTCTAGGTAAAATCCAAAATTCGTGACGTAAGGCCCTTGTGGAGTTAACGCACTCATTACACGATTTTCGCTACAGGGAAGAGATCAAAGAGACTGGGGGAGGGGGGATGAGGGCTGTAGAGTTTGAACGCAGCTCCCTGTGTTGTTTAATTTACCAAAACAACTGTTTACACTAGTTTTCTACCGGTTAGCATACACGTATAAAAACGACCCATGGATAAGTTGGTATTTTTACATTATTTTATTTACGTATATTTTTATTGTTTGGATCTGAATTATGTTATGTTTAGAATAAGGTTATGTTTAGAAATCAAACATAACCTCAAAATGAATCAGAAAATTACTATGTTTTATGATAGCAATATTTTTTCTATACAATTAGGATCTAATTCAGTAAATGTGTGATTTTTATCATAAATGAAATTGAGCAGGCTACTAAAAATATACAAAAAATGATTGCCTCGAAGAACTTAAAAGCGAAAGACTATTAAATATTAGAGTTTGTATTAGAAACAATTATCTGTAATTAATTAAGAACATCAAGTATATCTGCAAAATCTTGTTATGAAGGTTTTCAGTTGCCTTTGAATCTATTAGACATTGTATATCCAAAGAATAAATACTATCATGTAATAGAGACAACTACTATGATGAAAAACCTCCCATTAATCTCAAATCATTGAAAAAAGAAGTAAAAACAACAAATGGAAAATTTCAAAATTATTTTTCTTTATTTATGTTGTTTTAACATTATTCATGCTAATTAGATCGGTGCATAAATTAATACCACCTAAAGGCTAATTTTGTAAGTACATATATTTTTTTTTAATATCCAGTGTTGTGGAGAATAGTTGTCAAATTGAACTATTACGTTATGGTGTTATTAAATTGTATTGAATTTTTTTTAGTAGATGATTTATATATACATTTTATTAAATAAATATAACTCCAAAGAAAATATGGTCTTAGTACCAAGATCATATTCTCTTATTTCGAATTTGAAACAATAACCTCTTAAGAGAAAATATTTGTTCCTCCCATTTTTTTTATTTATTTATTTTTTTTTTAAGAGCTAATGAAACGAGAACAAAACACTCTAATTAGAACAAAAAATAAACTATTTTCTCGTAATGAAGTGATAGTAAATAAAGGAACAAAAACATGAATAACAGCCAGCGAAAACAAGGTGATATATTTTGGAAATCTAAATCACTGGTATGTCTAGAAAGTGAACATCGCTGAAATGGATTACATTGTTTGTCTTTGATATTTGTGTTTATTTCATGTTGTCTATGTTTTATTCGAACAAAATACCATGTATAGCTATTCATTGTTTTTAGTTCAAATATTTTGTAAACCTTAGTTATCTTAACCAACCTTACAAACTAACTATATTTACTTTGGCATTGTTTTCACTGCGTAATATGTTCTACATTTTCTTATTTTTATTTTAAATTCGATGATTGTATTGGTTTTATACTTTATTATTGTTTGTGTAACGAGAAACATTATTCTGATAAATATACGTATGTTTCGTTGTTTTATAACAAACTTTATGCCTACACAAGATATTTTTATTTAACTCGCATTTTATATTATGTTATCTTGTTTTTCCTTGTTTAATATTTTTGTTGTTTTTTTTTAATCTACATAATTATTAGTTGCGTAGCACATGCTCATGTTATGTTTATAGACAGTTTGTAAATGTTGTACCTTTATAAACAATAAGTCGTTTCAAATATGTACAATAATATAACTAAAATAATAAAGACCTATTTAGTTTTCACTTATACACGGAGGCGTACAGGTGAGCTTGATTGTTTCATGATAGTTGTACTAACTCTATTGCAAAACTAAAACGGTTTCGCCGAGTAAAATATATAATACTGGAAAAAAAATTTTGTTGAGTGAATCATAATGTTTATCTAAACAATGAATGAAAAATGATATTATTTATTTAAACTATGGATCGCTATATATATTTTTTTATTAAATGAACTTTAATCAAATATATTTTTTACTAAGTATATTTTATTAAATGATCACCATATATTATTTTTATTAAATAAAATAATATAAATTAAATTATTTTAATCAAATGATTGTATTGTTTAATGTTTATGTTAGCTCAACTTCAATCAGCTGATATCGATTTAATCGACACAGCTCTACTGTAATATACAAAGTGTCCCAAAAGTCCCCCCCCCCACGCAACGTTTGAACGGAATGAAAAAACCAATATCCTTTGGGGCATAATTATATAATGACTAATGATAATTTTTGCGCTATATGAGAACTTAACTCCTCAACCCAAAATGGAAGGTTAAGGGGGGCAAATCCAAAATTTCAAATGCAAACCCCCACCAAGTGACACCTCATTTTAAAGGTCTTTATAAGAGAAGAAAAATACCACAAATTAGAGGTCTCTATCTCAATCCAGTACAAAACTACAGGCTGTCGAAGGATTATTAAAAAGTTACGTTAAAAAAAGCAATGGTTTTGTTGACTCATTTGCTCGGACGTATTCTTAACCTAAAAAAATGTAACTTTTTTTATTGATTTTAAATCTAATTTTTAGTTTAAATTTTAACAGGCTGTAGTTTTGTACTGGTTTGAGGTAGAGACCTCTTGTTTGTGGCATTGTTCTTCTTTTATAAAGCCCTTTAAAATGAGGTGTCACTTGGTGGGAATTTGCGTTTAAACTTTTGGACTTGCTCCCAAATCCCCATTTTAGGTTCAGGAGTTAAGTTCTCATCTGGTTCTGCACAAAAATCATCATTAGTCATTATATAACTATCCCCCAAAGGATATAATAGTTTCATTCCGTTCAAAAGATGCGTCCCAGGGGACTTTAGGGACACCTTGTATTAAATGTTTTGTAGGATTGATTTAATTTGACGCATTGCTAACCATAATTTTTATAATTTTGACAGGACAAGAATCTTATATTTTCCAAAAATATTATATTCTTGGCATTAAAAAAGAAAATGAGTTAAGTGGTCGATATCACTATCGTGGTCTTCTTGGTCTGCCCGTGTCAAACTATGTCTTTTATTTTTAAAATAAAAATAAATAAATGATCTGAACTATCAGCACTACTCAGTTCTACGTGTGGTAGTGCATAAATGTAGCCCTGAAGATGGAAAACTATAACGAGGCCGAACGTCGGCTCCTGATTTTGTACATAGTGTAAATAGCTTGATACGGTCAGACCCAGAAGACCAAGATAGCTATGTTGATTACATTGACCGTGGAAGCTTCCCCACGAGTGGTCTTAAAACATAAATTAAAAAAATCATTCTTTCACATATAACCAGCAAATCAGCATTATATAACCCCAGGGTGGGAACAAGCAAGAGGGTTGTTTGAGGTAAGCTACTTATGTGTAAGGTAATTCTGTCTTATTACAAGTTAACAGGGGAATCCACTGTACGCTTTGCGTGCCAACGTTGTCACTCGTTGCACTCGTAACAACTCGACTTTTCCATGTGACTTTTGACTAAAAATATTTTAGTGGTTAAACTGTGTAAAGTAAAATCATATGTTAATTTAATTACAGTAGCTAACTCACTACACTTTAGTTGCAAATGTTATTTCTTAATCTATTTCAAAACGTTTCATTTCATTAATTTTAATTAACAGCTAATTAACCTCCACATTAACTAGATATCCCTTCATGTTCTTCTTATGCCACAAAACGTACTTTAAGGGAGTTCTGAGCCCTTCTTCTATCATACAGGGTGTAAGTAAAAAGACATTTTGGCTATAAATTTCCTGATTCTACACCTAATTTAGAACAAAAAATTAAGAATTAAGTTTGATTGAATTTCGCTCCGTTTAGTGTCTCTCTGCCTGTACGTATTTTGTACAAACAAATTACTAACTCAATAACGGTTTGACCGACTAACTTGAAACTTTGGACAGTTCTTTAACACTTTTAAACAGTATAAAAATATCCATTGAGTTATATATAGCCGTTTAAAATTGTAGTAATTTAAAATTGTTTAATCAAAATATATTGTAAACTGTTAGGTTCATAAATTTTGCACGAAATAATACTTTTTAGCTACATTTGTTTCAAATATTTTACTACCTTAATTTTTGTTTTTAAGTATCATTGGTAGAGTTTTCGTAAAAATTCTATTTTACTGCATTCTCTGAATGGTGTAAATACTTGCGGTAAAATAAATGTTTTACAAAAATTCAACTAATGACAGACTCAACAAAAATGAAAGTACTATTAACTATAAATGATCATGTTGTGTAAAATTGACCAACCTAACAGTTTACAAGATATTTTTGTTTAAAACGTTTCAGTTACCGCCATTTTGAAATGGATAAAAATAACTCAATGGCTATTTTTACACTATTTACAAGACGTGTTGATGATAAGAACTGTGCACATTTTCAAGTTATTCGGTCAAATCATTCTTTAGTTAGGCCTATTAATTTGTTTGTAAAAAACGCTCAGACACTAAACGGATCAGAATTCAATCAAACTTTATTTTTCATTTTATCCTCTAAATTAGGTGTAGAACCTGAAAATATATAACCGGAACACCTTTTTAGTTGCACCCTGTATATAAGTAGTCAACTATGAGGTGCTGTTTCTGGAGAAAACTTATGGAGGCATTAGTAATAAGGCATTACATTAAGGTTTTTATTTCCCATATCATTGGTCAAGATCAGGTTTAAGCATATTCATTTTATGAATGTCAAATTAAAATGTCAAGTGTCGTCTGTACCTCTTGGTAATTAGAATCTTAAACACTCTGGCATCAGAAATTATTTTACAGATTTTTGGATTATGGATACTATCAACATTTCTATAAACCTGGTAAAAATGACTGCTATTTATCACGCTTGTTGATTTTAATGAATTAATTTGAATATTCTCTTTGTTCAGTTTTCCCTTCTTTTTCCTTCCTCCAAGACGAGGGCTAACCGTCAGGTGAAACAGGCCACGTGAAGGAATCACCAGTGTAAAAATCTGGCAAAATGATTGCGTGTTATTAAAAGATTTGAATAAACAGATACAATGAATAGAAATCCTGTTGCAACTCCTGAGGGGTTCTAATTAAAAAGATTTTAAAGAAAAGTTTGCAACGATACTTTTGTTGGAGAGCGGTTCACTCGGCACCAGCGAGTGCTTAGACAAGTTGAGGGCCACTTAGGCTGTTAATTAACTCAAAGCCCCAGCTACTTATGGAAAACTGCAGACACCGTTCCTCGTTACCCGATAATATTTTCTGGAAACAGTCTAATATTGTATATAGTGTAAATATAAATATTTTGGTTTGGAAGTGTTCGAATGAGTCATTTAAACCAGCATTGTCAGCAAAATTGATTTATATTACAGATATAGTTTATATGTTCAAAGAACATTTTAGAAATAATTCTGTGGCTGAGTTAAGAAAATAATATGTATTTTTTAAAATATATATTTATTAGTAAAGTGCATAATAACATATATTGTTGTAAATATAAAATGTACGGTAAAAGGGGGACACTTTTCTTGAAGATAGGAGGACCGAGAATGATTATTAAAAGGGAGGCATCACCTTGTTCGTACGAGTTCACAGTAGTCACATGGTCTTCTCTTCTCTCACTTGACACTTCACTTCGCGCACTGGAGAGGAGATAAGGAAAGGACGAGATGGTCAGAGATAACGAGAGGCGGGTGCATGACGAACGGGCAGACGAACCACGCACGGCGACAGAGCGAGTTGTTGCTGAGTGCTGATCTCCTTTTCGCGCATTCTGTGTAGAGTCGGAAGTCGGAGGTTTTACAAAAGTAGAGTAATTCCATATAGTTATCCATAGAGTAGCAGTGCAATTATTGCCAGTGAATTTGAATCATTGTGTGACTTTATAATATATTTTGTCATTGCAGGTGTTATAAATGAATGAAGTATGAATGAAATAAATGAATGAAATAAATGAAGTGAGGTATGTGTGAGGTGTGAGTGTATGCATGTGAGGTTTGATTGTTGCGTGTGTGGTTTTTAAAGTGCGTTTGTGGTATGATTGTACGTGAGAGGATGTATGTGTGTGTGCATGTGCTGTGTGTTTTGGTTGGTATGTGTGATATACAGTCACTGTGCTTGCGCCCATTATTTATGCTAGGTGTGTGCGTATATGAAGGTTATGTCAGATAGTGTATTTAATTTGTGTATTCTAAACGTGCATGTGTGTGAGGAGGAGTCGGGTGCGTCTCTCTTAGGTATGTGTGATCTTTCATGTAGGTGTTTATGCTGTAGTGTATGAATGTGTAATGCTTTGTGTATCAATATTGTGTAATTATGGGCGTGGGCAAGTGTCTGAAATGTGAAATGTGTCCAGGTTTTAGGTCAGGTATTTATAGTATTTTTTTTAGCGTATTACAGTACTCTGTAGTATTATCATATTAATTGATAAGGTGCCATGAAACATCTTATTTTCTAAAACTAAGCTTAATATAAATAATTTAATAAGAAGTACGCAACAAAATATATACAACAATATATATTTTAAGATCATTATAGGATCACTTTTGTCTTTTAGATTGCTTTTTGGTGTTATTTGACTTCATTCCTTCCCAGTATTCTTTTAGTCTCTGGTTGTAGCTCACCTTCTAACAATAGGATTCCTCTTTTTATCTTAAGTGTGAATATAATTTGGTTCTCTTTTAATACTTTAAATTTGTGCATTATTTAATTAAATACTTCTTGATTAGTTAAATTAAGTTTAAATCCTTTTTTGTATTCATTTACTTCTTTTAGCAAATTTGATTTTGCAAATTTGCTTTTGTTATGATTTGTTTAGTTAGTATCATTTTTAGTCATACTCATTATATGCCCCAAGAATGATATTCTTCTATAATCTATGAACGGTTTTATTTCCTTGTTTACTTCATCATCAGTTATCAATCTCCAATCTTCTGTATGTCGTTTTAGTTTACGCAAGTTCAAATTCTTCCTCCTTAAACTTTTAATATGCTGTTTTTTTGTAGTTAAAATACCACTTGTTATATATTATTATAGTCTTGCTTGTATTTTTTTAACATTTAGTGTTTTTGTCTAAGATATTACATTTTCCGTTTGTTTTGAAATGTTATTATTATTTTGTTTGGACCTTTTCCATTACCTCACTATCACTACTTTTTTTATCACTATTACGGTTAGGTCAGGTTAGGTTAGGTGGCTACTAAAGTTGATCACAAACTGGTAAATGCAATTATTGACTTACCGCCGAATGCGCTTTCCGTGTGTAAGTTCTTGGAAAGTGATAAGATATGGCCAGCGAAATCGGATTCCTAGCGGATAAGACATAACACAGTGGATGCAAAAATTATTGAGGAACAGATTTTAGAGCGATAGAATATCATTTATCAAGTGATAGTGCATTAACGGAAAAGATCCTTTTGCTTTTATATTTTAACTCGTTAGTATCTTACAAGTAATTACACGTTAATGTAAACTGATAAAGCTAATTTACGGTTATTTTCACGTCCGAGACTGATTTAAGATTTGTGTATACCTGGTAACTCGTAACTGGGAAAAGTGAGAATGCAGAGATTCCCAACTGTTCTAAAATCCAAGAAGTGAATTCTATAATTCGATCAACAAGGAATTGAGGAGGATATTTAATCGTGGTTTTATGTTGGCAATATTCATTTCACGTGTAGGACTGCTGTACTCAACATACAGATGGCCGACAAACCGACTACGTCCACGTCAATTATCATGTGATCGACATAAATTTGTACCGACATAGAGTTATTGTTTTTCTAACTGACCACTTTGTGAGGATGCCAATTTGTTGTACCTCTGTGATCACCGCGGGCCTATTTTAACAATGAACACGCAACGTGTATATTCAGTATTACACAAACGGTAGTAGTAATTGCTTTCAATAGTCTCTCGGCGTTATTTTGGCCTCTCTATTGTCAACAAACATTTAGTATTCATGTAATACAATTTATAAAATGATAATTTGAATGTTATACTGCATAATTGTTTTACGTAATAGAAGAATGATTGTAAATATTATGGAATGTTTTCAAAATATATAATACTTTTAATAGTTACATTAATTGTTATAATTTTTTTATAAATGTTTTATTTCATTTCATTCCATTGTAGAATGTTTAAAACTATAAGTTATTAACTAGCATGTTACATTTTGTTAGAAAAAAATGAACATGTGTACTTGAAATACCTCTCGCTGACTGACTCAAAATAAATTCCGGAAAAATATAACAAGATTGACCTGAAAATTTCGACAAACTACAGATTATGTTTCATAGAGGCTCAATTAGAAAATATTTCCTAAAATCCATCCCTGAAGATACAAACAGCCCTAAAAGGAACCTATTATTCCATAAGATTAACATTGGTAACAGTTTAAACGTTACCTAATACTAGGGGACACCCCTGTACTCGCGTGCCAATAATAGTGACTTTTCACTACAAATAATAGTGTATAACGTAAAATCACAATATTACATTTATTTACAGTAACCCACTCACATCAGTTGTTTCGTTGTAGAACTACATATTGTTTAGTATAAACAACCTATCATATCACTTAGTTCATTTCATTTGCTTTTGTTTAAAAGCTGAAGAGTAATTAAATAAATAAAATAATTGTATTATATTACAGTTCAAACCTTCAAGTCCAGTAGAGCGGAGCCCTACAATCGGATGTGAATAAAACCATGCTTAACCTTCCATGTTTTAACATTATGAAAGCCTAACCTCACTTGAACACTATGAAAGCCTAACCTCCTCAATACTAAAAACACCATCCATCCACAAATCCAACAGCTAGCTGTTAAAACTTGTTGAAATCATTATTTAGATTTGAACAGCTGTTACTTTTCGATTCATTTAAATCTCCTTCCATGTTATTCTTATGGTCGGAAAACGTATTTTGAGTACTCCTCATACCCTTCAGGGTATAAATATTGAATCTTATTGCATAAATACATAGAGAGGCAAATTTTGTGACACCTCAACCGTTTAAATTGGTCAAGAAATAAAGGAGATGTAGTGTTGACAACAAACGGCTTCACGTATTACACATAAAGATTTGTATGAGCCAGCTAACAGCTTAGGATGAGAAGGATCGCAAAACGATGCCACCCACCCACCCATATACCTCCAGTGATATTGACCCACCCACCCATACAAGTACACTGGTATTGAACCACCCACCCACCCATACACCTCCAGTGATATTGATCCACCCGCAGACCCATACACTAAGAATGGTACTGATCTACCCACCGACTTCATATAGGTCTTGATCCACACTGTGATATTGACCCACACATACACGTACTGTGTATTGACTCACCTATCCATACATGTACACTCTTACCAATGAATACAAACTCTAGAGTTTGTATTCATTGCTCTTACGCCCACTCTTATCGGTCCGGAGAAGCCGGGGATTCTGTTAGGTGTTTCAAAAGTCACCGTCTGTCTATCTTCATTCGTCTCTCTGTCTCTATTCAACACACGCTGAAGTAACTAACAGCTGAGCTAATAGTAAGTCGTCGGAGCACTTAGTTGAAAATATCACCGTTAGATAGCAGTATATGTGCACGTCTATAGCTGGCGTTGACAAATACCATAAACATTCAGACCGAGAATCGAATGTGCTGCCCCCGCTCAAAGGGCCTGCTAGTTTGACTGCATGTCTGGGTGAGAGATATTGAGCCGATATGAAATCGTATGTAGATGCTGAAAAATATATCTTTAATATTTTGGTAAAGTTCCATGTAAATATACTGCATAGTAATAAACAAACATAAAAGTGAATTGTATAGCTTGAATTGAATATAGTTTTGATTTGAGATCAAATCGAACTTTACAATCGACTATTTGTACAAATCAAAATCCCCTAAACATCAGTCGAAACTTCGAGGAATATAAAATCTACTGGCCGAAAAGTAGACAGATTTAATCAATACAGAATCTGTTAAATCTCCATTGGAAGGACCGGAGTACATTGTAATTGTCGATAAATAAAAATACAAAGAGGAATACGGCAGGTTTCCAATTACGGGAGGAAATATAAGCTGAGGGGGTGGGAGGGAGGGAGGTATGTGCATTCCATTTCGCAAATCTAATTAAATGCGCTCGTGAATCACCAAGCGAACCTGTGTGCTTCATCTTTTATGGCTGAATTTATGACACACGGAGAGAGAGAAAAAAGGCTATATAAAAAAGATTTATTTCGCGTTTCTATGGAAAAGGGATATTATGCATATTTATTATCTATGCCACGTCCAACTCTAATGTGTTTTTAATTCAATGTTGAAATTAATTTATTGCTCTTATCTTTTTGTTCTTTTACTAGTGTGTTTGTCTATGCTGTGAATATATTCCATCACATTGATTTTAAACCCATCATAGAATTGGGTCGAGTAAAATTCAATATATAATGTATGTAACATATTTACATTTATACACGCACAATAGTTATGATTCATACAAACAATATTGCCATAAATTGATAGCACAAAAAAGAGTCGTCTCCATTTCCGTTCGTGTATGGGTAGGTGGGAGGGTCATCACCGTTTAAATGTATGGGTAGGTGGAATGGTCATCATCACCACGTAAGAGTTGGTGGTAACGTGATCACGAACATTCATATATGGATGAATGGGAGATCCATCATCACTTGCATACGATGAACGTATCAGTGCATATGTAGCTAATAAAATTGTATAGTAAAAGAATGAAAAGTTAAATTTATTTAAAAAGAAATACATAAATAGATGTGAAATACGTAATACACTTGAATACAATCAAGTTACGAACTGAATGAAATCAAAATAATTTACAGACATGCATTTTAGTAGATTAATCTAACAGAGAGAATGGTGAAAGGCTTTCAAGATAATGCACATGTATCCAGTAGATCGGGTATTTTCCCGAATGTCGCTTTAATTTTCAATCGTCGCCTTCTGGTATTTACGTTAGGTATGATCACTTCCACCATGAGTTGTTAGGTTAGGTGTGAGAACTTCCACCATGAGTTGTTAGGTTAGGAGTGAGAACTTCCACCATGAGTTGTTAGGTTAGGAGTGAGAACTTCCACCATGAGTTGTTAGGTTAGGTATGAGCACTTCCACCATGAGTTGTTAGGTTAGGTATGAGCACTTCCACCATGAGTTGTTAGGTTAGGTGTGAGAACTTCCACCATGAGTTGTTAGGTTAGGTGTGAGCACTTCCACCATGAGTTGTTAGGTTAGGTGTGAGCACTTCCACCATGAGTTGTTAGATTAGGTGTTAGAACTTCCACCATGAGTTGTTAGGTTAGGTGTGAGCACTTCCACCATGAGTTGTTAGGTTAGTTGTGAGCACTTCCGCCATGAGTTGTTAGGTTAGTTGTGAGAACTTCCACCATGAGTTGTTAGGTTAGTTGTGAGCACTTCCACCATGAGTTGTTATGTTAGGTGTGAGCACTTCTACCATGAGTTGTTATGTTAGGTGTGAGCACTTCCACCATGAGTTGTTAGGTTAGTTGTGAGCACTTCCACCATAAGTTGTTAGGTTAGGTGTGAGCACTTCCACCATGAGTTGTTAGGTTAGGTGTGAGCACTTCCACCATGAGTTGTTAGGTTAGTTGTGAGCACTTCCACCATGAGTTGTTATGTTAGGTGTGAGCACTTCTACCATGAGTTGTTATGTTAGGTGTGAGCACTTCCACCATGAGTTGTTAGGTTAGGTGTGAGCACTTCCACCATGAGTTGTTAGGTCAGGATTTAATAAATATAAGTTTACATATTACTTGATTGTACGAGTATATACACGCTCGGTGTATAAATATATAACTGTCAACTTTCTAGTTTGTTTGACGATTAATAATTGCTAAACAAATGTGAGGACATTCTGAAAAAGACCTGTAGATTTTATCTTAAAATAATGCTTGATAAAATAAAAATTCGTATAAATTAATTTGAGATAAAATTAATTTATCTACAGGCAAGTAACTGATGTTCGTCTATATTCAGTCTTAAAGTACATTTTACATACACGGATTCACCAAAATAAATAAACAAACCTATAGTAAATTTCGTGCAGTAAACTTATTAGTTAATACAGAACATTTTATAGAGTTAATTAAAGAATAATAGCCAATTTACGACTTGTATGCGATTCCATATTTTCTTAAATTTTAAATAAAACTCCATAAGCATATGATTTAAAAATTAACATATCAATATTTCATATAAGTTAGAAAATAACCCAAGTTAGGTTCAAGTTTAGGAGCCACAATTTCTATGTATTCTGGTGTGTTTAAATAAAATATGGGAGAATGTTCAATTAAAACAGCTAATTATGTTTGTAGTTATCTAAATGGGTCTAAACATATGCCCATATTAATTTATATCCTACCAAGTTGAAAGTTTCTTGATCATATTCGTCATATTAATCCTTAAATAGATAAACATAATAATAAATTACAATCAAATGGTTTGTCAAAAAAGATAAACTTATTTACTGTTTTTTACACCTTGGCAAAAAATTATCAGGTACCAAGGTAACAATTTAATAATTTATATTTCTATAACATAAGAATGTTTCGTGATATAATACTCGCTGTACAATATATTTATGCTCTATTGTTTAGTAACAATATACTGATAAAAACTATCATCAAGACAATGTACGTGACTCTAATACATATAACAAATATTTATTAGTTACATGCGCTAAAACTCACATTCGATTTACAATGTGTATGGAATTTTCATACCACAACTAAACGTGAAAAGTATAATATTCACTTTAGCACTATTCATGTAGTATTGCTGATCACCAACTGGGCGTGGTTTCCTTATCACCATAAGACAGATCAGATTGTAAAACCAGTAACCTTGAAAATAGTTTTCCTTAATCACACGGAAAATAATACCAATCCTTGTGACATCTCCATTTTTCTCATAGTCCTCACTTGACTGAAATTAACTATTTTACCTAAGTCTTAAAAAAATACTTTATTAGAACTGATCAGAATTCTTGCATGAAATGCACTAAAATGGGATAATATTGATCTTAAAGCAACTCAGCCTAAAAAACTTCTATTACACCCCTTATTTCCAATTGTTTTGTAATCCCGTCATCACATCCACAATTACTCAAAGCTCTTAAATTACGTAATAAAAACACATTTTCCTATTGTTATATATTTTCTGGAAGGACGGAAATGGGTCGAAAATTAGCCTGCTTAGTTTTTCTCCTTGGTATCGCCCGGAGCTGTGAAAGCTAGCCAGTGTGGGTGGAGTTCCCAATTACTATATTACAACTGCAGACCAGTTAATACTAGATACAGCATAAAGCTTGTGCAATGCTTATGTCATGTGCTTTCTGCAAGCTTGTCCGCAGCATTTACATGTGACTTCTTTATTGGTATGTTTAAACCATAAACAGCAGGGAGAAAGTTGTTGTGCTGTTTCACCATTAAACACATATCTTTCCTTTTTTATTAGTAATTAGTGTTGCTTTCCCTTCCTATTGACCTAGAGTAGCTATTCTTCTAGTGTCACTGCCTGAATTGTGTTTTGACATTATTCCTACTCAGATTACACGCTTAGTTCATGCATTTTATCACGTACTTTATAACACAATTTATACTTGTTCGACATGCACGTTTTTCATTATTTCAGATTCTATTTTAAGGTAGGTTTTCTGATAAGGAAAAGGTAAGTCTGTAGTCAATGAATCAGGCCTAATATAATATAATCACGTGATCTTCCTATGGGACTATGATGGGTTTATAGAATTTATTTATCAATAATCGATCCCAATAATCGATTTGAATAGTTGTAATATAAGAAAACGTTATAATTATAATTAATAATAGAATAATCTTAACTACTAAGATGGCTTGTTTTTATTATTGTGAAAGAATATAACTTGTGCAATGAATCATTAACTGGAAAATGTAATAGAAAGTGAAGATAATGGGTTTTGATAAAATATTTCAAGCTAAATTTACATTTTTAGTAATTGATTTGATACTAATTTATGTTTGCTACTTAGCGAAGACTGGCGTGGTGGCTCAGTGGCTAAAGCATCGGACTACGGAGGGTAAGATCCAAGGTCTTAGCTGTCGGGCGGTACTTCACTCGTGCAAACCCTTTATTTTAAAAAAATTATAAAAAATAGTTCCTTAATTAGCATATAACGTTTTTTAGAAATTATAAAACATATAACAGTCACTCAACACTAATTTATCACAATACAAATAAAATACGTATAAATTATGGTGATCGGTTTCTAAACCCAATAGCAATCCACATCATATATTAACAAGACTACATTCATACGTAATTATTAATCCACATCATGGCCTTTTGGATGAAGTCTTGCTCTCTAAACCATATTAACATTTTAAAAATACTTACAATCACGTCACTATCTTGTCGTGTGGTGACAACGTCACGTCACGATCTTGTCGTGTGGTGACAACGTCACGTCACGATCTTGTCGTGTGGTGACAACGTTTTCGATTTTAACCTACGCGGTTTAAATGTATGTTGACTCAACTTTAAAGCAGGGAATCTTGTTCGTTCTTCATTAAAAAACGAATCAATGAAATAAATCCCCCTGTTCTCTCCCTTCACATTATCCCCCCCAACTCTCTCCAACCACCCCCTCATCCACCCTCGCCACACAGGCTACACTGCACTTTCAACACCATTTGACAACTCATTTGGTGGTCTACAAAGGTCTGAATGAGTAATAAACTGGTAAGATTTTATTTATCAGATAAATTACTGTTTTAAATTCCATTCGTATCTGAGGAAATTTTTTGCACGTGAAACAGATCAGAAACAAAGTTTTCAATTGATCTTTAAGTAAGCGAATGCTGTTAGAAACATTGATAACTTTGATCCAGTTTTAGAAACTGTTGGTGATTCGTTTCTTCTTCATTAAGTTGAACAGAAGAATTTACTCTCTTACTGATAGTTTCTTTAAAGAATTTCTAAATGCTGTTGTTTAGTTCTCAGATATGAGTCGCCGACAACATTTTTTCGTCTTTTAAGGCTAATGTGAATGATATGAGTGTAGGTTGATTATGGATGAGCTGTGTAGTCTGGTTACTAACTTAGTTCAACTTATGCCATTTATTATTTGCTCAATATCCAGGTCAACTAAGGGATCTACAGCTTTACGTTGAATCATAACCACGTAGTATTGATCCAATTTTAGTTAATTGACAAGTCCGATACTCCCCTACGCAAATTCAAACACTGACTATCACCCAAAACGGACACTCCAGACTTCTCTAGTAGTATCCACGTCGATAAAAAAACACTAAGCGGGTTCAATGTCAACATCAAGAGGACCTAGCATAGAACCTGTCACCTACAATCTCCAATTTCTCCAAACCTCCAAAGTCTAGAGTAAACGAGGTCTTCCTTCTAATGTGAATGATTTACAATTCTAGTTTTATGTTTGTAAATTTGTCAGAACCTCCATCTAAGACGTACATCGCTCATGTACTCAGGTTTATCAATTACATATTATTTTAGTTATAAACTTCAAAATGGCTTCGGATTAATTACAAAGCCGATGGCCTTAGTCTTTTTTTAAATTGGACCATTAGGAAGTCAATGAGTTAGGATACAGTCTTAGACTTTTTAATATTTTATATGGATCTAGTCTTTTTAGACTTGTTTGCTGCAATTCTCATGGGGTTTTGTTCCTAGCAATCAAAGGTATCAGGGCTAAAGCTTAAGTTAAAGACAGATCAGGTTCAAATCCGAGCTTTGACTGCAAGTATTATCAACAATGTTTACCTTGTACTGTGCCACTTGAGTGTGCCACTTATAAATAACTTATGACTTCTTCTTATACTTGTATGTTGTATAACCAAAATAGTCATTCTAAAAAGTCAGATTAAATTAAAAATTGACCTAATCCAAAAAGAAAATTGAGTTGATATCGGAAATCTATCAGAGTAATTTTCTCATGGTCTTTTTCCTGTTTTGATAGTTGGACATGTAAAAATAATAATAGTATCAGACATGTTTATGGCGCCTTGTTGATAATATTCCTGAATCATTTCGGTTGAGCTATTTTAACATAGAGCATATCACTTAAATGTATAAAATAGTGACCGTAATTATAATGCGATATATCTAAAAACGTGTAATATAGGTAAATATTGGCTATGAACAAGTGGCAAATACATTCAAACTAAACATGAACACGTACGCAGTGCTGTAACCCAGCTACTCGGGGACTAAGTATTGCGGAGATTTTAGGCGATAGGTTCTATACCAGGTCATTTTATACTGACAGCGTTTTTTCAACGGTTGCTACCGGCATAGACACTACTAGAGAAGTCTGGGTGTCCATGTCGGATGGTAGTCAGTGTCCGAATGTTAAGTTGAGGATAGAACTGAGTATCAGACTTGTCAATTAGCTGAAAATCATACCAATACTACGTGGTTCGGATTCTACGTGAAACTGTTGAACTCTTAGTTGCCCTGGTTATTGGGCAATTAATATATAGCTCATCTAAGGAACAGTCAACTTTGATTAATTAGTAACAATGACTACACTCGTTCACCTACACTCAGCACACTTATTCGCTCCTCATCTTCACCCATATCTTGAAGATCGCCGTCTTAATAGCAAATAATAATAAAACATATAATATAGTATATTCATGACTAATTATCATAGTAAAGCAGACATTTTTATAAAAGCTATATAATTATTATTTCAAAGAAACATTGTCTTGAATACTGTTAAGTGTGATTGTCTATTTCTGAACGTAACTAAACAAACGAGTAGTATTACTTACAAATCGATATCTCATGTAATAGGAATGTTTTGTCAGTATTTTGATTAGTTAGTGTGGTTGACCATTACTGCTAGTTTAGCCATTTTCATTGTACTAAAGTTGTACTAAATTACTGGGCCTCAAACAGCTGATAATTATAAACAATAACAGTGCTATAACTATCATAAATTATCAGTAGATACATTGCAATATATGACCATTTGTACAATAATGAGAATCAATTACTGTTTCAATAGTGTTATAAAATAAATACTAAATACTTTAAGCTATACCAAACGGTATTGGCTTGTTTAAAGTCACCCGACGGTTGAAGTCGATTCAATTTCTAGATATCGTTCAAGTCGAAGGGTAGATTGGTCTTTGAGCTGTCAGTATTTAAACAAATGTTAGGGGGAGCCGGAAGGGTGCCGCCTAGCTCCGTGTCTGATGGTCCAGGGTGCATCGTACGAGTCAAATTGACTTCCCCTGTTGTTACGTAATAGGGGGTTGTTTTCTACAGTGACATAACTCCTTATTGGGACTCATTATTAATATTAATAAAGAAATTATCACAGTTTATTTAGTTCATAATTTAGACATTTTTTCCTAAGGAAATGTTAGAATTATTGCTAGCCTCCTTCACTGGCGGGATGTTATGCGCCATACGATCACTTTTACTTCAACTACCATTATTCATGTAAGACTTTGGACATATTTTAAAGTTAAAGTTAAAGGAGGTAATTTTTTACCAGGTGAAATTAGGGCGGAAAAGGTCTGGGATCTTTTCCGTTAACTCACTATTACTATTTTTTTTCCTTTAATTCAATACCACTTGATAAATACTGTCCTAAAAACTGTTCCCCAAACATTTTTACGTCCACTGTGGTATTCCTTATCAGCTAGGAATCCGATATCGCTGGCCTAAACTTATCGCTTTCCAAGAACGTACACACGGAGAGCGCATTCGGTGGTAAGTCATTCATTGGATTTAGCAGTTTGTGATCAACTTTAATAGCCACCTAACCTAACCTAATCTAATCTAACCTAACCGTAATTGGTATAAAAAAATGTAGTGGTAGTGAAGTAATGGAAAATGTAGTGGTAGTGAATTAACGGAAAATGCCCAAACCCTCTTTAACACATACCTTCTTATTTTTACTCCCTATAAAATGTAAACCACCTTCAGAGTTTTTTTAATTTTAAAATATTTTGGCAAACATGTGATTAACCCAGCCAAAGCTGACTCCAAATTCTATTAGAGATATCAGGTTTGATCGGAAAAAAGAAGAGCTGGCTTATCTTATGCCTTATCCAATAAATTGATGACAGTTCTAAATAAGGGTCAGCTTTATTTCTGTAACATGACAACATTTTTTTATCTACACTCAACGTAGAAATTAGCTATGTATGTGCCTTTTTTAGTGGTTGCTATCTTACTAATAAATATATACAATTAGTGAACACCTACCTTCTTGTAACACTGACTGTACTTTACAATAAAGGAAAATCATGCCATGCCTGAGACTATGGGGGAACCTCTTTTTGTAATACCTTATCACAACAGATAAGTATCCATTTTAATGAACATAATAACAACAGATAAAGCCGTCTTTTGTTGTACCATATCACAATAAATTAAATCTCCCTTCTTTCTACCTTATTACAGCAGATAAAGAGGCCGTTTTGTTGTACCTTATCACAAGAGAAAATCTCCCTTCGTTCTACCTTATCAAAATAGATAAAAGTCTATTTTGTTGTGTTTTATCAAAGGATTAAAGCCTCTTATTTAATGTACTCTTCCAATAAAATACAATTAAGGTGGGGTTGAAGTGGTCGGCTATCTTTGATTTATTTACGATAAGGCCAATATTAAATGGTTAGGCCAAGCATTTAGGTTTTTTCGATAAAATTATATTTGATATATCACTTGTAGGTATTGTGATGGAGCGTGTTGATTACTTTGTGCGTTTCAATTGTTGTGATCAGCGTACTTTAAATTGTTCTAGTTTGAAAAAAGTTTAAATTAAATGAAAATATAAGCTAATTGGTAAACCCAACAAGCAATCTTCATTAATCATATATTCAAGATTTATATGTCAGAATTTAAATCATTAAAATCGGCAAATGAACAAATACATTAAAGGACTATATTTTTGGTTGATCTAAGATAATTAAAATTGGTCTTAAGTTGAATGGATTTGTGGCGAAAACCAGGCTAGGCTGGAAGTCGCTTGGATTTAGTACCACACCAGCCCCCCATGATCAAATTGATAATAAATGTAGCCATTTCAACATGCATAAATCACGAGTGTTGAACTAAAAATACAGTTTTTACAGTTTAGTTTCATACGTTTTTTACTACCATATCGTGAGTTGGCACTTGAGCTCCTGCAGGTGAGGAAATAACCTCTCTATCGGTTTACGTTAGGACCTATAAACGCCTCCCCCCTCCCCGACACATCAGTAAGAGTGGGGGTTCGCCAATTAGGTTGTTGGTATGAATCGTCCCCAACTATAATCATCACTTGCGCTCTCACAAGAATCTAAATAATAGCTTTCTTTGATTTTCACTACTATCATTATTTTTGTTCAAATTAACGTAATTGATGTTGCGATGGAAGGGGCTATTTCTGGTCGTGACGAGGTACAGTCTCTGCCACAAGAGGTCTTCCAAGGTCGAAGACCTTTCATTGATGTTTCCATTCCAAAACTATGTGTGATTTGTTTTTATTTTTAACAGATCTTTCTTGCGTTTAGGATATGTTTTTTTATTTCTCTAAGATAAATTAGTTGGAAGAGGCCAGATTTTGTAACCAAACTACTTGAGTATCGGGAATGCAGGTTCGAAGTAACAACTGTTTTGCATTTTATTACATGAATAGGGGCATTTTTAAGAAACAAACTTTTAAAAATCTGTTATACTGAAACCTTGCAAGTTTGCAACACTGATAAACATATAATATATAATAGCCTACAATGAAAAATGTGTACAAGCTTAAACAAGTATAGGATCAGTTTAGTAAACGGTTGAATAAATTTATCTTCCCTACTTAATTTAACCTGAGCTAACATAAGATAGCTATTTTTTTTAAAAAATTAACATAAACTGGATAAAAAATATTTGAGGAACGGTGGTTCTTTTATAAAAAATATAAATTAAATTCGAAATCATGTTCATAAAGATAAATCTTGAGTAGAATTAGGTTTGTGAATCTACCTCTGACAGTAAATAAAATCGATATATACAATTACAACAGTTTGGCTCATTGTTATTTATAGATACTTTTTAATGTAAAACTATAAGGAAAACTATAATAAATGGTTTATTATTCAGTTACTTTGTATAGGACCACAGAGAAAAGAGAAACAGAGGTCGCTCTTTTATTTATGTATAGATTAAAACTAATAAAAATCGTTAATCTATAGCAATAAATACGTCGTTTATCCTTAGGGATTTGGAGGGAATACAGGAATGTCTGACGAGGTGCTGGCCCTGTCATCGCATGTCAAACAAGAGAACTAATTACTCTACACACTTTTAAGCGCACTATTGGATGCGACCCCTGTTTACTTCTCTTCTGTGGTGTAACTGAGTAACAAAATATAAGTCACTCAGTAATTTATTTACTTTTAGTGATACATTAATGAAAGGAACACGTAATGATATAAAACGAAATTATTCCTTTCTCTAGTGAATATTTGAATAAATTATCCTTTCTCATTAAAATATGAGTACTTGTAAAAAAATAACTTTAAGATAGATCGTAGAAGTCAAGTACAGTCTGTTCACATTCACTGTCTGTAGACCAACGAAAGGGGTCATCCGCGACGGTTCTAGACCGGACTGTACAGGAGGAGTTATAATAGTATCCTCTGTTATTATAATAGGCAATAATAATTACCCACTACAGAGCGACGTGTTGGGAGTCAGCTGGACCGACATTTACAGCAATCAACCTGTTCTACTTCCTTCACCCCCTCGTTCAACGGCCCGAGATTGTTGGCCAAATCTCCACGAACCATCGATGTGTGAAAGAGACGAATTCGCTTCAAAACCCACCGAATTAAGTACTTGATATTGTTTAAAACAATAGATGTCCCCTTTCCGGAAAAGTGCGAATATTCCAAAGTGTATTTTTCATACGATGAAATCCAGGTTTGCACTTTTGTAGGGACTAGTGGGGCAGTGTTGTAACCCAGCTACTTAGGGCCAAAGTGTTTTGGATATTGTAGGCGATAGGTTATATGCTAAGTTATTTTAATACCGACATTACGTCCGCTCAATGGTTGCTATCGGCGTGGACACTACTACAGCAGTCTAAAGTGTCCATTTTGGGTGGCAGTAATTGTTAGGATGTCATGTTTGTGAGAGTTCTGAGTATCAGGCTTGTCAATTAACTGAAAATGATACCTTTAGTTGCCCTGGTTATTGAGCTATTAATGAATGGCTCTTTCTGATCATAAGTCGAACTCGTGTAACCAACTACAAATGTCATCCACACCCATCCTACACTCATATAATCATTCATATTTGCGATAAAGTTGTGTCAGCGGGTTACCATAAATGTCATCCACACCCATCCTACACTCATATAATCATTCGTATTTGCAATAAAGTTGTGTCAGCGTTTCGAATCTGTATTTAAAATGAAAAAAAAAATTAAATTATTGTTAAATTAAGTACCAGTATCTCACGTTGAGTTAAGTAAGTCTGCACTAATATAAGTAATTACAATAGTTATTTATGAAAACAAGAAATTGTGTTCACTATCTCACTATCACTGTTTAGTGACTGTACAATTCAAAGGTGAGCCCCTGAGCCCTTAAGTACGCCAGCCAGATAGGTATATTAAGTAACCTGACGTAAAAAGGCCAATAGATAAGTAATTAACCCCAATATACATCAGTAAAATGCTCAGAGTGGGTAAACTACCGGTCGATGGCACTTATCTCGAGGTCATTTCGACTTCAAGGGCAGTTGTTCTGTTTTTATAATTAATGACAAGACATTACCTAACATATTGTGTGATTTAATCAGAGCCATGAGGATGTAACTTGATGGATATATCAACCATTCCAGTCAAAGATAAGTAACTACTCACAGATTGCTCATAGTATATCGAAAACTGTGTGTGTTGTTCACCTGCCTCAGGCACTCTATATGTAGGTCCCTTGGGAGTGAGGACATCATTCACTTACCTCCTGGCTTTCTTTGGAATGGAACATTCTAGCAACCTTACTCGATCCACAAAAAGATCGACGCATTGCTAAGCAGACAGTTCACAAACTACATAAAAAAGTAACATTGTTTAACATGCAGACGAGCAATAAGTGTAGTTAGTTAATTGTTCTTCCCTTGTCGTAGAAGTACGACGTTTCGACTGATTAAGAAACTCCATCGTTCTCACCTGTTTCTCATACCAACCTTATATGTATTGTCGTAGAAGTACGACGTTTCGACTGATTAAGAAACTCCATCGTTCTCACCTGTTTCTCATACCAACCTTATATGTATTGTCGTAGAAGTACGACGTTTCGACTGATTAAGAAACTCCATCGTTCTCACCTGTTTCTCACAACCTTATATGTATCTGGATACTTATAGGAGATGTCTAAATTGTATTGGAATGTAAGTTAAAGTAGTTAGTATATTTTGGACATACTGGACTGACGTAGCTTTGGCCTGGAATACAGTGGTACACTCGTCACCTAACGCAGCCAAGTAACTGAAACGCACAGAGCCGTGGGGCAGCCCCGGGACTTGAGCGTTTTACGGCTTCCTTAAAGACTTGTATAAAGTGGCACGTCCTTTGTTTCATTTTTAACTTCATGGTTGTCCTAAACTCCATAAGTCCAGTATATTGAGCCAGAGGTAACTCATTAGACTTATATTTAAAATTAAATTGAAATAAATAAAAAAATTGCATCCAAATAGCTCTCTTCGACGAGAACTCTCCATACTATGAAAATGTCACACGTTTTTAGGAGTCTGTTCTGTTGGAGGCTGTCGGCCATGTTGGTTTTAATCCCAAAAAAACAATGTTTTGTGCGAATTCATATATTTTTTTTTACTGACCAAAATGTATGAGGTGTTTTAAACGTTATCATATTGCGGATTGGGTTTACTTTTGATATTTTGAATACGTATGCCTAGTTTTGAAAAATAGATGAAAACTAAATATTTTTAATTATTTTTTCCATTCAATTAATTAGGAATCCGCAAAGCAATTCTAACATGCAATTTAATTTTTGATCAAATGTAATTTATTTGGAAATATCCGTTTAAAAGTAAATTTTCAGTTTGGATACGCGTGATCGTATGTCCGGTTTAAAAATAACATTTTCTAATTTCATTGTTCTAATGGGATTTTAAAACCAACAAGGTCTACAGCCTCCGACAGCATCTGTAGATTCTTAATTACTAGAATCGTTGGAATTCCAATCATCTTCCAATTCAACAAATAACTTTACTAATATAGGAATTTGTAACTTGGTATATGTGATGACTAATTTTACTGTATAAAATAAGTATTTCCCTACAAAGTAATCCTAAAAGCTATTATCCGTCAATTTCATAAAGCTATCAGCATAGTCAAAAAGCCGTCAACTCCACTTCCATTAAAATGCTGTTATTTTAAAACATCTTTCCCTGGAAAATATTCCACCTCGAAAAGACACGCACTCTTATATTGGATTGAATTTAACTCATATTAAAACTTATCCTTTACTGTTAAATTATAATAAATTCAATTTCATAAGTATATTTGAATTGGTCCAATTTGCAACTCAATACTTAGTCATATTATAATATTCCAATGAGCTGTTTTTTAACTCAACTTGTTTAAAAGTCTATTGAATTACTAAGGAATATTCCGTCTTCAACAACTTGCCCTCCCACTTTCATTTAAAATTAAGTTCGCTTTCTCATCAGTTTTGCTGCCTCAATTTATTTAATTTTCTTAAAACTGTTTCTCTTTTCTTGTTCCCTCAGAGAAAGAAACTTTGAAAATGTTTTATTTTGTTTATCAAAATATAATTAAATTATAATACAATTAACCAAATTAATTAAAACATCGTGTGTTTATTTGTATAGCCTGTTTATGTGATTGTTAAAATAAATACAGTATCATTAGAAAAATACTGAAGATAGTTCTTAATATTATAGCCTTTATTTTTACCAAAGAATATATTCAGATTTAGCTTTTTTATATTTATTCAGGCAGCCATTTACCATCTATAAGCATTGATTAAATCTTCATTTCATGAAAATCATAAAAATACATAAACGAAATATGTGTTTTTAATACAGCAAAACATATATTTTTAAATGTTATCATACAATTAAAACTAACCTTAAAAATGAGGCGTTATGTTTATTTAAGGCATTAAAAATAATAAAATAAATTCCACCTTTAATATCTTTTATATTTATTTTCCATTTGTGTATTGCCAATTATTTATTTACTGTTTCCTAGCAAAGTATTCTTATTATTTCTGAATAAAAATCAGGTTAAATCAAATAGTGAAATTTAAGCTTTAAAAGTTACTTAATGTGATATTTATATCAAAGCTCTAATGTGTTAAAAATATCATGTAAAATGTACTTAAAAATAAATTCCTTTTGCGTTGTTAAAATATTATCATTTTTACTGCGTCGAAGTTGCATACTTTATTATCGTAGATAAAAATAAGTTGATAAATCTATAAAAGGCGTCATTGAATTATACATGCTGGCTCTGTGGGCGGAAATTGGTACCTTAAAAGTACATCTTTATGGGCCGTTTAGAAAACATCGTGTTTCAATCCTATGATATTAAAATACTAAATTTGGTGTCAACGATTTTAGGAACGGAAAATCAGAAAAAGCTCTTAAGCCTAGATACAAGTTTGGGACACCTAAACAAAGAAAATTACATCAAAATCATTTTTCATAGATCTTGTAGCTGCAAAACATCTCATAAAATATTAAATAATTACATGGTTTTTATCCTTATTAACAAGTTGCTTAGAACTTTCATAATGAAAGGTACATGTTAGTAGTACACTACACAGGAAATCACATTACGTTGAAACAGCTGTTATTCTTTAATTGTCTTGCAAGAACGTTTTTTAAACGGTATAATGATGGGTTAGATGTAATTCTTCATTAAACTTTCATTAGTTGTAGCAAAACCTTAAAATGAACAATAGTCTATTAAATAAGTAATTCGTTAAATATTTAAGCCATCGTTAGATAAAAGTATTGAGAGATTACCTAATAATACTAAATGAAAGTATATTTCTCAAATACATGTGAAATACTCGAAGAAAATATCTAAACATTGAATTCTGTAAGTGAACTGGTATCTATAAAATTTCTCGATTAAGGTAGAAGATAAGAAAGCTTGATTAATCTCATTTTAAAATTCACGGGCTAAGTTATGTGTCCAATAAAATTGTTTTCAGTAGTACATGTAGTAGCTGTTCATGTTTTTAGTGTTTATGCTTGTGTAAACATTGTTATTGTTTTGTTGGTTTAAAACCCGTCTAATTTTTATTGTTCAAAAACAGATGTCACAGTTTTCTTTTTTTATTTTCAATTTATTTTAATTATTTAATATTTACATCCTATTCAATACATGAACAATAAGTAAATTTGGCGTGTTTTAAATAACAACGGTTGATTACCTTCCAAAGACTGTAAACAACATAACGGATCAAAAACGTTCACTTAAACTAAGGAAGCCTTTTTAGTATATAAATTAGTTCACTATTGTCCAGCAAATTCACAGCAAGATGGTTTTCATGTGCTTCAAGCTTCTTTAGGTAACGTAAACTAAACTTTGAGATTTCATCTTGCACGTAGTCAATTCTTGTGTCTTTGTGGAATACTGCATTCCCAACATACCTTGGAGCTTGCAATATAGTTCTTAATACCTTTGACTGGAAACGTTGAATAATGTTCTGATTTGATAATGATGCTGTCCCCCACAACTGGATGCCATATGACCACACTGACTCAGGTGGGATCTTTTTTCAAAAAGCCAATACATTTTAGAACATTTTGTATTTAGTTGCAATCGATAATTCCAGATATGGCTCTGCCATGTCAGTCGCCTAAGTAAATTCCTAGATATTTAACATAATTTCGTTGAGTTAGTAGAGTGTTGTTTAAAGAAACATTTGGACAGTTTTCCAAATTAAGTGTAAATGTAATGTGTATAGATTTACTCTTGTTTACTTGTATTCTCCAACGTTTTATACAATCTGTCATTGAATTTAAAACATTTTGCAAGATCTGATAAGCTATAAAAGGGTTCCGATGGGAAGCAAGGACTGCGGTATCATCTGCAAATGTTGCAGTAGAGTTTCTTGGTATTCTAAATGTTTGTTCTGTTTCTTTTACCTGTCCTCTTGCTGCTAATACAGTCACGAGTCCCAACCGAGGCCTCGAGGTGGCACAAGCGCGGCAGTGATAGGTTAGCTCGCGTAGCGTACAGGTGTGTACGCTAGTTTCCTTTTTAGCGCGGATAATGTTTTAGTATTTATTTGTTCATAGATCAAACTTCTGTACGTTCATGTACAGAAATCTCGAAAAGTAGTGAATAGTTTCACTTGAAATTTTTACGCAACGTTGCATTTATATATACAAGAATTTTTTTATATTTAATTGCAAATATTGTAAATAGGGGCTGGGCATTTCAAGCCTTTTCCGACCTACCTACATTTTACAAATGAGAAGAAATGTCAGTGCTGAAAAAGTTTTACTGCGACCAGCTTATTTATGTGCATATTTTATATCCAAATCATATCTTGTAAATGTATTACTGTATCCAGGTGATTGTTTATTTATGAAAACAGCTGTAGTTACTTTACTTCAGGTTGTCAACCTTTATTTTTCTAACAAAGAAATTTAAAATAAATGGTTCCAAAGAATTGATACAAACATTCCCCCATAAACACATAAAAATCAAACCTTTCAAAATTACCAGTTTGTTTCCCAAATATGTGTTTTTACCATAACTAAAAAAAACTAGTCAAGTTAGAGACATGCGGTTTTTACTAAAATATTTAAAATTGTAATTCACATCTTTCCTGAAAATTCAATAAAAATCGTTGGAGCAAATAAAAAAAAACTAAAATTCCAAAAAGTGAAAAAGCCCGTCTGGAGATATGGCTAAATACACATACATACCAAATTTAATCAAAATTTATCCATCCGTTTGGTCTCCAGTGAAGTGCACATACACACAGACAGACAAGAAGTTTTTCGAAAAAAAACACACTTTTTTGGGTTCAGGGGATGCTACAATGGATTTTTAGACAAACTAGTAAAAACATTTTTTTGGACTTTGACAATACTTTTTCTATGCTAACCCATATGGGAGAAAGTAAAAATTACATCTCTCATAGTTAATATCAGACTAGGCTACAGCAAAGCGTGGCTGAGTTTAGCTACATTTTATGGTAAAGAAGTGCTTCGTTTAATCAGAAAACAAGGAAATGAAGGGAGCTTAAGAAATCAGATTAATAGTATACTAAAAAAGAATAGACTACATTATTTTACTGTATTTTCAGTTTATTATATTTCCTGTTTATGTTAATTTATTTTAGTGACATGGACATTAATGGACAAATTATGAGATAACATTATTTATGCAACGCTACGTCATAATTCACGACGGCACAGTTTAACCAAATCGCTGTGTACGATATTCCTCGCTGAAAGAGATTAAAATGGTTCCAAGCCACCCCGTCACCACCTCCGCTTCCTTCCCTCGTGGACTCACTCGCATTAATTATTTACACTACAATTATTTTCCCCCTAACATCCTAATACATTATTAATCCTCCCTTGTATGCTAAAACCATTTTTTATTCCTCCACAACATCCTGCTTATTCAAAAGTTTTTCCAAACAGTCCTTCACATTATGTATTCCTCCAAAATTCCTGATTCATGTTCTTCCTAGTAATACTGAATTTGTTTCCCCAACTTCGGTGATAATGGCGTAGTGCTGTAATTCAGCTACCTGGGGACAAAGTGTTGTAGAGATTAGGCTATATAAGTTCTAAACTCGGTACTCTTAATACTGACATGGTGTCAGCGCAATGGTTGCCATCGACTTGAACACTTCTAGAGAAGTCTGGGGTGTCCGTGGTGAGTGGTTGTCAGGATACGGATGTCGTGTAGGGAAGATAACTGGGCGTGTTCGGCTTGTCAGTTAACTGAAAATCAGATCAATACTACGTGGTTCGGATTCCACGTAAAGCTGTAGGTCCCTTAGTTAGTTAGTTAGTTAATAGCTTAGGGCTATTAATAAATAGCTCTTTCTGAGGGACAGTCGACCTTAGTTAGAAACAATGACTACACTCGTTCATCTACACTAATTCGCTCATCATATCTCTACGATCGACGTCATAGTAATGAATAATAAATAATAATGTAAAAAAGATAAAGGATTTATAGAAATGAAATAATATTTTTACTGACATGGCATATTTACTTTATTTAACTAACTTACCCAATGGTGCTTTTATAAACATAGATTAAATTTATGTTGATAAAACAAAACAATGAAATCTGTAATTACGAAAAACAGTAACATAAAATGTAACTTTATGTTCATAAATATAAATAATAACTGACGGTAAAAAAAGGGAAGAGTAGTTTAAAATCTCTTTAAAAGCAAATATATTCAGCAGGAGACAACGCATGCTAATGGGCTATGTTTATTTATGTACGAGATTACCATAGCTCTTGACTTCATCTTATAATATTGCTTCTTGGAGAGACTCATGCAAATATTGTTTTCCCTTACAAGTGTATTTAAAATGTTTACACAACTGACATCCTACTTACACAACCATTCATAGATGTACTGCAGTTAGTGCTGTAATTGTATTGTGCAAATATTGTCTTGTCTGTAAGTGGCACTCAGTTGACAAGAAATGTACAAATTTGTATTTTGTTGTATTGTGAAAGCAAAATTATTATTTATATCCAACATTAAATATCTTTATAATAATTATGTAGTCATTTATTCTTAAGATTTTCTACAGTTATTGGCAAATAATGTAAGAGTGCTCTGAAGTCAAGTCGAGTAATTCGTTAAATAAACGATAGGCAGGTCGGGCTCATATGACATCCACTAGGTTTTAACGTTCATGATGTCTTCTCTTAATGGACGAAATGTTGAAAGACATCATAATACCTACTATCGTACATGAAAATTTTCAAGACTTGTGAGGAAATCTTACAAATTATCAATAAATCATTTATAATCATTAAATTAATGTTTTTTCTAGGGAGGAATTGGGCGTGTGACGGTTATAACTGATCTGGCGCCATTAACAATGCAACAAATAGCACTTTTCTCTACATAAGCAATTCAAGTACATTTGTAACTAATTGTTGTTATTCTTTCTGTAAATAACAATTGTGTTCATTGTGTTCTATGGTTATACAAATATTATTGTTTGTATCATTGTTTTGTATTTAAATAGCCAATTCATCACCAGTGTTTGTTCATAATATGTATTTTCGTAGCTATTGGCTATGATGCAAAAGGTAGAGAACAATATATTCATTATTTATTTATCGTAAATAGACCCAGGAACATCACGCAAAGCATTATGACATATTTTCTTTTATACGTCTTTCATATTTTCTTCAGGTTTTCTTTTTATTTCTTCTGCCCATTTTGTTCCTGATTTATTTGGTGCTTCCATCCTTGATAGTAAAATTCACTTTTCTAAATTATTTCAAAAATGTTTCAATCTGTAATATCTTTTGGTTCAATTTTGGTTTTTGTAAATTTTATATATATATATATATATATTTTAATATTTTAAATACTTCTAGATTTATATCTTTTGATAGTGAGTAAAACCTTGACTTTTTGGAAATTCGTGATTTTTTTGTGATTTTCCAACTTAAGTTTGTCTAGGCCTACGATAAATGGCAACAAATTTTATAAAAAACTAACTTAACTTACAAGCTAATAAATTAAAATCATTATATTACGTCCACACGACTTTGAGTGCTACCTTTGTACCATAATGTATAAGTATTAAAAATGTACAACGACAGTGTTAGGTAAAGTAGTAAATTAAAAACACGAACTAATAAATTAAAAACAAAATATCGATTAATGCGTCTATCACAGAGGCCACTCGAGTCTAACGTAAACTGTGTTTTTTATTGGCCTACATATCCAAGCTAACAAACGTACTATAAAAATTGAACCCATGTATAAAAGTGTATTATAAAGTAATATAAAATAAAACACATAAACACTCAAAGCATCATATTTGAAAAACAACCTGCTTTGGCAAATGCCCATCGCTGAATTTCATTCGAATAGAATAATAATAATTATGATCAAGTGTAAAATTGAAATTGGAACAGTGTCGGGTTAGGTAATTGGCAACAATACAAACGGTGGCAATGATTGACCGTACAGCTGATTTATTTTACCGATACGGATCTCCACACTTAATGCACTGATGACGGATCAAATTAGCGGATCCATTACCAGCTGGGTGTCAAACAACCAATTAATGCGGTAGCGTTTACTTCGTTTAATGGCATTGTTGTAGCAAACAGTAGATACTTTCACAACTTTGTGTATTAGATTAATTAAATAGACTTTGTTGACTTCTTTATTCTTAGTTTCCTCTTTCGCTATTAACGATAATTATTATTCATGATTCATCAAGGTTACATGTATCATGAATTATTGAGGAGAGCACATTAGACTTAAACGATTGCAAGATTGTTACAAGTCTACTCCTTCTATGTTTGTTATATTCTTTCTCATAAATGAATAATATTTAATAATAAATAATTGAAATATATAGACATTTAATTACATTTACTTAGTGTGTAACCCAGCTACATGGGGACAAAGTGTTTGGGAGATTGTAGGCGATAGGTTGGATGCTCGGTCCTCTAAATACCGACATGGCGTCCGCTTGATGGTTGCTATCGGCGTGGACACTACTAGAGAAGTATGGGGTGTCCATGTTGGGTGGTAATCATTGTACAGATGTTGTGTGGGGGAGATAACTGAGTATCAGGCTTGTCAATTAGCTGAAAATCAGACCAGCACTACGTGGTTCGGATTCCACGTAAAGCTGTAGGTCCCTTAGTTGCCCTGGCTGTTGGGATATTAATAAATTGCCCTTTCTGAGGAACAGTTGAACTCAGTTAGTAACCAGACTACACTCATCCACACTCATCGTATATTTACGGGCAAACATGAGGGTCGATTGAATGTATTTGAACGAGTGAATGCATTGTTACTAAGTGAGCTCGACTAAGATCAGAAAGGACCATTCATTAATATCCCAATAGCTATGTAAAATAAAGACCAACAGCTTTACATGGAATCCGAACCATGTAGGCCCCTGTTGGTACGATTTCCAGTTAATTGATAAGCTTGATACTCAGTTTTCTTCTCTACACAAAATCCGAACCCTGACTACCACCCAACATGAACACCTGAGACTTGTCTATTAGTGTCCACATCGAAGAAAATCATTGACCGGACGCCATGTCAGTATAAAGAGGTCCTTACGTAGGATTTATGGTCTAAAATCTCCACAATGCTTTGTCCCTAAGTAGCTGGGTTACAGCACCGTTCCACTAGTGCTGATAAAAAATTGTTATATGAATGAGGGAGTTTTTTACTGAAATTTATATTTATTGTTTAAATATTTTGTAAATTTACTTCAACAAAAACAGCTACTGATCATTAGTTTATTTTTTGTATTTGCGTTGATCGTGTTTGCGTTTTAATTCGGTGAGGATGGTTTTAAATATATTTGAAAAGCTTTGTGTATCAACTAGAGTAGGGGTTCTCAAACTTTTCAGGCCGAACCCCCCCCCCAGCTTGACGTACTATGGGCTAGCGCCCCCCTTATAATTTAATTATTACAATAGTGATGTGGTACAAAGTAGAAAGGTTTTATATAATGTGTTTGTATTTCCTTTAATTTTGTCATTAAAGTACATATTAAATCACTTTGTGCAAGATCCTGTGTATGTAACGATAATAACGTTACAAGCAGGCTATAGAATAATCCATCATTATGTTTAATGCAACGACGGTCTGTATTATTCCATGTATAATTCCTAATTAGTTGGGATTTTTCTGGTCAAAAAACTGTTCTACCTCACTAATTCAATATTAATTTTCCTAAGTTTCTCACGTCTCCCCCCTTTATAGTCTTCACACCACCACCCCCTGGGAGTCGCACCCCACAATTTGAGAACCCCTGAACTAGAGCATTGGCCCACCCAAATTCAGATAGTTTATCTCACTCCTTTTTTTGTAAGTAAAATGTGTTTGATATGTTAATAGTATATTTCATAACAAGAGTGGAAAGTCGGGTTTTGTATGTTCGAGACCATATGTTTAAAGAGCGAGACTTGTCGAGCACTTTGAATGGTCGAGAACATACAAAACACTTTCACTCGAGTTTTGAACGATACTTTTCACTACACTACTATGAGTTCAGCTGTTTTCGTTATGTGTTTACAACCTGTGAAACATCATATTTTCAACAGCTGTCTATTGTTTACTACCGAAAGTAACATTTTTTACAACCGAAAGTTTTCCACAGTCAACAACACCTGTTTTTATTCCGTAGTGTAGTGAAAAGTATCGTTCAAAACTCGAGTGAAAGTGTTTTGTATGTTCTCGACCATTCGAAGTGCTCGACAAGTCTCGCACTTCAAACATATGGTCTCGAACATGCAAAACCCCACTTTCCACTGTTATGAAATATACTATTTCACTACACTACGGAATAAAAACAGGTGTTGTTGACTGTGGAAAATTTTCGGATGTAAACAATGTTACTTTCGGTAGTAAACAATAGACAGCTGTTGAAAATATGATGTTTCGCAGGTTGTAAACACATAACGAAAATAGCTAGACTCATAGTAGTGTAGTGAAAATGTATAATCAACGCTGAACTTTATGATTTAGTGTTGTTCTGTTCGATTCCAATCAGAGTCAAACAAATTTTGAAATGGATCAGCTGATAACCACCGGTAGTTCATTTTTCTTTGGGCTATTAATTACTTACACTTGCTAAAGTATAGTCGGTCTTAGTTAGTAACAATGACTACATTCACTTAGACATACTCATCAAACGTGTATGAAATCCTTATTCACCCATATCTTGATGAAAAATGTATTAAGAACAAATAATAATTATAAATGAAAATAGATACCATTCAACAGTATTTGTCTCTTTTCTGTTTGTAAAAAATTAGGTTGACCGCTCTGAGTTTTGGTAGAAAAAGAATACATTTTAGTAAAACTGCTATAAATAGATTTATTTATATGCACGTCTTACAATTTTTGGATTATTTTGCTTTGTGGTGGCTTTGAAATACGATACGTTGTCCAAAATTTTTTGAATAAAGTTGGACATTTTTTTATTTTAGTAACTTGAGAAGGAACATTCACGTTAAAACGGTTTTTAGGGTTTTCGTTGAATCAATAATTGAAAAGTAAGGGTATTTCTTAATTATTGTATCGGTTGGGATCTCGTAGCCAATGGATACGTCAAAATAAGTACAAATTATTCAGGAAAAATATTTTAAACTATCTTGGTGGTATTTTCTGTTTGATACGCTTAGATTCTCAGACATGAGACGCCAACACAACTTTGCGCCTAGTGTAAGGCGAATATGAACGATCGTATGATTTTAGGATGCCATGTGTAGTCTTGTTACTAACTGAGTTTTATTTATGCTCAGAAATGGTAATTTATTAATAGCCCAATAGACAGGACTTAATAAGAGCCCTAAAGTTTTACTTGGAATCCGAACCACGTAGTATTGTCTGATTTTCAGGTAATTGACAAGCCAGTTACTCAGATCGTTCCCCTACATAAAATCCAGACACTGACTATCACCCAAGAGGAACACCCCAAACTTCTCTAGTTATGTCCACGTCGATGGCACCCATTGAGCGGATGTCGTGTCGATATTAAGAAGACAGACTCTCCACAACACTTTGTACCCAAGTAGCTGGGTTACCGCACTATTGGTGAATGTTTTATTTATTTAAAAATCCCTATTTTAATTAATAGGATATTCTGTTTTATCGTTAATTGAAGTTATCAAATTATAAATCGTTCACATCACGTGGATTAACTTAATTAAATGTTTCCAGTCGTGTAAGAATGTATTTTACACAAGTATTAAGTAAATACAATTGATGGATGGGGAAATATTTTGCTTAAACGCAGTGCATGCAAATGAGCTATGTTTATTTATGGCCAATTTACATAAAGCGATGGGATTAAGAAAGTATTCTGCAATATTATTTCTTCAAAGAGTCTCATATAAATTACAATATGGTAATATAATAAACCTGAGGTACTCGTCTTTGCTAACTTATTATATTAAATTGATAATTTTATTGATTATTTGTTAGTTTATAATTTTGAATTTTAGTATTGTATTTGATCAATATCCTTAATAAGGGAAAAATCTCTATTTCAAGATTTTTTTAACGAGTTTAATCTTATTTTCGTATAAAAATAATAAACTAAAGTATATTTTATTGTCATAGACTAAATACTAGTAATATGTTTTTAAAATATTTCGAGTGGCATAGGTATTTATACTATGTTATATTTTATTTTATTGTGTTACGTTGTTTTATATTACAATTATATTTATATGTATTTTTATATTTATAGGTATTTATGCCTAGTAAGATTTGATTTTGAATTGATATAAATTTTATTACATGCCTTATCTAATAACTATATTTTGTTTTGTATAAATATAAAGTGACTTATTATGCTTGTTAATAAAGTAAAAAATATATGTATACTAATTACTTATCTAAAAATAACAATAACAGACATAAATATACCTAAATGTGTTTTATAGTAATGTTTTTTTATCGTAAAAAATGTATCTATATATAATATTTTTCCTCAAATAGCCATAGGACAGAGGAATAAATAAAAAGGACTACTTGTAGAACATGTCGGCACTGGTGGCGCAGTGCTTGTAACCCAGCTACATGGGGACAAAGTGTTTGGGAGATTGTAGGCGATAGGTTGGATGCTCGGTCCTTCTAAATACCGACATGGCGTCTGCTTGATGGTTGCTATCGGCATGGACACTACTAGAGAAGTCTGGGGTGTCCATGTTGGGTGGTAATCATTGTGCGGATGTTATGTGGGGGAGATAACTGAGTATCAGGCTTGTTGTCAATTAGCTGAAAATCAGATCAGCACTACGTGGTTCGGATTCCACGTAAAGCTGTGGGTCCCTTAGTTGCCATGGCTGTTGGGCTATTAATAAATTGCACTTTCTGAGGAACAGTTGATCTCAGTTAGTAACCAGACTACACTCATCCACACTCATCCTACACTCATATAACCATTCATATTCACCTTAAAATACCAACAACAGTGTGTCGGCGTCTCATATGTAAGAATGTGATGTACAAAATAATAAATAAAGAATTTGAATTTGAAAAAAAAAAACTTAAATATTTTATAAAACTTATAGTAGATACTAATAATAATACCAGTCTTAAAAAATAATAAAACATTAAAAAAAATATGATAACTGAAAAACTAAACTAAAATGAACTAACTGTTGTTGGTTCAAAAGTTCACTTTTCTGTCATAGTTACTATTACCTATTTACTAATTTTTAATGATTTTTTTACCATAAATTTTGTTTTATACTATGGCACTTTTGACGAATTGAATTAAATTAAAAGTCCTACGACACTTTAGTGAATTCAAGGAGCAAATGAGCACCACTATATATTTTATTCATAAAAGTGCCCTAAATTGTAATTTTATGACACTTTTATGAATTTAAGAACCAAATGATCAGTCCTATGACACTTTTGGTAAATTGAAGAATCCAATGAGCAGTCCTATGACACTTTTGGTAAATTGAAGAAACCAATGATCAATCCTATGGCACTTTTGTGAATTTAAGAACCAAATTATCAGTCCTATGACACTTTTGGTAAATTGAAGAATCCAATGAGCAGTCCTACGACACTTTTGGTAAATTGAAGAATCGAATACGCTAGGTTAAATTGTGGTGATATGATCCCTTTAAAGGCTATAGTAGAAACACAAAAATACTTAACCAGGGATTAAAAAACACTTTCCTACAAAGTTTTTATACAACTTGTACAAAGCCCATAAACATCATCAAAAAGATGGATTGGGCTCTGGAGCTCTTAAGACAGGGAATCAGGAAATTGAACCAATCCGAACCAATTTACTGTCACAACTGTATTTTCGTCTATGAAGTGATGTTAAGTGCTTATTCAGTTTAATATGATCGTCAAGATAGAATATTTTACGAACATAGAATCTGAAAACTAAACCAATTTACAGCTGGTACTAAAATTTCGACCAAGAAGTGAGGTTATGTAATAATTCAGTTTGATTTGACCATCAAGAGAGAACATTATAAGAATAAGGAATCTGGAAACTGAACCAATTTACAGCTGGTACTGAAAATTCGTTCAAGAAGTGAGGTTATGTACATCAGTTCAATTGGACCGTTCTAGGTTAGGTTAGGTTGTTAAGACAGAACATTTTACGAACACGGTATCTGGCAACATGTACCCGACATAAACAAGGTTATTAACCTGGAACACCGGTTTAACGAGCGTTCAAGAGAAACACTATTTACGCCAGTTTTTGTTTTGTGTTCTGTCCCAGGGCCGAACAATGGACTCGGCCGTGACCCTCGGACTGCGGACCAGACTGTACAACCTGTTCCAACCAATCACCGGACTCTATTATTTCACCAGATGCTCATCTCGTACGTGCGTGCGTGTGTGAGTGGATGTGTTTACACTTTACACCGGGATGATTGCCAGAATGGAATGGAACAAGTCAATCTACTTGTTGATAATACTCCAGTCACGCGATGTCAGTCATTAAATGCTTTAATGGCTTTTATTACGTTTAATGGAAAACTTGATGACAAAGTAATATGCCAAGATTATCATTACATGTGATCTTGGTCAATCAATTGTAATTCAGTAATCCAGTGGTGATTTTTATAAGTATGAATGTTTGAATTGGATAACCTATAAGTTTAGTTTAAAAAACATTGTTTACTTATTAGTACTTACTACCTACTGAAAGATTTTAATTTTTATGACATAGTAACATTTTTAGGATGATATTGGTTAGTTGTTATTCATTTAGCCTAATTTATTTATTCTTAAAACGCCGATTTTAAAGATGTCGGGGATTTGGAATTCAAATGAGTGTGATGAGTGTAAATGAGTGAATTTAGTCATTTTTATTAACTGAGGTCGACTATTCGTTAGAAAGTGGCATCAATTACTAGCCCAATGACAAATGAATAGCTGGTGGTTATCAGCTATCTCTTTCAACATTTCTTCACTGCTGTGGTTGGGATAGAACCAAGAACCCTAAGCTTATGAAGCTCAGTTATAACCAACTTCGCTATCGGGCATTAGGTGAATTACTTACTTGACTTTTGAGAAATAGGTACAATACTTAAATTGGATAACCCACAATTATTTTGGTTTAAACTATTAATTTGCAAAATTTATGACTTTTAATGTTACAGTTACATTATCAAACTGATGAACATATTTGGAATTTTTATGTTCGACTTAAATACAAATAAACTACCCAAAAATACAAGTGAAACATCTTAATTTAGCCTAACCTGATATTATCTAACTTTGGCTTTCCACAATTTCTGATACATAACCTAACAATACTCTAGTGTTTTCCTGTTGGATGGGTGCTATAACCAATGAATACACGTGTATTCATTGCTATAACAAATCGCCACGAGTACAGTTCGCACACTATTGTCCGTACAGGCAGTTTTAAATAGGCCCTATATAATTTTTTAAGTTTACCAAATATGTGATTCACAGTTTGACTGCGAATATAAGAACAGATATTTTGTATTTATTATTAATTTTAAGATAAAAAATTTGAAAATGTTCCTTATTTTTAAATAATAAAATGCCAGCACCTTTGAATAGTTAATTGGCATAATAATTACGAAATAATTTACAAAGAAAAATCCTGAATGAGGGGAATTTTAATTAACATAAATCTTTTTCAAATTGTTTAAATTAAAACACAGAAATGAGAACACCTGGGGATAAACGTTGGAAGGAAAACAAACAATAATTAAATATGAAAATCCAGACAATATCCGTTGAAGCGATAATGTATTCTATTTACTTAAAATTATATGCAAATATCTTGATGTTTATTCATGACATTTAATTAGCAGCAGTGTCTTGGTGAAAGGATCATTTATGATATTTATGTGACCACCAATCAAGGAATGTTTGCCATCGACAATTCATGCTTCATTATGCTTCATCAATCATACTATCACACTGTGCTACGATCTATCACACGATGTTGTTACTTCTTCATTAGTTTAGATTTGTGTTCAACGTGTTATCTCCCCTTAAGACTTTCTCTCATTGATAGTTTACCTTGTCAATTTGAAAATTGTGTGTTATACAATTTAGATCATCATGTTTATGACGATGAATTTTTTTAGTATTATTATTTTTTTTAATAGATGTAATCTAGTTACTAAAGGATTATTTTTTTTATAAATGGGTATTTGTAATGTTATTTTAATTTCGTAAGATTTGGAGTTTTTAATACTAGCTTATATATTTTCGATAGAACTGATGAAAATTTCAGCTCATTCCTGAATTTTGTAAGGAGCCTTTTTTAAAACTTCTTCCTTGAGGATCCCTGAACATAAGAACGCTGATAATGATAAACTTGCGGTAGGGTCCCGTGTTTTAGGAAGCCTTAACGAAGGGTTTTAATTAAAGGAACCATTATCGTAAGAACCTTGCCGTATGGCTACTTACAATAAGATCCTTGTTGAAGGAACCATTGTCGTGTGAACGATGCCATTTTTGAAACCCACCCGCACTCATATACGTATAGTGGTATTGATTCACCCACCTACCCATACACGTACAGTTGTATTGGATTATGGACATCGTTAGTTGTCTGTCCATGGGGTGGCTGGGTGGGCACATCGTTAGTTGTCTGTACATGGAGTGGGTGGGCATATCGTTAGTTGTCTGTCAATGAGAGAGTGGGTGGACAATACACATATATTGTCAATACCACTCTATGTGTTTGGGTGGGTCACTACTACTGAACGTGTATGGGTGGCCGGGTGGGTCAATCCCACTTATATGTATGGGTGAGAGTGGGTGGTTAAATCCCACCAAACGTGTTCAAAAAGGGTCAAAAAGATGGGTGGGTCTTACTCTTACTGTAAGATCCTTGTTAAGGAACTATTGTCGTGGTAACCTTGCCTTTTGGACTCTTACCGTAGGATCCTTGTTGAAGGAACCATTGTCGTGGGAAGCTTGCCGTATGAACTCTTACCATGGGATCCTTGTGGAAGGAGACTTTAATTGTCTCTTTAATTGTTGTTTAAATAATTAAGAAACAGAGGTCGCTTTCTTATGGGTGCAGTGAACACCTCAGTGGCAGTTATTAGATTTGTAACATTTTGTTGTAACATTTACTACGTTTATCCTTCAGGATTTGGAGGGAACAAGGGGGGGGGGGTACTGACAACTGTGCTGACCCTGTAATATACACATTGAACTGGAGAACTACACACTCGACAAAAATTCAGTGCGCTCTTTTATACGGCCCCTGTTTCTTTCTTCTCTAATGTGAGGCCTAATCCTAATTGCAGCTTGAAGTCTCAAATTGCAAATAATGACTGAATATCACAAGAGAAACGTGAGAAAAGTTAAAATGTAAAACAATTTAAATTATAATAAATATTGTCGGGAGATAAAACTATCTGTTATGTTCATGAAATGTTTTAATTTGTTTTTTTACACATGATTTTAAAAAAAATGATAAAATACTGTACGATGTTTAATTATTTTAATGAAATATATTTATTTTAGAATTGATTCATCCAAACGCTCGTGCAACTCTAAGCATTATCAATGGTTTTAAAAACTATACATCAATGGATTACTTTATTTTCTACGTAATTTTAACTATAATAAATCTTTATCTACAATTCTTAACATTATTCAAAATGAACTCAAACCAGTTACCTTTAACCTTGATTACTTACAATCATTTCATACTTCGCTGAATATATCGTAACACTGTTAAGGTACTTTGATAGATTGGACAATGTTTGGTTTGCATTGCCTCGGACAGAGAGTTTTCAGTGGGGAGGGGCGGGTAAAGGGGGTGGGTGCGGCGGGAAATTAGAGCCCCTTTGATCGACTAATGCAGAATATTACAGTTTCATCAATTACAGCTAAATTAGAAACTCCTCAAATTAGTTTCAAACTCCCCAACCTGATCCGGTCCTGAGATGAGACACAAAATCAGAGCAAGGGTGTAAAGTAGTTTTCTCTTGTTGAAAAGGTAAATCTATTTTTATACTTCAATTATTTTTTTGAATAAATATTAAAATATAATATTTAATTTGGAACACTTGGGGACCAAGTCTGAGGATATTGTAGGCGATATGTTCTATGTTCGACGTGGACACTACTAGAGAAGTTTGGGGTGTCCATGTTGGATTGTAGTCAATGTTCAAATGTTGTGTAGGGAAGAGAACTGAGTGTCAGGCGATTAACCTTTTTTTTTTTTCATATTCTGCCTTACAATCTTATCCGAAAAGTTAAAAATTACTACACAATTATTTTTTTCATTTTTTTTAGGTTGGAATATCCTTGGAAACTTGTGGACTTTATAGAGGGGTAGTTTGCTTTATTGAATAATTTAAATTCACAGAGTATTTGTTGTATACTCAAACTATACAATTGATCAGTGATAAGCCAGTGTAAACAACAAACAAAGGGGACAGATAATGAAAATTAAATTTGAAAAAATGTAGGTTATAAAATACGCAGTAGTGGGCTTTAGATAAATTAAAAATATAAACAACAACATAAACACAAAGTATTCATAATTATATAACAACAGAGCAATTCAGATTAGAATAAATAACAATATAATTGCAAAATAATAACGGTGAATAACAATAAACAAATAGAAAATTACAAAATAAATAAATAATTTAACAAGTAAATAAGAATGTAGTAGTATTTTTAATATAGGAATTCTACACATTATGTATATAAATTAGTGTGTATGTTTTCAAGGGCAAATTAAACAAAAATACTATAGATAAACCTATTTATATTGTATTTGAAATATATATTTTTAAAAGATGCGATGATTCGCAGTTATGTAGTTATATAATCACATTTATAATGAACAGCGAACTCTTTTACTTTAGCGGCCGATGGTAAATTGGTTGTATTGTCAGCTGGTTCAGTCCAAGGGTCATTTTGGTCTGCAGGAATGTGAAACGCTAGACAATCCTGCTTCTCGCTCTCTACCTTGTCCGATCTCAAGGCATTAACATCATTGTCTAAATTATAAGTTATACTCAAAGCTGGCTGCTCCTGGACAATTAGAGCTCGTGGTGCTGTGAGATCCACGATTAATGTAACATGTTTAGTGATAAAACCTTTTTCTTCAAAATTCATAAAAAAGTGAACGTCCTCGGGAATTATTACTAAACAAAATTATCCTTTTCTAAATTACTCTGTCCAGTACTCTCCAAAGAAAAATCCCGGATTATTATTTTAATTTTTTAACTTCCTACTTTAAAACAAATTATTAATATTATTTCAGTAAAAAATTTAAATAATTTCAGTGAATATGTCTATCTTTATAATCTTCTCTATATTTAAAAAATGCAAAGCACTCATTCATTCATCACTAATTCTCCAACTTTCCATATAGGTAGAGAGCTGAAATTTTTTAGACTGTTTCTTTAGGTCTTAAATAGGACAACTAAATATTTTCATTTTGATAAAAAACCTTTAAAGGGTTGAAACTGCCCCTAAAATAATTTTCAATAACCATAACATTGGGTTTATTTTAGTAAATTAATAACATATGTTTGGTAAATAAATAAACATGTTTATTTTGTATGTTTGACATACTACAAGTTTAATCTTCAGCTGTTAAACAAAAACAAATGAAATAAACACCTTTGAAATAGGTTAAGTATTACTATAGGGTATTTATACTAATAAATAAGTAGCAATACAAGTAGTGTGAGTAAGATATTGTAACTACATTGTGATTTTACGTTATAAAGTTAATCTACTATTATTTGTAGTCAAATGTCGAAGCAGAAGGCCGAGGTGTATCGAGCGAAGCGTGCAGAGGTGTACCCTAGTCTATAGATATTTATTCTCTAAAAATGAGGCCAAAAACACTCCAAAACAGCTGATTTATAAGATAAAGCAACAAATATTACAAATTGATTGATTTTTAAAAGAATACACTATCGTTGTTTTCAAAAATAACCGAATAAAAGAAATGATTTTATAACAACAACGTCAAATTCAGTGAGGGGTTATTTTTTAGGAAACATAACCTCAAAGAGTGTTCAGTAATTATTTGTGTAATCAGTTATGAGGAGTTACAAAGTCGGTGCAATGAGCGCCTGTACACCTTCACGTGCGTTCACCTACCCAGAAAACATTTACCAGTCTTTGAGTTTAAATGCCTTTGATCAGCAACGCTTTGATCATTTTATTTCGGGGATCTGAAATTACAGCACTAAATCTGTAAATTTTGTTCTCAGGTTTATTTAAACTTAATTATTTATGTTTAATCTGTTTACACTACAGTCAGTTTTTCCTCGATCGTTTACCGAAAAGATTTTGGCAATTTTATTTTTATTTTACTTACTTTATTTTTCTTTTATTTATTATTAATTTTATTTTATTCACATTTTATTAATGTTTTTCTGGTCTTTTGTTTATGTTATATTATACACGTAGACGGACTCAATAATTACCTTATTTTTTACAAATAAATATCAGAAATATATATTGTAAAAACTTCCACCTTGTTTCCCACCATCATGAATCTATAGTCTAAGAGAAAAATATTTAACTTTGTAAAAATAGCAAAGACATTGCTCCATTGTCCATAATAGCGTTTGTTTTTATCAGCTGTTGTTTAACTATTTAAATTTGAACTTTAATCACAGTAATATAAACGTACAGTAGTAAAGCTCAACCATTTTACTTGCAACCACGCGATGCTAGCGAACCTAGCGGTGAGGTAGCAAACAACTGGCACGGTAGGCCTAATCAGCTGTTGTAGCTCACGTGATTGTTGTTTATGTCAAAAGTAATGTTATAAGATCCTATTAATATCAAGTCTGTGACACGAACAGTACGAGCGCTATCGTCAAGGCAATTGCATTTTTCACAAGAGTTAGCTTACCTTCTGTTTATATTAAACTGAATTTTAATTTTTTGTTAAATGTTTATTACGTTTTGGTTTTTCAAAATTTCTGGTGTTTTCCAATTTTATTAATTTTTGGAATCACAATGCACGTATTACAATCACAATAAAATACGCTAAGCAATTAACAATTTACACTACAATAACTAAAAATGTATATAAAACACAATTTTATTGGAAAAATACATGAAAAATTGATTTGGCTGTTTTAAACATAAAGCATAATTGATTAAAACATTAATTAACTTAGTTGAAATAAAATCAAATATCATCTTTGAAACAGGATTGTCATTACAAGCATCTTTCTTAATCTGTAAATTAAATACAATGAATTCTATAATCCAATTCTAAGTTCATCATTGCGTAGTCTGCTTGTCATCTGTTACATATTACAAATACTCAATAACTGAATAGAAGTGTTTTTATAACAAAATCAATCTTCTCTTTCTAAAAACATCTACATATGTCTCGGCCTTTAGGCATTTTTGGTGACTTATTATACAAACCAACGCAGTTGAAATTGGAGTGTTTTTTTTTTTTATATGAAGTACTATTGTGACGAGGAATGTCTAATTTTGTTAGTCTCTAAACATGTGCACAGAGAGTAAATAAACAGAGGTCGCATCCAATAGTAGGCTAAATGTGTGTCCCAGAATGTCATGCTACGGAAGGGCAGCGTCTTCCCTTATTCCTCCAAATCCTTAAGGATAAGCGTAATGGTTGTACATATGTATAAAGATGCACAGTAGTTGTAATCTATTTATAACGTCAACTGAGGCGTTCGGTTTATTTTTTCTCTGTGTAGAATCCAAGACAATGGTGACAACTAAGTCAATCCCGTATCTGTTACCAAGAGGATATAACCTATCACTTGCAATCTACAACCCCCCCCCTCAGGTGGACTATTAGATTACAGCAGACCGTGACTTTTTGTCGTAAACAACGTTTTAAAAAATTAATTCGCACTTTCAAATGGAAATTATTAAGGCCAGTAGCCAAATTTGGGGTTAAGTGGAAAAGGGGACTTTATAGTCCTAACTTCATCCCTAATGAAGACGATTTTCATTTAATTTCTAAATCCTTATTACAAGTATCAAGTCTGCTTTAGGCGTGAATGAAAGCATAATTAGCGTATGTTTCAATAATAAAAATGCGTTTCCCTAAGTAAACCATTCTGAATTTATGGTTTTAGCTTTACAATTTCAAAAATTATCATGGATACCCTAGTTTGAACAAAAACTGCATGGTAACCACTAGAAAAACGCATAAAAATAGCGTTGAAATTATCCTTATTTATATCTATTTCATGTATAATACTTTTTAAATCTTTGGTGGAGTAGAATAAAACGACTATTTCCCATTTTAGAATTGGTTTGTAACATTAAAAAGTTGTCTGTATCATCTTCTCTGTGCTCCCGCCTTGTTTACAGCCAGCACGTCCTGTGTAATACATATGATTGTTTACTGAAACCAAGCAAAGACATAAGTAATTCGTGACGTTTATTTATTAACTAATTTTAACTATTTAAATTTGAAATGATTCTTAAATAAATATTTATATTTGGTGTTTGGTTTGCATAATTTGCCAGCGTCTTTATTTTTGAAATTATAATAATTTTAAATGCACGTTTTCATCCTTAAAATAAAATAAATGGTAACAAAGAATTGGCAGAAACTTTCCCCCATATTAAACACTCAACAATCAAAATTGTTAATTGAAAATTACCAGTTTGATTCCCAGATATGGTTTTTTTGCCATATCTAAAAAAACTAGTCAAGTTAAGTACATGCGGTTTTTACTCAAATATTTTAAATTATAATTCACATATTTCTGAAAATTTAATCAAAATCGTTAGAGCCGTTTTAGAGAAAATTATATTTTTCATGTTTATTGGTCATCAAATTAAAAAAAAATAAATTTTCAAAAAGTATATTGGCTAAATACATCTTCATACCAAATGTCATAAAAATGTATCCACCCATTGGGTCTCCTACGAAATGCACATACACACAGACAGACGCACATACGGACAGTCATAAAAAAACATTTTTGGTTAAGAGACCATATAATGTTTTTTTTTTTTTTTTTTTTTTTTTTTTTTTTTTTGACGATCACAATACTTTCTTTATGCTATGCATATGGGGGCAAGAAAAATAACATATGCTAAGCAATCAACAATGACGACTACAATACCTACAAAATGTCGAACTAGATTCATTTCGTCGGAAAAGTACATTTAATTTCGAAGTAGTTTTTAAATAATTCGAAACATAAAAATGTAATTAATTAATTAAAATATAAATAATGGTTTTATTTATTTGAAAAAAGGGGAGCTCTTTAACAATCGTATTGAATAAATTAAAAAGCAAAAAATTAGTGCATAAACATTTTTTCTAGAGCTATATTTAAATTCTATATAATTTAATATAATATAATTAAATAATAACTAATTAATAATAATAACTATATAATATAATTCTAGAGGATTGTGGTAAAGTATATAATTATATATAGTAAAGCAATTAAAAAACCCATTAACATTTATTTGTATTAATTTAATATTGAACATACAACTGAACTACGAAATGGTAAATGAAACTATTCAAATGTTAAACTCAATAAACCGATGTAAGTCATTAAAACCTCATTATTACAACCTAAAACATATACTGATGGAATTGTAATGAATTTATAAACTAACCTAGCATTTATCCATACATGGTTACTTATTAATGTTAAGATATTAGTTAAGCACTCGGCTTTGAGCTCTCCATAATAATGAATCCATATAACTTCTATAATACGGTGTATTACGTCGATCAAAGGCAGATCTCATTTCAGAGGTCTTTGGCTTTGTTCGACTTTGAGCCTAAATTGTAATATTATTCCCCTTTGCGCAATTTAAGTTAATATTCCGTTTCTATAACAACCCATTAAATTAACTCTCAACGTCGGGGTCTTTGTTATGATTGATCCCTTCCGTTATGATTTTTCTTAGAAGTCAAAATATTCCGAGAACATGTTAATTGTTCTATAATGATTTTTTTGTTTAGTTTATAAATAGATCAAGTTTTTCCAAGTAGAGGCCGATCTTCTCTTTAACATTATTCTACTCATTCGCCATAGACTATTGATCCGTGCGGGGAAATTATCAGGAAGAGTAAGGGGGAGAACAAGGACAGTAAAAGGTGAATAACACTGATAAAAACTTCCATCCAGGCCAGGATTCGAACCTGCGTTATCTATAAGTTAAATTCAAAGTCCTGACGCCTAAGACCACTCGGCCACTAGCTTTCCAGTTCTGTTCGTTTGTGTATTCTGATGTTTGTTTATTCAGTTAAATAACGAAAGAAAATTTATAGTGTTTAGGGGTTAAATAATGATTTTACGGAGCAATAGGATGATATATCTAACCAACAATTAGTTATTAATATTCTTTCTAAAAACCTAAATTAAAATGTTTATAAATCTTGAACGTTTAGTGAGTCAATCTTTGTTTTCATATAATTTGTATAAAAACTAGTTGTGTTTTATAAAATATCAGTTAATTTTTTCCTCTTGTTGGTTTTGATACTTGTTATTTGTATCCAATTCGTTTGATTTAAGCTTTGCGAATTGTGTATTTTTAAAATTAGATATAACCTGTCCTTGCTTCAATTGAAGAGTTAATGTGTGTTTTTTAGTTCAACTGTAAATTTAATAGGTTACTCTTATTCAATTTATTTTTTATGATTGTTTGTTAATCGTTGTTTTTTTTTATATTTTGTGAATTCGGCATCCTGTATCTGAATACCCTGAATCCGTGACACCCTGTTCATTGAGGCACCACCGCACAGAGTGAACGACTCTAGATTAACCTTAATCATGAGCAATCTAAGCGTTGGTAATTTATCTGTAATATTGCCACCTGTACCTAGAATATTATCAGAAATGAGATGCAAACAACTTTTTGCGTATTGTAAGGCGATTATGAATGCTTATATGACTGTAAGATGAGTGTGGATGTGTAGTAAGGGGGCATGCTTGAGTTGCGCACAGTGACCAAGAGGACCATAAAACTAGTGCTCGAGTTGCAACTACCTGCAGCCGAACCATACATGAAATGACTAAAGTTTCCAATGCTCTAATTATTTAGTATTGAGGGCGTTTTGAGAGATTTTTAAAGCTTATTGCCTTTTCGGAGGACCAACTAACATCCACGTTAGTAGAGGAAACACTACAAAAGACGTTACCACGAACGATCACAGGGAGATGCGTTTTATAAGTAGAAAGTAATGAAAAAGAACCAACTGTACCTTTTAGAGGAGATAGTACATATCTTGGAGCGAAGAACTGAGAAGATGAGAGTTGAGATGACCGTAGAGATGGATCCACCAGGCCTGGGGTGTCGATGTTGTCCAGAGGTCAGTTGGGAGCACAACACATCACTGAATAGAGTTTGCCTTGAATTAAATGTGGAGTAGATTAAGAGTAGGGAGATTGAGAGACGAGAAAAACACGATCACTGACTAATGAAACCAAAAATTATTCACTATAAGAGAGGTCACGGCAATCGCGACGCCGAGCGAACCGTTCTGCATAGCATCATGAGTTCAACTGGGGTTTAATTTTAGGTAGACGGGTGAAGCGTGTTGAAGGGGTTCACACCACCAGTTACAAGGGTTAGACAATGTCACCTGATATTTGACTTTTGGCAAGTGCATGTGCATAGAGGCCAGTAATATTATTTAAATTTCAACATAGTAACAGGTGAATATGTTATGAGTATGTGATTAAAAATTTATGCTTAAGAGATTATAAATACAAATAAGAGGAACAAACTATTAAATTACTGAATTATGAATTACAACTAACTATATGTACAATAACTTATACTAAGTACGGAACACTAATAATAAATATTTATACTGAAACTATATTTTTACGTCAACAAATACTAAATATTCATCGACTAAATAATTAACTATAAAATATTTCACAGTATTTGAAAATCTTCAATAAATTCTAACAATTAATATTTCACGAGTAAAATTATTTGTTCTGGTGTTTATTTGACGATGAATTCTAATAATTAGGCATATTATTTTCACCAATGAGTTTTAATTATTTTTTGTTTTATTTGTATAAATGTATCATTGATAATATAAGGTAACTAAATATATGTTTTGTATACAACGAGCACAAAATTCAAATTATACATGGAAAGAATTACATTCACAGTACACTTTAACCTCTAGAACTGTCAATAAATGAAAGATTTTGCTAAAATATGTCAACATTCACCTTCCACGAATACCATCGTATGTCAGTGTTCGTATTTTCTGTTATGCGTATACAAACATTTAGAGGGTGTTGACTGTTTTAATTGAATTAATTTAATAGTGCAGAACCATTCAATATAATAGAATATTTGATATGCTTCTTTTAAAACATGTTTTGCTGTCAGCTATCTTTATTATACAAAAGATAAAATAATCATAGTCTCATTAATTTATTAAGATGTGGGAACATTCGAGGATAATGTTTAATTCTCCTTTAAGATAGTATGATAAATCTTGTAAAAAAAGATGTCCATAAAAAAGGGCGAACGATTATTAATATGTTTGTATTTTACTTGTTAAATACCTTGAAATAATGTGAATTAATAAATTTTAATTTATTTAACAACGTTTTCTGTTACAAAGTAAAAAGTTAACAGAACTTTACGCTAAATGCTAAACAATAAATATAAGTTACACAAATAACCAAGAAGGTATAAATTTAGTGCTATTCGGAATCAGGCTAGTGACAATTCAATGTATGTGATGGATTGTGATATTTACAGATATATTTCTTTTGCTCAGCTGGTAGTTTAAGTTGCACTTTTGAGCGGCCAAGACTGGACGGCCTTACTGAGATCAGTGTTGAGCGCAACTCAAGCACTGGTTTGGAGCCTCCCTGGGACACCGTAATTAACGCAGGTAGGATGGCGCGCAACTCGTTAACGACCTTGTAAGGGGCCAACAGCTTTACGTGTAATCCGAACCATGTAGTGTTGGTCTGATTATAGCTGATTGTCAAGCCTGATACTCAGCTCTCTCCCCTACACAACATCTGGACACTGACTACCACTCAACACTGACCCCCTAAAATGTTCACGTCAATAGCTACTATTGACTCGACAACATGTTGATATGAAGAGGACTGGGCATATATAACCAGCACTAGATCAGAACCAAGTTTTGCAGAATAGGTGGATTGGGACAGTAGACTCGCAGACCTCCGTCAAATTTGAGCGTGGACAGAGTAGACAAGTACAGTTTACAGCCCTCCTCTCATCATTTTAAAACGTTCGTTCTAAAGATGCTGTACTGGTGTGCGTGTCTGTCTCGGTCCACTGCACGCCTAAGATTGTGTTAAACAGCTGTTCGCGTGGGAATTGTTGTGTGGAGGGACCCTCCCACTACACCTCTTGCGATGGTTCACTGATTCACTGGCTCGTAGTTTGTAAAAGTGAATTACTAAAGGTGACTGATACGAACGAAAATATGGACTTCTAGGTTTAATTTGCGGAAATATATGTTTTTGACAAAACACTTTACAGTTTTAAAAGTCTGAAGAGGTTCTTCTTTCTTCTCTTATTTAAAACTCCACTCGACAGTTAATAAGGGCCTGAAGGCCTGTGTCTGAGCTTTACCAAACAAGTGAAGTACCAATCGGTAGCTCAGTTAGGGAGTCGAACCTTGGTCTCGTCTTCAGTAGTCCGAAGTCTAAGTTACTGAGGCACTACGCTGGCAATTACTTTGTAATTAGACCAATTACGACTACTTTAGTGTTAAATGTGGTACAGCACTGTGGTTTTACGATCTGTCGGACAATTGTAATTTGTACATCGTGTTCGAAAAAGCGTTAAAATATAAGTTATTAGTGGATTTCACTTTTAAAAATGTTGTTTGTTCATTTGTATTTTCATAAAAATAGTAAACTAAAAACGAGTTTCTAATATTACAAAAGTATATCCACTATTAAATGTTACGCTCTTTCACAGAGGAATAAGAAATAGATGTTATAAATAGATTACAAATAATGCACATCTTTAGTAATAATTACTACATTTATTTTTGAGGAGTTTATGGGAATAAAGGAGGAACTGACAAAGTGCTGGCCCTGCCATTACATGGTAAAATGGAGAAATGGCTATTTGTCACACAAACTCAACACACATTTAGGGCACTATCGGACATTACCTCTATTTCTTTCTTCTCTGTAGTCTATCTCAATTATTCAAGGCCTTACTACTTAAATTCTTAATTTATGTATTTTAAAATATTTAATTACAGTACCATAAGACTTTCTTGTAACATTTAATCATGTTTAAAAACTCTATAGATTTACCATATTTTATCTCTCTACATTTATTAGGACAGATTCCCTATAAAAAAATACGTATCACCAAATTTTTTTTAATAAAAGTTCAATTTTGCTTTAAAGTGTAATTTAAGTAATGTCGGCACTAGAGGCGCAGTGCTATAATCCAGCTACTTGGAGACAAAGCGTTGTGGAGAGTGTAGGCGATAGGTTCTATGATCGGTCCTCTTAATATCAACACGGCGTCCGCTCAATGGCTTCCATCGACATGAACACTTCTAGAGAAATCTGGGGTGTCCATGCTGGGTGGTAATTATGGTTCGGATGTTGTATGGGTATGAGAATTGAGTATATCAGTTAGCTGAAAATCAGACTGAAACTAAATGATTCGGATTCCACGTAAAACTTTAGGTCCTTTAGTTGCCATGGCTATTGGGCTATTAATAAATTACTCTTTCCTTCATTCCTAGAAACAGTCAATCTTAGTAACAATGATACACTCGTTCATATAAACTCATTACACTCATTCGTATCTCATATTCGCTCATATCTAATGTAAGTGTATGGGTGGATGGGTGGGTCAATACCATGGTACGTATATGGGTGGGTGGGTAGGTCGATACCACTGTACATGTATGTGTGGGCGGGTGGGTCAATACCACTGCACGTGTATGGGTATCAATGAAGTTGTGCATAGTTGGAAATTAAGTTGTGATTGATAAATAACTTGGTTAACAGGCCTTACGATTGTAAGATACTGAGACACTTAATTAAATAAAAATCCTTACCTACCCTTGTGAATTTTTCTAATGTTATAACGGTGAACTTGGCTTATAGAAACCATACAAAATCAATATTTCCCCCTCTCGTAACAATGTATATGTTTGTGACATTTAATTTGAAATTTTTTCTTGTTTAGTTTGGTGCTGTAAACCCTGACTAAAAAGCTACCTAACGGTTTAACTAAAAGTAAATCGGCGTCTTAATGATGAATAATGTATAGGAATGAATTTTTAAAAATAAATAATGTACACATTAACATAGTAAGGGATATGTTGAGAGAAAATCTGACTTCAAAGGGCGGGGAAATGAGGCTCGCTCTGAAACGAGTGGGCCCTTTGATCCTCTTATTGCAAAATATAATTATTGAAACGTATGTCCCGGAATTGTTTACTAGATATTGTATATTAAATTTATATTGTTTTAAAGAAAATATTCCTATAATCCTCGAGTGTTTATGGTTATTAATAGGTACGTAAAATGTTCCAAAACGTCTGTGAAGATAACAAATACATTACATCCCTTGCTTACAGGGGAATTGGTATGCAAGAGTGTTTAGATTACTAGAAATTAATAAATGATTTTTTGGATAGTTTGAATAAATTTATGAATAAATACAAACAAAATTAAGCACTAATATTCTTAAAAAAAGTTTTGCAGGCTCGAGTTCGGATAGTTACACATAAGAATATTATCAAATGAAATTCGTTATAACATACATGGAGCCTCGTTAACTATAAAAGATTATAACATACTACGTATAACATACTACGTACTACGTACATTAGCTGTTATAACATACATGGAACCACGTTAACTATATACGAGTATAACGTACTACGTACATTAGCTGTTATAACATACATGGAGTCCCATTAACTTTATACTGTTGTAATGTACTACGTACATTAGCTGTTATAACATACATGGAGTCCCATTAACTTTATACCGTTGTAACGTACTACACCGATTAGCTGATTATAACAATCTCAAGCTTGTCGTCGTCCGATTAAAAGCCATTGATTGGAAATAGGTGTTTTATAAAATCTAGAGGAACTTTTATTCCAATGAAATAAAAATGTTAAATCTTTAAATACATACTCTCCATAACGTATCCCGAACTACCTAATAGATTGACATTAATAATGAACTACTGGGTTTTATTGAATCACTTTTCAATGTTGATATTTGTAAAGAAAAGAGTGAAAACCCCGTTATATTTTGTTTTTGTAAATTAAATATAAATATGAAAAACGTGACCTACAAAATTTGTTATTGATATTAATTACGACATACAAGACTTCATAAAAATGTTTAATAAAGTTTCACGATCTTCGGTTCTTCATTGATTTAATTTATGTAAGCATCCAAACTAGAGTCTTCTAACTGAAGATGACCCTCCTACCGACTCATTCGCGTACAGTGGTGTTTACCTAAGGCATTAGACCCTTCCACCCACCTATCAGCGAATAAAAATCACACACGTGTTATGTGGTTCGGATTTCACATGAAAACTGCTCTATGAGCTATCAATAAATAAACCACCTTGAGAATTAGTTGGTCTCGGATAGTAACGTGACTGCACTAGTTACTGATATTAATCCTACACTCATCTAATTCCTGATTTTAATCTTAAATTACTCATGGCATGTTTTAACCTCATATCTAAATTCACAGTAATTGTAATCCATAAAATGTTCACAATCCAAAAATGGGGTTTAATCAACCTCTTGAGTTGTTGCAACAGGTTTCAAAAAATTTAGCACCCCCAAAAAACACTATTTTCAAAATTTAGTTAAACCTTTGATATGGAAGAGCTTACTACATATTTTAAAGAGTTACTTGCATTCACTAAATGAGCGAATTCCTTTCATTTACTGCTCCTGGCATTATAACTGCAAAAGAAATACATTTGGAGAAATGAATTCGCAATGGCTCTGCGATGTCGTTCACGCATTACGATTTTAATTGGAAATTTTCAATCTCATTTCTCTGCAACGTTGCGAATTTCCGCCGCTAAATACGATGCAATTCCAGCTAGCTAACTGTAATGGAGGAAAAACGTTCTTACCTTTCTCTCTGTGCAAGACATGTTGATCACTATGAACTATTTAACTTGGGTAGTTGTGTAAAGACAACTTCATTACATGTACTATTTAACTTGGGTAGTTGTGTAAAGACAACTTCATTACATGTACTATTTATTAGGTATTCATAGTTTTGAAGTTTATCTCACTATTATATAAAAATCTAATATTGTCTGTCTGTATTTGTGTTACTGAATCACAAAAAACTGATGGGCTGACTCAGCTGAAATATTGCATGGACATTCTTAGGATCTCTGGTTAACACATAGGCCTATCTTTATTTTGAAATTCCATCAGGAAACCACCCCCAGGGGTTCGAAGAAGTATCAATGCAAGCCATATGGCTATACCAATTTGACAATTAATTTTTTGTTTATAATAGTTTCATTAATCAGCTGTTGGAATAAACAAACAACTTACATAGTTCTGAATTAAATACCGTACCAAACCTAACCACAACCAACCACAACACACGTTTTGAAGCGGAAGAAACCTGCACATTTACACAAATAAAAACAAAGCTGTAAATATTGTTTATAAGTCTGTTTTATAAAACGTTCTTTTTATAAACATGATCATATTAAAAATCGTTTAAACAACCTAAAGTTACCTTATTTAGTCAATGTTTTGTATTTCTGAATGCAATAAGCACAATATAAATCAATCTAAACCCCGTATGAAGGATTGGTACTCTGCTAGATTCTTTGTAAATGTGTTTCTTTTGAATGTTGACTACTTGACATGTTTCTTTAGATATGCATGACTTGACATGTTAAATCAAACGATCAGACATTCAAGAGTGATTGACGCGTCAGTTTTGACTATTTGATGACACTATAAATGACATTTCATTGTCTCCTTCGAATATATACAGAGTGACGTGAATTTGAGTTGGTTTTTTCCCGAACGTCAATTGTAAAAAGAGCTGTAATTATAGTTCAGTGTTCATATAACTAACTACAGAAAGCTTATGGTATAGGGAAAACTATTGTGTGCTGTCCTCTTATAACTCTGCACTCTGCAGGTTCGTACGTTGCGTAATCTACGGGAGTGACAGCGAGATAACGCCATTCATCTAATAGTCTTGACCCTCTGTAGACCTTGATGAATAAAAAAAGAACATAAATATATAACATGTTGTGAACACAAAATAAAAAAATCCTCGTAATGTCAAAGTGTTATGCAATGTTTAATATTTATAGTTTTTAATTTAGTTTTTATAGTAAAAACTTATTGTTTATTTCGTTTTGAAAGTATACTATTATGAAGGAAATATTATTTTCAATAATAACAAAAAAAAAATGTTCATCTTACACCTACGGAAAACGGTTCCGTATGGAAGAAAAGTGCAGAGCGGATACCCCAAGCTGACGTCATGCGGCTACAACAAATAGACAGCCGGATGCGCATACTCACTTCTTACTTACTTCCATCATGGACTGAACTGTGGACTGGTGTAATCTGACAACCGCGCTCAGTCCTCAATGATAGACATATTACACAGCGGATAGTCCACAAACTACGAAAACAGAATAGAGATTAGTAATCTGTGGTGTCAGAGTTTCTTAATGACTTACGCAGTGTGAAGAGTGACATAAAACTGTTATTTGACTTACGTATTGAGTCCTACTATGACAATTTATGACAATTTAATGTCTCATTTGGACCCCCATGAGGCGTCAAATTGTGTAAATTACTTAATGAACGTTCAGTTTGAAATTGAGTAATCTGGCATTTTATTTCAACTTATCGTTAGGATTCTCTACCATTACTCCCACACACAGAGTTAAACTTGTTCTCAGCAATAATATGAGCCTAGCTCGTATTTCCAAGCCGTTACAGACGTGGTTGTAATAACGTCAAAAACATTCGTTCCAATCTGACCTTCTATAAGGGCAAATGTTGACATTTGAGGTACAGTCCCTCGCCGTACTCCAGCTATGACTGTACTCCTATAACTAATTCTTCACCCGAGGTAATAATTCACCTATAACATTAAACTATGTTAATTTACTTTTCTTAATTAATATCCTTAATTTAAAATTAAAGACAAATTGGTCCAGTTTCACTTTTTAGATTATTCAATATTCATCACTGACACACCCTTCGTAGAGCTGTGGTTGAATATGAGGGGCGAAGAAGTGTAGATGAACGAGTGTAGTCATTGTTCCTAAGCTCTACAGTTCCTTAGAAAGAGCCATTTAATAATAGCCAAACAGCCAGGGAACTAAGAGACCTCAGCTTCTCGTGGAATCTGAACCATGTAGTATCGGTCTGATCTTCAGTTACGTGACAAGCCAGATACTCATTTTTATTTCTTACTCAACATCTGGACACTGACTACCACCCAACACGGATATCCCATTCTTCTCTACTATTGTCCACGTCGATGGCAACCATGAGCGTACGCCGTTTCGGCATTAAGAGAACTGGGCATAAAACTTATCAACTACAATCTTCACAACATTTTGTCCGCAAGTAGCTGATTAACAGCACTGTGTCACTAGTATAGACAGAGAGAGTAAGATTCGTAAACCAGTTTTTGTCCTGTATAGACTGTACGTGAACTTGTGCGATGTGGCAACCGCGCTCAGTTCACAAACCCTCGATAAGCTTTGAAGCAGACGATCTAGCATGGACACCCTAGACTTCTCTAGTTCACGTTTATGGCAAAAATTTACTCTTAGTCAAAACATTTCTATGCTTAACAGTACATTTCATTCTAAAATATTCTACATAGAAACATGTTTACGTTGTAAAGAAACATGTAGTGCCCCGCTGAGCCCAACCACCGTGCCATCCCGATTATAGTGAAGTACGTAATAATTAGTGACATTGGCTAACGTCATTTTGCGCAGCAATTCTTGTGCAAACATAACGACGGGATAATTTGCGTTTTGTCTTTAGAGATCCAACCGAGCGTTCGGAAGTAAAACACAAACAAGATTTGTTTTTCATGACTAACCCGGTGAGATACAGGGTGGGAGAATCGCTTGGCAGCCGTGCCTGTTCACACCGACGGATCAGATAACCTAATTTTTAATGAAAAGCTCACTTCATGTATTAATTAACTTTGACTGGTGTCAACACTTATAAACATTTCTTCCTGACGTTTCGTTTAGTATAGTTTTCAATTAAATGTATATTTTGTTTAATCTTTCTTTAACATAAGTTTGTATACATAACAGTGAATATGAAAACTATGTAAAATTAATCCTTATATGAAAGAACCTTTTTTCTTGTTGTGAAAAATTAGCATTGTAATATAAAATTTAAATATGTCATCAATCTATATATTAAGGTTACGTGATTGTGCCTTTATCAGTATGTCACATATTTTTACGTGTGTTTATTTATCAATATCATTAATAACATATCACGAGTGTTCTTTTAATAGAATATAAGAAAGTTCCTTTATTACAATATTACGAGAGTTCCTTTAATTGCATATCATGTTAATATTTCTTGACTAGCATTTAACAATCTGCCTTTACTATATATTTGGAGTGTTCTTTTGTTTCCTTTTGTCTTTTCGGTAATTTTGATTGTAAAGATGATCTCTTAAAATTTCGGCAGTACTTTTCAGAGATACTAAAAACCACTTTGTAGATTTTATTATTTTCTAACTAAAATTCAGTGCAAAAGTCGGTAAAAAATGTTGGAAGTGTTCGCTTTGATTCAATTAGTGGTCACATTTTTTATTTCTTGAATTTTTAATTTTTCTTTACAGTAAATAATATTTTTTTGGTATGTTTAGAATAATTCCTGATTTAAATCTACAGGTTGTCTTCCATTGTTTTCAAAGCGTACTTTCGGATCAATAATGTAGCCAATATTTTTTTTCTGTTTAAGACTATAACATCTAGAACTATTCTCTTCTGTTTTTGTTATTTTTCATAATTTTCACAACACATTTTCTTTCTGAACCTATTTGTTATTAGTGGTCTTATTCCGTTATGCCGGATATTTCTGAGCAGGCTGTTGTAAGGTTATTGTAATTGTGTATTATCTTACATATTATTTCATGTATATATTATATTTAAAAAAAAACGATTCTTTTCAAAGTTAATCTTCTTATTTCAAAAAGTAATTTAGTATAATTATAAAAACAGACTCGCAGATTCTTAAAATAATAGTGATTTTAATTAAGAAATAATTTTATACAATATCAAACACCTAGAACTACACTTATTAAAAAATCATCGTTGCATGCTTGTGGGAGATCAAAATATAGTAACAAAAATAATAATAACAAGAGGGCCTATACTGTATTATTTGGTTGAGGTTTTTTACGGAGTTTCAAGTACGGAGTGTCAAAAAAATTGTGTCCTGGTTGCTAATTTTCGGTTTCTGCACATAATTCAGAGAAAAAATTAGGAGTACAATAGTTTCGTGTTTAGCGTATGCCTGTATTTTTGTGTTTTTATAAAAATATTAATAAGTAAAGAAGGATTTCGTCAACTGACTTTGAATGTTGCACTCTTCTGTACATTAATGTAAATGTACAAAGGAACATTGATTCATCTTTAGCCGTTTTAAAATAGTTTTAGTTTAAAGTTTAAAACGGTTGTGCTTTAGAAGACATTTAGAGTTAAACATTTTAAAAGGCCACCATTTGGAAATGGCCAAGGATAAATCAAAGGCTATTGTTTTAATGTTTAGTAATGTTGATGTAAAGAAATGTGGGACATTTCAAGTCAGTCGGTAAAAAATGTTTGGGTAAATATTTTTTATAAAACAAAACAACAAAAACAGATATGCACTTAATGCAGTGAAAATCAGAAAAATGTTGTTCCTAGTTTATTGCTCTAAATTAACACAATAAAAATTTTTTTCGGTGAATTAATTTTTTCCCAATTTTATAATCAAAATTAGTTAATGTACCTTCCCTTGACACAAGAGAAATATTTTTAAATGTTTGTTAACCATTACATTAGAACTTGTGGCCTTATGAAGAGAATTAAACTGATTTTAAATCAATATTAAGACAAAACCGTTCACAGTACAGATTAAATTTTTTATAACTACTTTTTTACACATAACTGAAGGAATTACAAAGTTTTTCATTAAAAAAATTTAAATTATTAACAATTTTACATGTTTTAAAAGTGAAAACATCTTAATCACTTCAGTTATGTGTAGAAAACGTAGTTAAAAAAATTAAATTTGTACTTTGAACGGTTTTGTCTTAAAAATTTAAAATCAGCTAAATTAGCCACTTCATAGGGTCACAAGTTCTAAAATTAACAAAAATTTTAAAATATTTTTCTCGCGTTAAGGGAAGGTACATTAATTAATTTTGATTATAAATTGGAAACTAATTAACTTAACAAAAAACGATTGCACCACCTTAAGTGTAAACTCCGAAAATTAATAGCAAATACAGCTTTTTGGGACACTTTGTATACATAGGACTATATTTATGTATATATTACATATAAGTTCTTGTCTTTTTTTAAGTTGGTTATCTTGTTAATAATTAAAACCGACTTTATAATATTACTTAATTACTTTCTTAAAACTGAAACGTAGTTTCAGAAGTCAATCAAAGCCACTGAGGAGTGGGGGGGGGGGAGTTGCCGATTGGGTGGAACTATCAGAGTGAGGCTCACACTAATGCTGTTTATCAGCCAGAATCGTCGGGTTTGACTGAAAATACAGCACCGTTTTATCGTTCCGTGTTAAATGGTCGGCAAAAATCACCTATCGGATGAATTCGATACCGCACTATTATCCAGTTAGCAGATACAATTGGCTCTCGCACTGGTTAACTAATTGTTTTGTTCGTTACATTTATATTGTTGCTATTGGCTCTATTACATAGTGACAGTGAACCAGTGTTGTGGTTTGGTTAATTGTTTACTGTGCCTGTTTACCTCTGTAAATTGAATTAATACTAAATTCTTCTACTATTATGACACAATGTATATACATTTCTTTTACTGAATACAGACTTTACATGAAATATACCTACTTATATTTATAATTACTATAAGTAAATTTATTTTTATTGGCCTAGTTAAAATTCATTTTTTATGTTAACGGTGAATGAAATTTACATCCATTATTATTAATTAGTAAGACGCGATCGGAGAGGGCGAATATGAGGGGCGAATGAGTGTGTAAACGAGTGTAGTCATTAATACTAAATTATGTCTACTGTTCCTTCGTAAAACGTATTTATTAATTGCCCAGTAGCTAGGGCCAGTAAAGGACCTACTGTTTACGTGGAATCCAAACCACGTAGTATTGATCTGATTAAGCTAACTGACAAGCCTGACACTTTGTTCTCTTCCCTTCATAACATCTGAACATTGACTACCACCAAACATGGACACCCTAAGGCAGCAATTGAGTGAACACCGTGTTAGTATTAAGAGGACCGAACATAGAACATATCCCTACAATCCCCACAACACGTTGTTCCCAAGTAGCTGTGTTACAGCACTGCGCCACTAGTGCCGACTTCAAGGCGGATTGTAATTTTGATGATATCATGACTTGTGTGCCGAACGTGAAATGGTGTGAAAAATATATCTATTAAACATTAAGTAATTTACTACACGTATAGAATAAATAAATTTTAAGGTTCGGATACCCAAATGAGCTAAATTCACTCGTTGAACAAAGTTCACGCACAGGCCTGCAGGCCCATTAGAACTGACTAGCGAATTTTTTTTAAACAACGAAAATACTGTACATACAAACATTTCCACTAATTATGTTAATATATACGAGGATTGGATAAAGGATGTAAGAAATGAAAAATATGACATTTAAATGTTAAAAACATTTTTTAACTATTTTTATATTTTTTCTGGTATGGTGACCAAGGTTTCGTTCTGCGGAGTCAAATGTTCAGTGTTCGAATCTTCAACTGCACCAAGGGTCGGGACTTCACTCGTAGAGTAAAGATTACTTAATTGAAAGATGACATCATTGAAAAGTGCAATCTGGATTTTTTTCAATCAATTTTTAATCTTGGTCGTAATTCCTAAAATTATTAACAAATTATTTAACTTTGCTGAGAACCCGATTGATGAACCATTTGGTCGGGTGGGTTTTTATAGTCTCCTAAAACATGTTTTCCAACATTAAACCGATATGTTATTTGTTTTATTTTTATACATTTGCCTTGATACGTCTTTCGTGCCTGTAAATAGCTAAAAAATGAAAGAACTTCCAAGATCTACTTAAGTGTAAATTTGTTATATTATTAATATTTAGATTGTTATTTTTTTGTTGTTTATGACTTCCATAAAATACTTTAATAGTTCATATTGTGCAAATAAATTGTTCTTGAATTTACGTGGTGAGTCGAGTTTTAAAATTTAAAATAAAAATGGCTGTTTGGCACCAAAATCAATCTATAATTGGGAACACGGAAATTACTAAAAACAACTATTACCTATGTAGACCGAAGCTGATGATGTTTTTACGAAATCGAAGTTTTTTTTTTTTAAGTTGCATAGTATATTCTTGTTCTAATGATTTAAAACTATTATTTGTAAACATTGTAACTGGGGTCATATTTATAAATAATATGGGGTGCAACAATCAACAAAAATAAATAGTATTACAGTACATATATGACTGAAAAATAAACATATAAACTTAAGCTTTTGAGTAAAAAAACAAAGAAAAATATAATCATAATTCAATATTTAGGCTATCAATATTCCCATTAAAATTCTACTAATACTATAATTAAACAACTTGCGCCAGGGTACAAGAACAGGTTTCCCTAACCATAGGTATCAGACCTACCCCCGAATTTTTTATTATTATTTTTTTTATCTGTATTTTAAAATATTTCAACAAATAAGTTCTTAATCGCGAATCGCCATTTTTAGATCGCAATTATTTCACTTATCACTGATTCATAGTAAAATTCAAACTATGGATAACATAGTTAAATATTGACCACGACGTTCTTTTCAGGGGTGGTTAGCTGGTCGGTCTTCAATCAATCGGAGAAGCAGGTGTTGAATGGTTCAGAAACCTAGATTTATCTGTGATTGAAGATCATTAAATATTTAAACACTATGACACAAGTACTTTGTATGTTAGATTTTATTTATGAAACTAATTTTGAATTCCTCCTCATTTTTTTATATTTTATGTATGTTTTAAAACTAACTGATGTGCACTAACACATTACTGGAAAGAACGCACTTTTCACCCAAATATTCTTCGGTAAATATCTATTTCCGCCTGTATATAAAATACTTAATCCCTAAGGAAATTAGATTACTCTTAGAATGGATCGATAGAAATATAATAAAACTCAACAACTAAATTAAATGAGTTTAAAAGTGTAACGAAACAACATCACTATTTCTTAATTCCGCCAGTGACAACATTTTAAATAATATTTGGCCCAGAGTGGAGGGGACATTCCAATAACGTTGCCTAGCAACTGGCGGAGTTTAGCGAGGAAAGAGTATTAAGCGTTAAGTGCTTCGTCATTAAAGTTTATACAAAGTTTAATTCGTACTTGTTTCTGGCTCGGGCATGTGTTGAAAGTACTTTACTACCAAAGTGTTTTAAGTACGAGAGGTTTTCTATCAGGTCGAGTGAAAATCTTTCTGCTCTTAAAGGAAAATAAATAATAGTTTGTGTAAAATCATCAACAAAGAACACATCCTAAAAAATGAACGAAAACAGATAAACATTTGTTTGAAATTATTAAGAAAACTAAAATTACGTGGAATATTTAAGGACATGTACCTCAAAAAATAATTATGAGAAAAATATGATTAATAGGTTAGGTATGTAGAGTAAGAAGTTTAGTCGGAAAGTGGGTGGTTAGGTCCATTGGGTATAGTCGTAGGATGGTTGGATGGATCTAAAGGCTCTACCCATCTGGCTATGGGCGGCGTACTTGCAACACTGGAAAGTCTACCCTCCTACTAGGGTTGGCGTACTGGCATTACTAAAAGGCCTACTCTCTGACTATGGTTGACGTACTTGCAACACTAGAAGGTCTACCCTTCAACTAGGGTTGGCGTACTGGCATTACTATAAGGTCTACCCTGCGACTAGGGTTGGCGTACTGGCATCACTAGAAGGTCTACCCTCCGACTAGGGTTGGCGTACTGGCATCACTAGTTCATGTTTTTTAGCTCTGCGTGAAATTAATCATTTTTTTAATGAAATCTTAAAAATTCCGTTATGTATGAAAAATATGCATTTTCAACATTCTTTTGTTTGTACAAAACCATAAAATTATTTTGTACTCAAAGCGTAACCAGCCCACTCCTAAACGTACAGTGGTAGTGACCCACCCACCCACCTCTAAACGTACAGAGCTAGTGAAATAAATGTATGATAAATAAATGTAAAGGCCCACACAGTTTTTCTTATTATCATTTAAGCACTATTTTACCTGGCAAAAACCTTAGTTTTAATCTAAAACATTTTACTGTAGAAGACGTATATTTGGCAACTAATAAACTTAGCAATAGTATATTGGAGAGATAGAACATCAGCAAACACCCTAGAAGACAAGTTCACTTACACCAGAGTAGTAGTAACATACACAAAAGAAACACATAATCACACAAATTTTCAGTGCCCACCCGCCCACCCATACACATACAGTGTATTAACCCACCCAACCATACACGTACGGTAGCATTAACCGACCCACCCACCCATACACATACAGTGGTATTAACCCACCAGCCCACCCATACAACCCCTCGTACTAGGGTTGGCGTACTGGCATCACTAAAAGGCATACCCTCCGACTAGGATTGGCGTACTTACAGCACTAGAATGCAAGTCCTTTACGCTAGGGTTGGCGTATTTGCAACATTATAAGGTCCACCCCCCGACCAAGGTTGGCGTACTTGCCACAAGAAGGCCTACTATTCTTGAAAATTAACACAAATATAACCTGAAATAGAACAGAACATTTTAAAAACTGGTTCCAAAATGTAAGCATCTTAAAATTAAATTTTATTTGTGGTTTTTGCAGTAAATATATATTCTTAACTAATTATTTTTTTTTTTATTTTCCTTAAATTAATTTAATTGATAATTTAGCCGTGATACAATACAAAGTTTATTCTAAGTACATAGTTTTTTAAGTATTTAAGAGAGCTGTAACCTACTTAATCTCTCATCTAAAAGCCAAAAAGTCCGCAATTGTTGCTACAGTTCAATCATTAAATCTACGTTTACGAAATGCTCTGTGGTCAGGGCACTTTCTCTCCACACAACCAGTTATCAGTGGTTTCCACATAGTTCAACTGTAATCCCATCACTTATGTTAGTGCTAAACATTTACAACTATCTACGTCTTTATGACTAATGGTTTTATTTTTATTGCCTAGTTAGTTTTATAAAAAACAATCAGTACATTGTTTATATTGTAAATATTATAGATTGTATCTTGACGCGGTTATCACCGCAAAATTTAGAATCTAGTTAAATTTATTTAAACTACAGTAATTAGGAAAAGAAATAATTATCTTATAAAAGTTGTTTTTATTTTGATAAATTAACGTGTTCATAATCATCTTTAAGTTATGCTTATATATTAGAATGTATTACTAATAATTATACCAATAATTTTTATTTATTTTAAAATTTTTCAGTAATTTCAAGATGCATGTCAAGTTGTCCTAAAAGATTTACCCAGTAGAACCACAGAGAAAGAGATACAGAGATTGATTTCTTGTGGCCGCAGCGATCCCCTCAGTGGCAATTAGTAGTATACAGCTGTAGTAATAATTACTACGTTAATCCTTGAGGATTTGGGAGTGATAGAGGAGGAACTGACAAGGTGCTGGTTCTGCCATCACACGGCAAACTGGTGAACTAACTACTCGACGCATATTTAGCTCACTATTGAATACAAACTCTGTTTTCTTCTTCCATTTGGTAGAATTAAGCTGTAATTAATTTCGTAATTTTTAAACCCATTTACTTATATATTTGAACTTATAAAAATACTTATAATTGAACATGATTATGGGCATCGCTAATAATTTTGCTACTGACGATTTAATTTTTGTTAATTTTCCAATAATTCTAAAATCAAGTTCAAGATAACCTGTAGAACTTAGCTGTTATAAATTTTATAATTTTAAATCCAGTAACATCAGGAATACCACTATAATACTTAAAAAGCGGTCGTGTTACACAGTTTTCTGCAGAATACCACTTTAATACTTGAAAGGCGGTCGTGTTAAACAGTGTTCTGCAGAATACCACTATAATACTTGAAAGGCGGTCGTGTTACACAGTTTTCTGCAGAATACCACTATAATACTTGAAAGGCGGTCGTGTTACACAGTTTTCTGCAGAATACCACTTTAATACTTGAAAGGCGGTCGTGTTAAACAGTTTTCTGCAGAATACCACTATAATACTTGAAAGGCGGTCGTGTTAAACAGTTTTCTGCAGAATACCACTATAATACTTGAAAGGCGGTCGTGTTACACAGTTTTCTGCAGAATACCACCATATTATTTGAAAGGCGGTCGTTTTACACAGTTTTCTGCAGAATACCACCATAATACTTGAAAGGCGGTCGTGTTACACAGTTTTCTGCAGAATACCACCATAATACTTGAAAGGCGGTCGTTTTACACAGTTTTCTGCAGAATACCACTATAATACTTGAAAGGTGGTCGTTTTACACAGTTTTCTGCAGAATACCACCATAATACTTGAAAGGTGGTCGTTTTACACAGTTTTCTGCAGAATACCACCATAATACTTGAAAGGTGGTCGTTTTACACAGTTTTCTGCAGAATACCACCATAATACTTGAAAGGCGGTCGTTTTACACAGTTTTCTGCAGAATACCACTATAATACTTGAAAGGCGGTCGTCTTACACAGTTTTCTGCAGAATACCACTATAATACTTGAAAGGCGGTCGTCTTACACAGTTTTCTGCAGAATACCACTATAATACTTGAAAGGCGGTCGTGTTACACAGTTTTCTGCAGAATACCACTATAATACTTGAAAGGCGGTCGTATTACACAGTTTTCTGCAGAATACCACTATAATACTTGAAAGGCGGTCGTTTTACACAGTTTTCTGCAGTAACAACTTAAAACCGTTTTGTAACACTATTAGAATGTTTATAAGTACACAGTAAATTCTGGTATATGTTTTAATTTATGGTAAAATGCTTTACTCACATTTATAGAGGGGGAACAAAAAGTATTTTAAAAAAGTATAATGGTGTTAAATAGTACTTTCATGCGTAAGCAAACCATTTCTAGTCTTTTAGTGTTTTTGTGAGTTTTGTTATGGGTTTTCTACGACAGTATTATATATGCTTTTACAACACAGTTCACATACAAATTATTACTTTAGTTGATATATTTTTTAATATTATTTGAAATGTTGTACTCAGGACTAAAAATACGTGACTCCACATGAAAGTGCTAAATATTGGGTTTTAGGAAATAAAATTAAAAATTTAATATTATATGTAATCCTACAATTTAGCTTACGGTGCTTAAAAATTCTTGTAGGACGCCAGCACAACCTTGCTGTCACATGTATGGAAAATAGCCAACACATTTATAGACTGAACAGACATAACATTTATGATTTGTGTAATAAATGTTATTCATATTTAGTATTCCTGTTGTTTATAATTTGTGAACTCTAACCAACCATTGTTCTTGTAACAAGTCAGTTGTATTTGTTGTCCACATTTCCTTGTTTGAACGTATTGAAAAAATTACGTTCAGTCATAAAAAATAGTTTGTAATCAAAATTGTTTTTATTTACTTAAATATTATTGAATTCTCATATGTAATTATGACACTAAAAAAAGTACTTATCTAATATTTTTGGAGCTTATGTCACAATCTAAATCTATAATATTTTTTAACATGACTGACATAAACGAAAGCAAAAGAAGTCAAGATCAGTGTTCGTCTCGCACTGAAGATGCTGACTGTAATGTTTCCGAAACGTCTGCAATGTTTGAATAAAATGTACATAGCCCAGTGATGCAGTCGAACCCCGTAGAACAAGAGTTATTAGTAATAGTGGAACCATGTTCATAAAGAACTCAAAAGATATTATTTTTTTAAGTTTAACATGATAAAGTTCATTATGTAGCATGTAATTTTAAAGATCTTTTAATTAAAACTTGTTTTTTATCTAAAGTTTATAAAACTTTCGCATTTAATGTAAGTTGTCTAGGGGAATGAACTTTATATCAGACTTAACTGTAAGCCAAATATAACACCAATAAAAATACTAATGATCGGACTAAAATCCAAATTTTAACGATAACGTAGCAAGTGATTTTCAGTTTTTTTCACTAACAATGCTAAATCCACCACCATCATCATCATCACTGTTTTGTTTTCTCCTAAAAACATGAACTGTTAAATTATTTATTGGTTGAAATTTACTTTTATACAACAAATTAACAAATCTACGGTATTTTTATTATATTTTTTAAAAACTACACTAAATCAACTTAAGTACAAAATTGTTTTATAACCCCTCTAGTTTTTTTCTGTAAACAAACGTATTATCTAACTACCTTTATTATTTTTATTATTTAGAATACCTTATGTTCGTAACTTTCATTATTTGTACAAACCAGTAATTTTGGAAATGCTTGGTGAACATGCCTAAAAATATGTTACTAATATGTTACAATTTCATACCTTATTTTTTATGTGGCTTCAATATTGAGGTGAAGTAAGTTCAAGAATGAAAAAACAGTTCAAACGAAAATAAATTAAAAGTAAACATTTTTATATTTTAAGAATTAACTAACTACTTAAAGTGAAGTATCACAAGACGTATTTTTTTTATTTTTCTATCCCATTAAGTTTTGGAAACGGCTTGTTTAGTCTTTTTTTACAATTCAACACCGTAACATTTATATCGAGTAACTTACGTTACAAAACTGTTGCTTGTTACTCTAACTCCAAGAGTATTGAAGACTAAATTACAAAGCACAAACAACGATAAATATTTACACGTGAAATTACGTCTTTTCCACCCTTTTAAGAAATTAGGTTATGTTTAAGAGTTCTATACCACTGTGTCGGGTCTCTAAAGGTTTTAATTAACTTGGAATTTAATTGCCTGTTTGCCGGCCTGTGTTTCGTTAGTTTTAACACCCGTATAATAACCGCGTGCTCCTGGAAGTGTTTGGGCCAAACTGTTTGTTTGCCAGACAAACAGTGAGGCAAGGTGTCGGAGTGTTTGCCATGGTTATCACGGATGCCGACTTGAGGGCTCCCGGCAGCAGCCTCTGCTTTGCCCTGGAAGTAATGTTTGCTTTCACCGGTTACCTTAGTACATTCTGAGAGGTTCTTCTGTAGGAAGTTCGCAAACAGTGCCTCCTTCTGTTCCTTTACTTAACTCTTAATGCCTTAAGTTTACTGAACTTACGAGCTTATAAAAGTACATTATATTTCGAAATTAAAATGTTTTTGAAAAGTCGTCCCCCATAGCGTAATGCAACCCAGCTATTGGGGCCAAAATGTTCTAGAAATTGTAGGCGATAGGTTCTTCCTACGTCCTCTCAATACCGACATGGGGTCTTCTCAATAATTGCCATCGGTGCGAACACTACTATAAAGTCTGGGGGTACCGTTTTGAATAGTGGGGAGCCTAATGTTATTTTAGGAAGAAAACCGAGTATCATGTTATCAGTTAGCTGAAAATTACACAAAAAATACGAGGTTCGGATTCCACGTAAAGATGTAGGTACGTTATTTTCCCTGGCTACTGAGCTATCAATAAATCAAACTCAGTTTGTAATCAGACCACACAGGTCACCCCTACTCACCCTACATTCATGTAATTTTTCATATTCACCTTAAATACCACAAGCTGTTTATTAATTGTCTTCCCAAATCTGAATAGCTTGTTTTTTATGTTTAAAATAACGCAATAAATGAATTGTTGATCCTTACTTAGGCTATTTATTGACTTCCATGGACACCAGTACATTGATCTTCACATTTAGGAGTCACTTCTAAGATCTCTAAGGCAAATTTTTCTCATTGTTCTTACCAAAAAGAACGAACAAAAATATGTACTTAAATCTTATTGCCTAGCAGTAGGGCTATGTAAAAAGTTATTAATCGTTGTCTCTCTGTCAAATATGCATTAAGAAGTTTTATAAATACAAAATGAAAGTTTTACGTAACTCCAAGTTGGTTACGTAATAGCTACTATCCGAGTTACAACTATAAATGGTAGTAAATTCCCAGTAAACTACCAATTGTGTTGCAAATATTATGATGCTGTTTCACGTGTACTAAACAAACTTGTTTCTGTTACAGAGGAACGACAACTTGGACCTTTCCTGCTCCGTGTCTCAAGGCATTCATAACAGTTACGGCATGACCGACCAGGTGAGGACTGTAACTGATACTTGAATACCTAATATCTGGCACGTCATGACCGGTCAGGTGCGGACTGTAACTGATACTTGAATACCTATTACTACTGTAACTAATAATTGAACATCTAATATCTGCACGTCATGACCGACCAGGTGAGGACTGTAACTGATACTTGAATACCTATTACTACTGTAACTAATAATTGAACATCTAATATCTGCACGTCATGACCGACCAGGTGAGGACTGTAACTCATACTTGAATACCTAATATCTGGCACGTCATGACCGGTCAGGTGAGGACTGTAACTGATACTTGAATACCTATTACTACTGTAACTAATAATTGAACATCTAATATCTGCACGTCATGACCGACCAGGTGAGGACTGTAACTGATACTTGAATACCTAATATCTGGCACGTCATGACCGGTCAGGTGAGGACTGTAACTGATACTTGAATACCTATTATTACTGTAACTAATATCTGCACGTCATAACCGGCCAGGTGAGAACTGTAAATGATACTTTAATACCTAATACTACTGTAATTAATAATTGAACACCTAATATCTGCACGTCATAACCGACCAGGTGAGGACTGTAACTCATACTTGAATACCTATTATTACTGTAACTAATAACTAAACACCTAATATCTGCACGTCATAACCGACCAAGTGAGGACTGTAACTGATACTTTAATACCTAATACTACTGTAACTAATAACTAAACACCTAATATCTGCACGTCATGACCGACCAGGTGAGGACTGTAACTGATACTTTAATACCTAATACTACTGTAACTAATAATTGAACACCTAATATCTGCACGTCATAACCGGCCAGGTGAGAACTGTAACTGATACTTTAATACCTAATACTACTGTAACTAATAATTGAACACCTAATATCTGCACGTCATAACCGGCCAGGTGAGAACTGTAACTGATACTTTAATACCTAATACTACTGTAACTAATAACTAAACACCTAATATCTGCACGTCATGACCGACCAGGTGAGGACTGTAACTGATACTTTAATACCTAATACTACTGTAACTAATAATTGAACATCTAATATCTGCACGTCATAACCGGCCAGGTGAGAACTGTAACTGATACTTTAATACCTAATACTACTGTAACTAATAACTAAACACCTAATATCTGCACGTCATAACCGACCAGGTGAGGACTGTAACTCATACTTGAATACCTATTATTACTGTAACTAATAACTAAACACCTAATATCTGCACGTCATAACCGACCAAGTGAGGACTGTAACTGATACTTTAATACCTAATACTACTGTAACTAATAATTGAACACCTAATATCTGCACGTCATAACCGACCAGGTGAGGACTGTAACTCATACTTGAATACCTATTATTACTGTAACTAATAACTAAACACCTAATATCTGCACGTCATAACCGACCAAGTGAGGACTGTAACTGATACTTTAATACCTAATACTACTGTAACTAATAACTAAACACCTAATATCTGCACGTCATGACCGACCAGGTGAGGACTGTAACTGATACTTTAATACCTAATACTACTGTAACTAATAATTGAACACCTAAAATCTGGCACGTCATGATCGACCAATTGAGATATGTATATAATACTTCAATATCTTGTTTTTATATTTGTATGCCTATTAATTGAATATATAATAGAACCTTTTCCGTTAATTCACTACCACTACTTTTTCGTTACTTCACTGCCACTACTTTTTTTATCGCAATTAAATTAAGGTTAGGTTAGATTAGGTTAGGGTGGCTAGTTGATCACATACTCATAAACCCAATTATTGACTTACAGCCGAATGCGCTCTCCGTGTGTAAGTTCTTGAAAAACGATAAGATAAGGCCAGTGATATCGGATTCCAAGCGGATAAGGAATTCCACAGTGGACTTAAAAATGATTGGGGAAAAGTTTTTAGAGCAATAAAATATTTATTAAGTGGTTTGAATTAACGGAAACAAAAAAGTAGTGGTAATGAGTTAACGGAAAAGATCCACACATTTTTAGTGCCTATGTCTATAAATTGAATACATAATATATAAAATCCTATGATTAGTTGGGTGAGAAATGTGCATAAAACTTGAATACATATTATTTGTATACCTAATCTTGTATACCTATTACTTAAAAACCTTAATCCTGCATATATAATACATACATAGGTAATATCTGACAAAGCGTGACAGACCAAATCAGAACTATATCTAATATTTAAATTTTTAATAATTTCTGGTAACCAGTGAATATTGTACGTAATACTTGAGTTCATAGTACTTCAATACCTAAAGCTTGAATACCCTAAAGTTTTTAAAACTATAAAACCCTAAGCGATTTTCTTGCAATACAAACTTTGCAACATATCAAAATTACGTTACATTTGAATTAGTATAAAATTAACATTTTAGAAAGAGAAATACTAAGCAAAGTTCGATATTTTTACAGGACTACATTTTTGGTTTTATGTTTTAGTTTTATAGCCTACTACATGCATAGTTTTTGTAATAAAGTGAAACATGTACACGTAAAATGAAAATGATCACACTATCAATGTTTTTACTGTATCTAGAATGGAATATTTATCTACAGTTCCACTTCATATAATAACAAAATTTGACAGACTCTAGTATCAGAGCATTGACCTGATGTAAAAATTGAGTTGTCGAATGCAGTATCGTAAAGTTTTTATTTCTTCCACTTTTTGCATCAGTGCACTGTAAGAGTAACTCAAAGTTTATGTCATTTTCTATCAATTATTCGTCCGTATATTTGGATTAAACTTTTATATTGTCCAGTTTTCGCCAAAAATAGTCTTTTTCATATATTTAAAATATTAAGTAAATTAATAAGAAGATATTTAACAGAAAAAATCTGTATTTTAGAAAAACGTTTTACATAAACAAAACAAAAAATAATGTTCGATTTCATAAACAAATAATGCATGATTTGCAGGCATAATTAATAACATATGTGACAGTCTTTAAAACGTTGTAGATATAACAATATTATTAATAAATAAAAATCACCATTTTTGTGCAAATAAAAGATTAATGTCTATATCCTTGTAATTTATAATTTTTACATAATTTTAAAATGTTTAGTATGATGTGTGAAAATAGTAATACAATCCATAAAAGAGACAAATAGTTGTTATCTCTGCGATTGGATAGTTAAACAGTAATACATAACAAAATATTTATAATACTTCAATATAAAACTTTTCTAAGTTCTCAAAAGCTAAAAGAAATTGATGTCAAATAAAAGTCTTTAATTTAAACCAATAATTGCTGTATAACCTTTAAAGTTCTAAGTGCAAAGAAGTAGTAGCTATTAAAAAAAATTTCAAAATATGCTTTATCTATAATGAAACTTTCAATGTGATTAGTAATAATCATATTAATTAATATAATTTACAATGTACATACTGAATATAATAAAGTATATGTATCTCAAACCAATATTAGTCTACTTGTATTTGTTTAGTTTTAATGCAATGTAATTAATTGTATTTTGTTTATATTTAATGCAATTTTAGTAATTAATTATAAAGCTAATGTATGAATAATTTTTAAGAAGTAGTAGTATTATCTAAAAAATAATAACTGATAGTAGCGATAATTTCAAATAGAAATATTAATTCCCAAATATAACTACTATTTCCTAAAGATTTCTTACAAAATGAACAATAATTATAAATTGAGTTTTAGCCGATGAATTTAAACTTGAAATCTCGTTACACTATGCAGCAAGATTATGACTTAAACCTATTTTGTACTAGTAAACATTTATGTAATATGTTCTTTTATTTATAATCTTCTTGCCGTAATTGTAATAATGATATATTTGTTTAATACCAATTACAAAATAATGTCATAAAACATGAGTTTTTTTAAGCTAGTTAATAACATTGTTGGAAATAACAAAACACGTTTCTAATAAATCAACAATTCGTACTTATTTGAACAAAAAGGTTATATTAATTTTGAATTTGTTGAGAAAATTTCATAAAATACGAAATTCTAAAATTAATTGTATAATACTCCCTACTTATTAAAAGACCGTTCAAATTATTTATTTATTTATAAATATGTGTTTTATTATTTTCAACAGTGTTATAACGGCCTAACAAAATACAACAACGACACTTCTATTTCAACGCTGTACAGTAGTGTGACAACAGCGCTCCAAGTGGCCAGCCGACATAACTACACTGCATTACCGTTTTATTGCATTGTGTCTAGGAAAATAAATGGTTCCAAAGAATTGGCACAAACTTTCCCCCACATTAAACACTCAACAATCAAAACTTTGAAAATTACCAGTTTGATTCCTAAATAAGTTTTTTTGCCTTAACTTAAAAATTAGTCAAGTTAGAGACATATGATTTTTACTAAAATATTTTAAATTATAATTTACATCTTTCCTGAAAATGTAATCAAAATCGTTAGAGCTGTTTTTGAGAAAATTCCATTTATGTATATTTTTCCGATAAAAATAAAAAGAAACTAAAATTTCAACAAAGTGAAAAACGGTCTGGAGATATTGGCTGAATATACCTACATATCAAATATCATAAAAATTGATTCATCCGTTTGGTCTCCAGTGAACTGCATATACACATACGGACTGCAAACAAATTTTTTTTCTGTTATGGGCAGAAAAAACACTGTTTTGGATTTAGGGAACTCTAAAATGTATTTTTAGTCCAACTTGGGGAAAAATGTATTTCGATGATAACAATACTTTCTTTATGTTAATGTACATGGGAGAAAGTAAAAGTGGAATGATAGCAATAGAAACATTGTTTTGACAGATTAATAACCATCAGTCATTTGTAATTTACTAAATTACAGCAGTAGATGCTGCTGGCTGGCCGCTTGGATCGCTAGCGTCGTACTTGTTGCTATTATCTAACTGAATGTCTTGATTGTATATTGTTAGACTGACGTTATTGGTGAATTTTCTATAGAGTTCATTCTGTTTAATGCAGCTCAAAAATGACTTGAATGTCGAAACATTTTTTGTTTGTATTTTATTTAAAGTATACTTTTCCAAGTGTACTATATTTATAATGATTTTTATAACAGTATGAAAGGAGCCTCTTCTTGATATTACTATAACAAAATCTAGCTTTATTTATTTAAGATCAAATGTTTCTTTCATATCGATATACAGTCAGCCTGTTATTAATAGAATAGCGTCAAGTTCAGTCTAACACAATTTGTTATTATTTCTTCTATCATTTTTAAGGTACCAGCTTTAAATAACGCGTGCATATATTACACACAGTTTATGGATTAAGAAATAAATCAAGAAATGTGTGTTATGAATATTGTAAAGATACCATTACATTGCCAGAGGCATGTTCAGCTGCACATTCGGAATATGAATATTACATTGATTTACCGCCAGATGTATTCTACAAATATTCATTTCTGTAGCAGCTCCGGCACAGGTAAAATATTAAACCGGTGCTCACTGCCTCTCTTGTGTGTTGCTGTTACCATTCCATAACTAAACTTTGTATCGTTGCAAAACAGCTGAGTCGTTGTAAGTGATTTGTTTTTATGAAAGACGATCGTTAAGTGATGATAAATTTTGTGTAGTGCGCATTACGTGTAATAAATGTCTTGTGTGAATACTTTATCGTAGTAGCGTTCAAAAACACGGTTTACTGATTTATTACTGATAATTTTGTAAAGTAGCTGTTTTTATTACTGAGTTTGATTTCTGTTATGAACTCAGCCTTCTATTTTTGATAGGGTTCCAGTTAAAGTTATCATCATTATTGTTATTATCATCATCACATTATCTTCTGACGTTAAAAAAAATGTTTCGTATGTTTTAAGAATATAACTTCAGCATTTGAATTAATTTTATATTTTCTTCGTTATTATAAAATTTTACAGCTTTATTTGTCTGGACTTTTATCAAGTACACATTTTTACAAGTGTAATTATTTTTTTCTTAAGACGTCCCAAAAAACTTAGTTTTTATTAAAATCGACACCCTCTAAAATGCAATGAAATCCGTCGATTTCTAAAATGTATGATTTTCAAATGGGCATGGATAATTTACGCAATTTACTATGAAAACGAGGAGACTGTCTGGTCATATGGGTTGCTTGATGCCAGTTTTCCCGTCTTGTGAAGTTAGTACTAGTTCTGTCTCCACAGGTAGCGCCACCGATCTCCCTCTCTATTTATGGTTATTCCTCTCTCCAGCACACGCTGAAGTAACCAATAACTGAGCTAATAGTACGCCAAACCGTCGTTCTTTGCGTTCATTTGAGAACATTCTTCGTTAGATAGCAGCAAAGATGTGCGTCTATATTAAATGCATTGCTTTTATCTCATTGTTTCTCTTGTTGCAAACTTTAAATTTTTAACTAACTATCCAAACAAAGTATAATATTAACTTCTACTTTTTGTTTCTATTTTTAGTTTATATTATTGAACCATAACTTTAAACAAATATTTCTGACTTTCAATGGTCTGGAATTTTTTTATGGTTTCTCTCATTATTTTAGTGTTTATCTGTATTCGAGTTTCCAATCAATATGCTTCACATATATTTCACTTTTACAGTATTCTTTTGAGCTAACTATAAAAAACTACTTGAAATAACTCACTGCAATGTTGAAACAAACAGACTGAAAGGATAATTAAATTAACTATTTCATAAATAAGAAATATAGAGATTCCATCCAATTTTAATAATTTTTTATCTAGCCAACATTAATCTCACAAACACAAATCCATAGGCTCACGAAAACGTATTGCCAAAATACCGATACAAAAATTTGAAAAAGAAAACAGTTTTACATCGAAAACTGTGTATATTACAGTTATATTATGTCGTTTTTTTTCTTCAGAACACGAATATAACATAAAATTCTTCATGAAACGAATAATACCTTACATATTCAACAGAAAAGTAGTTAGATCAAGTTAATTTAGGTTATGTTATTTAGTATATTATGTTGACCATGAACATTAATGGCCTAATCCCTACCATGACTAATTAACCTAACCTAACTTTAACCCAACCCAACCTAACCTAACCTAATCTAGCCTAACCTAACATAACATAACATAACCTAACTTAACCTGTTTTGTTAATATCTCTTTGTTGATTTGTAGTAGGAAGAACTGGATGTCATATTCATGCTTAGGAGGGAGAGCCTAATTATATTAATTTTATATACATAGTTTTGTGGTTTAACAATGTTTTTGTATTTTTTTTTAATTGTTTTGATACAAATCGGTATTCCCGCCGAACATTTTCAATGGATTTGTGTTCTTGGGGTTAATTCTAACTAGTTAAAAACTCGGTTGGGCTCCTCCTATATTCCAAATTTACCATCTATTCCTATTACAAATCACCAAATCAGTTGCCAAAATATCTTCGACTCAAACTCACCCCCTCCTCTCTTGCCAGGGTTGCCACTATGCGAGAACGCTGTGAAACTTGGTTGCGATTCTCTATGGCCTCATAAACTGGCTTAACGTCGTTATTTATGGCATAAATTCATCACAGACTCACATTTAATGCACTTTTATGTCTCGGCCGTTAAATGTGGAACCTCCCAGAATTACGACTTGCAAATAATGATGTTGATCAAAGTTTATTCCCATCACCTGTACGGAGGAAAGTCTGACTTAAGGTTACTGACTTATATCTTGAGTTAATGATGTTCCAAGACACTTCGTATCCTAAAAGATAAAGAATTTTTTAGTCGGTACATGTTGATATTCATTCGTTAAAACATTCGCATTCAAAGCATATGAGATATAAACCAATGCATGTATCCATATCAATTTGCTTCATAGACCGACCTTAGATTACTATTATTTTCTTGGTGGCCCAACAACCCTTCCATTAGATGGAGACACTTGGTGTCCCACTCACTCTCCCATCGCTAATGACACTTTATAGCCCGCTTACACTCCCATCTATCCCTACTCCTACAATTCAATATTCTTGGTGGCTACCTACCCTCCCATTTTAGGAACTTACATTGGTGCACAACCCAAAACTTCTGGTGGACCACCCTCCCTCCACAGGGTTACGAAACTTGAAGGACCACAAACCCTCTCATTGGTCACTAATTTTGGTGGACCACCCACCATCCACAGGGCCACGCCATTTGGTGGACCATCAGCCCTCCTCTTAGTCACTAGTTTAGGTGGACCGCCCACCCTCCCAGGGTCACACCATTTTGGTGGTCAATTTCCTTCAATCGCGAAACTTTAAATTTGTTCTTCTGCATTAATTATATATATAAAAAAACTGCAACAAGTATAGTTTTCCATTTCACAAACTCACATATTCCTGGTTACAAATATCAAAATAAAAACAAATTCATTTACAGTTCGATTTATCTTGATTTACGTTTCATATATCATTTTTTATCGCTTAATACGAGATTAACCTTTTCCCAACGCTGCACAAACACAAAAGCACTGATATAAAAAGGATTAAATAGCTTTTTTATGCAAACCCAACAAATTTACTCCCAAGCCAACAAACATGAAAACTCTTTCTCTGAAATTAAAATGGGGGTTCTTCTGGCACGAATGTAAATTAAAATATTTCACCCAAACAAACAATAAATATGCTCTCTCACAAGCTTTCATATTTAATGCATACTTTGAAGTATTTTGTCAAGCATCAATTCACAAATTAAACGCCACAGCGATATACGGTTGTAATAATACATTAAATAATGAAAGGCCGGATCAAAGGGCGGGTGGAGCGGGTCGTACTTTGATGATTACAATCGACGTTGAAAGGGTTAATCTCCACCCCAATTGTTTTACGTCCTGCTTACTTCAGTTTTTACAGTTTTATGTGCAGTTTTACAGTCGGATGATATAAAACGAAATAGTGGGCTGATTTGTTTGCTCTAGGTCCGGCTGGTGTTTTATTAATTGTTGCAATTACCACAGCAATAATTGGTATTTCATGACCAATACTGTATATAAATACTGGGAAAACATTCTTTATTAGTTGAAATATAAATTGTAAACTTTTTAGATCTTAATCTAAAAAGTTTCGTACCTACGTTTTGGAACATTGTTTAGTCATTTCACACCAAACTCACAGAATTCGGGTCAATATTCTTTATGGAAGCCTATACCTTGTGATACATCACTGTAAAGGTCATAGTGAACTCAATTGAATGCTACAAACCGCATCTCAAAGGAATCACTCATCATAAAATAGAGCACTTCGAGAATTTAAAAAATTGGCGAAGATAAACAATTTCATTTTAACTTAATTATCAAATTGAAGAAGGAGGACAGTTCAAACAATTACTTTGTCACCAAATAGTGTTAAAAGGTTAGTGTTAAGCCTTTTCTAATATCATACACTATTTTTTAAATTTTATAAAAGTTAATACAATAAACAATTATTTACACGCTTTTACTGTAGTAAAAATGTACTAATAAAACCAGCTAAAAATAAAAAAGTTGTTTGTATAAATTAAAAATGTTTACTGTATCAATGTTAGGAAATTTACTGTAAAACATTACTGTTTTTTTATTTTTTTTTTTACTCGCCAGTTCATATAGGCCTACAGGCCTGAGCGTGAATTTTATTCAACGAGTGAAGTACCGACCGTAGGCTCAGTGGAGATTCGTACCTTGGAACACGCCCTCCGCAGTCCGAAGCCTGAGAGCCACTGAGAGCCATTACGCCGGCATATTTTTACTGTTGCAAGAACCAAGTTATAATCAAATTGTTTAACATCACCAACTGTCAATACTCAAAGTACTATATTTTCTGTTAGAGTGATTCCTTAGAGATGGGGTTTGTGGCATTCAATTCAGTTAACTAACACTTTTAAAGTGATGTATCACAAGGTATAGGCTTCCATAAAGAATAATGACGATACCTTCCACAGGACGTTCCTCGTTACAATGACATGACTAAACATTGTTCAGAAAGGTAGGTCCCCAATTCCTATCACAAATGTAAAAAGTTTCGAATTTATATTTCGATTAATAAAGCATATATTTGGATGTTACCAGACCTAATAGACACCCTGTATAAGACTTGTTATTAGTCCAAGTGTTGGGAGGAGCTCGTGTGGGGTTAATTAATGCAATTACTATCATTGGGGTTAATTGTGTGGCTGATGCGTTAATCCACATGCATCAAGTGCCGTGTGTTTTTCTCAGCAGATACGTATATTCCTTATTGAATGATGCTCAGCCATGTGGGTCAATGTACAACCTTCACTAGTGGGTCCTTGTGCAGTAGCCCATCCCTACAACTACAATAACATTGTGGTCCTCGTCATAATTTATTAATTTATTTGTATTTGGCCAAAACAACGAAATATAATTTCAGTCCCAGTCTCAAGGAAGATATACTTAAGATCCACCCATCCCTGAACACCATTTAAACTGCTTTTCAATTCTTCTGTATACTCTTGCAAAAACACTTTTTCACGTTTGATAGTCGAAAGAGTATAAATTCTGTACCAGGAGACACCCCTGCACGCATCGTTGCCACTCGCTGTGTTCGTATAACCCCTGGTATCATCCTTGGTATAATGCCTGTTGATACTAAGTTTAACAGTTAAAATTAAAAGTTATTAACGTTTGATAAATATCTTTATTTATTCACATTTTAACAGCTTTTATTTTCGATTAATTTAAATCTCTCTCCATGTTATTCTTATCGCCGAAAAAAATTCTTTAAGAGCTACTGGCGTCCTTTGGAGTAAAAAAGTCCGAAGATTCTAAACTTTATCAATGAAGAAACATCGATAAGGTGCAAAAAGAGATAGGGAAATATACTTCCAATAGCAGACGAAGCTACCTTAGCGCGGCTACCGATACGCAGCGCTAGCTGAGATTTTATACCATGTGCCCTCTCCCAATCCAAACCCCTTCTCTTCCTTTTTCTTTCTCTCTCATTCTCATGTAAATTTAAAATCATCCCTCTCTCCAGTCGGCCTCGCTGCCCTCTTTATCATTCACTGTCTCACTGTCGCCGCGCAACAAGCCCTAACCTAGCGGCGGCTGCGCCAAGATAGCAAATTTAGAAAAAAGTATTCCAGCTTTTTAACATTGGCTTTTCCTTTTTTATTCATTTACTTTATGTAAAATTGTTGGCAGCTAAAACACTAATATTGGTCGGAGAATAAGGGAGAAGTAACGTTTACAAGACACGGCTTCCTAGTATCAAACCCACCCAAACAGTTACCGTAGTCTAGTTTCGATGTGTGAGCCGCCACCGTCAAAACCCCTTTAACTACCGTAAAACTACCGTTAACCGAGAGAGGGAACCGCTAAACCACGTTAAATAGTTGTAACTGCTCTCCGCTGATTTAACTGTCTTGTTAACGCGCACTGTAACTCTTACTTAATTGTTTTATGGCTTATAATTCTTCGTTAACTCTATAACCACGAGTCCTTGGTTAAAGATCACTTTCACTTCAAGTACCACAACTAATTATGTACATTTCGGCAATAACTATAATGTAATTAAAGTACCCAGAGACGGATTTAGCATTTTGGCGCCCCGAGGCCAAATAATTTTCCCGCCCCCTAGTATGGTTAAAGTTACTTTCCTAAAAACCTTTATTAAATAATTTTATCAGGCCTTTATTTTGATTGCTTTAACACTACTCCACGATGGAATTTTTTACTAGCAAATTTTTGAGGAATTAACATGGTTTTGAGCTTAAAAAAATACCGTTAATGTATTACTAAGCTTGGTTAATAACTTTGGTTTTGTTCAATTTAGTCATTTGGGCAAATAAATAAAAAAAATCTGTAATACATTTAAAATAAGTTTGATCTTAGAAACACAGCTTACATGAAGTATTTTGATAACGTTACATAAAAACTGTGTTTTATAGTAAAACTAGATATTTTGTATGTAAAAATAGTAAATTGTACTAGTATCAAAAATGACATCTTCCCGTTCGATTAGGATACCAAACGTGGAAAAAGGGGTATAGTTCAAACTATTCCAACGGTCTAATATGTAAAAAACGTAAACCACGTATGTAGCAAGCTCGACTTGAGGTGGAATACTTCGAAGCACAAAGGTTCGAGTTTCAGTAAAACTCAGCTGGGTATTCATCACTCCACAGGAAACCATTATTAGTCAAAGATTTGTTTGTTTGTATTGAATATTGAAGGGAAATCCGGACAAACGTCTTTTATATTGATAGTGAGGGACGATCGATAAACGTTCCGTTCCGCGGAGGAATTCGAGGTTATGTTAGCACAGAGAGAATGAATCGAAATAATGAGGACAGCCAGAGCCACGATGAATCACGGAGCAATCTGTAGTTATTTCACTTATTTGGCGTCACTAAGACGGTCATCCTCGTCTATCTATACGAGGAGCATGGGAGTTGCATAGGGCTGGCAGTGGCAATACGATGTGTACTGCTCGACGACATCCCTTCAACCAGTTCTCCCGTGTTTGAGATAAATCTTGTAACGAAGTTGATGCATAATGTTGAAAAATAGTTTAACTTTACCAAAAATTATTTGTTCCAATGAACTTCAATATCAGAATGCTTTATTAGCCTGATTTGTTTAATCAATACAAAAAATATTTTAAGTTATGGCTATTTATTTTTATTTCTAGATACTTTTTTAATTTTTTTTTCTCCCGGACCTATTGGGAAATCCAGCCCTGAAAGTACCTACAAAATAACATATCAAACATAGTTTCAAGATCTTTTCCGTTAATTCACTACCACTACCGCTTGATAAATATTCTATTGCTCTAAAAACTGTTCCCAAATCATTTTTACTTCCACTGTGGTATACCTTATCCGCTAGGAATCCGATGTCGCTAGCCTTATAGCTTTCCAATAACTAAATACGGAGAGCGCATTCAGTGGTAAGTCAATCGTTGGATTTACCAATTTGTGATTAATTTCAGTAGCTACCTAACCTAACATAACCTGACCTAACTTAACCTAACCTAATCTTACCGTAATTGTGATACAAAAAGTAGTGGTAGTGAATTAACGAAAAAGGTTATCATTGGTATTTTTGAAAATGGATCCAAGATGGCCGACTAAACCAGTCCCTTTTCATTGTCCAAATAATTCTTGGTTGTCGATGGTATTGATACACATTTTACCATAAATAAAAAATAACACTTTAAGGGACCAGTTTCCCTCCACCCAAAACGCCAAAACGTGTTTTTTTTATTCTACGATTCGATCCGTAGTAATAATAATCCTATTGTAACAACTGAAGTGTCATTTAATAGGTAAATTCCTGTTCTAGTGGACCATAAGTTCAAAGTTGATGTTTGGAAAGATGTAGTATGTCTATACTTTATTCACAGTTAAATATGTGAAAATTTAAACGTCATTCTTGATGATTTTGCATAAAACCCCATAATATCAACTCATAGTCCTCTAGATTAGGCTTTTTTAATACAATCATACAGTGTTTACTAGAACTGATTATAATAATATACAGTAATTGTACAGTTGAAATAGAGAAGTAAGTTTTTGCTCGCTGACGGTAAAATTACATTGCTACTATAGGTCTGTCTAGGGATTTCGACTTTCCAGCGATGTCTTGGGAGGTTTGGGAAACTACCTTGAGAAAAGATGTTAGTTGCGTATTGCCAGAAACAGATGGAATCATATATTTATTGATAAGACTCCGATCGTCATAATATGAGTGACGAATAAGTGTGATGAGTGAAGATGAAAGAGTGTAGTTGTTACTAAGGTCGACAGTTTCTTAGACAGGACCATTACAGTCTACTTTTATTAACAAGGTCAGTTAAAGATAGCTAGCCACAACTTAGTCTGGAATCCGAACTACGTATTAGTATAATCTTATTTCTCTCCTTTCTAAGCACCACAGAGAAGAAATAAACAGAGGTCACATCCAATAGTGTACTGAATGTGTTTCGAGTGATTTATCCAGTTTGAAATGCGATGGTAGGCCAGCACCTTGTCAGTTCCTACCTTATTCTCTCCCAAATACTCAAGGGTAAAAGTAATAATTATTACAATAGAACTGGAAAGATGTACATTAGTTGTAGGCCTAATATATTTATGACTGCCTCTGAGGCGTTCGCTGCGGTCATAAGAAAGCGTCATCTGTTCCTTATTTATCTGTGACATCACCCGAATCCTGGCAACCCATTTGTACAACCTAGATCTCTAATATCTGGGATTATTATTAATTAATAGGCCTGTTGATTACCTAATTTACCTCTAGAACATTACTTCAATACGTAATCTGCAACAATCGCATTGTTAATTCGCGTATTCCTAACGTAACTCAGTTATTTAGCCAAAATAATAACGTTATTTGAATCCAGTTAACCTCGTGTAACTCAGAGTTGACTGACGTTTTGTAATATGGAGTCGGAAGTTTAGTTCCCTGTTTTGAAACAAGCGGAGGGTCGTTCGCGTTCTGATTTGTTGTTGGGGGAGAAACAAAAATAAAAAGCAGAAATCATAAATTGTCCGGGTCTGATTCAGGGCTAAGCGAAGTGTAGCTGCCTCAGTGTTGTTACTTCGTGTAAACATTGTAATTATACTGTCCTTGATTTGTTTATGATGCGTATATTTTATAGTTATATAAATATAAAGTTAAATGTTTAATAGTTGCAATTTTTGTAATGTTAAGAATATTTAGTTATTTTATGTTTTAGAATAGCTATATTCCTTTTTGGTCAGTTAATAGTAGTTACTATTTTAGATTAGATTGAAGTAGTTTTATTTCGATTCATTAAGTGGTTATTTTTCTCTAAATAAATATTGAACAGTTCGTTATTTTAGTGAAAGATTGTTTTAAGCATTCATTTTTTAGAGATTCCTTTTACTTGCTAATATGATAAATTGAAAATAAAATATTCAACCAGTAATATTTAATTATTTTCAAGGTCTTTTGCCTACATCATCAGTATAAAGACGTTATAGTAAATATCAGATCTTTTCCGTTAATTCAATACCACTACTTTTTTATCGCAATTACGGCTAGGTGGCTACTAAACTAAAGTTGATCACAAACTGGTAATTCCAATTATTAACACTGCTGAACGCGCTCTCCGTGTGTAAGTTCTCAAAAAGCGATAAAATAGGGCTAGCAATGTCGGATTCCTAGCGGATAAGGAATACCACAGTGGACATAAAAATGAGTGGGGAGCAATTTTTAAAGCAATAAAATATTTATCAAACGGTAGTGAATTAAATAATTATAAAAGTGAATTAAAACACAGTGAATATACAGTAAAAATATAAGTTACAATATATTATATTTGGAGTAATGATGTTTTTTTATACAAAGCTATTGGTTTGGATTTATTTATAAAATACCTTTTTACAATAGTAAAAAAAAGTGTTTTGTAATATTATAACTTTATTTTTATCTTACGTCATGAAGTGACAAAATAAGCAGTTTTCGGCAATTTTCAAATGAACTTTTCAAAATGTCACCATTATGAACTAGTACAAAATAGAAAATTGATACTCGATATCAATTAACACGAATGTACTAATTTTGATATTGATACCTTAGAATTATGGAAATATGTAGAAATCACATTTTAAGGACGGTGGACGGAAAACGAATCACGTTATTCTATATTTTATGATTTTAAACGTAGACCTGAAGTTAAATGTATGAGTATAGATACAGTACTATACTGTGTTACTTAAATTATATTTTTTTCAAGTTATGACATAGAGGTTAATTTGTTAGGTTAATATTTTGTTTTGATTAAGTACTCATTTTTGTAGTGACATTTCACAAGCTAAGTTGCTATTCAAATAATTTAATACAGTAATTAATTTATTTTTATGTATATATTATTAATGAAATACCCATTAAAAATAATGCAAAAAAATAAAAATGATATGACATAACTAAATTGTCACAGAGTTAAAATTTGTAAGCTACAATAAATAAATTACACTAACCTCAACAGTATAGCTATAATCAATATTTAACAAATTCATGATAAAAAAAATGGTATTAACCCAATAACAGCACAATCAGGAGCAGTGGTAAATAAAAAATTAGTCATAAATAAAACAGAATACGTAACAACTTTATTTAAATAAATATAATAATAGACATAATGATGTGGACGTGATACAAGTTTATATGCAATATATATATATGATGAATAATACGGTAGTAATAGTAAACTACATAGTATAAAGTATAAAATGATGGTAGGAGAAAAATATGAAGTCAAGAATAGACAAAAGATTAGAATTACAGTAAAAATAAATTAATTGTAGTTGTTTGTTTAGTTAAAAAGATACTAGAAATGTGAATTAAAGGCGAAGACCTCCTTCTTAAATTAGTGTCAAATAATTACGAATAAATAATTATATTTTCGACTAACACATAAAATGTAAAGTCAGTAACAAACATATCTAACAAATGGTTGTTTTTTATTACAACTTTAAAAATTACGAAACTACTAACATATTCAATGGTACATCGATATAAATATATTCTCAGAGATTGTAGTTTTCCTTGTGTTTATTCAAATGGGTCTTTACGAAGACGTGTTCATAATTCCGGAATCTTCCTGCAGCTGTAACAGTAATGTACTGGAGTCCATTACTATGCTAAATGCATCTTAGTTTGTGTCGTTCTCCCCGTTTTACCGACTTGGCTTCAGTTATATTAAATACTTTACTTTGATATAGCTTAATGCACTGTAGTATACTTTAATGTATTCGGTCTTTAAATATTTTAATCGTAGAGTAGATATAATATGTGGGTTTGCTTGACACTGAATTTGCAGTCTTTATTTACTGATAGTTAAGATATGAGTGAGTATGGGTGGCGAATGAGTGTAGTCATTGTTACTAAGGTAGACTGTTACTTAGAAAGAGCCTTTTATTATTTTCAATAGCTATGACAACTAAGGGGTTTACAGCTTAGCTGGAATCCTAACCACATAGGATTGATCTTCTAGTATTAAGGGTGTTCAATCAAAAGTTATTTTTTGAAAAATTGTTCATTAAAAAGTGTTAGTTATCTATTCAAATAAAACTTAAAAATGGTTTAAATTAATCATGTATAAAAACGCCATTACTAAAGTTTTCTACAAATGAGGGAGTTATGTACTTTTCTAAAATTTCCAGAGTGGGGCAGGGGGGGAAATGAGAAAGAGAGAACAGAGGAAAAACGTTGTATATGTGTCAGTGACATTCTCTTTGCTACTCCTAACAACATTTGCGTGAAATCGATAACTAAATTTCTTGGACCGCTGGGCGCCTGGCTGAAAACCCTTAAGTCCTTGATTATATTATTTATATATATATGTCTCATCTTAAGAATATTTGTGTCATCAATTCGATTAGTTAGTGAAGTCTGCCAGTACTTCTGGTACTGCATTACATTTACATGGGCATGGGAATACACTAGCGCTCCACAACTGGACCCCAAACAGCTTATATTTAGAGACACTACATTTACATGGGCATGGGACTACACTAGTGCTCCACAACTGGACCCCAAACAGCTGATATTTAGAGACAGTACATTTACATGGGCATGGGACTACAATAGTGCTCCACAGGTGGACCACAAACAGCTGATATTTAGAGACAGTACATTTACATGGGCATGGGACTACACTAGCGCTCCACAACTGGACCCGAAACAGCTGATATTTAGAGACAGTACATTTACATGGGCATGGGACTACACTAGCGCTCCACAACTGGACCTGAAACGGCTTATATTTAGGGACACTACATTTACATGGGCATGGGACTACACTAGTGCTCCACAACTGGACCCCAAACAGCTGATATTTAGAGACAGTACATTTACATGGGCATGGGACTACAATAGTGCTCCACAGGTGGACCACAACATACTCCACAACTGGGCTCAAACTGCTGTATTTAGGGACATACATTTACATGGGTATGGGACTACACTAGCGCTCCACAACTGGACCCCAAACAGCTGATATTTAGAGACACTACATTTACATGGGCATGGGACTACACTAGCGCTCCACAACTGGACCCTAAACGGCTTATATTTAGGGACACTACATTTACATGGGCATGGAACTACACTAGCGCTCCACAACTGGACCCCAAACAGCTAATATTTAGAGACACTTCATGTACATGGGCATGGGACTACACTAGCGCTCCACAACTGGACCTCAAACTGCTGATATTTAGGGACACTACATTTACATGGGTATGGGACTACAATAGTGCTCCACAACTGGATTCCAAACAGCTAATATTTAGAGAAACTTCATGTATATGGGCATGGGACTACACTAGCGCTCCACAACTGGACCCTAAACGGCTTATATTTAGGGACACTACATTAACATGGGCATGGGACTACACTAGTACTCCACAGATGGACCACAAACAGCTGATATTTAGAGACAGTACATTTACATGGGCATGGGACTACACTAGCGCTCCACAACTGGACCCCAAACAGCTGATATTTAGAGACAGTACATTTACATGGGCATGGGACTACACTAGCGCTCCACAACTGGACCTCAAACTGCTGATATTTAGGGACACTACATTTACATGGGCATGGGACTACACTAGCGCTCCACAACTGGACCTCAAACTGCTGATATTTAGGGACACTACATTTACATGGGCATGGGACTACACAAGCGCTCCACAACTGGACCCTAAACGGCTTATATTTAGGGACACTACAATTACATGGGCATGGGACTACACTAGCGCTCCACAACTGGACCCCAAACAGCTTATATTTAGGTACACTACATTTGCATGGGCATGGGACTACACTAGCGCTCCACAACTGGACCCCAAACAGCTGATATTTAGAGACACTACATTTACATGGGCATGGGACTACACTAGCGCTCCACAACTGGACCCCAAACAGCTGATATTTAGAGACACTACATTTACATGGGCATGGGACTACACTAGCGCTCCACAGGTGGACCACAAACAGCTGATATTTAGGGACACTACATTTACATGGGCATGGGACTACACTAGTGCTCCACAACTGGACCCCAAACAGCTGATATTTAGGGACACTACATTTACATGGGCATGTGACTACACTAGCGCTCCACAACTGGACCCCAAACAGCTGATATTTAGGGACACTACATTTACATGGGCATGGGACTACACTAGTGCTCCACAACTGGACCCCAAACAGCTGATATTTAGAGACACTACATTTAGCATTGGATTATAAATCTGCCTGTTTTTATATAAAAATAATGATTAAATTAAGAGAAATAAACTTAAATGTTATATGCAGTTTTCAACACAGAAACTAAACATTTTAGCAAATTGAGTAAACTATTTTATTGGTTAATTGCAATATATACGTGTGTATAAAACTACAAATATTACTAAAATTTTGTAAATCGAGTCAAGTTATTAGTTTAAGCTAAACGATAAAGCATGTGTCCCCAGGATTGAAAGTAACGTGTATCCATTTGATTTGTCAGTAGATAAGCTGGTTACAGCTCAGCTCCATAAGCTAAAGGTCCTTAGTTCGATTCCAATCAGGGTCATAAAAAATTTTGAAAGGTATCAACTGATAACCACCGGCTGCTCATTTGTCGTTGGGTTATTAATTAATGAGACTCTCTAGGAAATAGACCTTAGTTTGTAACAGTGACTACATTTGCTCATCTACACTCATCACTCTAATTCGAAATCCATATTCAGCCATATCTTGATTATATGCGTCTTATGAATAAATAAAATTAATTAATTTAAAAGTGTTAACTTTTTGGTGGTTTTATTTTAATAGTATGAGTATTACTATGTGACCCAACTCTCGTATAGTTATTTACAATTCAATTCACTTGTGTTGAAGATTTCTGCGATTTTTCTTATGAGTAAAAACAACTCTTCCAGTGATTTGATTTTATATGTATTCATCAATTCTTGGCTTTTCCCTAAAAAAAGAAAAAACAAAACTTCCCTATGTACTCAGAGTTCCAAAAACCAGCGCCCATTAGATCAGACAACTAAGATTTGTATTTGGTTAGTTTTGTCTCCCCTCTACAATAAGTTAGCTTTCACCTTTATATCGTCTAATAAAAAAACATTCGCTTCAACATATGTCTAAAAGACGTATGCTGACTATGATGAACATTTATTAAAAACTATTTATCACCAATAAGTCGAAAAAACAAACTTCAAGTACTACGATGTACTATAAACGACACCCATAAACAGTACTAATATACATTTATGGGTGGGTCAATACTACTAAGGTGGGTGGGTCAATACTACTAAGGTGGATGGGTCGATACTACTAAGGTGAATGGGTCAATACTACTAAGGCGGATGTGTCGATACTACTAAGGCGGATGGGTCAATACTACTAAGGTGGATGGGTCGATACTACTAAGGTGGATGGGTCAATACTACTAAGGTGGGTGGGTCGATACTACTAAGGTGGATGGGTCGATACTACTAAGGCGGATGGGTCAATACTACTAAGTTGGATGGGTCGATACTACTAAGGTGGATGTGTCGATACTACTAAGGCGGATGTGTCGATACTACTAAGGCGGATGTGTCGATACTACTAAGGTGGATGGGTCGATACTACTAAGGTGGATGGGTCAATACTACTAAGGCGGATGTGTCGATACTACTAAGGTGGATGTGTCGATACTACTAAGGCGGATGGGTCAATACTACTAAGGTGGATGGGTCAATACTACTAAGGCGGATGTGTCGATACTACTAAGGCGGATGGGTCAATACTACTAAGGTGGATGGGTCGATACTACTAAGGTGGATGGGTCAATACTACTAAGGTGGGTGTGTCGATACTACTAAGGTGGATGTGTCGATACTACTAAGGCGGATGTGTCGATACTACTAAGGCGGATGGGTCAATACTACTAAGGCGGATGTGTCGATACTACTAAGGCGGATGGGTCAATACTACTAAGGTGGATGGGTCGATACTACTAAGGTGGATGGGTCAATACTACTAAGGTGGGTGGGTCGATACTACTAAGGTGGATGGGTCGATACTACTAAGGTGGATGGGTCAATACTACTAAGGTGGATGGGTCGATACTACTAAGGTGGATGTGTCGATACTACTAAGGCGGATGTGTCGATACTACTAAGGCGGATGTGTCGATACTACTAAGGTGGATGGGTCGATACTACTAAGGTGGATGGGTCAATACTACTAAGGCGGATGTGTCGATACTACTAAGGTGGATGTGTCGATACTACTAAGGCGGATGGGTCAATACTACTAAGGTGGATGGGTCAATACTACTAAGGCGGATGTGTCGATACTACTAAGGCGGATGGGTCAATACTACTAAGGTGGATGGGTCGATACTACTAAGGTGGATGGGTCAATACTACTAAGGTGGGTGTGTCGATACTACTAAGGTGGATGTGTCGATACTACTAAGGCGGATGTGTCGATACTACTAAGGCGGATGGGTCAATACTACTAAGGTGGATGGGTAGATACTACTAAGGTGGATGGGTCAATACTACTAAGGTGGGTGGGTCGATACTACTAAGGTGGATGGGTCGATACTACTAAGGCGGATGTGTCGATACTACTAAGGTGGATGGGTCGATACTACTAAGGTGGATGGGTCAATACTACTAAGGTGGGTGGGTCGATACTACTAAGGTGGGTGGGTCGATACTATTGGATGTCCAATAGTGGGTAGGTTTTCTGAGGTATAGTTATTCTGTGTATTATTAAAATAAAACTGTACAAAAGTAAACAAAGTATTTTTTGTTCTTATTAGAACTAACAAAGAATTCAAAACATAAGGTGTAAAATTTTCTTTTTGTTTGTTAAAAAAAACTTCACTTGCCAGTTCACATAGTCTTGCAGGTCTGTGAATGATCTTTATTCACCGAGTGAAGTACCGACCGTGAGCTCAGTCGTGGATTCGAACCTTGGACACCGCATTCCGAAGGCTGAACAACTGATCCACCACACTGGCATAATATATTCACAGCTGATTCTTCGTAACGCGTATAGTAATTTAAAAAATTACCGTTGCATAGTTTGATTTAAATTTTCTTTAAGATGGTGAGCAGGTGGCCGAGCGGTCTAAGGCGTCAGGACTTTGAGCTTGGGTTAGAAATAGCGCTGGTTCGAATCCGGCCTAGACTAGAAGTATTTATCAGTAATATTCACCTTCTACTTTACTGGTTCGCCCCCTTACTATGTCTGAATAAGTTCCTCGTACTAAATAGTTTATGGGGAATGAGCAGAGTAAAGTTAAGAAGGAGATCGGCATCTCCTTAAAAAAATTCATATAAATAAAATTTTAATTTAAGAACCTTTTTGACATAAAGGATGGCATCAGACAAAAAAATGTTTTTCAAACGAAGTATTTTCTAAATTGAAGAGGTTTTTGAACATAAAGTGCTATTGGTATGTAGTGATCACAGAAATGTAACCAATTAGTTAATGCAGACTAGTCATAGATGGAGATCATCAAGGCCTCGCTAACATATTGGACTACTTATAAACCTTGTAGAGGTTCTGAATAGCAGATGAGTCTAAAAGCAAAGTGAAGTCATTGTTCAAACATATTTGATGGAAGGATTCAATCAGAGTCGGAGGACAGCGCAGCTCTCAGCGCACACTGAGGGAGGGGGCTGGTGGGGGTAGGGGTTGTTATTTCAGCTTGTTACATTAGCTACACAAATAATATGCAATACTATATCTCGCATGTCATAACGTTCTGTACGTTAGCAAGGCAACTCCTCCCTCTAGCTCTTAATGCATTCTAAAATCCACTTACATTAGTTTAGCTTTTGAAAATAAATGACCAAAACATCATTTTATTATGTTTGTGTTTTATTTGAATACAAAACTGATTATATTTATTATTATTTATTTATCGTGATACTCATATTAATCAAATGCATCTAAGGTATATAATGAGAGATTGAGGCTCTTTATTTGATCGTGACTGCTCAATAATCACCAATACTTTGTGTTCCAGATATCTTTGAATAAAAAATGTATCTTCCATTGCTCAATTTAATAGTAAAGAAAAATGCTATTATAAATAATGAAAAGTTGAGGTTTTTGGAATAAAATATTTTCCTCCCACTCAATGATCACCGTTAACACTGTGTTTTCCATCTTTATTTGGATTAACAAATAGTTTTGTTTGTTTTTTGGTATATTTAATATTGAAAAAGGATTCAAATTGTTTTCTGCCAGAAAAAAAAACTAGCTTATTGCTAGTGATATAATGATTGAGGTCTTTGGAATACAGTATTATATTGTGGTTACTTAATGGTCAACATCAACACCGTATTTTTCCAGCGTTATTTGGATCAATAACTAATCATTATTGTTCTTTATATAATTCGTGATATACTTACACCACGAAGTAATGTAACATTTAAGCCTAAGGAATATACCAAATTGTTTCTATGGAAAAGGAAAAAACCTTTAATAAAAGGTTGAAGTTTTGGAACGTTATAGTTCGCGACCACTCAATTGCCACGTCAACACTGTAACAGTTTGATCTGACCGAGTTTCCTAGGTTTATGTTTTAATCGATTGTTGGTTTTGAATAGATTTACTAAAACATATCCTCGAATTATTAATTTAAACTACATTATATATAAAGTATTATGATTGTACTGATAACAAATCCAACGTAATTATAAACTTTGCTTCACTTATTGAAATTTATTTACACTCATTTTCACCCAATAACAAAAAAATAACAATTTTTTCACTAACAATGTAAGGTTCATTTCTTTTTTTAGAGTGTAGGGTCCTATCATAATTAATTAGGCCTATTATATTTTAAATAGATATTTAACTTAATTTGGTTAACTAACCGAAACGAAAGCTTAAATAATTTCTTGTTATGTTGTCTTAAGATTGGTTGGTTTTGTAATTCTTAGTTGATTTGAAAACCCAATTCATAACCTAACAATTCTCAGTTCGAGCCCAATCAAAGTCAAAACAGTCAGCTGATAAATATCAGCTGTTTATTTGTCATTGGGTTATTAATTAATGAATAACACTTTCTGATTGCAACTCCTATCCGGCCATGTCTTGTAGACTATGTTTTAGAAATAAATAAAATACAAATTAATAAATAATACAAACATGGTGGTTTTGCTTTTCAAGTTAGTCGTTTTTGTTCATACTGGCACATATCCATCATCTTGTCCGTTTCTAAACATAAAGGACGGAAATTCATCAACATGACATGTTGACTGGTTATTACTGAGGAGTGGTTTTCCATGTGAGTCTGATATTACAGCTGTTCCATTTACGATCGACTTACGATAGGCTACTGTATTAATATCGTTTACGATAGTGTCAAACCTTTTTTGTTTATCATTTAGTTGTATACGATAGTTCAATGATATCGTATATTTAATTACAATATCTCCCGTAAGTTTTAGTTGGTATACAAGATTTTTTTATCCAACATACCCTAACCTAACCTAATTTACTATGTATGCAGTTAGCTTTTTTCAAAATTAATTAATTGCATGGAAAACAAGTAATGAGTTGTGGCCCTTTTTAAAAAAATTAACCGGAAAAGTATCTTATTATATTATGGGATAGATAAATGATTACATTTAAGTATTAATTATTTACTCGTGTCTTGAAAATAGGCATCTTAATATTACATTTTTTTGTATTAAAAAAGAGAGCCGATTTCCCCCTTAACCTTACTCTGCCCATTCCTCATAAACTATTGATCTGTGCGAGGAACTTATCAGACAGAGTAAGGGGGCGAACCAGTACAGTAGAAGGTGAATATTACTGATAAATCTTCCAGTCCAGGCCGAATTCGAACCAGCGCTATCTCTAACCCACAAGCTTAAGTCACCATTCGGCCACCGGCTTGCCCAAATAAATTGGAATTGTAGTACAAACTTGTAAGGTAGCTCTACTAAAGATATGCTGCTATCTGCCTATCAAATGCCTTGCTTGAGGGGTTAAGAAAATTAGTATTTTTGGCCCATTTATATATTTGCCATTCTATTCCAGTTATATATAAATTTTGAACACGTTTAAGAAAAAAAATAGTTCTTTTAAAAAAAATTAAAAAAGTGTTCTTTTTCATATTAGCTTTTATTATTGCATTATTATTAGTTTGTTTATTTAATGTGAGGTGTTTTCTAATACTAAATGTCTGGTAAGTATAATAACCTTAAATGCTAAGCGTTAAATTTACAAACGTAAGTTTTATTATAAATCTTTTCATATTCAAGAGATATTCCATTGTTTTTTAAGGTTATAATGGTTTTAGAGGATAGAGGTAGTTAGCTATAAACACAAGAATAAAAACAAAATTTGTTAGGTTATCATTGTTATTGTTAGTAAAATACCAAAAACATTTCTACAAAGGATCCAAACTCTAAATATTTTCATTAATTTTATGTTTTATAGAGCAAAGATGTTAAAAATACAGTAAAACCTCACTAACTCGACACTTTATGAACTCAGATAAACTTTAGTTTGAGAGTTGACGAGCTATCCAGAACATCGAAATCTATAATTGGTTTTAGTAAATAATCCTACGATAAACTTGAGTTACTCATAAATTTATGACTTACATGTATATAGTTATTGTACCTGCAAATAAATTTTGAAGATCCAACAGTTACCGTAGAGGCTAAGTATGCTGAAAACATTTTTTAGTTGAAAACTTCTTTCTTCAGCACTTGGCTGGAGGAATAAAATATCTATCGCAGATAATTCTTGTTGCTGCAAACAACGCAATGTTCCTTCAATGTATTTGACACATAATCTAAACCCTTCTGTATTCCTTCATGTCAAAATTTTTTTAAATACAAGTTTTATTTTGTGGGGTTATTATTATTCTGAGACAATCACTATAGGCTTATAATTACATAAGACCAGTTTTCTCTCATAAATTAAAATTAAGGTAATTATTTCTGAATTTCTAAAAATTCACCTGTTTTAGAGTCATTCAGCTGCAATTTACACGTGTACTGATCAATGAACACCATTATTCTTTAGATCAATCAATTTTGGAATCTAGTAGTGATATTAGCACATAGAAACGTTTTCGCTAAAAATAGTATATTTTAGGCAAAACAAAAACTGTCGGTAATCGTACATTACCAAATCGCACGTGTCAGCTGATCAGTGACGGAATTTTACTACACGTGCGCGCCAGTTCATAGAGGCTCACAGACGAGGCGTGACTCTTTACAGAGAGAAATAAATAGAGAAGCCTGGGCCAAATAAAACATGAGAGTCGTTCACAGGAGTGCTTGGAAAAATGGAAGGATTTTACTTCATTGGACCCAGCGAACCGTGAATTTCAATAATCACTCTGGTAAATGAAATAATCCCGGCCATGGCGTTTTTAATTTCAACCCAACTTAATCCTCAATTAAACTTATAAAAATGAATATTTTATTTTCTACAACGATGAGAATATTAGTGGAGTATTTTTGTGGAGGGATTTTCCCCGTTTTTGCACTCCATGGATAGCCGGATTCATATTAAAACTCTGCAATTTAGGATTATCCAAACTCAACGTAAATTATTTCATTAATTATTTAAAAATGGATATTTTTCAATTTTGAAGTGATTAAAAGTGTTGTTTGTTCTTTCAATCGCTTTTGTCACGTACTAATAATTATTAATATATATTTAACTCTTTATTATATATTACCTAAACCTGATGAATCAGTTCTACATTCAAATCTGTATTACCAGAGTAAATTAGTTTTAATCTCTATATTTCTAATTTAATATTTAAAGCAAAATGTTCAAAAAACCAATTTATAAAAAACATTAAATTCTTCACTAAGGTATTTACAGTAAAAATCATTGCCCATGGATACTAGAATACATTGTGTGTTCTAGTATCTGTGGTATTATCTGTTGATTAAAGATTTAAAAAGTTCAATCATTTATGATTAATCTTTTATATTTACTTACGATCACTTCATATAACATTAGTAACTATTTAAAGCAGTTTTATGATGTGTGAATGTAATTCTGTACTATAATAAGAGTATTGTATGAATGTTACCAGCTAACAAGCAATTTGAACTAAACAAATATTGGTTTCTTTAGTTTATTCTTTAAAAAAACAAGGGATGTTGTGTTGGTCTCACTTAGAGGATATTAATTCATGGGAGCTTAATGGGTATAATAAGATTAATTGATTTGTAGCCTTGTTACTGATATTAAATGGAAAAAGCCGTTAAAATGTCAATCAGTAAGTGTATTAGGACTTACCGATATAAAATGCAGAAGAGAATGGAGGAGGTTGTGTTATATACCATGGATCAGGTATGATCCAATGAAAATGATATAAAACCTAAACTAGGATCAGACTCAAGCTAATCAAGGTGTAAAAACGTAGAAGGCTCTTGTACATTATTCATGGCTTTTATCTGTATTTTGGTGTAAAACATGCTGCATCTTTTCCCCAACTTCTTTCTGATTAATCCCTTGCAATTACGAGTTGGGCTCAGAAGTTTCTAAGTCTACATTCTTACTAATACATCATGAAATGCAGCTTAAAGGAGGTGTGATATGACATTATGTACTATCTTGTCCGGATGGTGTTGGAGGGAAGTCATGACAGTATGCTGCCATCTTGGATGTAGTCCATTTTCCACTAGTTGAAAGGGAAGATCATGTGGTACCAAAATATCCCATCATGTTAGATCTAGTGACTTGGTAGAAGTCTTATCATTTGAACATTTTTCTTTGGCGTTTCAGAATGTGTATATCTCCACTACTAGTGGTTTGAACTATTCTTAAATCATCAATCATTATTCTTACTATAAAAAAAAAAATGAAATAATAATCTAATAGAAATTGTGATATAAGGATGAGTTTAAAAATAAAATAAAAACTAAGAATAAAATATTATTTTATGCCTCCTGAAATAAAAGCTCAATAAAAATGTAGGAGTGAAATATCAACAATTTTTATAGAGTTTAACTCTATCTAAATTGAATAACCATCTAAAATTATTAATTAAAAATGGATTATTAATTAATTAATTAATTAAAAATGGATATTTATATCCATTTATGTTTACTGGTTAATACTATACTCTTTAATCCCATGCTTAGTAGAAACTATACAGGGTGTTGAAAAAGTATTGAACCACCTTAATTTATCTTTAATGGGTCCAGATAAATAACTAATGTTTAGTATACCTCTATAGAACGTTTTTTCTATCTTTTGATGCAGTTTGTAATTTTTTTCAACATAGAGGGGAGGGCCCGTGGAGGATTTTGTAGATGGTTTTAATGGATGGCTATGATGAGCTGTCCATTTTAAAGCCTATTTTTTTCTTAATAAGGTCCATAAGTTTCAAGTCAAAAGAACCACCCTATCAGAAATGGTGTCTGGTTAACCTTTCTTAGCAGTGATATTTGGGTGGGAATTCAACATGTTGTAAAAGCCAGTTATGAAGCTAGGTATTTGATTAAAGAAACAGAAAATTATCTTAAAATGTATTATTGACATAATGGTACAAATAACTCTTAGAACAGAATTTCCACTCAAATATCACTGCTAAGAAAGGTTAACCAACCACCATTTCTGATAGGGTGGTTCTTTTGACTTGAAACTTGTGGCGTCTTATTCAGAAAAAAATAGGCTTTAAAATTATGGACAACTCATCATAGCCTTCCATTTAAACTTCTTACAAAATCCTCCACAAGCCCTCCCCTCTATGTTGAAAAAATTACAAACTGCATCAAAAGAAAGAAAAAATGTTCTACAGAGGTATACTAAATCTCAATTATTTATCTAGACCCATTTAAGAGAAATTAAGGTGGTTCCATACTTTTTCAACCACCTGTATATTTCTACCTACATTTTATGTGCTATTAGATATTTTATGATGATACGCTAAATTATAAAATATGGGAGACACCACTTTCAGAAATCAAAACAGCGGTCCGGGAATGTAAATATAAACATTGTTAAAAGGAACCAATTTGTACTTAGGAAAACACACATAGGATAGAAAGGGGGGAGGGAACACACAACATAGTTTACTGAAACGAACAAACACAATATCAAGGGGGGAGCAAATATCTTCCCCTTGGAACAGTCCTCCCTCTGAATTACATATACTTGATTAGACTTGCCTTAATGAGAACGAATTCTGTTTCTCATTACAGAAGTGAAGATCGCATTTAATTGAAATACTTGTCGAGGACGTGAGTTTCGTAGTTGGAGGAAAACAATAAAATACTGTACTAAAGTACCAGCTTGAATACTGTTTAAACTGTTCAAGCTTGATATCAAAGACTTGAAAATTGATTGTAGGATTATTATAGTTCCTTAATTAGCGTATTCAGTCTGTTTTGTTGTAATGCAAAACAATTGAATGTCACAAAACACAAATTTATTATAAGGGTTATTATAATAAATTTGTGTTAAGTTTTTTCAAGTGATGTTCATTTGTTTTGATTATTACAAGCATAATTTGGTACCTTTTTAATCACTGATTTTAATATGCTTGGATATGACCTTATAATTTTATAACTTTACAGCTGATAAACTGAATTGAATTAATAGTTTATATTTTAACACAAAGTCATGTATACAATCCTAGAAAATACTTTTAAATGCCATTAGATGATACCATAACTTACATTCTTACATATGAGACACCAAATACAACGTTGTACGTATTTTAAGTTGAATATGAATGATGATATGAGTGTGGATGAGTGTAGTCTGATTACTAACTGAGTTAAACTGTTCCTCAGAAAGGGCAATTTATTAATAGCCCAACATCCAGGGCAACTAAAGGACCTACAGCTTTACGTGGAAACTGAACCACGTAGTGTTGGTATGATTTTCAGCTAATTGACAAACCTGATACTCAGTTATCTCCCCCACACAACATCCGTACAATGATTACCACCCAACATGGACACCCCAGACTTCTCTAGTAGTGTCCACGCAGATAGCAAGCATTGAGCGGACGCCATATTGGTATTGAGGACCAAGCATCCTACATATCGCCTATAATCTCCACAACACTTTGTCTCCAAGTAGCTGGGTTACAGCACTCCGACACTAGTGCCAGTTTTAGACTAGAAGCTTTATATCACTACAGTTCTTTTGGCTGATTACTGGTCAAAAAGGTCAGTTGATTTGCAAATAATTCAAAATAAAATATTTACATTTAAAAAAAAATAAATTCATTTATTATTTTTTGTTGTTGTACAAATTAGGCATTTAAATGGCTACAAGGATGATTTTTACCTGCTGGAGGAAGTTATAGGGCCAAGAAAGAGGCAGACATACTCTAGCTCTCTCATTCGCTGTAGGGTTGAGGGAAAAAGAAACACCACCGTGCCTAGAGTTTCTGTACCCAAGTAAAGATCTAGGTTGACTTATTTAGCTGCAACACTCCACAAGGTGTGTTCTTTTTAGAGATTTTGCATTCATTGCCTTTTGTCACCACCAACATATTTGAAAATTCCCACCGTTACTTAGAACAATTACCATATGTACAGTAGAACCTCAATAGCTTAACACTCTATAGTTCAACTCTATACGACACTGGACATGGCAGTATTAAAAGGCAGCTTTTATGTCTGTGGCTGGCTGTGGGAACAAACATACAAAATAACTTTGTCAATGTGAATAACCATAAAATAGCAATATTTAGAATATTAAGTTAGCCTCTTATAATTACCGTATTGTCCATACTTTAATATGTACATTATTATAACTCCATACCGATTCAGTAGCGCATACAATGTTAAATCAATACATAGTTTGTTTTGATTTATTACTATTCATGAAGAAAAATAATAATAATAATCTTTATTTCCTCAATTATGAATTTTACATACGTAATACAATATACCTCTACATCTACCATTCTATAAAACTAGTCATTTTATTAACAATGCAATATTTAAGGAAATACATAGGGCCCCTGAGGCAAAGCCTGTTTAGAGGTTCCATCACATAGGATGCTATCAGTTTTGTCACCACATACCAATCAAAACAAAAGTTTACAATTTACATTAATTAATAATGTGTTGCACTCTACACTGTAAATATGAATTTGATTTAACAACAACCATCAATAATTATACATGAGCAATACTAACAACTGTACAATATACAATACAAATTCTCTACAATGAACAACATATCAAACAATCTCCACATAAAAAGAAAAAAGAAAAAAAACACAGGACACTTTGCCCATAAAAATAGATTTCCTTTCATGTTTACCATACATTCTCTATAGTTCATATTTCAAAACTTCAACATTCCTGTAGACTACAAAATATCGAACTATCGACTGTACTTAATATCAATTATGCCCTAAATATCCTCACATATAATAAACACATAGTCTTTATCTAAGTCGACTAATAAGAAAGAAGAGTAATAAACCTACCGTTACTATTTACAATCTCTTTTATTTTTCTGAAATTTTGTTACTGGATAAATGATGGTAGACAATATTATATAATTGGACATACGTTTTTTTTATAATACAAAAGTCCTCCAACATAAAAACCAGCAAAATGTTTACTTAGTTAAAAAAGAAATGATCATACGACCATTTAGAATAAATAGTTTCTTAGCATATTACTTGTTGATAGAACTACAAAACAAGTGAACGACACACACCACAAATTTATTACAAGATAAATATAAAAATTATGGTACATTACAGTAATACTTGTATATTTTGTACTTATACTAAAATAAATTTGGTTATTAGACATTCTCTTGTTTTCGATTTAGAATAAGGCAAGCAATTATATTTCAATTTGTAAATTTAAAACAAAACATTTTCCTAAAAGGGTCATAATAGATTTATCTAATCAAAATAGGATTAAGAAGTAATTTTTTCTCTTTGTAAATCTAAAAACACAAATGGACATTAGCAAAAGCTGAAATCTTTATTAAAACAAATGGACTTTATACGAAAAACATTTTCCTTTTCACATCAGTAAAACAACAATATTTTCAAATGCTATTACACAGAGTACTGTATAGTGTTTCTGTTTGTAAAAGCTTTCTGTGTGTAAGCGAGTGCCAGGAGATATTTCATATATTCAAATGAATAAAATGTTGGATGTTCATGTTTATTTAAAACGCTCTGGAAATTCAATCAGCGCTGACGAAATGTGGAGTTTTAAAAGGTTCAATGTGGACTCGGCTGAGTTGAGAGGTTGTACTGGTTGATAGAGGGCCAATGTGCCTTCAGTATACAGTAACAAACAGCTGTTGCTACCTAATCTAGAATAGAGATCTGTAGTTCCACTGTGTTTATGTACAATACGGTATAACTCTTCAGTTTATAGTGTTGTTTGATTTACTCTTAAAGCCATTCCTGTTATTTTATATGACAGTTAAAACTTAACTCATTTTCTTCTTCTTAAGTACTATATGTATATAATATTGTTTGTATTCAGCTACCATTTATTAATTTAAAAATAAAAGCAGTATATTTGGAACAAAATCCAAAAGTCATGTTGTTTAATAATAGAAATAATAAAGTGGTCTGTCACAAAGCAAAATCCAATCCATCAAGCCATTTAAAACCTGCCTCACTAATTCTATTCATGCTGGCTAACCCTTTCATAAAATAGTTTAGGGGATACTATGTAACTATGTGATCCATTGTTTGTATAGATTCCCCACAATCACATGACTGAGTAAATACCAATTTCCAGTAGTTACATTTGCCCATGCTAGTTCAGAAGCAATTCAACAGTGTCCAATCCCTACGAGGAAGGTTCATCGCACCAACTGGTATTGAGGGATTCATAATAAGGAACCATTTTTTGTCCATCAAAACTGTTTCAAGCTATGACACACATCAAAACTGTTTCAAGCTATGACACAGCTAGTATTGGGCGAGAACTTTGGTCTGCTCAATTAGGAAGCAATATCTAGTGGTAATTTTCGCTGTTTTAAGCGATTATTTTGATTTAGGAGATTGTGTGTAATGGCCAATGGGGAGGTGCTGAGCATTCAAGATCTTATGGAACTCTTTAAGTAGTGCCTCCTGATGCCTTATATCTATTACACAGCATCAGGAGCCAAGGAAATGAAATTGCCATGAGAGAATCACTTATAGCTCTCATGACCCTCTTCAGTTGAAGATCAATCACTATTAGGCGAGCGGTGTACCCCCGAAATTATGACCTTTACCCCTAACTGCGTGGTTACAGGGTAAATTTGGTATCAAAATATTTGTCACAAAAAACAGCACAACTTCTTCCTCTGTCATTTTTCGATTGGAGTGGGGGAAAACTGTTATTTCGTGGAAAATGCGCCTTTTTTGCGCTGTTTCGTTTTTTCGACTTTTAAGCTTTATCTCTCTCTCATTTCTTCCCTAATTGACCGATCTGGATAATTCTTTCATATAATTGTTCAGTGATGTCTCCCCTTTATATGAGCATGAATGAAATTTTTCTGCAACTTGTATTTCTAGAAATATTCCAGCAAGACCCCTGTAATAGTGGTGAAACGATTCTTTCGTTTCAAATCGAAAAAGAGTCGAGGGAATTTCTGAAAATTGAAATTTACTATATGTCAGTATCAAGCTGATAAACAGAGGAAGTTTTCCCAAAAGATTTGAAGGTTACACATCCATCTGTCTTTGAGAAACATCAGGTTGAAGTTGAGCCGCGGGCCCGGCCTACGCCCGGCCAGCGCTCGACGCCCCGCGTCGTGGAGCCGATCAAGTCCTTCTCGTGTGCAGGTTGATGTTCTGAGATTTTTTAGGGATCTGCAGATCTGATCAACAATATCTGACTTCTTTTTCGATGTTTCTTGATCTTGAGCATTAAAAATCGCGCATTCACTGATCTATTATGAAAATAAAATAATAAAAAATTATAATCAGCGAAATTCCCTCCCGATTGTAATTTTGAGAAAGAATCATGAAATATTGTGCAGGTGTATAAAAATGTATAATTGGCTATCTTTGCGATAAATGGAAATTCATCACTTTTAAAATTTATTCTTTCGCGCCAGAACGTCCGAGCGGTGGACGAACGTGTTTGATCTTGCATGTTAACGTCGCGACAATTCACTTTGCTGATTGTGTTTGTTCTGTGTTCTACCGCGATACAAAACGTATGTGTTTTCGGGGTAAAACATTCAGCTTATTGTGATTTATCGAACATTGCTAGTTATTCAGGGTTTTATTAATATTAAAAATGTCCAAAGGCAACCAGAAGCGCAAAACATCAGTATACATGCCAGATGATTCAACTCCCGATAAAAGACCGAACGTTTATGTACCGGCAAGTACTTTCGACTGGATTAATCGTTGTTTTATATGCAGAAAAATACGAAATAAGAAGAAAAAAGAGATTCGTAAGGTTAAAAATGACAAGAGTAATATTAAAGAAAAAGTGGTCGCCGCATCTAAGTTGAAAAATGACTTGGAGGTTAGGGATTTATTAGAATCAATAGATGAACTCCACAAAGTTGGTGCTTGGTTTGTCTCATAGTACTAGGAATAGTTTGTTATTCAATTTTTTTGCCAGTAAATAAAATTATTCCATGGTTTATAATTGTTACTTGAGACTAGAATTTCTATTTTCTTTACACCCAGCCCAATATTTCGTCAATCAGTCTCGTTATTCTGGTTATTCCTCATAAAAAAAATTTTTCTGATCTTTTTTTTTTTTAGGAGATTTATTTCAAAACTAAATATTGGTTTCGGGCTACAGCTGTTCAATACATAATTTAAGTAACTTGTTAATATGTGAATTTAAAATTTCTTGAACATTAGATACTGTCCAGATACTTGTTTCCCAAAAAGTTTGTCAAGAGTGTACAATTTTATGGTTCATTCACCGATTCCATCGCTTTTTTGAATAGCCAGTAATGACAGAGAAAAATCATGATTACACATGATAATTTGTTAGTGGGTAGTGAATATGGAACATGCCATAAATGGCATTCAGTACCGGTAAAAATTGATAGAGAAACAGACAACATTATTAAATATGTACCTGAAAAGCCGTAAAACAACAACCTGCCCACGAGAAAGACTTGATCGACTCGGCGGCGCGGGGCGTCGAGCGCTGGCCGGGCTCGTGGCTCAACTTCAACTTGATGTTTCTCAAAGACAGATGGATGTGTAACCTTCAAATATTTTGGAAAAACTTCCTCTGTTTATCAGCTTGATACTGACATATAGAAATTTCAATTTTCAGAAATTCCCTCGACTCTTTTTCGATTTGAAACGAAAGAATCGTTTCACCACTATTACAGGGGTCTTGCTGGAATATTTCTAGAAATACAAGTTGCAGAAAAATTTCATTCATGCTCATATAAAGGGGAGACATCACTGAAAAATTATATGAAAGAATTATCCAGATCGGTCAATTAGGGAAGAAATGAGAGAGAGATAAAGTTTAAAAGTCGAAAAAACGAAACAGCGCAAAAAAGGCACATTTTCCCCGAAATAACAGTTTTCCCCCACTCCAATCGAAAAATGACAGAGGAAGAAATTGTGCCGTTTTTTGTGACGAATATTTTGATACCAAATTTACCCTGTAACCAAGCAGTTAGGGGTTTCTCGTTATCTAGAGCACTTTTCGGGGGTACGCCGCTCGCCTATATTAATTCTTAAGAACTACCATATTTATAAAAATATGAATTAAAAACTCTAAATGAAAGCGAACTGACTCTAAAGTTCTGGCCATCTGTTGTTTTTTTTATGTATATATCAAATAGTCATCCTTCATTACTTAGTCTAGAATCAAATTCAGCTAACTTCTTTATTGGAAATAAGTTTTTAAAGGACATGCACATTGTGAATCCATAAGGCTGAACCAGTAAATAAAAGCATAATCCTTTATTCTCAGATCATCCTCAGATATGAAACGCAGACACAACTTTACTTTGTATTTTAAGGCAAATATGAATGTTGTGTGGATGACCTGTGTAGTCTGTTACTAATTGAATTTGACTTATGCTCAGAAAGGGCCATTTATTAATAGCCCAATAGCCAAGGGCGAGAAAAGCTTGAAATGTCATATTCCCATATACAGTTTTAGGAACTAAATATACAAAAAACTCTTGGATATAAATGCAATGTTATACAAAAATTTCAAGTGAATCCATTCACCATTTTTGAAGTTTTGTGTACACAAGCGTATGGAAGTTTGAGTTTTAAATATATGTAGATTCTCTATAGAGTGATAGTTTTTCATCTTTACCTTTTTTAATGGTTACAAAATATGTTTACATACTAAGATCATCATGATATTGATTAAAACAGATCAAAGATAGTTATATTTAAGTAAATTATCAGCATTTAAATATGTGCCAAAGTTGTAAATGAACTAGAGTTATATCCTGATGAGTTGTGAGACGAAGTGAGATGGCAGTCTCGTGTTTTTGTTAATGACAACACTAATGAGTCCTGCCATTGTTATTAGGTTAGCTCATCATTACTCCGCTAACTCACTCCTGCTTTGATTCACCCTCCCTCGTTGTCACTTCTAATAATTTCAGTTCTAGATTATATGGCAATGACTAATTAACTTATCATAGGATCTATACTAATATAGAATAAGCAAATCCATTATTGCTTGAATTCCTTTAGCTGCTCCCTAAAATCAAACGTTTTCTGTATATATTAATGGAAAGTAACAAAATATCTAACCTAACTTAACATAAACTTGAGCATAACTCGGCATGGTGTATTCAGAAAGCAGAGAAGAATGACATTTAGTTATAACAATCAGTTGTAAGGCACTGCTGATACTGATAAAAGCCTTTCTTTCCTTCCAACTACCATTTTTACTATGGAAAATAGTTTGAGTTTGAGGCAGGTAAAGGAATTTGACCCAATTATCTGTTATGGTAGAAAAAATAAGTTACTCAAAAAATACTTTTAAATATTTAGCATTTCTAACAAAGTCTGCATTCCGCAGTTAATTTAGTTTAAGTTGTAGTTAAATATATGTTTAAAACTTGTAAATGTCTACAGAATCCTGTTAACAAGCAAATCGACTGTGTTTCAGACGTTTCACACACCTAGCTTTGGTGACGAAGATTTTGACATCCCACCAATCAACCCTCACCAGAACCACCCCCAAGCCAATATGGGCTATCACCAACAACCACCTGTAAGTAATTTTGGTTTAGATAAATATTTAGTCAATAAGTGTTAAAACACAGCTGTGTAAAACCAGTGACTACAGATAGAATAAGACGAAAAGTTCCCATGTAAAAATTCTATCTGTAGTCATTGGTACGACACTAAATAAACAAACACTGTGAGGTCACACAGGTGAATCAGCTGGTTAGTGATTATCCTATTAAATACTGGTAACTAACTAAATCTACTACTTACATGGAAGCTTTCAACCACATAGAAAGTTGCATACAGTCTTCTTTTCTAGGTAATGTGGCTGTGTTAAATATTTAGTTTCGACTAATACAATTTTTATCAAAATGTATAGTTAAATTTAAAAACAATGTAACATAGTTATTTTTTCTATCTCTATAATCATAAATTGTTTTAAATATAACACTAACGTAAAATTTCGTCTAACAGACAATAGAAAATCCAAATATAAATCTGCATGTAACTATGAATTCTTTAACAGTACAAAGTCATTGTTATTCAAATCAAAATAATACACTTATCTGTTGGATATTAAACAATACATTTACTGTTAGAAAAAGAAATTTTGGATTTTCGGAATGTCTGCCAAAACTTAAAGCTTATAGAAAAAAGGCTGCATGTGTCAAACAATTTAATAAAAAATCATATTTTCTCAGAACACTAGTGTTATAATAATTAGAAAACATAATTAAAAATCAGCCTCTCCTTAAAAAATAAATGTAATTTCTAAAACTTTTCTATATTTATCATATAATTGAAAACTTAAACTAATTATAAACATTTATCCGCAGGATTACTTTTAAGAAAGATTTTTAAGAAAAAAGTTCAAAATAAAAATGTATGTACTAAAATTTTATTGCTTACAAAATGGTGTGATTTAGGATCACACTGAAGTTTATTTTCGCTAACTGATGTTTCATGTTGATCAAAAAAGTTCTTAGAGCTCCGTTGTCTTGAGACGAAAGTGTATGGTTCTAGGGTTAATATCTGTAGTATATTTCAAAATCCCTGTTGCATCAACAATAGATTTCAACTGAATATTAATGTGATGTGTTCTAGATGTCAATGGGCATGAGCCAAACTACGGACAGTTTAAGTATGAGTGACCCCAATGGCTACCACCCCCAGAACATGTACCAAGACCACAACATGGGCCTAAGTGTCAGGTGGGTTTTAATAAAAAAATAATCATACAGTAGAACCTCTTTAATCATACAGTAGAACCTCTTTAATCATACAGTAGAACCTCTTTCATCCAAACTAATTAAAATCTAGGTGTGTTTGTATTATCAAATCGTTCGGATTATATTTTACATATTTATTATATTTGTTACCTATTTATTGCATATTTATTAACTATTCATTGTATATTTGTTAACTATTTAGTTCATATTGATTATTATTTGTTACATATTTCTTATCTATTTATTAACTATTTATTGTATATTTGTTAACTATTTAGTTCATATTGATTATTATTTGTACCTATTTATTGCATATTTATTTATTAACTATTTATTTAATATTTATAAAATATGTATTGAGTCCTTGGGCTTTATAACTTGTAAATATGTAGTGCTTATTTATTAATTTGTTTAATAGTGTGTAGACTGGCTGGTTCAGTGAAATATTTATTGGGTTCAACATTTTTAAATGTTTTGCTTCAATCTAATTGGGTCTATGTCTTTATTGTTGCATGAAATAAAATAAAATATAATTACAGAATATATTGTTGTTTTTAAATAAAAAGTTAAAATATGCCTAAAATAGATCATAATTTAGGTTTAAAAGAGAGAGAGAGAAATGCTTTATAGTGTAAAACATTGTATTGTTTATTCAACAATGTACACAAAGTATAAACATTAACTACAGTAAATAAAAATTAAAGCAACATTCATATCATAATTTTGCTTTAAAATAAAAATGAGAAACTGAACCTGATAGATATTTATATAAAAGCTGGAAAATAATGAATACATATTATAGTAAATACATAAATTATTGAAAAAGTTAGACATTTTCTTCTGAATCAATGAAGACATACGTTTTTTGGCCGCTGTCACAAAGTTGCTTTAAGGCCATACATTTTTTTTAGCATTCAGACTCATTCTTATGCCACTCCATGATCAACTCTAATGCTCTTATGCATCGGCATGGGAGGGCTCCGAATCAAAATCCTACTCTTCATCGCTGTCGTCTTCAGGACCATTTTCTTCGATTATAAGAGAAAGAATCTCATCTTCATTAAAAATTTCATATCCAAGATAATTCTCGATACTGTTGGTCAACTCTGTTGTATCAGTTATGTCACAATGCTCAAACCCAGGATTAGTGTGACACGGATCAACAATTTCCTGTTTCAGATATGTACATGCACATATTTTTTTTCTTTCTCGTGGTGGCTTTCGGATTACAGAAGTTCGGATTAAAGAGGTTCTACTGTTTATAATTTTCTCTGTCTATACTCAGCCTACTGTTTGACTGTAGGCCTATGGTTTAAAGGTTATACATGATCTTCATGTTTGAACACGAATTCAGCGTTCATGTATATTCAATTCATGTTTGAACTTGCAAATCAGGAGTGTACCTTGAAACCACAGATCTGGGGTGAAAATATTGAAGCCATCCGAAGCGAATTGAACAGCATTGTACTTGGTTAAGTTAAGCTTTATATTCAAGGAGGCTTGTAGTGATAAGAAATTCTGGTGATTGCTGGTATGGTTACTGACAAGATAAAACTGTTATTTAGAAGACTAGCGTTAAGTTTTCAAATTAAATAAAAATGTACCTCCAAGACTTCAAAAAAATTTTTTTCACATGCCGATTCCATTGGTTTAAATGTTTACACATTATTGAACAAGCTTCATATTGATTGCTTCTTGGTTTTTCCAGCTTACTCATGTTTTTGTTTTAACTAATTTTTTTAACTAGAACAATTTTAAGTATAGGTCTTGCATTCATTACACCAAGCACCAATATATCAAATACACCAAGCAATCAATATTCTCCGTTACAATATCTTCAAAATGACATCATACCTAGTTTTATTTTTTTTTAAATGTAAAAACAGATTATTTGTTTCAAGGAGAATACACCCAAGATGGCCAACCTCTGCAGCCCCCCCCCTAAAATGTAAAAGGCTGATCTCATTGTTGAATAAATTTTGAAAGCCATTGCACTCTTCCCCAGATTTATTTGTCAGAATTTTAAATTATGGTTCATTATATAAGAATTAAGAATAAAAAAGTTCAAACTAAGGATTACTTTATCTCAACTCTTTTTATTTAATTTCAATTAATGTTTGTTTACATCTTAATGACTTGCTACCTGAGAATTGAATTTGTTTCCTCAACTAAATATCATTCAAATAAGGAAGTTATTCTAATTAAAAACTGCTCTGAAGTGTGATTGATCATATTGCAAGTGGCCTTGAATATTTGTACTAATGTCAATTTTACATTTTGTTACTACAACACAACTTTTTCAGTAGCTCTAAAAAGGGATTAGAAGAGATTTGAGGTGGCTGGTGTAGTCAGCCATCTTAGATCTAGATCTCCTTAGATCCATAAACATGTAAACTGAATTTTTCATATTTTTCTGTCAAAGTTATGTTTGATATATCATTTTGTAAGTAGTGTAACGAGTATTTTGATTGCTTAGTGTATTTTAACATTGACTATAACAAACAGACTGTCCGAGGCAATAGATTGATGTAGACATACGCCTGTGGTGAACCACTCAAACGATCTTAGAACTTATAGGCTTAAGTGGCCGGTGTCATAACCATAATCTCGGAGTCTCAGAGATACCACTGAGGATGCCACATCACAGCAAAAAATTGGGCGAAATGTCTGGTTGTCTTGTAAATAATGTAGATATCACCTTGACGCGGTTGTCCCCAGAAAATATAGATTCTAATTACTCAGTTGTCACTTCAGTGTGTGCCAAAGATACACGGAGAGAGAGAGAGAGAGAGAGAGAGAGAGAGGGAGGGAGAGAGAGAGAGAGAGAGAGAGAGAGAGAGAGAGAGAGAGAGAGAGAGAGAGAGAGAGAGAGAGAGAGAGAGGGAGAGGGAGAGAGAGAGAGAGAGAGATAGAGAGAGAGAGAGAGAGAGAGAGAGGGGGGGGGTAGAAGACCGTTTGCACTACCTGTGAAAACTGAACAAGATTTGATTTCACAAAACCAGTTTAATGGGATCCTTATGAGCGGACAGTCTTGTTTTATAGTCAATGATTTTAAATTGTTATCTTAAAGTCTGTGGTACATGTAATTTATGTTTTCTAATTAAAAATATTAGTTGAAACAAACCAGCAAAAACTAAGCAATCAAAATTAATCAACAATTTATGATTTTCTCAAAATCTAAATTATTAATTTTGGCTGAACAATCACTTTAAATGACTACCAGTGGAGTTATTTTTTTTGTTTGATTCGATAACATTTATCTCAGAGAAAATATAATCGTGCTGTCACGTCATCAGAATATCTGATCATTCCAGCTTGTTCTTGATGTAATAACAATTGTAGGCCTAGCAAGTAATATTTGAATAGTTTTGCCCAAGCTCAGCCAAAGTAGTTTTCTCAAGACTAGTTACTTTGTAATTGACTGTCTATTTTGGAGTTAACAGATACAGATATATACATATAAAAACTTATTAATTTGAGGTTGAGCTATTGAAAATGTCTGTCTCTCATTTAAGTCCCAACTCAACTTGTCATACTAACAAAACAAACACTGCAGTTGATTGCAGCTCAGGCATAATTAACCAAAAATACACTAGTGTAATTACAGTCATCCAACAAATGCTCTAAAACCTTAAAACCTGACCTAATAGAGAATATTTCCACGTAGCTGTAATTATCTAAGTGAGGGGTCAAGACTGTAAATCTTTCTCATCAATTAATATTTAGTATTTACTGCTTATACACTCTTGTCATTTTATAACCTCACGGAAAGATATTAACTGGAGGAGAGATTACTGCTGGATACATTATGTTATATATCAAGTTGGAAACTGGTTCTGGTCCCCACCTGCCTGCCTTCACAACAATGATTTGCATTCTGTCGTCCAGACTTAACAATGGTTGACTCATCTGATTTGTTGTTAATCCACATGGTTTTTTGATTACCATTCATCGGCATCAGATACAATCTTGACACGCATCTCATTATTCACCCTTCAACCAATGAAGAATGTTCTCTGGTTTGTTCCATTCTGTTTTCTTTTACATTTTGTTGTTCTTTCTAAAACGATAAGCTTCAAAACTACATTATGATTAAGTGTCAAGTTTTTTATTTACTTTAAATTCATATTGATGTAAATGTACTTTTTTGATAAGTTGTTTAAAATAGATGTATCTTTATTATTCCATGGACAGACTAGTAACAGTTATGTGATATTTTGACTAAGTTATTCTCCTTTTAGTATTACCAATTAAAGTTTAAAATTACCTGAGTACCGTACTGCCAAGTAATCCATTATTGGTTGTAATGAAATGCTTTTGAAACTCCGGGTTTCATTATTGAGTTGTAAAACATTGAGGCTCATTCCTCTTCTGCACTTCCTTTCTAGTGAAAAGTTGTCATTTATAGAAACACACTTACATGAAAAAACTCTAAAACATTTACACAGTAAAACAATTATTAATAAAGACTATTTACAGTTTTATACATAGTTCTAGAGTATACGTGTTGTGTTTTTTTTTTTTTTTTAATTTTTCTAGAAATGACGACTGTTCACCACACAAGAATCGCTAATTAAGTCCCTACAATTACATAACGCTAAAATTGGCTTTTTCAGACCCCCTGCCCCCTATGTAACAAGCTTGTAATGATAATACTAAACTTTCATAAACAAATTACGCAACACTGTCAACCGCCCCCCCCCCTCACTAATTTTTTATATCCACTTTGCTTTCCGTTTGTTTCCTAATAAGGGGAGAATACATTGGTACCTTTAAAATCTTGTGTTTTAGGGAAAAACGATAAAATTTTGTGAATGAATTCAAACAAATTGTTGAGGTTTAATAGTTATGTAACGTTGCTTGTAACCCCCCACCTTTCCCCAGTAACGGTGCATAATGCTACTGAAAACCCCCTCCCCCTTCAGGCGTTACGTAATTTAGGGATGGCCCCTTAAGGAATGTGCCTTGATATGAGCTTTATGTTTTACATCTTCATAATGAAACCCTGAGTTTAGAAACCATTGATCGTTCTAACCTAGATCACTTGGCAGTACTCAGATAATCTTAAACCTTTTATTGGTAAATTAAAGTGATTCAGTGTCTATACTATCTTTTTAATATTAATTTCAGTCCTGTATATATCTTTGTCTTTGCTTTTCAAATGAAAAAAAAAACTGCTTATAATTAATTACTAGAAGCATGGCCTGCCATTCTACCACTCAGAGTTACTGTGTTACTTAACAGAACATTCAACACATACTTCTAGAAACATCTCAAGTCAAGTGTTTTCCAGCATTTTGTCTTCTGCTTTACTGATAAATAAAACAGCAAATAATTACTAACTACAAACCATTGCTTTAACATTAATAATAAAGGTTTATAGAAATATGCAAAATCATCTAAAGAATAAATAAATGGTTACTGATAAATGCCACAAACTTTCCCCCATAATACAGTAAAAAAATTATAGCTGAAATCATAGCCATAATTAAAAAGCTAGTCAATGTAGAGACATGCAGTTTTTACTAAAATATTTTAAATTATAGTTCACATTTTCCCTGAAAATGTAATCAAAATCGTTAGAGTTGTTTTGAGAAACATTTAATTTTTTGTGTTTTTTTACCTATAAAAATAAACAAAAATTTCAAAAAAGTGATAAAAAGGTTCTGGATATATTGGCTAAATACACCTACATACCAAATTTCATAAAAATTGATCCATCCATTTGGTCTCCAGTGAAGTGCACATACACACAGACACACATACGGAGAGACATCAAAATTATTTTTTGAAAAAACCACTTTTTTGGTTTCAGAGGACTCTAAAATGGATTTTTAGACTAACTTATAAAAAAATGTTTTTGAAAGAAAAAAGATATTGTTTTATTTATTTTTTTATAGAGAGATTAATTTCATGTTGAACCTAGCATATTCTAGTCCCAACCACCCTTCCTTACACGAACGGTGGTATTTTGGAATCAGTTTTGCAACTGTATGCTATGCAACCATGAGTTGTATTCATAGTAAACATAAGAATCCACTCCCCTCAACCTACGATTGTTTCTGCAGTTCCAGCTACAGCAGTCCTCCGCCCTCGGCTCAGCCCAACTACAGCCATGCACAGATGCAGATGGTGCAGCCCCAGCACTACAACATGGGCCCGCCCTATGGCAGGTCGCCTCAGGGCCACTCCCCTCCTGGTGCCCCTGTCCCCCACCATGAGAACACTACCACCAGTGATGACAGTGACGACAGCACACCTCACACTCAATTGGTATGTCTTTAATCTGATATCAGTCCATTTATATTCCTCTTACAGAGAACAGCAATGATAGTTTTTACTTAAGAACAGCTGAGCAATCAAATGGAGGGGTTGGTTAAGAATGCTCAATTTCGTAACTTCTCCATTTTTTTTTCAGTAGCCATCATGAAAAATTAAAGTGTATATTGTTCTTTTGTTGTTGAGATATATTTTAAAAGTCACAATTATTTTATTGCAATACATCAGTGTTGTATGAGTAAGCATATTTATATTTTAAAAGTTGGTTCCAGAAATTAAGTATTGACTATTTTAAAATAAGTACAGTACATGGAAAACTTACGGAAATTTGTAAGTTGAATATGAGATGTATTATTAACTATAACTTCTTTATTGTAACATTTATCAAAATATTGTTACTTATTCCTTTAGTAAAGAATTTAAAAGTGGCCAATTTGGTTTTCGATATCACCAAATATATTGTTTTACAATTATATGAAAAACTCAGACTTACCTTTGATAACAGTTTCAACAATCTCTTTTAAATCTTCAGTTCTACGTTTGTTGACGTAGTTTGTTGTGATTTAGTTGGCTGGAATGAAAAGACCCTCCCCTGAACCAGCAGACAACAGCTTAGCAAAAATTCAGAAGAAGCCAAAAGCACAAAAAAAGAAAAAGAAGAGGGATCCCAATGAACCACAAAAGTAAGTGATCAAATCATATATGTACATCGTGTTATAGTGGGAGTGAAGATAGAAAGTAGACAATTACTTAAGTAATTGTTAATGTTTAAAATGCAGATTATTCAGGTTCTCATTCCCGTGCAGTGGGAAAGTTGTGTGGATGTTTCTTTTTTAGTCCACTATTTAAAGATAGAGACCAAAAATGTCCTTAATCTTTTTCAACTTTTGCAGTGTTATAACTTTAAATACTGTTCAAAAAAAAAAAAAAAAAAAAAGAAAAAAGGCTGTCAATGCCTCAATTGTTTGCATGGAAACTATAACCTGCATGTTTAGGGTTCAACGTTCACATTTTATTTATAGAAAAAACCTCACTTAGACCTTGGGAACTTAAAATCATTACATAATGTCCTCCTATCACAGCTTTACCCATGTTACTTTACAGTTTTTACTACTTATTTACTTATTTTTTTAAAGAGAGGCCGATCTCCTTATTAATCTTACTGTACCCTTACCCCATAGACTATTGATTTGTGCAGGAAAGGGATAGAAGCAGTATAGTACAAGGTGAATTTCACGGATAAAAACTAACAGTCCAGACTAGTATTCGAACCTGCGCTATCTCTAACTCAGGTGCTAAGTCCTGACATCTTAGACCACTCTGCCACTGGTTCTCCTATTTATTTCAATAAATTCAAAAAATAATTGAATCCTATTATTTTTATCAAATAGCCATTATTTTAATAAGTATGTATAACTCGCGAGGCTTACTGAGGCACTTGGCTTGCATGTGAGGGGAATAATAGTAAAAGTAAAGGGGAGGGCAGTCCCACCACTGTTGTACCTCTCCACCATGTGACTGATCTCTTAGTTACTGTTTTGCCGGTCAAGCGGTGCTTGCAGTGCCTCTCTGTATAGAAAAGAATTAATTTTCGCCTCCTTTGTGGTTTGTTTACGTTTATTATAAAGGCCAATCAGAAAGGTTGTTTACATTTTTAATTTAAATTAAAACCTCTTATTGCCAAAATAAAAACAACATATTATGCTGTCTGCTCTGAGAATAGGCACATTAATTTGCTTATAAATCAAATTATGATATAATCAATATAAACAAATAAATAAAAAGAAGTTAAATACGTAATATATTAATTAATTTGAAATTATTGTCACCATTAATTATTATTTATCTATTAACAATAACAATGTTAAGTCAGTTTGTAAACAGCAATTTAAATTTCAGATTATTTTATTTTCTATTTTTATTTACCATATGGCACACACTGACTCGCTGACTCGGTGGCTCCCCCCACTCCTATTAGTCTACTGTGCATCGCCTGGCCAAGTGCCTCGGTAAACCTCGCAAGTTATATTTTTCTGTCAGCTGATTTTTTAATAATAATAAACACAAAATTATATTTATGAATAAAGTTTTAAGCGATCTCTACTCCTCAAGGTTTCTTTTAAAGAATTCTTTCTTAGGGTGCCTAAAGTGTATAAGATCAACTTATGTGCCCAATTTGAACTCTCTAGTTAGTTGTATACATTTTATTCTGCATTGATTATGAATCAGTCAGTTCTTTAATGTAGTTACTAAATTTCAATAGTATTCATTTGAAATTCAGAGTGCATCGTTTATTCCAATAGAACTATCATATTGAAATATTAAGTAAACTTGGATGAATGTGATTTGCAATTCAATGTGGATTCAGTCAGAGAATAATTCAGGCATTAAACCTCACGCGAGTTATCAGTTAAAAGGATCAACGGGCAGAGGTGAATCACTGCTAACATATGTATTGGATATTGAGAAGGAAACATTTCACAGTAAAATGTAATCATAGCCATATACAAAAGGAAAGCAGATTTTCAGACTTATTTGAAAGCTCTTTGAGGGATCAGTTGCATATAAAGGAACAGCTACATACAAACATGCTCAGTATGTCGGCAGAGAGCTCAATATATGCGTTGCTCACCAAGTTATCGTTTTCGCTATTGTAATATGTGTGCTGCAATATTTGTTTTCGTTACAATTTCATTATTTGTCTTGTATTGTTTCATACTGGCACAGCTTTCTCTCTTTTGTTTTCCTTTCATATTCACATTCCCCTGTCCTTTGTAAAAAGTGTATAAATAAATAAAAACGTTGGCTGCAAATATTATTTTAGGTTCGTTCAATCAGTTACTTTTTAATATTAGTTTATTTTTAAGTTATAAGGCAATATTTAACAGAAGAATTGCAGTGAAGAGAGGTTATTTGTTTGATTATTTTAATAATTATTTAATTCACTTTAATTTAATAAACATTTTTTTTTTTTTTTTTTTTTATACTAAATGTTGTACAATTTGTTTTATTTAAAGATTTTTGAACACATGAGATATCGACAAATAAAACATAATTGTTTACTATTAAAGATTTAATTTAACTAAAGAAATCTTCCTGTTAAAGGCAGTGTTATGTTATTTGGAACACTTAAAGGTAAAACTTGTTGCTTTTGAAGGAAAATAACTATAGTGAAGTTATTTTCACAGTTATTTCCTGGAACTATTTTCTTCTTATGTGTAGACATTATTGGTTACATACCCTTATTTAAATTAAAGCTGAATTTGTAATATATGTATTATAAACATGTATAAATACCTGAATTTTCTTTCATTTTATTTTATTTATTGCTCTGTCATAAAATCTTGATGTGATGTAATCTATAAGTATCTATGAGCATTGTTAATTGTCGATATAGTTTAATTTGGAAGTTACCAAAGTCCTTAATAATCTCCAGGAACTATTAACAAACTTATCTAATGTGTTAAGTTTGTCGCAGAAATGTAAACTGATATATTGTCAGTTAAAAGATTATGTTATCTATATAGCCAAAAGACAAGTATATAAACATAAAGAATTGTTTTACAGATTTCTTGTGACAGTTTTTTGTGTTCGTGTAATACAACAGCGTGTTTAGATTAACTTAATTCCTGTAGAAGTGCCCAGTGTAGTGTTGAGACTGGTAAACTAATTAGTGATTATGGGTGACATCAATGTTAACTGTCTGAAAACAAATAGACAAAACACAACACTTCAAGAAACCCTAAAGTCTTATAACACCTCAAGACTTCAATTACCATCTACACTCTTCTATTGACATGGTCTGTTCTAACCAACTTCCTACTGAACCAGTAGTCACTATCCTAAACACATTTATCTCTGACCATACAGGGCAAATAGCCACATTACAAAACCTCAAAACTAAAAATACCTGACCCAATAACATTCAACAGACATCTCAGCGACAAGAACCTCTCACTTCTTAATAATTTACTGAAACAAGAAACATGGAGTGACGTACTAACCTCCAAATCAGTAGAGGAATCTTATAACAAGTTTATGAATATTTTGACATACTACATGGATATAGCTTGCCCTTACATCCGTACTCGCAAAAAGTCGAAAAAAAGACAACCTATTAAGAATGACCAAGAAACGATAGAAAAGCGCAACCAATATCTAACGGCTCAAAAGGAATATCTACTGACTGGGACAGAAGAAAACAAAGCTAGAGCAACAGAGAGGAAGAAAATCTAAGACCTTCACCTCAAGGCCCAAAGAAAACTCATGACATCTGAGTTCATAAATAAGTCTGAAAATAAAAGCAAAGCCATATGGAGTGTTATTAATAAAGAACGTTGCAAAAACAACAATACCAATGAAACAGTACAACTTAAATCTAATGACATACTAATTTCGGCTCCCCTGAACCTAGCAACACACCTAAATGAATACTTTGTAAAAATTGCCAACGAAACACTATCACAAGCTGTCTACGATGGGAATCCTGTTACCCCGGATCACAGACTTCAAGTAAATGACTCTCTTATTCTTTGGCCAACATCTCAAAAGGAAGTGAAGACGACTATAATAACAATGAAAACGAAAAACTCAGCTAATTTTGATAACATATCCACAAAATTATTAAAAACTTGCAGTGAGCCCCTATTAAACCCCCTAACTACTATAATCAACAACTTATTTGCAGAAAGAATTTTTCCATCAAAACTAAAACTGACAAAAGTCTATCTGAAATTAAAAAAAAGAGGCCCAACCCAGGTCACTAACTATCGCCCAATCTCTCTATTCCTTCAACTTCAAAAATCATAGAGAAAATTGTACTGTCTAGACTGTTAGATTTTTTTTTAAAAACATGACCTTTTCCTGATAATCAACACGGCTTTATAGAAGGTAAATCAACATCAACTGCCCTGGTTAGAATTGTTGAGTATCTAATAAGAGCACTAGACAAGGGCGACACAACAACTGCTATCTTTCTAGACTTCACTATAAGCATTTGATTGTCTTAGTCATGACAAACTCCTCAAAAAACTAGAAAGCCGAAGGATCATAGGAAAAACTGTAGATGGGTTTCGGAGCTACTTATCAGGGAGAACCCAGTCGGTAGAAATAAAAATTACAGACCAAGGAATGAAAAAAACAACTACCTCCAGACCTTTGCCTGTTAACAGAGGTGTTCCACAGGGATCAGTACTGAGTCCTATCCTGTACATTATCTTTGTGAGTGACTTTCCTTATTACTTAGGAAGGTATTGCTCCATGCTCATGTATGCGGATGATACCTTGGAAATTGACACATACATTGCCATAAATAAGGCAATAGAATACTGTCAAGCAAATGACCTGGTATTGAACCAAACAAAGACTCAGAAAATATTAATGGGAAGGAAGAAAGAAGAAGGGCTGGAATTACCAGACGCTGAAAGAATGGACAACGTAAAGTACCTTGGAGTATTAATTGACGAATCTCTGTCTTGGAGTGACCATATCGACCAACTATGTGGGAAACTTAGCACAGATTTATATGTCTTAAGGCGCTTAAAACAAGTTGCTAGTCCAGAAATAGTAAAATGTGCATACTATGCTCTCCTCGAGAGTCACCTGAGGTACGCAATAACTGTCTGGGGCAACTCCTCTAAATCTAACACTCAAATGGTACTAGTGCTTAAAAAAAAGCAATCTGTATACTGACGGGAACAGGACCTCTAGAATCTTTTAGAGGTGCTTTTAAACCGCTAAGATTACTAACCTCAGTAGCCCTGTACATCTTAGAAGTAGTTTCATATGCAAGTCAACAACATCTCACAAGAGGAAACGACGTTCACACCCTCAACACAAGAACCGCACATGACTACATACTTCCCACCCATCGTCTGACTCTCTACGAAAAACAACCCACTTCTGCTGGTGCAAAATTTCTAAACATCCTGCCACAAGAGATCAAAAACACCACAGGACAACACCAAAAAACAACTCTGACGAAAACTGATCAACTGGCTTCTTGACCAGCCTTTTTATACAATAGAGGAATTCCTGAACTGGAGGACTAATTACCCGACCACATCTCTCGAACCATTGTGATTTATCAAAATTGTATTTTGTTTAATGACACCATTCTTGTCTCAAAGATAATGAATAAAGTATATTGTCTATTGTCTATTAGACGGGGTTATATTTTTGTCCCACCACTGTAGTGTATGAGAGGAGAGGGAGGGCTACTATTACTGTAGATGTATGGGAGGATGGTAGGGTCATTACCACTGTACGTGTATTGGACGTTCGTCTCATCATTACTTGTGCGATAACAATTTATAAATTTGATTCTTTCATTTACAGGAAAATTGGATGAAAATCTACTGAAATAAATGTTTTTTCCAGAATACATTCCAATTTAATTTGGGTTTTTCAATCAAACTATTAGATCTCATATCGCGTTTGATCATTATATATGAAAAAACTGCAATTCTAAATGAGCTTCATAATTCAACACAAACAAATGGTGTATGCTTTCATAAACAGAGAAAATGGAAGAGAAATAACAAAATGAAATGTTTGCCGGCCTGCAGTGGAGGGCTCGTAACGGCTTTGTAATTAGAAGAAAGTGGCCCTTGTAACGATTTAACTTCTGTGTAAATTAAACATCAGGAATACTCATCATTCAAAAGCATGTATTATTCAGACTGTTTGTTCTCTCGAAACTTTTGATATCTCGTACATTTTAACTCATCTCTCCTATGTTTTTGAAACCTATTTCAAAATAACAAATTAAGAGTGGCTTCTACAGAGTTTGTGACTTTTATATAAGTACTCAATTATAAACTGGTTAGGTAACTAAAAAATACAGGCCTAATTGAAAATATTTTTCTGTCATGTATTTATTTATGGGTTGATCATTAAAATTACAAAAACATAACCTTGTGAAAAATAATCTGAATTTATTCAAGTGTCTTTCCAATTTTCATCTTGGATATCAAAACCAAATAACTAACCTAACTATTGTTTCCAGCACTGGTTTCAAATATCCAGTTTAAATAATATAAAAACCTGACATCATATAAATTTTAACATGCTATATTCTAATTGTTATTTAGATAGTTTTCAATAGTCTAATCAAATTTATTTAAAAGTAATATTCACGTGTCCCTAATATTATAATTGTCATTGGGCTATTAATTAATGACACTTTCTAAGGAATAGTCGGCCTTAGTTTGTAACAATGACTACATTCGCTCATCTACACTCATCACACTCAATCGAAATCCATATTCGACCATATCTTGACGATCGGCGTCTTATGAATAAATAAATAATATAAATATAAAACTCTCAACACCATTATGCCAATAAAAAACTGGAAAAAGTAAACAAATACTATTTCCGTTTGTAATATTTAATCAGTATTTATAGGTTATGGCTGCCATAAACGCCACACACGTAACTTTGGTTGAATATATCATCGAAGAACTTGATTATCATATAAAGTTAGTTCCAGTTGGATATATGATATAAGTAAAGCAATAGATTGTCTGAAGCCAGGCTGAATGTATCCCCAGTGGTGTATAAATGTTATTATAGACCCCTCCTCTCCCACCCCTCATCTGTATTGTTTTGTTTCCTATTCACTGGCTTCAATCCACTTGCTGGTCCAAACATTGAGATTTATCTCAAATTGTTGTAAAATACATTTACCCTGATGTGTTGCAAACTACATTCAATATTATTATACGTTCTCTCTTTATTTTAAACACTTTTTTTTATATATATTTTTAAAAAGTTATCTCGTTATGGTTAAACCTTGAAACCTTGACCCAGACACAGTGTCTGTGTTTCAAGGCTAATAAGGATGATTACATCAGTTATTATAGGTTTGGATGACCATTGTAGTGTAGGTACTAACTGAGTTCGAAATGTTTCAAAAGAGCCATTAGCGCAATGATCAGGACAACTAAGGGACCAACACGTTAACATGATATCTGAACCACGTAGTATTGGTCTGATTTTCAGCTAACTGCAAAGACTGATATTTAGTTCTCTTCTCTAGAGAAAATCCAAACCTAGGCCACCATTCAATAGAAATGTACGTTCTCCCTCTATATTATACATTTATTTATACTGTACATATTTTTTTAAGTTTCCTCACTTTGATTAAACCTAGAAACTGATTATTACTGTTCAGCTTATTTAGATATGAAACACTGACAAAGATGATGCGTATTTAAAGGTGAATATGAATGATTACACGAGTTATTATAAGTTTGGATAACCTGTGTAGTCTGGTTACTAATTGAATTTAACTCATGCTCAGAAAGCGCCATTTTTTAGTAGTCTAAGGGCAACTAAGGGACCTCCAGCTTAACATGGAATCCAAACCTCATAGTATTGGTTTAATTTTCAGCTAATTGCAAAGACATATATAGTTCTCTTCTCTAGACAACACCCAAACCCTGGCCACCAATTAATATGTATATTCTCCGTCCATTTTATACATTCATTTATATATATATATATATATATATATATATATATATATATATATATATATATATATATATATGAATAGGAAGAATTAAAAAAGGACTATTTAATAGTCCAACAGCCAGGGCAACTAAGGGACTTTCAGCTTAACGTGTATTTTGAACCACTTAACATTGGTCTGATTTTCAGCTAACTGATAAAACCTGATACTTACATATCTTTCCTAAACAACACCTGAATCCTAGCCACCATCCAACATGGACACCCCAGACTTCTCTAGTAACGTTCATACTGATGGGAACCATTGAACAGGTGATGTATTGGTAAAGGAACAAAGAGGACTGAGAACAGAAACTATTGCCTACAATCTCCACAAAACTTTGTCCCCAAGAAACTGGGTTACATCACTGCAACTCTAGTGCTAATTTTATTTTGTTGCTCTTGTTAGAATTGTTTAGTCAAACCAATATAAAAATCAAATGCAATACATCAAAAATAGTTTTATCTGACACTTTAAACTAATATTCTTTTGTTAAATGTTAAAATGTTTTATGGGTTAGTACAGTTTAAATTTATGAATATTTTACTCATTTAAGTCAGTGTCAGGCAATTAGTCTAAAATGTAACTGAACTTACTTTTATGGGCTTTGGATATTGCCTTTGGATATTGCCCCGTTACAAGGTTGGATTACTTAGGTAAAAAAATTACGTAAGACTTGAAAACAAAATATGCTTTCCAAATATATGTTTTAACAAAACTATTATGACCTCTAAAACTAAGAGAAATACCTCATATAATACAAAATAGGTTGTCTTCTGTTGTCTTTATTATTTAAATCAAACATATGTCATAAAAGATTAGGCAGGTTTGTAGCATCAACTCACACTTGTGGATTTGACTTTTTTTTCATAGTACAGCATAGAATATTTATCTTATATATTGTTACAGTTATGTTAGAATTTTAAAACTACAATTATATTAAAGTGTTTAAGAAGTTTTGGATTAGCATTATTTATTTGATAAAAGGCCTTAAGTAAGTTTTCGAGGCGTATTTGACTAAATATTAACATTTTAAAAGCACTTACATTTCAAGTGATTTAATCACATGGTTCTGCTTGCAGTGACAATATCCTTTTGTAGTATATATTTATGTAGCTTTTAATCTGGTTTTTATGATCAAGAAGTTTACTAATTAAATTCTAACAGCAATCAATAGTGCAAATCTTTAAATTAATACAATTTGGACATTAATGTAAAAGGAGGTGAAATAGAACAGAACTGAACAAAGTAGTACTTAAAGCACCATACAGGATTATATCTACGAAATCTGGTTTGTACAGAACCAACCAACTTCATATGTGCAAGAGCAACAAACTTCTAACTAACTCTGTTGGACCTTGACCACTGTGGTCCTTATCAGTCAGCTGTCAGACTGACTGACAACAATTATATCTGTCTCAATATTAACATCGAGGAATAAGGAACTAGTTTACTTTATACTGGTCATCCATTAACAATAATTTAGTAGTTCTATATATTCAATTACAAAACAAAGTACATAGTCGATGATATTATTACCTTTGGTGCAATATTAAACCGTTAGTAGCTAGTTATTTATAAAAAAAGGAGCTAGATGTCAGTTCTTTTGTAAACAGAATAGTTATAAATAAGGAAATAGTACAGAAGAGAGCTATGTTAGCCTATATATTGAACAATACATACAAAATTAAACATGAACTGCTTTCTCTATTAATTGCTCCTATGGAAAACAAAACACAGATTTATATCACTGAAGTAAAACAAAATTCTCAATCGAGTGAATGGACTCAAGTAAAGAGAAGAGCTGTAGATAAGCAAGAACAAAGTGAAAATAACACTATAGAACATTCAAATAGGTATTCTTGCCTTTTGGATATTATTGAAAAATCCCCATCTGGACCACAGATTGCTTCAAACAGAACAGAAATCAGCAAAAATAAACTTAAAACAGCCAATCACGAGAAAGTATTGACTAGACCATTTAAAAAACTAAAATCTAGAGTTATTGTTTTTGGTGACAGCCACACAAAGAATTGTGTTCCACTGCTAGAAAAAGATGTTTAGTCAGAGGTAAGCTCTAGTTAGTGGAAATGTGTATCCTGGAGCACCTCTATCACATGTTTACAAGAGTATTGAAGATACAGATTTCCTTCAAAATTGCAATAAAAATGACAAGATTGTGATAGTTGGGGGCACTGACAGTATAGAAAAGGAAGAAAAGAAAATTGTGCAGTTTTAAACTCATTGATTAAAAAAACAAATGACACAGATGTTGTACTGACAACTATATCTCACCGCTAGGATCAGCCTCAAATAAATCAGAAAATACAAAATGAAAACAAAAAAAATATACAAACTTGCTGAAAGTCAGAAGATTTATCTTATTCCAATCAACAACCTACTGACACGTGAACATTACACAAAGCATGGTTTACACCTAAACAAACAAGGAAAAGATGTCCTTTGTACAGCAATAGCCCTTCATGCATCAATAAAACTTAGCTCTGCAGGAACAGCGAAGACCTGTAATAAAAATTCAACCTCAGATTTAAACTTAAAATTTGACTCTTCCTTACTAAATAATAAACTCAATTCAACACTAAATGCTTTTGATACTGATCAGCAATTCAATGGTTTTACAACACCCTCCACAGGAAAGCTGAAGGTAATTCAAGAATTAATCAAAGAAACTGAGGAACAACCTATATCAGTGGATGAAATAAAAATGACTTCAGCTTTTAAAGAGTTCCATAATGATGAATATGTTGCTTTCGCTCACAGTATATCAGCAGATCTCAAAAGTCACATAAATATGTCCGCTGGTGTGACTGTGGCCTTCATAGAAGAATTTGGTAGGCCAAAACGTACAGACTCTATAAGCAATCACTTAGCTTATAAAAAAAATCGGGTGGCACCAGTGTGTACAGTTTAATCACAAAATTAAAATACAACGGTAAACCAAATACTCTGGAGTAATGACTTGGCATTTGAACGGCTGACAGAGGATTTTAAAAGAAGAGGTTTAGAAAAGCTTGTTTGCTCTGCCATTGGGTGTGTCAGAGATATGATTCCTCCAAACCAATTTATATCAAATTTAACTAAGTTTCAACAGGTAACTAGTGAGACCATAAAAATAGTGACCTATCCTCAATATTCAAAAAAGACTCTTTGGAACGGATTATCACATCACTCCATTGTTAGACGTCTTAAAAACATCATCCTTGTCCAACACCTTCAGAGTACATCACCTGTCACTAATCAAGACCTTACTTTAGTCCCTGCCTTACCAGTCCTAACTGATAGTTCCCTCGACTCTGAACCAGCACTTCATCCATATCCTGAAGACAAACTTCAACTAATGGACATGACATTAGTTGTTTAGGAGATCTAAGCCTGTTTCCACCACTGTAAATGACTTGAAAAATATTTCAGACAGCACTCGAATTAAATCCTCCATTTTTTACCAAAATGTCCAACATCTAACTTCAAAAATTTGGAGTGGGGTAATAATTGTAGTACATAAAAATATTAAAAGCAAAATTAGTTTAATGCCTTCAATTCAATCATTGTTAGTTGAAAAAGAATTTGAGTGCTGCCTGTCTGAAATTTCTTTGCCTGATTTTACTTTTGTTTTAGGATGTATCTATAGATCACCCTTACAAAACCTTGTTGACAGATTTCTGTTGAAATTTGAAGCAATGTGTAGTATTTTAACCCATAAGTACAATCATATAATTTTAACTGGAGATATTAACATTGATATTTTTAAAAGAGATAGACTACACTACAAATTTATTAGTATTTTGAAATTGTACAACTTAACTTACAGAGTTGACTTTCCAACTCGAGTAAATATGGGCGCAGAGAGTGCTATTGATAATATTACAAGTAACATAAAAGACAAAGAATGTAAGGTAACAGGGCTAATAACACATATATCACAGATCATGATGGTCAACTTTTTGAAATATTTGATTTAGTAAAAAATAATGGGAAAATCTCAAAAAAATACTGTAGGAAATTTACAAAGAATAATATTGACCTTCTCTTGAATAATCTGCATAGAGAGTCTTGGTTGAATGTTTATCAGGCTCCAGTTAATTCTAAGTATAATCAATTTTATGACACTTTCTTTTACCATTTTGACCTCTGTTTTCCCAAAACTATTTTACTTCATTGAGGGAAGGTGATACAAATCAATGGGTGACAGATGAGATAAGATTAAAAAGGATGACATCTTTGAGTTAGAGAAAATGTTTAGACAAAATAAAGATGAAGAATTAAAGATATTGATTAAAAAGTTGAAGAAGGATTTAAAATCGTGTACAGAGGGACAAGAAAAGGTTTTTTGATAATAAAATTTAAAAATCTGCAAATAGCTCTAAAACTACCTGGATCTTAATAAAAACACAAGTAAAAATACATTCAAATCAAAATGCAAACATTAGTATTGACTATAATGGGGAAACGGCAGATTCAAGATTCAAGATTAATTTATTGACACAATATGAACTGTTACAGTTTTCTATGCAAGTCATAATACAAAAATAACATCATTAATCAAGAACATAAAATAATACACAAATAAAATCATAAGTAAATTAATTCTAAGACAATTTTTCACTATAGCCTACACAAGCCAAAATTGACATTTATTTTATTACAGTAAGAGCTGCTACATTAAGAAAAATATTTAAGGTAGTTAAATAAAAATAAAACAGCCAACATTACCCCTTAAGGCTGCATAAGAGCCTCATCGATGGTATAGAAAGCCCTCCCGACCAAATGGCTTCTCAAACATGTTTTCAGCTGAGATAAACTATTGGTTGTTTTTATATTTTGAGGGAGAAGATTAAAATATTTAGGGCCAAAATTAAAAACAGAATTTTTAAAAAGATCCAGATTGCACTTTTCAATGGTAAAATTGTTTTTACATCTAGTATTGTAGTTATGATTATGGATAGGGAATTTGATTTTATTTTTAAAAACATATACCACCACCTCAAATATTAAAAGGCTGGGTAGTGTGAGGATACCACTCGCCCGAAAGAGCTCCCTACAGCTGGCCCTGTAGTCCTGACCCCAGACAATCCTTAGCGCCCTCTTTTGAAGGATAAATATTCGATTAAATAAAGTAGAATTACAGAAACCCCAGAAAAGAATTCCATATCTCAATCGACTCTCAATAAGGCCATAATACGCGAGGTTGAGGACCTTACTAGAGGCGAATGAAGACAAACATCTCAGGGCAAATATAGCGGAGTTCAGCTGGCTCCCTAGCTTAGAAATATGAGTGCCCCATGACAAATTGTAATCTAGATAGATTCCAAGGAATTTAGTTGACAGAGCGTTGTCCAAAATAGTGTCGCCCATGCAAAATATGTTTGGAATATTATATGTGCGTTGAGAATGGAATTCAATAATACTGGTTTTGGCTACATTTAGGTACATTTTATTTGTTGAAAACCACTGAATAAGTTGAGAGAAAGTGTGATTAAAAATATCGACTATAGAAGAAAAATTATTGTGATTTAAAATGAGGCATGTATCGTCAGCAAATAAAGAAACAGAGAGTGGTGAATTATCTATACCAGGGTTAACGTATTTAGGAAGATCATTTATGTAGAGGATAAAAAGCAAAGGCCCCAGGACAGAGCCCTGAGGCACGCCTGTTTTGACAGTAGAAAATTCAGACGTGTGGGTTTCACCAAAGCTAGAAAGTTGGACACATTGGACTCGACCAAACAAGTAGGACCTGAACCAGTTAAGAAGAAAACCCCTGACGCCATATGCAGCCAGTTTCTGTAAGAGAATGACATGATCAACAACATCAAAGGCCTTACTAAGATCGCAAAAAAGGCCTATAGTGTGGTCGCCAGAATCAAGAGAGGTCAGTACACGCTTCATGGCTGATGCTACTGCAGAAGATATATCCAAGTTTGGTCTGAATCCAAACTGGCTATCCAATATTATGTTGTTGAGGTTAAAAAAGAATAGAGTCTGTTAAATACAATTCTTTCAAAAATTTTAGATATAATCGGAGCAATCGATATGGGTCTGTAGGAGTTAGGGTCAGATCCGCTTGTTCCCTTTTTCAAAACTGGTATCGTCTTGGTGATTTTTAAGTCAGTAGGAAATACACCTTCCAATATAGAAAAATTAAATAAATATGTCAAGATAGGTGCCAGCTCTTGAACATATTCCTTCAAAAGACTTGACGAGATACCAAATATGTCCAAGGAGTGGCTATTTTTCAAGAGGTTTACAGAACTAATAGTTTCAGAAACCAGTATCTCAGATAAATACAGGGAATTAGGAACACGTTTTATGTGAGAAAATAATGATTGCTTAAGTTGAGGGGGATTCTGAGGTTGATGCAGACCCAGATTCTCTGCTACATTCCTATCAAATGTAATATAATAGTATGATCCTATCAAAGTAAGCAATGTGTTTAATAATTTCTTTGTTTCAGTAGTTGATCAATTAGTATTACCCAAAACTTATAAGGGAAATAAAAAGTATAACTTTTGTGATCCTATAAAAAATAAATTTCAGTTTAGCACAGTAAGTGAAAAAGAACTGGGAAAATTAATAAATTCTTTTGAAAATAAACTATCTACAGGTTATGATGATATTTCAATCAAAATTATTTTTAAAATCTTGCCTTCAATAATGAAACCTCTTACTCATTTAATAAACTCATCTTTAATTTCTGGTCATTTCCCGGACAAGCTCAAAATAGCAAAAGTAATCACAATCATTAAAAAGGGCGAGGTTAGTGATCTCTCATGCTACCACAAAATTTCATTACTTCCTGTGCTCTCTAAAGTGTATGAAAAGGGGGTTCACACACAGCTAATTAATTATTTGGTTGAATGTAAATTATTTGACAAAGAGCAACATGGGTTTCAGGCAGGGAAATCTACAATAACAGCTGGGATTGAGTTTATTAATTCTATAATAGATTCAATAGATAAAGGGGAGAACATTATAGGAATTTTCCTAGATCTTAGTAGAGCCTTTGATAGCGTGTCACACAAAGAATTATTAAAAACTTTATCAACATTAGGTATTGGCGATAAAGAGTTAAATTGTTTTGAATCCTACCTGGAAAATCGACAACAGTACGTTGAAATTGAAAATGCAGTGTCTAATACACATGATAAATATGTTTACATTAGAAAATTTAGCTCAAAACAGTTAATCATCCCGCATGGTGTCCCTCAGGGATCTATTCTGGGCCCATTACTATTCTTATGCTACATAAAAGGCTTACCAGGGTTCATCCCAAGGAACAGTAATATTTGCCCATATGCTGATGATTCTAATGTAACCGTGTCAGGAAAATCAAAGAAAAGAGTAGAGTATTCATCTTTTATTTCCCTCTCAATAATCAAAAATTTTTTTGACAGCAAAAATCTTTTAATAAACCTAAATAAAACTTACTTCATCTCATTTTGTACGAAGCAAAATCAGAGAAATTTACAGCCAACTATTTTATTAGATGAAATACCATAGAAACAAGTAGAACATACCACATTTTTAAGGTTCAAAATTGACTAAAACGTTAGCTGGGATAGACACGTAAACCATGTAATAAATAAAACCTCTTCTGGTTTATATTTATTTAGGGAAATGTCTAAAATATGCAACTTAAACATTTTAAAAATAATATATTATGCTACGGTTCATTCACACTTGGCTTACGGCATAAGTGTATATGGTTCTACGACAAAAAGTAACCTCGACAGGTTACTTCCCTAACACAAAAGGGCACTAAGGATTATGTATAATTTAAAAAGAGATAAATCGATCAAGCGTTTTTTTGTAGAATTAGCCATACCTACGGTCATTGGACTGTATATATTGGAAACTGTTAGTTATACAAAACAGTTTACAAATCCCTCTCAAATTCCTAGTGGACATTGTCATGATACTCGAATAAATAGACAAGTGGAACGTCAAAATTTAGAGTTTTATAAAAAAAAAAAAAAAAAAAAACTACATTTATTGGGACAAAACTATTATATCACCTTCATAGAAACTTTTTGCTAGAGCAAAATGTTGAGAAATTTATAAAAAACTTGAAGGAGTTTTTGATTAAATTAGCTCCGTACTCCTTAGAAGAGTTTTGGGAAACAGATTTAGAACATAAAATCATTTTATAATTTTATTACATATCAGTTTAGTTTTAATTTATTACGTTAAATATTTAAAATGGTTTTTTTTGTCTTTTAACACTATGACGGATCAGAAATTATTTGTTCTTTGTGTATTCTTAGTCTAAATATTCTTTTTTAATTTTAGAATACATTATTTTCTATACTAAAATAATAAATTGTATACCACTGTTTGCTCGTTGTAAAAAGGATAACTATTTACATTTTATTTTTTAACTTTAAAGAAGTTTCTTGTGTTTAATATATTCTTATTTAGTTTTTCTATTTTAATAGAATTACTAATATTATTATTGAATTACTTGTATACTGAAAATAAAAATAAGGTTTAAATTAATGTAATGTTTCATACAGATAATTAATAGTCTCCTTACTACCATTTTGAGCACAATGATGGTTCAATTTGTTTTTTAATTTTTTGGGCAATTAATAATTAATTGTAGTTTAGCTACAATTAATTATTAATTAATTGTAACACTTCTGATGCTATTCAATGTATCATAAGTATATTATTACTGAATAAAGTGTGTTTTGAATTTGAATTTGAACTCAGTTAGTAAGATATTCATGGATCTTTACGTCTTCATAACTTCTTTAAACAAAATAATCATTGATAAATTAAATTTACAGCTTGTTACAGATGTTTGTATCACAGTTTTTTAAAAACATGTTGATTATTTGCTTTTATTTACAATACTATTATATTACAATTTCGAATTATTATGGAATTCTTAATTCAAAAAAGCACCGTTAAATTCTTGCTTAAATGATAACAAGTAAAAATAATTATTTGCTAACTTTTTAACTTTTTACTGTAACCATACAGCTCCTGCTCATGATTTGAGTCAGTACAGTGTGTTTAAAAAGTGGTAGAACATTTCAAATATCTTGGAAGTGTAATTACAAATGATAGTCTTTCTAAGGCAGAAGTATTAAAGAGAAACAAATTGGCCTTCAATTTTTACAACCAGATTCATCACCAACTATGAGACAGACAGGTACCTCAGAAATCCAAATCGAATTTATATAGCACATTTTATACCAGTCTTAACCCTTTCGATGCCGGGCATTTTTTCCCTTGGTATGCGAGAAATGCCGGGGGTATTTTTAGTGAATATGCATAGTTTACGTTATTTTGTTCTAACTTTGTTATTTTTCAATATATTTTCATAATTATTTTTTGGTTTTTCTTTTTTTGAAATGCTCTTTTTACTACTTATATATTTTCTTAAATAAAATATTGGTTTTAATTTGTAAAATCAACTTTTTTAAAAAATTAAAAATTTTTTTAATTTTTCAATTTAGAAACTTTTTAGACCATACAAAAAAAATACTAGGGCTATAAAAGTGACTTTATTTGAAAGAACATTTAATTACTAACATGCATACCAAATTTCAAAGTCTTACCTAGAAAATCCCAGGATTTATCGTAATTTTTTTCGACAGTACAAAATCAGATATTTGTCACATTTGAGCGATAATTTCAAGAGTGACAAATATATTTCAACAAACGCATATTTAAAAGATGTTTAAAACACTTTTTCTGAGTACTATAATCAATTATCAACAGATTGGTACCGTATATATGGCATATTAACGAAAATGCCTTATCGGAAAAAAAAAATTACGAGCGGTCCGATAGGACCGCGGCATTTTTAGCGTAACTACCGCGGTCCGATATATCGGACAGCGGCATCGAAAGGGTTAATATATATAATCCAAAAACTATGTAAGTTACTCACTCATCCCGTAATCTTCGGAACCACAAAACAGATTTTGATGAAATTTGGAGGAAAGTTAGCTTTTGTATCATAGAGAGCCACTTAGAAAGGATTCCTCAAAATTCCATTCCTAAGGGGTATAAAGAAACCCTCAATGTCTCCTTTTTTCTATAAGAGTAACATTGGTATTAATTTAATTAATAATTTATTTCAAACAGCTGAGACAAAAAAACATAAATATGACTCAAAAGCTTGGCCAATTTGGTTTTCATTATGAAATGTTTAAGGTAATTTTTTGCCAACTATGACATGATTGCACTAATTTGCGACCCCCTAAAGTAGTCTTATAGGGTTTTCTAGACTATAAAACTTTGTTATCTAGGAGAACGGCAGGCTGAGCTTTTATATCGATGAGATGGTTTAGAGAGAACCACAGAGGGAGGGGTAAGCAAGCTTACAGAACCACTCCATAGCGAAACAAAGACTCTTGGCTAGTACAAACAAATAGCCTGGAGACCAGCAGACTAACCAAACCCAACTTAGTACGATCCAAGGAACAGAAATGAAGTTCATATTAACAATTAACCAAAAGGCAATGATAGACGATGGAGAAATTAAGGGAATAGAAGAGAGGCTGGGGTGGAGGGAACATGGAACATTAAGAAAAATGAAATTGTGAGGATTTGGACTCATCATGAGAAAAGAGGAGACAAGAATATTTAGAAGATATTTCAAAAGACAAGTTTAGGGTAAGAGACAAAGAAGGACCAAGAAGGAGTTGGTGTGAGGAAAAACGTAGTAACTAAATAAGGGGGAAAATATAGTAAGAATTTATTGAGAACAGCTGACTATATACTAAAAATGGAAGACTCTTATCAACCTCAATATGCCTTAGAACTTGAGTGGGTACTAGATCATGATAATTGAACACTAACTTTTTTTGGTGAATCAATTTTTCTGTTAACGCTTCACTTAAACCTGATTTCAAATAACTATTTGATTGTTTGATTACCTTATATAACTTCATAGTCTTGTTAACATGAACAGAATTCAACAGTAAATATAATTTTTCATCTTTACGCTTATTCAACATAAAGCTCGCTGTGATATGTTACATTTATTTTAGATTAGTATTTGAGCTGAATAGATGTCATGCCCTGTCAGATAAAATGAGACGTCAATAAATGATGTGAAAATGTGCTCTATTGAATATAAAACGTCTCCTGCTATGATTGAATCTCTTGAAGCATTCAGTAATACAAGGAATATTTTATCATATATTAGAGTTATTTCAACACATATTGAATGTACAGAACAGACAGATATTTAGAAATTTCCAAATAAGTTTGGAACATTATGAACTATAAACTATGTAATTTTGTTTCATTGTAGTTTAATTATGTATTTGTAACATAGTAGCCAATATTCTTTAGATGTAATAAACTTTTGCAGTTGATTACAATCTCGCAGTTTGTAGTATGAATATTGACCTACAACATATAAATATATAAATACCTACAACATCGCACACCTACAACATCGCATACCTACAACATTGCACACCTACACGTATTGACCCACCCATTCACGTACAATAATATTGACCCGCCCGCCCGCCCATACACATACAGTAGTATTGACCCACACGCCCGCCCATACACATACAGTGGTATTGACCCACACGCCCGCCCATACACGTACAGTGGTATTGACCCACCCGCCCACCCATACACGTACAATGGTATTGACCCACCTGCCCACAGTGGTAGTGTCAATACCAATACACGTGTATGGGTGTATAGAGTCAATCAATACCACTACACGTGTATGGGTGGCCGGTTGGGTCAATACCACTGTACATGTAAGGGTGGGCGGGTGGGTCAATACCACTGTACGTGTAAGGGTAGGCGGGTGGGGCAATACCACTATACGTGTATGGGCGGGCGTGTGGGTCAATACCACTGTACGTGTAAGGGTAGGCGGGTGGGGCAATACCACTATACGTGTATGGGTGTCCAGTTGGGTCAGTACCACTGTACGTGTAAGGGTGGGCGGGTGGGTCAATACCACTGTACGTGTAAGGGTAGGCGGGTGGGGCAATACCACTATACGTGTATGGGTGGCCAGTTGGGTCAATACCACTGTATGTGTAAGGGTGGGCGGGTGGGTCAATACCACTGTACGTGTATGGGTGGGCGGGTGGGACAGTATCACTGTACGGGTATGGGTGGGTGGGTGTGTCAGTATTATTGTCACAGTGTGTCTTAGTGTTTATGTATTGATCTCCCGTCACAGAGCTAAAAGTATTAAACAAAACATTTAATACTTTAAATTAACTTTTGTTTTTTTCTTTACTTTCTACGTCAGAGACATTTTGAATATGATATTCAATTGTTGTTAAGGGACAACAGTCAAAACCTCTATATTAAATTGAAAGGCAAAGAGGTTTGAATCGTTGTCCCTCAACAATGTTTGAATATCATGTTCAAAATGCCACTGGTGTAGAAAGAAAAAAAAAGAACAAAAGTTAATTTAAAATTATATCTATTGACTACTTTGTTACAAATAAATAATAAAACTATAATGAAACAAAATGAATTATGGTTTGATTGTTAGTGCTTGCATTTAAAAGTGTGTTTATGGTGTATTTAAGGCTGTTCAAAATTATTTGAAATTATTACATAAAAGGAAGTCTTTTATAAAGTAGAATCTTTCTCTACATCTTCTTCATCTAATAATTACCTTTCCTAGAGAATAATAAGAAGATATTAAATTTATTGTATGTAGCCCTGAAACATTTGTATAGTACCTGTAAAAAAGATTTAACGTAGATTAGTTTTCAACTACATGTTTCGAAGTTAATACTTCAGAGTTAGTTTTATTTTCTAAAAACCTGAAGTTGGAGTATGAAATTCAAAACTCGTAGTTGAAAATTGATCAACATTGAATCTGATTGACAGATATTATACCAATTTATGTCTAGAAGATATTCTTGTCTCAGTATAATACAATGTAAAGGGTATACTCTTGAGTTGCAATGCACATTGCATGAACAAGTAAGTAAATAACATACATTGCCTAGCTATGCCAAATGATAAGTTCAATCCACAAAATGTCTGGGAATTAACATTGATAGTTCAGTGAGTTATACTTTTCATGTCATAAGTGTTTATAAAAAAAAACAAATTCTGGGTTGTACGCATTGAGACAATGTCAAAAATATGCAGGAAAAAAACCATGAGAATGATATATTCCTCTTTCTTTAATACATTCACATAAAAATTTTGAACTTATTGTCTATGGTATAACACCACACTTTATAGTCTAATCCTCATTAATCCTCATTAATCCTCTTTAATCCTCATTAAACCAAGACTCTTTAATGAGAAGTGCCAATGGTCTTCCCTGAGGGTTACGGCATTATCGCAAGCATTAAGCAACATGGCTGTTTCTTGTGTGACCATCTGAGCAGTCCTATCCTTGCACACGCCCTGCCTGTTCGGTCATTGGTGGTTGTTCGGAAGCCACTCTTAAGCAGTTGGTCCCCAGGCCAAGTGTTAGACAAGCCCTAACTCTGCCTGGTAAAATAAGACATCCTTAAACTTTTTTAAAGTCTTAAAATATCTATGTTAAACTTCAGTAATCGATAAAAAATGTAAATTTCAAAAGTCGGCTGTTTTACTCCTTGCTATGAATTTCCCTGTGGGACAGCCCATTAAGGATCATATCCGTGTAGGGCAAGTAAGTGATTGCTATTAGGTCATGTGAATGTAGTTATGTGGGTCCTTAAATAACTACTACAATAAAACATTAATTGGTCGGTAGCGTAGTTAAAGCACAGCTTCATAAGCTAAAGCTTGTCAGTTCGATCTTAATCAGACTTATTACAAATTTTGAAAGGGATCATCTGATAACCGATCTTATGTTCGTTTGTTCTAAAGCTATTAATTAATGACACTGCCTAAGAAATAGTTGGCCTTAGTTTGTAACAATGACTTCAATTGCTCATCTAGACTCAACACACTCATTCATGTCCGTTCATATCTTATAATTATCATATATGCGTCTTAAGAATAAATAAGTTAAATATATTATCCTAATATTAAATGGTTAGTGTTTGAAGAGGACTAATAATTTACAGAAGAATTGAAAAAAATTAAATCATCTAATGTACTTATTACATTATTAACGTTAACTACAGCTAATGTTTAATTTGAAGCCTTAATGAATGTCAAAACAAGATTTGTAAAATGTATAAACGTTCTTGAAAATATTCATTATTATTACTATTCACTAGTAAGACGCCGATCATCAAGATATAGGCTAATTTGTGGAGCGAATGAGTATGATGAGTGTAGTCATTGTTACTAAGGTTGACTGTTCCTTAGAAAGAGCTATTTATTAATAGCCCAATATGCCAGGGCAACTTAGGTACCTACAGATCTATGTGGAATCCGAACCACATAGTGGTAGTCTGATTTTCAGCTAACTGAAAGCCTGACACTCAGTTCTCTACTAACATGTACATCCCAGACTTCTCTAGTAGTGTCCACATCGATCGCAACCATTGAGTGGACGCCGTGTCGGTATTAAGAGCACCGAGCATAGAACCTATCGCCTACAAACACTTTGTCCCCAATTATCTGAGTTACAGTACTGTGCCAGGATAATAACTATATAAGGAAAATACATCTAATTAATGATATCAATTAACAACTAAATAATTAATCAGTCTCCAAAGTAATAAATATAAAGATTAAAACAAAATCTAACTAGAAATTATTAAATCCAGAATAACTTTTAATATTCAATTTGAAGCAGAGTAATAGATTGTCTGAAGCCAGGCTGAATGTATCCCCAGTGGTGTATAAATGTTATTATAGACCCCTCCTCTCCCACCCCTCATCTGTATTGTTTTGTTTCCTATTCACTGGCTTCAATCCACTTGCTGGTCCAAACATTGAGATTTATCTCAGACTGTTTTTAATGTATTTTTCCTCTTTCATGTGACATAAGGTATATTATGTTTCTTAAGAAAGATATATGATACGGTACATAAACGGATTAAATTGTGCTTTTACAACTGTGAGTTGGTAATTTAAAATAACCAATCGTGAATTTAATTGTATATCCTAATCAAATAACAACAATCATTTTTCATCACATAATTGTTGACTAAAGGAAAATAGACTTTTATTGATTATATTTGTTCTTTTAGTTCTGAATGGTTTGTGCTGTAGGTTTATATATTTTCACAGATTATAAATATTATGATTACATGATTAAGACTACCAACTATATTTTCTATATACAGTTGCAACCTTAGTTTTTATTTACGTTCTTATAAATAGTCCTAAATATTTAGACGATATCAACATAAATAAACTGTTTACCAGTGTTTTATCAAATGAAGCTGATGAACCGTTATCAAGGATCTTCACAAATATATTTGTTTTATTAGAGGTAAATATGTTACTTAAAAATGTGGAATTATAAATTCAGCCTTATTTACAAACTATATACTGAAATTTTGTCAGAAAATATTTTGTACATCTACACATACCACTTTTGACTAACAATATGCATTAGAGTATTAATGCTATATGCCTGAAGACTAAACAAAGAAGTTGAAGTAGGCACTTTGTGCGTATTTAAGCTTTTGTATTTATTGTGTATGTGAGTTCGCTGTAATCTAGAATATTTGTAAGATGTTATTCTAAAGTATGAGAACATTAAATTTAAAGTTTCAAATTCTTGTTTAATCACTGCATTTACTTATGCATATTAAATTGTTTAAAATGTATCGTAACTAAAAATTTCTTAAAGATTGCAACATGACTAAGTAATTAATTTTATGACCTCTTGAAGCTAAGAAAATGCTGTTTCAGGAAATCGATAAAAACTTTGTATTCATTCAAAAATTAACAAAACTTATAGAAAACATCAATGTCAACCAAATATCAATGTGATACATTAACGAGTTTTTGAGTAATAAAAGTGTAAAGCTGATGAACAGTGAAAAGTAGTTCTTAGTAGGATAAAAATTATAATAACATTTAAAAATGCATAATATGTCACAATGAATAGTTGAACGATGAAAACAATGGTATGATTGGATTTTTCATAAGTCTCTTAGTTTCTTCAACTCGGGTGCACATATTTCTGCACCAAGTATTTAATTTTTTATGTTCTTCACTAATAAAGATATTTTAACTTTGCATATTGTAGTAATTAATTAGGCCTACTACTATTCTGAAGTTTACTTATCACTAAATTAATTTATTACAAAATCTAAGTGTGAGAATTTTGCTTGATATTCACTATGGTAAATAAAAATATATGTCAAGAAAACGACCATTCCATTTTGGATGATATTCAGAATGTTAACAGTAAAAATAAATAATATAGCTAGTGTATTCTATTGGAGATTGATCGATGTAGAAATGTAATATTGCTAGCAATACATTGACATTTGACTTGATAGATTATATATGAAAGGCGCATTCACAATATAGACAATACACTCCATCTGGAGTGGAATATTTAAGTATTTTCCATGATAGAAGAAAGCATTTTGAGAAATATCACTTATTTCAAATTGTTGTGTTATATGTCCCATCTCAATTTTTCTTGTACAAGTTTCATTGTATCACATTTATTGTGATTATTTAATGAACAAGAATAATCATCACATGTTGATGTTTCCATTTTCACGGGTCATCCTACATATCCATTTTCACGGGTCATCCTACATATCCATTTTCACGGGTCATCCTACATATCCATTTTCACAGGTCGTCCTACATATCCATTTTCACAGGTCATCCTACATATCCATTTTCACGGGTCATCCTACATATCCATTTTCACGGGTCATCCTACATATCCATTTTCACGGGTCATTCTACATATCCATTTTCACGGGTCATCCTACATATCCATTTTCACGGGTCATCCTACATATCCATTTTCACGGGTCATTCTACATATCCATTTTCACGGGTCATTCTACATATCCATTTTCACGGGTCATCCTACATATCCATTTTCACGGGTCATCCTACATATTCATTTTCACGGGTCATCCTACATATTCATTTTCATGGGTCATCCTAGATATCCATTTTTGTTAATCACTTCCGGTTTCCATTTCCTCCACTTGTCCTTTTTCCATTCCTCTTTTCTCTGCATCCTTCCAGACTCAGTCCTCCCACTTTCCTTTCCGCGTCTTCCTCTTTGCATTTCCTCCAGAGCTATTCTCGACAGTCTGTTACAGTCGAACTTTGATAACTCGAATATCAAAGGAACTCCTTATTCCTTCGAGTTATGTATAGTTCAAAATATGAATAGTTTTTGTTACAGTGTTTATATTTTTACACAATTCGACTTACAGAAGTAAACGAGATATAGAGGTCAATTAAATTAAATTTGAGTTATAGAGGTAAAATTACATTTTAATTTCTTACAACTAAGAAAACAACTAGCCTATACCTAGGTACAGTACATACTGTACAAACATACATATTCTATAGTAAAATAAAAGAAAATATGGAAATAAAAATGAATGTGATGTCTATTGACAAACTTAAAAATAATCCGTAATTTTCTTTTGCTTAAGGCCGTTGGCAACACGTGAGTCAATTATGTTTTCTATGGCAACCACAGCAGAAATTACATTCAGCAGCTATGTCCTTCTTTTTGCATGAACCTTCATTCACTATCTTGATTATCTTTAACTTTTCGCCGATAGTCAAAAGTTTTGTTCTTCCTTTGAGCACTTATCGTCACTCACATGAACACAAGAGTGGTTGTAGCATGTGACTAGCAGAAAAATCAATTTGTAGTGGTTGTTGGCGGACAGATGACTCATGGATATGCTGCAACATGCGTCTCTAACCCTTCTTTGTATTTTACTGGTTTTCGAATTATCGAGGTAGGGCCAAAAAACTTAGAGTTATAGAGGCAAATTTCGACTTTTGGAGGTTAATTTTAAAGAGAATTCGGCTTACATATTGGACTTCAAGCTATAGGGATAAATTATCCTGGAGTCAACTTACAGAAGTCAAATTTTGACAGAAGATTTTTTTGAGTTTCAAACAGTAGTTTTATTCGATTTATGCAAGTTTTCTCGAGGGGATTGATAAAAATTCGACTTATCGAGGAATTCAAGTTAAACAAGTTTGAGTTATCAAAGTTGGACTGTATTCCCCATCCTCTTCACAAGAATTATCCATTGTATCCTTCTTCTTTCCATTGTCTCTTGTATTGGTATTACTTTCAACATATCTCTGATTATTTCATTACTTATTCTATCTCTTCGACTAATCTTCTCTATTCTTCTTAAAAATCTTGTTTTTTTTTATGTAAAGAACAAGAATTATTTTGTTAATACCTCACAAAATATCAAATGTGAATTCATTATACAGGATGAGTCACTACTAACTACATTATTTTAACCAGCGGGTTTTACTGACAAAAAGGAACAAAAAAGTTCATATAAACCATAGTTCGATTCTCAACCGCTTGGCTGTAATGGCTTATATTTTTTATTTTTAAAATTAAACAACCTGTTACTGTTAGTTTGACGATGAAACCAAACCAATTTTATTTATGGCATGGAAAGTAATATCATTTGAAAGAGCATTAAATTCCCTATAAACTAAAAGTAGTACTTAAATAACAGCCCCTTATACAACATTTTGGAATAACTGTTAAGTTGAACATTTTTGATGCAGAGTTTACAAAGTCCTTTAAACTTTGAGGCTGAATTAAAGAAGTTAAATTATTTGTATTCTTATGTTAAATTACTGAAAAAACGTCCTTATTTATTTATTTTTTGAATGATCTATAAATATTAAGGGGTCATACATGAAAAAATGTTGACATTCCATTAAAATATTGATAAGGTAAAGTATTAGCATTCATCGTATTGGTTGATAAAGACCAAACTAATGTTACATTATTTGGTGTTTATATTTGGTTTAGTCCAAAGATACAATCTGTGGACTAAACCAGCTGATTGGGAATTAAAATAGTTATAATGAGATAATTTTTCATTGTCGTATCATAAAACTGTTCATTTCTATTCTTTTTAATTGTGCACTACAAGTATCAGATAATCAACTCCGTTAATGATAGATAATTATAGTTGATGGCTGGTGGTCATGTCATTTACCAATTGAGAATATGTTGCTATTATTGTTATTTAAGGGTTCTGTGACTACAATGGAGTGGAAAGCCATCATGAATACTGTCGTCGCTATCCAAATAGAAGGCTCCCGAATGCACAGATTTTTGTCAACGTTTGCGTAAAAGTGGAGTTTCCTCTAACAGTTCAGCTCTGCCACTTGATTCGACAATATTATAGTTACGATTTCCTTAAGACCATTCATTGGACAGATGATTCAACATTTTGGGTGTTTTTAACAAACACTACGAGCATTATAATGCTGCAAAAAATCCTTACCTGGTACATGAGTCTTCTAATCAAGTAAGGTTCACATTAAATGTCTGGATTTGGACTCATTGGAAGCTGGCTCATACCTCAACCTATCAACAGCCTTAAATGGCATTCGATACTTGGACTTTATAACTGAAACCTTACCATTGCTCCTTCAAGACTTGCCGTTGGATTTGCATCAGAGGATTGTCTTCCAAGGAGATGGAGCACCACCACACTTCAACGCTGAGGTCCGTCAGCACATCAGTGATACTTTTAACATGTGGATCGTAAGAGGAGAAACAATAGCTTGACCCCCACGATCTCCAGACCTAACACCCATTGACTACTATGAAGGCACATCAAGCAAAAGGATTATCGCACACCATTTGGGAATGTTGGATTGATAGCTTCTCAACTCCTACGTTATAAACTGAACTTGAAGATGACTGTGAGAAAATTCAGAAAATGACTTCACATATGTAGCAGGGTAAACGGAGGATATTTCGAAAATATTCTTAAACTATAAAAACTGTTGGGAGCCATAATAGGATGGTAATTTTAGTGTGAACTGTAGATAAAGATACAATAAAATAAGTAATTTAAAAAATCCTGTTAAAATAGTAGTGTTATTTTAAACAAATTAGCTGATTATAACTATTTAAATTCCCAATCAGCTGATTTAGTCGACAGTTCAGCTGGTACAGAAAATACAGGTACAGTCATTAGTTTGGTCTTTATTAACTAATACGATGAATGCTAATACTTTACATTATAAATATTTTAATGGAATGTCAACATTTTTTCACGTATGACCCCTTAATATGTATACATCATTTTAAAGATAAATAAATAAGGACGTTTTTTTCAGCAATTGAACATAAGAATACAAATAATTTAACTGCTTTAATTCAGCCTTGAAGTTTAAAGGAGAAAGTCTGTAACAAAAATGTTCAACTTTACAGTTATTCAAAAATGTTGTATAAGGGGTTGTTATTTGAGTACTAAATTTAGTTTATAGGGAATTTAATGCTCTTTCAAATGATATTACTTTCTATGCCATAGTTAAAATTGGTTTGGTTTCATCATCAAACTAACAGTAACAAGTTGATTAATTTTAAAAAATAAAAAAATATAAGCCATTACAGCCAAGCGGTTGAGAATCGGACTATGGTTTTAGTATCGGAACATTTAGTTCCTTTATGTCAGTAAAACCTGCTGGTGAAACTAATGTACTTAGTAGTGACTTACCATGTATATAACAAAACATGACGACAAGACAACTCAGTGATTAAGGCTTTGGACTGCAGAGTTAAAAGTCCAAGATTCAAACGGTCGGTGATGATCAGTACTTCACTCTTTGAATAAAATTCATGCTCTGGTGTGGTACATCTAAAACTGATAGTATTAGTGATTTTAGTATTTTTTGTATGACTGTTACTGATGTATAATATAGCAATATAGTTTACTGAAAATTGACATTCTCTCAACTATATTGCTTTGTAACTTGACGTTTGTAACTTTGAATGGAAACTGAACACATTAATGTTACTGGAGACATAAGTACAACAGAACAGAGAACAAGATAACGAAAACTCAGTCATAAACTTTTGTGTAAACGTTTATCTGTTACAAGTCTGTGAATAGCGTTTAAAACATCCTCTATTTGAAAACATTTGGTTTCATCTTTAAACAGGCACTTTTTGATAATTATTAACATTTGTTTGCAGACGGACTATTGTTATTGGCACACTTATTTTATATGTCTTTAATTTTAGCTGTCATATTAGAGATACAAAACAGTTCTGTATTCATTATAAACACCACTGCAAAAGTTGGTCTATACTCCACCAGTACATTTAATTGGGCTTTAATTAATGGCACTTTGTAATGAATAGTCTGCCTTAGTTTGTAACAATGACTACATTCACCAATCTACACTCATCACACTCATTTGCCCATATCTTGACAATCGGCGTCTTAGGAATAAATAAATAGAAAAATAAATACATTTGATGGCCAGATAAAACTGAAAGTTTCACAAAAATATTGGATGACAGTTGTTTTAGAGTAGTATCAACTATCAAACTATGATTTTTATTAAGGACTTTTCTCCGATTTAAATAAAATTAGTGACTCTAGAGGCTGTAGAAGTAATTATATACAAATGATGAGGACTAGATTAATTTTATAAAAACAAGCCAATTTTTTGGAGGTTCGCGAATTTTCTTGATTGAGCTACAAGCGACCTACGTTAGATTACCTTAGATATGGATCTTATTACACATAACTAGAATCTATATTATCCGGTGACAACCGCGTCAAGGTGCTATCTACATTATTTACAAGATAACCAGACGTTTTGCCCATGCTGTGATGTGGCATTCTCGATGGTATCGCTGAGATAGAGGATACCACATCACATGGGTAAAACATCTGGTTATCTTGTAAATAATGTAGATAGCACCTTGACACAGTTAAGGTTCACGGTTGAAAAGTAAGTTCAATCTTCAAGCAAGTGACACGTCACCTCTAACTACTGATCCTTGGCTCTTCATTGTCAAACAGATAGGAGAACAAATTTATAGATAGTTATTCAATTGATTGTTCTTCTCACATTGATGTTAAATTGATTTTTATTTTTGTAATCCTTGCCAGAGTTGCTACAGCCAGTTCAATTTAATGTTTATGGAGACGGTGATATTGATAAAAGATGATATTGATGACAAATGATCTGCATTTGATGAACTTCCTTCCCACTGAAGAAGATTCTTCACAGCCATCCACTGTTGAACCGCTCAAAACGGACAAATCCACTTGCCCATTCTTCATAAGACTTCAAACAGGATTGCTGTCATCTACCCACACACATACAATATTGTCGTTTGGAAGTAATTTGTTAGCATTGGATTGTTCATGATCGGTATACAATATTTGGAGATTTTAAATGCTTCAAGTGTTTAAGAAACAAACAAAACCTTTCGACAAGTATAACAAACTCCTGTTGTCTGCAGGTGTTACTACCTTAGCCTACATTTAAAACTAGTTTTTTATCCTTTTTTCTTTTAACCCATACTAATTCAATAAAAACATTTTTTAATCGTGAACCCTTTTTTAGTGTTATCTAGCAAGAGAATATTGACCTTCTGTAAATACTGTAAATACGTAAGACTTTTAACTTAAAAGTCTTCTCCAGCTAATAATTTTGTCGAAGTCCAGCCTCCAACCCTCTGCCTGTTGTTGACTTTGGAACTATTTGTAACTTGGTTGACTAGACCGATTGTTGTCTGTCCTCTAAGCATTGTGTAATTTGAACAGTCGCAATTGACTCTCCTTCCCTACTTGGCTAACAGACAGCGCCAGTTATCAGTAGCTGACGCCTGCGTTTTGCATTTGAACCTAGAAGAGTTAGAAAACATCTGTCTTGGGGGCACTAGACATTCTCTTTAAAAATAGATCAAGTTTAAAATTGTACGTTCATCTATAAAGATGTATTCTTTATTTTAATTAAACTTTAGCCTTATAGAGAATAAAATCTAATTTAGGGCCTAAGGGTGTAGCAGACTCTTAAGTGATAAAGAGATTCTCTAACAAGGCCTACATCTATCTGCACACTATTTTAATTTTGTAAAATAAACTTAATTTTTATGATGAAAACACCAGTGGCCTGGTGATATTTGAATTAGGAAAAAGAGCACAGTGTTGTTTTGCCAATACCCCAATCTAATAATATGGCAAATAAAAAATAAAAACTATATTTTTCTATCGTTATATAATTACATTATAAGTGTCATAGTAAGTATATATTAATCGTGATTGCAAAACACCAACATAGTAATGATCAATAGTCTTGGGTTTGTTTTTTGCCTCACTGAAACATGTTCTTAACTTCAATTACAGGTTAAGTCATTAGAGAGGCTTCCTCGCTCTAACTTGGCATTTTAAATACCTCCTTTAATTTTGTTTACTTTAAATTTTATGAAATAATATTAATTTCATTATAAAGTTATATCATACATATCTCAAACATTCCAAGCACACTAATTTGGGTTAGCATTTCATTTATTAGTAACATTTTTGTTGGCACTTAAAATGAGTTTGATACTTGAAATGTTTAATGAGTGTTTTAATTTTAATTAATTTAATTTAATTAAATTTCATTAAATAATGAAAGCGTAATTAAAGAAAAGATTTCATTTCATAGATCACCTCTCTTCAAAAACACATTTGAATTGAGAAGTAGACAAAAGTTACCAAGAGAGAATATTTTAATATTCAGTAATTTTTCAACCGCAAGCAAAAACAGAGGAGGTATTCACACTGCCTCTCTGTTTTATTGAAAAACTTTGCAACAAACACCTTGTTTGAAAGAGCTTTTTAAATAATGAGAATTAATAAAGAAAGCTCGAATAATATGGCTAAGTCTGCATCAACCAGACCTTTGTCCGGGAAATTCATTACCGATAGTAGATAGACTGGACAATTTGTTCTTTGACATAATTAAACAGCTACCATTTGTTTGACACAATTTACAATAAATTTAATTATATTTCAAATCGATATTGTTGTATTCATCAGATATTTAATGACACAAATTAATTTGATTGATGATAGCTAGCTATAATACACTGCCTTAATTCTGTGTGCATAGCAGATAATAATTAATTAAAATCTCAACTGTTTCCTGTTCAATACTTTTATGACATTGTTTTCAAAAGCACAACAATGACAATAGTAATAATTGTAATCTGCTTATAGTCACATCTAACTAAAAGCCTATGTCTATAACTTATATCAACGATGTCAAACTAATATTTGGAATACTAGTTTATATGTTGTTCATTAACTTAGTACAGGAAGAAAGGAGAGTTGTATTGGTGCCACGTTTTATTAAGGTTACTATAATTCATTTACGTAAATACGTTCTTTAAATTCATTAAAAAAATGTGATAAGAATTTTTTTTATTTTTTACTTATATTTCATCAGCATAAATAAGTTTTGGAACTAACCAAAGTAACTAATAAACCAATAAAAAGTTATTTACAACTAATAATGTTTTAACTATATTGCTTAAACAAAATTGTTTTTGTTTTGACACTTTAAGTAAATTAAGTTTTAAAATTTTATTTTTAAGGCAGGTCAAATTTGTATTCTAAGTAACCCATTTATAAGACTTAATAATCCCCTCAGTTTTTAAATTTAAGTTTAGCGGATACTATAGTTTTTTTATTTAAGATTCGTTGACAATATAAAATATAGTCAATTTTACAACACTGAGATAATTCTTAAGAGAATATTTTGGATTTTGATATTGTAAAATTGTATCCCTGTGTTATTATGGAATCGACTTTAAGCCATAAACCCTCCCCCCACCCGTGGTGTGAAGGACTATTAGTTTTGGTTACTATTAGACTAAAAATAGTCTATGTGTGTACAACCTCTAAATAGGGGCATATCACGAGAGTATAAGACAATACCACTGTACGTGTATGGGTGGGCGAGTGGGTCAATACCACTGTACGTATATGGGTAGGCGGGTGGGTCAATTCCACTGTACGTGTATGGGTGGACGTTTGGGTCAATACCACTGATCGTGTATGGGTGGACGGGTGGGTCAATACCACCATGCGTGTATGGGTGGTTGGCAGGGTCAATACCACCTTACGTGATTGGGTGGGTGGGAGGGTCAATCCACCATACGTGTATGGGTGGGTGGGAGGGTCAATACCACAAATACTTTTAGTAGCCAAGGGTGTGGCTCAAGGGAGCTTTACATGCCTCCCCCTACAAGTTGAAGCTAGTAAACTAGTACATCTTTTAATTTATTTAAAATAAAACAGCAGCAAACAATCACAAAGGAAAGTTATTTGCTAAAGAGTAAGAATGTAAAAATCATGTGTTTTATATGTCCGATTGACTGATATAAGAAAAATATTATGATTATATTTAAAAATGGACTCATATTTTAGAATTATGAAAAAAGTATATCTACAATATAATTGAATATCTGTGTTAGATACTGTAACTGCCTGATATACTGATTTTGCCCCATACATTTAATTAATGGAACTTCAGTAATGGAAACACCTGGTTAAAATTCTTATTTTGAATACAGTTAAAGTCCTAGGCACAAGTGCCACAAAAAATGATGTAGTCGCAGCACATATTTTTTACCGTAATAGCTTGGTACATTTTTGTCCCCGGCACTTGTCCTGCAACATGTTTCAGACCGTTTTCATATGGCATCTTGTGCTGGCTTGTTCATATGGCAAAAATTGTGCAACTTGTTTTGGGACAAATTTGTAGTAATGGAACTGGCCTTACTGATAACAGTTTTTTTTAAACACAATCAATAAAATGTCTATTGTTATGTTGCAGGCCAGTATCAGCGTACGCCCTGTTCTTCAGAGATACTCAGGCTGCCATCAAAGGCCAGAATCCTAATGCCAGCTTTGGAGAAGTCTCTAAAATTGTTGCGTCCATGTGGGATGCCTTGGACACTGAACACAAAAATGTAAATATTATCCCCACTTACTTCAGGAAGATGTAGTTCTGAAGTATATTTAGAATTATTGTATGCTTGGGTCTTTGAAGATTCTTTTGTGAATCTCTCTGGTCTGAAGAAGGAAGATTTGGTTTGCCATAATAATATTTTAACGTTTTGTACTTGTATTGTAGTAAATTTGTGTAGTATGACATTCACTTTTCTTGTATCTCTACCAAAATGCAATATGCTAACTAAGAAATTATTTAGATATACAACTATAATAGGTTTTAGGTGTCCTTCACTTTGTGTTTAAGTCACTATCTATTGGGAAAGTTTTGAGGGTCAATGTTGGAATTAGTGACAGTCAGGATCTGAACACTTCTTGAAGTATCTGCAAAGAGCTAACAATCCATCAGAGGATATGCAGATAGTAAATAGAGACCACAGTGATTGTACTATTGATATTATGTACAACCGATGGATTGTTATCCATTGCTAAATTTTGTCCCTCAGATGACAAGTTGCTTTGTGGTCCATTGCGTAGTACTAGTTTAGTCTAATGTAAATCTAACATAGTTTAAAGTAGCTGTAGCTGCAGGCTTCATTAACTAATCAAATGACTGGCACAAACATTTCTATTACATGATATGTCCACTGTATCTAATATAATCTAGTCTTGTACTTTAAGGTGACAATAATTTATTTGATAGCCTTTAAAACCACCAGAAGTACCCTCCTAAGTAACCTTCAAAGCTTTAGTGCTTGTTACTGGTGGTACTGCTGAAATATAGTCAGAGACATTATATGATTCCATGTCTATAAGAATTGTAGTCATATATTTGAAAAAGAAAAAACTAGTTATATTTTTTAAAATACATAGTAAATTTTTTTCTCTAAACGAATTCACTATCTTCAAAGGTAAGACTGCTTCCATTGAAATGTTTTTCATCTCCTTAAAATAACAGATTATGGTAGAACAATCTTTGCCTGAAAAACTGCACTTGGCTCCTTCAGGCCACCATTAAGTTTGTGTTTGTGAGCTATATAAACAAGCCATCTATCAGCCATCTTCTCTTCTAACTCTAGGGTTCATTCATTATATATTCAAGAATGAATCTATCAAGAATGAACCCCTTTTATTGTTTTGTACTTGATCGTCCTGACGTTCATACTCACAGATAAAAGCATACTCTCCAAAATACATCCATCTCTCAAACAATATCAGCTTTCACCCCACAAATGTTTAAGTCACGAGGAAAATTCAATTATAACCTCTCTGTGTTTTACCAAGTACTCAATTGCCCAATATACAATTTAAATTTGAACGCACATTGTGTACTTTAAAGACAAAGGTCGGCTGAAAATGTAGCTGAAGGAATGCACAAAGGGCTCTTTGAGAGGGAAAGGAAATTGAGAAAATGTAAAACAGGAAGGGTGGGCTGAATGCACCTTTTGAAGAAATTTCAATGTAAGATATAATCAAAGATTCAGTGGGATGTCTTGAGTATGTGTGAGTGAGTGAGTGTGTGAATGTGTGAGTGAGGGAAGAGGAGGGGTTGAGAGATGAAATAAGCAACAGATAGCAGGGCTTCTTCCCCTCACCGCCCCACCCTCCTTAGGAATGGTAATCTATTTGAACTCATTCTTTATTCACATGCTAATAAAAGAACTGCAGACTTTCTAAAGCTTTTCACTTGAAGAGAAGAAATGTGTTCCTGTTATAAAAGAATTTGTGAAGAGATGTAAATAACATAAACATACATAACTTTTGTGAAATTCATGCAGCAATCAGTTTTCAAGCACTTTTTTGTTTTATTCGAGTTTATACCAGAGTACGCCTATCACTCATTGTATCCTGTGTAGTTTTCATAAATAATGTACCTACTTATAACTGATTTTCTTCATTATATTTACTACTACTATTTTTGGTTACGAAACAAGTCTTTAAAAAAAATATTTGCTTGTTTTAAGGTTTAGTGATGAAAATAATTAAATTGTAGGCTATTATAAGTTATTAGTTATCATTATACCGGCCAAATAAGGTGGAATAAACATAATTTGGTTATTTTATAGCCAGACATAATAGGTTGTTAATAAAGATAAAAATGGATAGCTTCTAGTCATGCTACACTCCTTGGGTTGTATTTGACAAATTTGAACAATTTCCCAAAGTTTCCTGAAAAAGCTAGTACAGTAGTCAGTTGAGATTTAAAAAAATACTTAAATAAAGAGAGTATCACAGTTATTTGTAACTCTTTGCCAATGCTGAGATGTGCCACAAAAGCTTCTGTGATATTCTGACTTCTTCACTCTCTTTACAAACGATCTATTTATGTATCGTAAAGAATTTGCTTCATAACTGAACATAGAAGATATATGAGTCTAAAATTAGAAGGATTTCAGAGTTTCCTCTACCCCCCCCCCCCCCCGCCTTTCAACGTGCTACTAGACAACCAATCAAAACAATCATGCTAAATTGTTAAATTTAGTTGGACCTCCCAGGATTTGAACCCATTACTCCTGCATTGAAGTCAGGGATGCTATCCACGAGGTTAGAAAGATACCTATCTATTCCTATTTATGTTTCTGTTTAGGAATCGTAATTACTAGTGAGCTGTTCTCCAGATCTAAGAAAACTCCTGTCATTAAACTTCAGTTACATAATAATAAAAATACAAGAGTAATTACATCAGACACCCCTTTCATAAAAAAATTAAATCCTCCTTGTTGAGTGAGTCTTAAGGCTCTTAACAGCATACCTTGGTTCTGTGTCACAAGGGTTGTGCCAACTAGCATATTTTCTCTGTCAGGTGGATTTATGAGCTTGGATTCTGCATTCAATTGCTCATTAAAAGATTGATAAACGGACATGGAGTATTCTACAAACTTCAGAGACAACACAGTGGCATCAGTAAAATTTGCAGAAGTAATAAATCTTCTATTATCATTGTTGCTTACTGGGGCGATAGTTGAAGAATCATATTTAATCTATTTATTAAATATTTCCAAAACGTTCAATTTCAGATCTCTTTCAATATCGAGCACATCCCCCATTCCCCGTTTTACAGCAATCTAATTTCACTTTCACAGCCCTCTTTACACAAAAATTATCCTCGTACTCATGTGTTCCTCCTGAAAACTCAAATATCTTATGAGCGGAATGTTTCCTCAGGGTAACCCTATGTTAGATGAGATCTACTTAGTATATAATGAAACTCTCAATCTTCAGTCTTCAGTGGTATATTATCTTTCATTGACTTAGTACAGGTAACTAAAAGCATTGGCAGCAGCTCTAACAGTAGAGCAGAGAAGAACATATGTTCAGTTGCATAAAGAAATGTATTGGTATGTACCCAAGTAATTCCTAGAAGGAAAGTGAAAAAATGTTTTACTGGGGGAATCTTTCATATTCACCTCACTCTATGAATGAAGATTTGTAGGGAGATATCTCCTATTTTCTCTGACTAGTACGATACTTCCAAAATATAATTCTGATTCCTATAGGAAATGAGAATGAAACCTAATATGTTCATATCTCTAAGGAGCTGTCAATGATCCAAATAATCCTAAATTTGTTAGAGGATAAACTGTTTCTGGAGTACAAGCTGCATCCCGGCAGAAGAGCATTCAACCCAGTTCTAACCAGAAGCATTGATATCTCCCAACATCAAGATGTTATGCCTCATTAAATTGAGTTTTCATAACTGTGATGACAGGATGAACTGAGAGGCAAAATAAATGCAAGAAATCAAAAAGTTCTTATAACATGGTGCATGTATCTTCACCCATACCTCTTGGGAAAACTCCAGATCAGGTCTCCTAAATAAGATAAATCTGTAATGACACCAAGTAAAATACCACGCCATCGAGCATATTTGATATCCTATTACCTCTGTAAATAATAAAATTGTCTGGAATGAAAGAGGCTCAGACATTGCCGGATGAAAGAAAAGTTTCTGTAAAGCAAAAATGCTAGAGCTAGTACCCTGGAGTCTGAGCTGAAAAATTATATAGTTGTAAAAATAAAATAGATGTATGCATTTTTGTCTTGTATAAGCCTTAATTTCCTGTATATTTCTTTCTGCACTGTAAATATTTCGTTTCAAAATAATATTTCAGTTTCATTTTACAGTGGTTCAGTATATTACATGAATATTACCCTATTCCTCCAGTGTCATTCAACAGAAATTCAATTAATAATGATTTTATAAATAAACAAAGTTTTCTCCAACTATACAGAACCAGTATAAGTTTATGGTTTACTTTCAATTGTTAGTAATATCAAGGGGTTTTATACAAAATTTATATTGCAAACAGGTACAAAATAAACAAATTACTTACTCAGATTAACTGGCTTTTTATCACATCAAACATTTCCATTAAACTTCATATTGATTCGGTCTGCAAAAAGCTTTCAACTGGTATTTTTCTTTTAAAAACTCTTTCTAAATTTTCTGAGAGTGACATCTTACTTTCAGCTTATTATGGTATTATTCATCCTTTTCTGACATATGCTGTTACAATCTGGGGTCACGAGTCGGTCAGAACTAATTTTGTTTTTAAATTACAAAAGCGAGCATTAAGAACTGTTTTCAAAAAACACCATAGATTTTCTTGTAGGACACTTTTCTTCCATAACAAGGTTTTAACATTTCCCTCAATATACATCCTTAATACCCTGAACTTTTACTGTATTAAACTTCAGCCATAACGTTCACAAAACAATGTTCGTTACAATTTTAGAAATCATTCTATTGACATTCCACGGCATAGAACTTATTTTTTTAAGAGACATATTAACTACAATGCTGTAAAGTTGTTTAATGCTCTACCTGCCTCAGTTAAGGAGAATGTTGATGATGTTGTTGGCTTTGAGAAGGCGGTGAAAGGTCTTTGTTAAGTAAATGTTATTATAGGGTTAAGGACTTCTCAACAGATCAAATAGATACTATTTAGTTGTATTGTGTAAGAATGTTCTGTTTAGATTAATGCCGCTATTATACAGTGGTTGTGCTGTCACAATAAAGTGATTTGATTTTGATTCTGATTTCCTTTAATTATTGTACAAAACGTTTCCTCAATTAGGTATTTGCTTGATTTGCAGGTATATAAGAAGAAGACTGAAGCTGCAAAGAAGGATTATTTGAAAGCCCTCGCAGCTTATCGAGCCAGCCTAGTCTCAAAAGTAAGGATTATCCTCAATTAACTTGTATACAGCATAGACAAACAAGAACTAATTAATTATTTAGTAAACCTTTTACTTCTTATAGATAAGCATTCACATGAAATAAACAGCTGTTTATAGATAGTGGATAGATTCCCATGACCCTTTCATATTATTCATGTCCTACTATTATCCTAATGAACAAGTTCAGATCTTCATGAAATGGTTGAGTTTTTGGTGCTCTATTACTCATGTTATAGAATGATAAAACTTATTTTTTTATGTGAACATATTAGCAGTAATGTTTTATAGTAACACAATTTGTTTTATAATATAATGTTTTATTGATAACAGGACAAGTATTTGAACTAAAAAAACTGATTTTTACATTTGCCCGCTCTGAATATGGTACCTATATTTTCATTATTTCGTATTAACTCTTTTGATTAATCTGTTTTGATTAGAATTTTTTTAATAGTCAGCTTAATTTCTTTCATGCTGAAAACTGACACTGATGAAAAACTAGTCGGTCAAAAGTTAATACAAAAATATCAGTAATTATTTTCTTTTTACATATTAATCAGACATGGAATGAAGGATTGAGTTTGGAAAATTAAACTAATGTCATATTTTTTCTAAATAACAACTAACTTTTTGGAATACATCTAAGACATTTATGATCATCAATTTCCTAAGAAATATTAATGCCTTAGGCTAGTTCACACAAGAAGCATTACTTCTGCGTTTTTATAAATAGCTAAATGACAATGTTTCAGGGAGCAGGTGAACAAGACAACATGTATGGAGCATATGGAGGCTATGGAGGGGGTTACAGTGGTTACTCACCCCCTGCTGGGCTACCTTCTCCTCCCATGGCTGCCCCCTCCCCCCAACAGATGAGCAATATGAACAAGAAGCCTCACATGATGTCAGACAACAGGGCTACCAACCAGCAGCAGCAACAACAACAGCAACATAGTCAGCAGGTTGGTACAGTCTTATTTATTATCGAAAACAATAGCCAACTTACCAAAACGAATCAATCGATTTATCCCGGCTACGCTTTGCAGTGGGTTAGTCTGATATTAACTATTAGTTATTATTTTTTACGTTAATTGTTGAAAAAATAAAGGTTACTGTTTACTTGATTTTATCTGAAATAAAGTAACTTACAATTGTTTTCATAAATAAACAATCATCTGGTCACCTTAATACATTTACTGGATATGATTTGGATATGAAATGCATATACATCAGCTGTTTATAGAAGCAAATGTGCAGAACTGACATTTATTTTCATTTGTAAACTGTAGGACAGGACAGGATGTGCTTGAAATACCCTGTTCCTGTTAATAATTTTAGGAAAAAAAATATATAAAAATACATTTGTACATGAATGCAATGTTATGTAAAAAATTCAAGTGAATCAATTTACTACTTTTTGAGTTGTGTGTACATAAACATATGGAAGTTTGGTTTTTATATTTATTACCTATTTACAATACCGCTACTGTTATATTTTGGGTTAGGAAATAAAAAATAACTAAGAACTAAAAGTCGCAAACTAATCAGTCAACTACATTAATATTAACCGTTATTTCAACTGGTTTCTGATTCTGGCGTCTTCATCTGTTTATTTTGACATTATGGCAATATTGTTGACAAGATGAACGTTTTATTTCACAAATGCTTAGTCACTAATTAACTGAAACTTATGTTAACCTTTCTTTAAACAAACGATTTATGTCTATTAACATGGCATTTCTCAGTCTAGTTTAATTCAGAATTCTGCTCTAGGTTAGCATGTCTATAGAGATTTGCATGCTATGGTTGCATGTTAATAAAGGTCTCAGAGAAGTAGGAACAGTTATTTTCAGTCCTGTTGCAGGACTACTGTTGCCATTCTGTTTATGCACTCTTGTTTCTCTAGTCCAACTGTGTCCAGACATTGTTACGATCAATTAGTCTTGTATTACCTGTGGCCGTTTAACTTTTTTTAAAATAATGAACCTACCAACTATAATCTTAGAACTTAGGCTTAAGGGGCCGGTGTCTTAACTAGAATCTACATTTTCCGGTGACAACCGCGTCAAGGTACTATCTACAATATTTACAAGATGACCAGACGTTTTGCCCATACTGTGATGTGGCATCATCAGTGGTTTCTCTGAGACTCAGTCACAGTCTGTCACAGTCTCTGAGGATGCTGTGAAACGTCTGGTCAGCTTGTAAATATTGTAGATAGTACCTTAACGCGGTTGTCACCGGAAAATGTAGATTCTACCAACTATAAGGTTTATTTTATTATCAGATTTTTATTGCAAGAAATATTGAGGCAGCTAAAATTGATCTTCATATTACAAAAATTTGAATTATAATTTTAGTCATAAGAGGCCGTCCCTAAACTACGTAATGCTAAAATCGGGCTTTTTAGACCCCCTCCCCCTGTGTAACGGACTTGTAACGGTATTACCAAACCCGCTTCAAAAATTACGTAACTGTCACCAACCCCCTTCCAATTTCTTTCACCTACTTTCATGCAGATTATGATTTATAATAGTCATTGTTTTGATTTTGTTTCGTTTGTTTTAAAATGAGGGGGGAGAATATATTACTAACTTTAAAATCCTATAAAAAATCTTGTATTTTTGGGAAAAACGGTTAAATTTTGTGAATGAACTCAAACAAATTGTTGAGGTTTTATTGTTACATAACACTGCATATAAACCCCCCCTGTAACTGAGTATAAAGCTGCTGAAACCCCCCCCCCCTCTAAAGGCGTTACGTAATTTAGGGATGGCCCTAAGTTGCTGCAAGAAATCAATAAGTGCATAGACTAGGACTATTTTTCAAGAGATTGAAAACATTGTATACCTATTTTTGCATGTTATAGTATGATTGCATGTATATAAATGCTATGTTATAATTGGAATCAGCTGTAATGTAACATTATTTATTTAATAAATTTAAATAAATTTATTAAAGCAAGCTGTAGCAAGCATAGATGAATCTCATAATAAAGAAAAACAGGATTACTGTCTATCTGTATTCAATGCATACTTAATACATGGAATGTATTTAAAATTTAGTTGGGTTGTTATGTACAGGGAATGATGGGGGGTCATATGGGACAACAACAGCAATTATCACAGCAACAGCAACAACCGTCACAACAACCTCAATCAAACAACATCGGCTCAAACTACATGCAACAACAGCAGGTACTGGGCTACAATTAATCCAAATGTGAAATAACATATATTAAAATTTATGTAGTTGATGAAGTAAAATTTTTAGTACTAATACAGGGTGGTTTGTAGTTAATGGACAGAAGCCTGTTTTTTTAGCAAAAACTAAGACTGTTTCCCTTTGCAAAAATGGATCTGAAGCTTCCTTATGGAGTTATGATAGACTGCAATTTCTGAAAGACTTTTAGAAAAATATTTCTCTACATCTGCTAACGTTTAGTTTTAGTCAGCACTAGTGACACAGTGATATAACCCAGCTACTTGTGGACAAAGTATTGTGGATATTGTAGGCGATAGGTTTTATGCTCGATCTCTTTATACCGCATGGCGTCCGCTCAATGATTTCTATCGATGTGGGCACTACTAGAGAAGTTTGGGGTGTCATGTTGGGTGGTAGTCAAGGTTGTGTACGGAAGATAACTGAGTATCAGGCTTGTCAGTTAACTGAAAATCGGACCAACACTACGCTGTTCGGACTTTTAATTGCTATGGGATTCCAAGTAAAGCTGTAGATCTCATAGTTGCCCTGACTATTGGGCTATTATTAAATGGTCCTTTCTGAGCTAGGGTAAACTCAGTAATAAAGACTACACTCGTTCATCAACAGTCATCACACTCATTCACTCCTCATTTTGGCCCGTACCCCTACGATCGGCGTCTTTAGTATTGAGTTATGAATATATTGGAGATAAAATGATCCCCTAAAGAGAACTGAATTTAATGACAAGTTAAACTGTAAAATAGGTTTTGCTGATCTTAGAGTAAAATATTAATGTTAAATAATAAAATGAAATATTGCCTCTGAATGTGAATAGTTAAAGTGTGTACATGAACTTGTTAGGAAATTAAGTTGTCTGTGTGAGTGCACCAATAATTGAGCTGGTCAGTGGTCTTGGTGTTACAGGGGGTCGGTGGGGGGGACCCCCAGCCAGTGAACCCTCTGCAGTGTATCCGTCATGGCTGCCCCAACCCAGAGTGGGAGGATGAGTATTGTGTCGTCACCCACTGCAGGTAATATATTTTCTTACAAGTGTTGGAATTTGTAGTACAATACGAGTATATATTACGTTAACCTTAGATTGGAGCGCAGCGCCTCTCAGGGGCGCTGATCATTTATACTGATTCGGTTACTCAGCACCCCTCAGAGGCACTGTCAGTTTTTGGAAAAAACATAGTGTGTTAATGATGCAAATCAAGGCAGAAGATTGTTTTCTGTAGATTTTGGATTTTTATATAATTTATTTGGCAAAATAGTGATTACAGGAAAATAAATTCAAAAATACACAAAGTCCAATCAAAAATCATGTTCCGGCGGTGTTATAAAACAGAAAAATAACCAATGTTTGATATATTATAGCAGATGATCTAACAGAAATATTTACAAACTATTTAGACAAACTACAGTACAGTCACAGTAGTCCGAACCCACTGTAGGCCGAATCACACGATAATCCGAACAACCATCCCGGCCACTTGCAAACAGCTGTTATTTCGTTGCACGTCTCAACTTTTTAGTTTTGGATACGGATAGTAACAATGACAGTACTGTTGTTCTTATATGAGGAGTTCAATTACTCATCAGAATGTCAAAAAGGCCTTAACATGTTAAATAAACACACAACTTTGAAATTGCAGATTACTTTTACAATTAAGAAAAAATTTAAATAGTTTAAATTGTTTGATTTTTACTTGCTGTAAGTAAACAATTTTAAGTAAACAAATATAAGTGAAAAAACTTCTGAGTTCACTGAGTTCATTCGTATTTGGTAAAACTTCTAACAAATACATATGTAAATAGTTCGTTTTTGTTCATTACTGTATTTATCTAGCTTATTTTTATGTTTATAAAAAATATTACAGTTTAATTAATTACAGTGGAACCTTGATAACACAAAATCCTCAATAGCACGAATTTTTTCAAATCCCCTTGAACCTTCCATAACACTCAATTTAAAAATAACCTTTATAACACGAATTTTACAGACCAACTCCCTCAATAACACAAATTTTATTTGATTTTCAAGACAGCGAGAGCAGGAAATAAATTAAAACCTCCATACCACGAATATCAATAGCCAAAAACCTCTTACCACAAATTTGACCTCTATAAGACAAATTCTCATGGTCAAAACCTCAGTAATACGTAGGAATATCTTCATTTTATTTGTGTCCAAACAGGAATACTGTCTTCCGTTTGGCGCGACTACTGGTACAATACCGACCTAAAATTAGACAGTACATATGAGTGAAGATTTGTATCTGAGTTTAGGTACAGTAGTTTGGTTTGTTATGCAGTGCCTTTCAGTGCAATCTATTATGGCGAGCGGTTCTCAAAGGAAAAGAATTATTTTTGCCCTCGCCTACATATTAATCATTTTATTTCATTAAATATGTTTTACATTTAGTACTTAATTATTAAATATTTCATATGGATTTGTGTGTTTGTTTCATTTGTGTTTATTACCCCAGCATAATATACTGTAATACTGCAGTACTGTATTTCAATTCCAAACATGGAGTTTGATTATTATAGAAATATTAAATTATTTTTGACCATTACAAAATTAATCATTAGCCTACAATACTTGGATTTAGTAAATTCAACGCATGTACGTAGTGAAGTAATATTAAACTAACAATTTGTTTCATATGAAAACCAACCTCTTACGACAAATTTTGCCCGTTTTAACCTCACTACCATGCTATCACGAATACCTGGATAACACGAATATTTTTCAAACCCCTTCAGATTTGTGGTGTTGAGTTTCCACTGTATTTCATTAAATGGTGATTTTATGAAATTATTAGGGGGAATTATTATTGGTTAGTTTTAAGAGAAGACTTAATAGTCCTAACCTCGCCATTTGTACACTTTGTGAATAAATTAATGTTTAATTTCATTTTAATTAACTTTGATGTGTTATGTTAAATTCTTATACTTAGTAGTTAAAAAAATATAATGCTGTTTCCAGACTTGACTGTGTAATTTAGTTCTTTGTTAACACATTTTTATGATTTAATTGTTGTTTCAGAGACGTGTTCAGCTCCTGGGTAGCGTCCAATCAACACAACCCTCAGAGTTACCCGTCTGTGACTTAAGGTGGTATGGTGTTGTTCCTCTGTAAATACCGTACAAAGACTGTCCCCGCCCACTGTTGCATGTTTTGCCCTTTTTCAAGTGAACGCATATTTACATATTGTAGGTAGATTAGTTGTTAGATATTTCTCATCAGTATATAAAGGCAAGGTATAAAATGTTTATATTTTAAAAAGTGATAAGTTAGTATTTATGTTTACGCTCATGTTGTTAATTTAATTTTTGAGTCTATGTAAAAACATTTTGTAATGATAGAGATTTATCGAGTATTTTATGAATACCTGCGATTGCAGTTTTAGAAATGTACAAATTGTTTTAATACCAGTTTTAGATTACAAATGTTGTTTGATTTTGTAGAAACATATAGAAGTTTCTTTTTATGTTATATATGATTATATTGTTCTTGTAAGAATGGTTGGGTCACAATCATCCCTTCAGTTCTGGTGTAATTAAAAGAAGTGTAAAGTCAGTAGTAGGTTGTTTTTTCCAAAAGATGTACTTGTTGATATTTTGAGAAATCCATAAACGTTAAAATTACAAAAACAATTATGTGTCTTACATGTTTTCCCTTCTACATGTGTTATCCAACTAACATCCTAAAAGAAATAAATTGAAAATGTTAAAACTTTCAGTTTATATTAATTTAAAATATGTTAAGAGCTACCATGATATTTTCAAGACAGGATCAAGATCATGAATGAGTAGCAGGGAGCTACAACTGTTGTAGGTCACTAGGGCCTCTTCAGCCTACGATAGGTAGGTAAAGGGTGTTGGATCGCAACGATCATGACTGCACAAGGCAAGCAGACAGCCTGGGTCTCGGGAAGAAAAGTCATGAGGAAACATGGCCACTGAAACAGACAGAAGAAGAACATGGGAAAAAATAAAGATTATTAGTGAACTGACTGAGGGTGAGTTGGAAATGAGAAGAGTTGAGAGTGGGTGAAAGGGGACTATGTCAGTGTAGCGTCGGTAATGAGTCATGTGAAAGGTGGCTAGTGGTTGGGAGGGAGTTGGGTGGTGAATCAAAAGCGGTTGTGAATAAGGTGGTGGATGGTGAAGTATTGGCTAGTAGTGTAGGGTTCGGTAAAGTACTCTGCCAGTATGGGGGAATCGGTGGCTTTGGCAAGGTAGTTCTGGTTGAGGAACTCACATAAGGAGGGGATATTGAACATAGTGTAAAGGTCTTGGGAGCTGTGGTCGGGTTCAAGGTGGTAAGCTAAGCGCATGACGCGTCACTCAGTGTTCTCAAAGTTGGAGAGGTGGTCAAAGTGAGTACAGGGCGGATGACGGTAGTGTAGAGAGAGGTGAGAGTCCTGGCAGAGCACCTCTGATGTTTGTTGTTTAGGAAGCGGAGGGCTATGAATCGGGCTGTGGCGGTTTTCTTAGCTTTTCAGAATTGGGGTATGAAGGAAAGTTTGGAATGCAGGGTGACTCCCAGGTACTTACCAGTCATAGGCAGTCTGTTGCCTTGGATAGTGATCGGGGTTTCCTGGTTAACGTGGCACTTCTTGCTGTTGTAGTTAAAAAAAACAGAGCTGGGTCTTAGATGTGTTGATCCTGATGCGCTATTTAGAGCAATACTCATTAAGGATTTTAGTAAGTCGTTTACATAGTATTTGGGGTTTTGGGAGGTGCACCAGAAGGCTGTGCCATCCGCGAACTGTAAAAGACCAGTGGTGGTGTCTGTGGGGTTCCTGAGAGAGAGCAAAGGGAGATCTTGCACATACAAGATTTAGAGGAGTGGGCTGATAGCTGATCCCTGAGGGACTCCTGCTAACAGCTGGAAGGGTCGAGAAAGGGCGTCCTTTACTCTGACCTGGGCTGCCCTACTATCGAGGAAGTTGGATATCCACTTGATGATAGAAGGGGCAGTTGGAGTTTGAGTAGTTTGGCTCTGATGCCGTAATGGTCAATCCGCCACTCCTCCGAGTATGGTCTCTCCTGATGAAGAGTACCCGGGGAGATATGTAGCGGAAGTAGGGGTGAGGTATGTCTAGTTAAAAGTGAAGATGTCCGGCTGGTGGTCGGTTATGACGTCCCTGAGGGCAGAGCATCTACAGAAGAAGGAACGGAGGATGATGTGGCAGACCCGTAGGGCCGAGCGAGCCTTAGCATGAAGAGGATCCAGGTAGCACAGTGAAGGACGGTAAGATTGGGGCCTGCTGAGTGGAAGATAGTCCACATGTCAAATGCGGACTTGGAAACTTGGTTGATGGAGTCCTTCACACTGGGACGGTCTTTAGGAGACACAGTGGAAAAGCCGATGGTAGTGAACCCACCCATCCACCCATACATGTACAGTGGTTTTGACCCACCCGCCCACCCATACACGTACAGTTGTAATGACCCACCCACCCACCCATACACATACACTGTTATTGACCCACCCACCCACCCATACACATACACTGGTTTTGACCCACCCGCCCACCCATACACATACACTGGTTTTGACCCACCCATACACGTACAGTGGTAATACCACTGTAAGTGTAAGGGTGGGTATGTGAGTAAATATTACTGTACGTGTATGGGCGGGTGGGTGGGTCATACCACTGTACGTGTATGGGTTGGCGGGTGGGTCAGTACCACTGTACGTGTATGGGTGGGCGGGTGGGTCAGTACCACTGTACGTGGGCATATACCACCACGTGGATCATAGTACCACGGTGCGTGTATGGGTGGGCGGGTGGGTCAGTACCACCTAACGTGTATGGGAGGGTGGATGGGTCAGTACCACTGTATGTGTATGGGTGGGTGGGTGGGTCAATTCTTCCGTACGTGTATGGGTGGGCAGGTGGGTCAATACCACCGTATGTGTAGGGTTGGGCGGGTGGGTTATAATTCAATCAATGGTACAATCAATACCATTGTACGTGTAGGGGTGGGTGGGTGGGTCAGTACCACTGTACGTGTAGGGGTGGGCGGGTGGGTCAGTACCACTGTACGTGTTGGGGTGGGCGGGTGGGTCAATACCATTGTACGTGTAGGGGTGGGTGGGTGGGTCAGTACCACTGTACGTGTAGGGGTGGGTGGGTGGGTCAATACTACCGTACGTATATGATTGGGTTAGGTTTTTATAACTTCAAGTTATATTATTTACTATCTGAAGATGGCCTAAGAGCCGAAACCGGTCATATATTTTGTGTAATAAATCGAAGGGAGTCGAAATTCCTCTGGAAACCCTCAGTAATGAGTCCCCCTGATCACAGAAATGAGCTTCTGGAGGGATGGGTACAGGGCATTTGTGGTGACAGCAGCTGAGGATAGTGAGGGTGAAGACTGAGAGGGAGGGTCACTAGGTTGGGTTGGAGCCTGGGGTTCTGGATCTGCAGTGTCCAGTGAGGGATCGCAGAATTCGGTCGGGGGGATATAGGTAGGAAATCCACCAGGCAGAACTTCCAGGGGTTGGCAGTGGGTAGGGGTGCCGAGAAAAATTTGATGTAGGTCAGAGCAGATGTTGGGTCCTTAGGATAGCGGAGACAGTGGCGTTGCCCCGTGTAATGGCCTAAGTTGATTGCACATGGCACAGAAGGGCTTCAAAAGATCATAGTCCTCGTGCAAGCACGGTCCCATACCTTCCTGGGTAGTGCTGCAGAGGCAGCAGAGAGGAGAAGGGAGGGTACTAGCTCCCAGTTTGTGACCGTAGAGGTGGCACTTAGGGCATGCGCACTTGTATATCCCTCCCAGGACGCACAGACCTTGCTCCAGGGTGGTTGCCACACAAGTCTTGCAGGACGAAAATATCCGTGTGAGCCCAGTAGGCGATCCTCCCTGGCTGACGATGTGTCGGGCACTGATGAAGCCGGAGCATGGGCAGGACTGGGATTTTTGGATGACTGAGAGAAACTTGTCGTCCCCTACCTCAAAATGAACGCCGCAAACGACAATGTTGAGGAGGGCAGGGTGAGGAGCAGCTGGGGGGGGGGGGGGCTTGGTCTTCCAGGGACTTGGTGTGAACTCGTAAGACAAGTTCGTACCGAAGGTAGAGGTGGGTACCTTGGAGACGAACTTATAGGTATCACTAGGATTGGAGAAGACAAGGAGGGTTGAGGTGTTCTTCCGGGAGAAGAAGTTCTGCAGTGGAGGTAAATGAAGATTTTGGGAGGTCAAAACCTTCTGGAGATGGAAGGGGTTGTCCCCGCCAATCATGTGGCCACGAATGGTTACCCAGTTGGCCGGAGTGCAGGGGAAGGTTGGACAAGGGTAGTCTTCAGGGAGGGTTTGTGGGGCAGTAGGCTGGGAGGCTGTGGTGACAGGAACCGGAAACCATATGGAGGAGGGTCCGGGGCCAGGGTTTGGTGACTGAGGGCGAGGTGACGAAGGCAGGGTCAAACAGGCTGAAGAAGAGGCAGATGAGGAAGCAGGCGAGAGGAGCTTATGCCAATCAGGCATGGGTTGGGGAGGGTGGGGCTTAGATAAGGTGAGGCACTTGGCCGGTTCAAGCCGGAGGTGCGGAGGTTTGGGAACAGGTTTTGGTGTGGAAATATTAGGGTGGCCGTGAAGGAAATTCAAGGGTGGCAAGGAGCCGGATTTCGACCTTGTCAAGGCCGGGGAGGTGGACGTTCAGGTAGGTTTAGGGGCTGGTAAGCCAGAAGGTGGAGGTTTGACCCCTGAAGGGACTGGTTTCTTCTTCATCCCGAGGGATAGGGCCAGAAAGGGTGTGTGAGAATCAGGCAGGGCAGGGAAAGCCTAACAAGGATGGAATGAGAGCGATCTTAATGAGAAAATGGTGGCGTTTGTGAATATACGAAGTATGGCAAGTCGTTTGTGAAACAATGAATCGACACAGTAAGGCCACTAATAAGAAAGGAAAAGGATTCCCTAAGCCGATGCCTATTGCACCAAGGCTTATCGGGGAAGAGACATTACAACTAGCTGGTCCTCAACCGGCTATCCGCTGCCCAGGTGAAGTGGGCCGAGGAGTGCAACAAAACATCCTCACAGAATCACCAAACTTACCTGCTCCCCATTACAGGGAGTAACACCCATGGTCCTACATTACGAGAGGTAGACTGGAAGGTCTCGAAGGTTGCAGAGTAGGTAGGAAGGCAGGCAGGCAGGCTGGCAAGCGAGCAGGTAGGCGTTTGCAGTGAAACTGGCGGCGCCGAGTCTCTGGAACAGCTGGATCCGAAGTAGTACGAAGGTGTCTGAAGTCCAACGATGATCTCCGATGTCCTTAGCAGGTAGATCCAAACCCAACGAAGTCCCAGAGTAGAATGCTTTTTTCCAAGACACAGTTCCATACTCTTTAGAAAGAAAATACATCACAATGAGGTCATGATAATTTGTTTGTTTCTTTAAGGTAGTCGGATCAGGAAAAATACGCTCTTTCAAGGACATATCAATAAGAGAACTATTTATAATAAAATGATCACTATTTGCTATATTTTACAAAAATTAAATTATGAAAAACAATATAAAAATAACACAAGTATATAACCAATATAACAATAACAATATAAGTACCAAGGTCTACAAAATAAATGCTAAACGTAACTCTAAAGTATGTAAGTAAAAAAACACAATCAATACATTCACATAAAACTTATAACTGTTGCATCACAATTTACAAAGGCAGTAGACATAGACTTATAATCGTCTGACATCCTGTGAACTACAGTACTGTGCGAGATAAATCAGCTGTTTTACCGACGTGTCTCAACATGTAAGTGGTGCCAGGCAGATGGTTGGATTTCTAAGAGGGTCGTACTAGCGTAATTTCTCTGTATAAAGAAATAGTTGTTTAACTAAAACAAATACATTAAATAAACAACTTTATAAGTAAGTAAACCAGCAATATTTCTGCTGAAAAACTTGAATGTCTGCAACTGTATCAATCCCCTAATGCTTTAAAGAGCAGCTCCTGGTCAGTGGCCAATATGTAACCGTAGCCCTATTTAAAATACAACTGAGCCTAAAGTAACCTTATCAGAAATACAAATGGACATTGATATTCTGTTATCATTATAGGGTTTTTATTTTAGATTCTCAACCTAAAAAATTAAAAAAGCACCTTCCGGGTGAAGTTGGGGCTAAGAAGCCCTCTCTTAACACTTAACCTGGGGACCAATGACTTAAAGGTGACTTCCAAACCATGTCCAGTGACCAGGCGAGCAGTCTCATGCGAGGACGGAGTTGTCTAGTTGTCACCCATCCAAGAAATAACCACACTCAATGCTGCTTGATGCTGATATCTTGCAATAATGGAACTCTCCAGTCAAGGCCACTGATTAGATTAGATGTTTAAGTTGAATTTAACAGATAATCAGTATAAGGTGTTGTACTTTGACCAGGTACAGCGTTGAGGATCATCAGTTCAAATCTAGCTCGGGTTGGCAAGGACATACAATCACATGTTAAAGGGTTGAATTAAGATACCAAATAAATTGTCCTTTAAGGTCCTTTTACATTCTCTTGACAAAGCTATTTATCCTGTGGTGTATCCACATCTCCAGAAATTTGCTATATGCTGCATCATTGTTAAGTATTAATTTTACCATGGTATAAAACTCTTAGAAATAGGAATTCTTTCAGAAATTGTTAAGAATTCAGTTACAAAACTAAAGATCTAAATGGATTTAAACCATATACATCGGTGTACATATCCAATGCAGTTTCCATCTCAGTGGATCTGGTTGGTACAGCATCCTCTCTGCCACCTTCTATCCTCCAGTACATCATACACATCTCTCTCTTCACTACACTCTCCCTAATTCCTATCAATCCATATATGCGTAGGACAGCCCTAAATCCCATTCCTCCACTTCCTTCTCATATAATCTTGTCAGTGAGTTTTTCCTATCCTCTTCTCATGTCTGTACCTCAATGATCCTTTCAATTTCCTTCTGCAGTGGCTCAAAAAAATGCTTACATGCATTTTGAATGTAATTGAATTTTACAAAAATATCACTCATTTGAGGGATCCTAGACATAAAGATTTCTCTAGAGGTGTGCGTAAATGTATTGCCATTGGATGACTCTGTTACGTTTCTCACTCAAGAATGCGTACGAGGAAAATTATCTATAGTTTGTTCTTCCCGGACAGTGGGCTTAGCAAGTTTTGTTCACAACCATCATTGGCTGTAGCACTGTAATACACTAGTATTCGAAAAGTGACATTTCTATGACAACAGACTCCACTGCTAGGTTGTTATGAAGAAAATGAAGAACCTATAACAGGAAGTGACACTATATGAAGTGCTTCCTCACTTGGATTAAATATATTAAAATGTCAACAAGTTAGAAGGCAACTAAATTTAATGTGTTCTAAGGCTGGAAGTTCCACCTCTGGAAAATTAAAACAACACTAAACATAAACATAAAACTCATAGGCTTACGGTTGATATCATGGTCCCGACTCAAGTAGTGGACAGCAGTAATCTATTTCCCTCTCCTCTTCAGTAATCGTCTGTGCAGAGTTCAGCTATTCACTTCTTTTCTTATTTATTATTTTATTGAAGATAGAGTAATATTTAAATTTGTTCTTTTAGTTTTCTACAAAAGCAAAAAAAACTTAATACTCTTGAAGAGCACAGAATTTATAAACAAGAGAAAAAAGAGCTCATACTCAACAAAAAGTTATAATTAATTCAAATGCTCATTGAATTTATTTACTCAGAACATTAAAAATCAACTATTAATTTCTTATGTTAAAAACAATTTTGTTTTACTTCTTATGTTGTCTCCTAAATACTGCTGGAGGTTTTTACTTTTCAGGTTTATGAAGGAGCACCTCACGTCTCGAGTGATTCAGGATAAGAACCTTGTCTCATAATTCTCTTTCACAGATGTTCCAGAAAACTCACAATTCAAGATGAGAATTTCATGAAGAAAAACTAATATTTGTCCATTTGTTCTTTTAAGAGATTTTATTTTATATTTTATTTGTATTAATGGATTAACCAACCATTATCGTATTATATTCATATTTACATTAAAGCAAAAGCACTATAATAAACAAATTTTAATATCTTATTTGCATATGTTTTTTATACATTTAAATAACCTATAACCTATTTGTAAAGTTATAGTTTCTTAAATTTATATTCTATAATTGGTTATTTTCCATTTACAGAATAACAATAACTTGTCTACAGAGTTAACGGTTGTAGATATATTGAATATATTGTTACTGAACTTAGGTCTGGCAGTAACTCATTGTTGTAAGAATTTCTTGAATGTTGTTTAGAATTGTTATACCTAAGCTTAATAAAATGGTAATTACCCTTTCAGATGTAAAGACGTCATATGATGTCCCAATTGTCATGACTGAGAGGTGTATTTAGGGTTGAAAAAAATGTAGTAGAGAAGTAAATAATAAAATGTTGAAAAAAATGTTCAGACTTGTTTATTACAGTACACATTATTAAATAATATAAAACTAATTTAATATAAACTAATAAATAAGAATTACTATACTGTAAAATAATAATAATAAAAGCAATCAATAACGTATCGAAAGTAAAAAAGCGATAGCCAAATGCACCTCAGACTAAATAAATGTATTGTACCTAGCTGAGTAGCTGACAGACAACTGAGAGAACGGGAGTGAAAAGCGCATCAATAGAATTAAATGCACACTAAACGTTATATCAGCTGAATGCCAGTTGATAACATCGCGCAGGAACCAAATCAGTTTAGTGATAGAGGACAAATAAAGGTTACCACTAAAATGAGACTGCCAAAAGGTGTGCATATCTAAAGTTGTTTTTGCCTGTGACAGATAGTGTTGGTGTAATGTGTTAACATTACGCGCAATTAATGTAATAAATTTAATAATTGAACTATTACACAAGACGTCACATGACGCCCTTAGTCATTTAGGCCAATCTAAAAAAAGGCGTCAGGTGACGTCTTTATTCATTTTAGTTAATATAAGGCACTCCTGAAAGGGTTCAAATTATATTTATTTAAAAATAGTGAGGTTTTTGGCTTCTCCATGCTCCATTTTGTGAATTCATTAAAATTTCTTTGGAAAACTGGTTTTTTTATTTTGTGAAAAGTAAAAAGGTATATAAAAACTCAATAGCATATATCGTATATGTAAAAAAATATGTCCTCAAAAATTTACCAGCTCACTGCAAATTGGAAGAAGTTTCCAAAATGAATCCACCAAAAAGTATTAACCAAAAGAGGACATTTTAAAGTATCTGTCTTGGACACTTTCAACTCATTCATTACCTATTTCAAGAAAAGTCATTTTAAGTTTATAAACTTAGCATTTAAATTACATTACTAAAAAGTCATTGCTACTTTAATTTATTACACTTGTTGTAGAATTAGATTTTATAATGTATTTTGGTTCAATTCAATGAATAATAATATTTCATGTACAATGTTTTGTACATTTATTACACCTTTCGTACTATAAGTGTCAATAGATAGGGAGAACTTTGTCATATAATACATTTATTATGGATGTTATATAAAAATTTAAATATATTAAGATATATCAGATTGTAAAATACTTCCATCGTAAATATTGTTTTAATGTAGTTTGTAATAACATTTTGTAGTTCGTATAAAAATGCCACAAACAAATTAAGAATATGTTACTTGTGTGGCCAAAATAGCCTTTTTTGAGGGTATACAGAACTGAATGTAATTGAAAATTGCATAAAGAATGCCCTAACATGAAGCTACATTGTAGGCAAACACAGAGGCAGCAGTAACACACCTGCCAATCCCATTTAATTTAAACATGAACAACACTGTAAGGGATCATATTTTCCCCATGCAGAGTTCAATGTAAATTGTTATATGGAAAATATTGTCATTAGCTGATCAAGTTCCATTAATGTCGAACAAGACTATTTTAGACAATGTTAAAAATAAATTAGAGTTAATGGCCTAGAGTAAATACTCTTTTCAGTGCCAGAACTGAAAAGTATAGTCAAATAGTGATGGACGTGCGGTAAAATTAGCTGCTCTCTTTACGCTGATATGGGCCTGTTGGACCTTGTTTACGTTTTGAGTCAGGATGGATTGGATTGTTCCAAATATTTCTCATCAGAACAAATCTCTCTGGTACATGGTCCTCCAGGGTAACATCCATTGTAGTAAGTTAGCAGATGACCCTGTTAGATCAATTGAAGTATGAGATTATGCTGAGTGGATGGATTCACACCACTGTACGTGTATTGGTGGGTAAGGGAGTATTCATTGGGTAGGCTTCCTCATCTCAAAGCACTTCAGAATTGTAGATCAACAACTAAAGAACAACATAGAGAAGAATGAAACAGAGGTTGCATCCAATAGTGTGCTGCAAGTGTGTTAAGTAGTTATTTCTCCAGTTCGCCATATGATGTACAGCACCTTGCCAGTCACTTCCTTATCCAAATCCTCAAGGATAAATGTAGTAATTATTAGTACAGATATATAGAGATGTAGTTGAAATCTGTATATCATTGCTTCTTAAGTGTTCCCTGCTGCGATAAGAAACCGACCTCTGTTAGATCAGAATGATCACAAGGTGTTGTGTAAAATTGCTTTTTTCTCCATCAGTGGGCATATTATAGAGTATACATTTGCTTAAATTAATATTAAGGTATTGAGAGCACTTTTTGCTCTAGGTAGGTTTATCGTTAATTAGGCTTTTTAATACTATTGCCTGGATTGGAAATGCCACATACTCTTGTCAGAGGGTGCTTATACCAGAGATGGAAATAAGACTAAATTTCAAAATACTCAATCAACTTCAGGTGATAATCAACTTATATAATGCTTGGTTTCGGCTATTTGATCCTTTATTATTTTTTTCTGAATGCTTGAACTTATGCTCGCGCTCAACAAAGATATCAGTTGAGGGATGAGCTTACATAGGGTAGGGTTTCCAACGGACCAACTTGCTTGATGCGAGGTTGCCACATGTGGTCCTCACTGTACTCAGGCGTAGCACCACTCAAATATTATTGTCACAGTTTTCACTTGTGCGCTCAACCATCTTCGAGCTGCACCTTTCTCATTAATATAAAATGGCATGAAAAATTACACAGTTTAAAAAAATAAGCATATTCATAACTGTATATTTATTAAAGTTAGGATGTTACGAAAAATGATGGAAGGACAACGTACGTGTTTGACTACATACAAGTTTAAGCAAAACAATGGGCTTTTATATATTCATGAAAATAAACACCAACTATTCAATTGTCTCGATAAAGAAGTACATGTGATTCACATATTACACTTTAGCATAAGACTGGCATAGCAATGTCAAAAAAATACAGGTAACCCGGCACTTTTAAATCAAAACAGTGCGAATTATTACGAAACCAACATTTCAGTTTAACCAATTTACCATTATGTGCAATGGTATTTAATTAATGAATATTTATTCAGAAACACAAATACTTAACCTTATAATAGCAATCATGTGCAAATTCCAATTGAAAAAAAGAGCGTTTCCCGGGGCACTTGTGTGATGGAAGGAGAGATGTACATCTGACAACACTACGATAGCTCGGTATTGGCCACAGCCCAACTACTTTCTTTCCTGAGCGCGGGTTTAAGTATAGATGATGGAGACTGGGCCATTAAGTATAGATGATTGAGTATTACCATTGACCATAGAAACAATAAGAGTCCGCTCATATGGGTCCCATGAAGCTGGATATCGTAATCTGTGAAATCAAACATGTTAATTTTTCACAAATAACAGGTAATGCTAGCGGCCTTCCTCTCTCTATCTTTCTTCATTCCTCTCTTTGCCTGTCTCGAGAGACTCTCTCTGAAGTGACTAATAGCTGAGCTGATAGCACGCCAAATAGTCGTCTGGGCACTTATTTAAAACAAATGGCTGTTAGATAGTAGGACATGCGTGTGTCTACAGCAAATGCATTGGCTTGGGTAGTCTATTTGTTTCTATAGTTAGCGCCTTCCTATCATAATCACCAATATATCATCTCCTCAATCTGATACATGAGAACTAATCAATAAAAACAGAATTAAGGAGAGACTGATACAAAATTATGGAGGGAGCAGTTAGAATTAAAAAAAAAGTTGCTCTGAGATTTAATAATCACTCTAAGAATAGTAATAGAACATTGTCGGCACTGGTGGCGCAGTGCTGTAACCCAGCTACATGGGGACAAAGTGTTTGGGAGATTGTAGGCGATAGGTTGGATGCTCGGTCCTCTTAATACCGACATGGCGTCCGCTTGATGGTTGCTATCGGCGTGGACACTACTAGAGAAGTCTGGGGTGTCCAAGTTGGGTGGTTATCATTGTGCGGGTGTTGTGTGGGGGAAATAACTGAGTATCAGGCTTGTCAATTAGCTGAAAATCAGACCAGCACTATGTGGTTCGGATTCCACATAAAGCTGTAGGTCCCTTAGTTGCCCTGGCTGTTGGGCTATTGATAAATTGCCCTTTCTGAGGAACAGTTGAACTCAGTTAGTAACCTGACTACACTCATCCTACACTCATATAACCATTCATATTCGCCTTAAAATACCAACGACACAATCGTTGTGTTGGCGTCTCATATGTAAGAATGTAGGAATGTTCTGGATACATTTGGACTTTCTATTATCAGCTGGGGTTTTTTGTTCTATCAGCAGAGATCCCACGAGGAGAAAGCACTAACAGCTTTCTGAGTGTCTGTATAAATAATTAATGTGATAAAGGCCATCTACGAATAGTCATCAACAATATACATGTGTGAATGAGTGGGTAGTTGGGTCATCGCCACTGTACATGAATGGGTGGGTGGTTGGGTCATCGCCACTGTACATGTATAGGTGGGTGGTTGGGTCATTGCCACTATACATGTGTAGGTGGGTAGTTGTTTTGATGGAGCGTCCATGTATGGGGTGCTAAAACAAATCACATGTAACAAGTTTCCAAAGTAAAGTTTTTTTGGAAAAACAAAAAAAGATAGTATTTGGTGGGTTGTTGTTTATCCATACCAAAACAAATATCAAAATACTTGTATTTTCAAACATTAGTAAATTAGAAGATACAAAGTATCATAAAATTACCTAAGAAGACAAGCCCACCAGAACGTAATAGTAAACAAATAAGAGACACAACACATAACACAAAATATGTTCAGTACCACTGGCACTTTCCTCAGGTAATTAAAAAATAAAAACTATGAGGATTTTAAATAAAAATAAATGCATGTGAGTAGAGAGGAAAGTGGACTCTACTCACCTGTATTTATTTTGATTTAACTACCTCATAGTTTTTATTTTCAGCAGATCTTATTGATTTTTAGATGGAACCTAATGGAAAATATAGATTCACATTGCACTAACATGATCACTTAACATAATATAGTACATCTCTAGAGTTTCTGAAAATGAAAACTGTGTACAAGAAGTGGCAGATGTTGATTTATTAATATATAATTTTTTTGGAGCAGTTATTATTCTTTATAGTGTTAACAGCAAGTAGTTCTGCATAAAGATATATTTATTTTTGATTACTACAACCACACAGAGCACACTTTTTATGGTTGAATAAATCATGTGCTTTCGTAAAATGCTACAACAAATACAATTCAAAATGACAACAAAATTCTACCTGTAATAATGGGCTCATTAGGAAATTCTTTAGAATGAATAGTCCAAGATCAAATGTTTGAATCTCCGACTGAGCTGTGACTTGGGAACCTACTTCAGTCATTAAATAAGGTTCACACACAGGCTTGCAGTTATGGAAACTTGCAAGTTTTAAAAAATTTGAAATGCAGAGTAATTAAACACTATTTTATGAATATTACTAAAATGAATGGGAGGGTTGATGGGCCTGCCAGATAAGAGTGTAAGATTTTTGTTGTCAGACTACCACTGTATTTGTGTTAAAGGGGTAGGTGGGACATTACAACCATAAAATTTTGGGCAGAGATTATGGAGTGAGTTTGTCAGTACAACTAACTTATCACTGGCCCTCCCATCCATCTATACACTACAGTGGTGATGGCTCTCCCACCCACAGTGGTATTGATTTTTAATCTGATAAATTAAAATAAACACTATACAAATAGTAACACTTAGATTTTAATTTTATAGTAAACATTATTGTAAATGCAATATTTATTTGTAAATTATTGTTGATAATTAATAAAATAAAATAAGAATAGATATTGTAATTTTAAGATTGAGATTAACTACAATATTAGCAGATTGAAAAGCATTTGATACAGCAATATAATAGTAACCCCAGATTGAATGGTAATGGCCCACCCATACACGTATGGAAGTCGGTATTGACCCACCTACAGTCAGTACTAATGGAATGTGCTATCATGTACATTTCAATAAGAAATTCAGCTTGACTAAAATATTGAAACTTGGAACTTGTGATGTTCTCGAAAGGAAATCCAGATCAATGCCTTTAGAATTTACTGTACTTGTTTTGGGAGAGCCAGTGGCTGAGCTGTCATCAGGACATTTTGTACCTAAAATTGAAGTAGCTCAGGTTCGAATCCTACCCTTGAATATTAGTTAACATATTTAACTGAGATGTTTGGTCCGCATTAACATTTGTTTACAGGATGGTACGTAAATACACATAATAGTTCACCGTAATATGTAACTAATCTGTAATTAATTATATATAATAAATGCCCTTTCTCGTTTAAAATATGATTGTGTATCCCATTTAAACATACATCCATTAAATTTACATTGAATTAAATAACATGAATTGCTTTTAGACAAAAATCTGATTATCCAAATATTTGATTATCCGAATAGGGATTGGTCCCAGTTGATTCGGATGATTGGAGTTCTACTGCACTTATAACTGGTATACTATTAGAAGGCTGGTTGTGGTCTGTCTGTCCCTAAACTACAGCGTAATTTGAACAGTCATGGCAGTTGACTCTGCTTCCCTGCTTGGCCACCAGGCAGCATTATCAGTAACTGACACCTGCATTTTGTAGTTGAACATTACTTCTCTTGAAAATGTTTTATAGTTACATTTTCCAACTCTTATATTTCAAATTTTAATACACTTATTTAGGACATGTGTGACTTATGATCCAGAGATAGGTTTTTATAACCGTTTAAATTTTGTTTTTAAATATATGTAATAGTTATTGGTATGTAAAAAATAAATCAAATGATAAAATTAAAATCTAATCTTTGGGGGCTTCAGACAATTTTGTTCTTTTTTCAAAAAAGGTCAAGTTTAATGTTGTACATTCTTAAATAAAGCTGTAATTTTTGTTAGAAATTTAATATTGGACTTTTGGAGAATTAAATCTAACATGGTGACATGTATAACAGACAATTAACAGTACAGTACTTGTTCACTTTTAGAACTAGAGGAAAAATTAATTTGTTTAGTTTCACTTCTAAAATTTACCTAAATTGAAGTTTTTTTTCAAGTTTATCAATATGAATTTACACAAAGAAATTAAAAGTAATCTGAACACTTGAAATTGGCCATACTGTCAGGCCCCAGACTACACTTGATGGTCCAGCTTATTTTATATTCAATATGTTTACTCACAATTCAAATACACCTTCTAGAAAACCCATCTGTGTCTGTCAGCGTACAAGGTCAACTTACTTAGGCATGCAGTATGTTGTTGAAACAACACATTTACGCTAATACCTGAAACAGAAGCTCTCTCATCCCTCCGAAGCTAGATCTTGCTTATTGAGCAAACCCAGACAAAATGTTCTCCTTGTTATCTAACTAATAAAATAACAACTAAAAAAGTATTTAAATATTTTTAATACTTTTATTGAGCACCAATGTTTGCACTAGTGGCACGTGCTGTAATCTTCTACTCAGAGACACAGTGTTGAGGAGATTGTAGGTCCTCTTAATACTGACACAGCACCCACTCAATGGTTACCATCAATGTGGACACTATTAGAGAGTGTCTATGATGGGTGGTAATCAATATCAGATTTTGTGTAGGGGAAGAAAGCTGAGAGTAAGGCTTTTCAGTTAGCTGAGAATCAGAACAATACTATGTGGTTCGGATTCCACATAAAACTGTAGGTACCTTAGTAGCCCTGAATATTTAAGTATTAATAATTAATGGCTCTTGTTGAGGAATAGTCAACCTTAGTAACAATGACTACACTCATCAGAATCATTTGTAGCTCATATTTGCCCATATATCTCAATCGGCATCTGACAAATAAATAAAACTTCATCTTTCTATAGATAAGTGATTTTCTTTTCACAGTTGAAACATTATATATACTAATTTGTATAGTAATATTTTTTTACGATGGTCTATATTGTTAGTTATTTTTATTCATACCATTACAATACTGGTGTAACCATATATCAGTTAAACAAAATCAAGATAATGCAAACATATTATACATACAAACTGTATGTGTATTTATAGCTCTGCAAATATTTATGTCATCTCACTTCAAAAGTGGGGTCTCAGTTTTTAATATACAAGGTAAAAAAAGTATAGAAACGCCTTCACAACCTTTGAATTACTTCACTTGTAAAAGTTAAATCATGTACATCATCATGTTAACAAAGAACACACTTTTTGACCCCATTAGTTTCATTTCATCTTTTTAGGGGGACGGTCCATATAGAGTTAAAAAAAAATCTTCGATGTAAGCCTAGGTCTAGTTTGGTATTAAATGAAAGGTCTATTCAAGAGAAATTAATTGCCGCAAACCAGACTTCAAAAGGTTTATCCTTTCCAGAGTAGCGGTAATTTGAATTTCAAAGTAACTATATTTGATTAACTCTTAGAACACGTACACACGATGCCGGTAGTCGGCATCTCGGTCACCGGGATCCTGGTATTAGGAACTTTGAGCTGCGTTCAGACATACCCACCATCTCAACTACCCAGCAAGCCCTCAGTTGCTCAGTTGACGTGTGTTTTAATAGGAAAATGATATGCTTTCAAAGCTAAAGATAGTTTGTGCTCTTGAAGCTGCAAATGAACTTAAAATCCCAAAAATTATACAGTATTCGGTTCATCCTTTCAATAAGGAAGGAAATGCCGAGGAACAGTTCAAACAATTTTATGATTAGACAAGAAATTTTGAATGTAACATTTTTGGTTGCTACAGCATGTCTATCAACTCTTTTGAAACTTGTTGAGATAATGAGGACATACATGAAAAGAAACTAATTTTAAAGATCAGTATTAAGTGTAATAGAAGGCTGACAATAACACTCCAGTGAGTACAAACTTTTATTGCTATTACAATTTATTACATTTTAAGATTATTTAAAAAAGTTGATAATCATTATAAAAAGTTTAAAAGGCGTTATAAAAGCTAAATATTAAGTTTGTATAGTTTGATTTAGAAAACAATGACATTCCTTCACAATGAAGAAGATTGCACAAAAAGCTAAAATAAAAACTATACACTATAAACTGAAAACATGGAACCAGATGGTGAAACATAGCTAGAGCTTGGTGTGCTTGTATCTCTTTGCTGGGTGTGATGGTTGTGAAGAGGTAATGCCTATATTTGTTGAAATGGTTGATCTGCAATTATAGGAGGCTGGTATTGGTGTGATGTCTGATGCGTGATTATTTGTCTACGTGGTTTATTTTTGCGTGGTTTATTGTCTACTATTTTGATTAGTGGCTAGTGATTGTTGTCGTTGCTGGATATTGCGAACAAAATGGAGACTCATTATTTTGAAATCTAGCTTCTCACTTTCACTTAAAGCCTTATAATCTTTTAGCATAGAAAGCAAAAACATTCTATCTAGGTCTTCTTCAGCTTCAGAGCTGGATTGTAGGTTTTTTTAGAAGCTCAGTTTGAAATAGTGACAAATTTCTTTTTCAGATGGTTTTACTTTGTTTAGGTGGCCTGGGCATATTCTCTGCACCAGTGTTTTCCTGTAATTCACTATTCTCATCTTGTTCTTCTGTTTCTTGGGGTGGATCCATGTTTCTCAACGTTTGTCTTCTTGTTTCACTATTTGACAGGAAAATTAGTGCATCCGTGTAGACATACTCTTTCTTCGACTTTTTAGAAGGTGCAGCGTCTCCATTTTCCCCTTGTTCATTCGCCGAAAATAGTGGTCTCTGATATATTGCCACTTATTCTTCATCACCTTCACTGAAATATAAAATAATGCATAAAATCATTGCTATTTTTTTATTTGTAGAGACTACGAGTCTATTTATCTCTATTAATTAATTATTTTATTAATTAGTTTTGTGTATTTTCACAGGTTTTTATCAACAGGAATTACCTTTGCAAGCATGCAATACAAGTTCTACAGAGGCACATCAACCACTTCTGCAATAATGAAAGAAAACTGTGAATAAATTTGTATTCACCTCAAAGAACAGGAAATGCCCAAACCAACAATGAAAATGTGGCAAATTGCATATGAGTTTTATAATAAAACAAATTATTAAAACACTATTGGAGGCCTTGATGGAAACTTTTTCAACTATGAACAGTTTTTCTCCATAGTGCTGATGGCTTTAGTTGATGCTAATTTGAAGTTTGTATTGATTGCCGTAGGTGTGTATGGTAAAGAGGGAGACTCAATTGTTTTCAAGGATAATGTGTTGGGCAAAAAGTGTATTCAGGCTCTCTAAACCCACCTCTACCTAAGTATGAGGTTAAGTGTAAGAGAGGACCGAATGGTCCTAACTTTGCCTCACAAAATAAAACTTTTCTCATTTCATTACCTTCCCCACTACCGAACACAAACGATACTCCTCAGCCTTTTGAAATAGTTGCTGATTAAGCTTTTAAGCTGTACCAATCTTATGACACCTTCTCCTTCTCGGCAATTGACTGCAAGAATAAAGGTATACAAAGAGAGCCCGACGAACAGTAGAGTGTGCATTTGGTGTGTTGGCAAACAAGTGTAGGATTTTTCACATGCTCATTCTTGTAAGTAGAGATTTTATTGACAAACTCATCAAAGCCTTCTGCATTTTACTCAACTTTGTAAGGAAACATGATGGTGTCAACTGTGATGATGTCAGGAGTACAAGACAGGGTCCTCATAAGTTTTAACTGTTTAGAATCTTGCTGTCAACTCATTTGTTTAATATGTTATAAAGTGGTACAGTGGCGGCAGAAGCGGGGGGTCAGTTAACCCCCTTAAAATATATGAAAGGGTCAGGAAGGTCATAGAATAAACGTTGAATACTAATAAGTTTGAATTAAGATAAAAAAGATTGAGTTTGATATCATATCATAATCAATTAAAACTCTTTAGTTTTGAAGTGGGTCATTAATTTATCATAGCTCAATTTAAATTCTCACAAAGCAGCTTGTAAGTAACAATAGATTGATTGTTGTAATTTTGGTTACCAGTGTGTAATTTTCATAATTCCACCTAATACTGGTGACTCATTTTACAATTAATTCCATCTGCTTTGTTTAGTGTCAAACAGTTCATTACAACTGCTCTGGCAATGGCAGCAATGCATTTAGGTATTGACTATTATGCTATTATTTTGTTCTCTCAGGCTAACATATTAATAGAGGATATTCAGTCTAGTGTAATATATAGAATAATAAAATCTATTTAATATTATTTGTAGTATTTTAAAATATTACCTCAGAATTCGTTACAACCTCAATCAGTTAACATGCACCTGCAGCCTGCAAGTGAACTTTATTCAACGAGTGAAATACCGACTGTTGGCTCAGTGGGGATTTGAACCTTGGAAATTGCCTTCCGCAGTCCGAAGCCTTAGCTGCTGAGCGATCACGCCGACATACATACATACTTCCCTTCTATGTTAAGTATGTGCTACGTTAGTATAAAATATGATTTTCCAGTGTGTTTGTTTTCAAAATTTTCCGATCCATGGGGGAGGTCCCCCAGACCCCCCCCCCGCGTTTGTCCTGATTTACCCCCCTGCTGAAAACTCCTTTCTCCGTCACTGAACTGTTATTAGGGAAGAGAACCCTTTTAATAATTGTAACTACAATATTAAGAACATTTTTAAAGTAATAACTCAAGCATGGTATACATTTTGATTTCCATCTCCTGAGGGCATAACAATCTTTCCAAATTGTAAATAATTTTATAAATACTCAATGCCTAATACATTGTATGTTTATTTTCACTTAAAAACAAACAAATAGTTAAACTAACAAAAATAATAATTACAATTATTGTTTACAGTATGTGTATGAAATATGTAAAAGTAATATTTTATATCCGTAAGCAATAAATAGTTAAAATATGCTATAGTTAAAAAAGTTAGAAATAAACATAAGGCTAACATTAGGCTCCAGCTAATTTATGACTATGTTTGTTTATTAGGCCAACAAAGAAATTGGTATTTTTTAAGAATACTTGTAAAAGTATTTTTCTATTTCCTCTGCATAAAATGATGCAGTTGGTTGTATGATTTAAGCATCTATTTAAGGAAATATTTACCATCTAAAAAGTATTGGTAAGCTTTATTTACTACATAAAGATCTAACATTTAAAAAATAGTTAAATTGCTGTTCACTATGTTGTTTGATATTGTCCTAGACCTTTTAATGTGAATAGAAAATTATGGCATTATTAAATAAACAAGATTGTAAAAGGTCTGTTTAAGAAACCAAAAAAAAAATAAATGGTTATTACCGGTACCTAAACATTGCATTAACAAAAAACCAATGTATTTAGCAGATCATAAAAATATTCACATATCATAAATTCATAAATAAATTGCAAATTGCAAAAGCGCGCTAGTGACATATTTGATTTTACTAGCCGCTAGTGGGGAAGAATAGGTCACGTGATTCACTAGCGCTAGTAAAGTAGCGAGCAACTAGCTCCGTGAGAACCCTACTGAACGTGCTTGTTTCTTAGCTGTCTTGTGAAATACGTTGTGAGCTATTATACGTGTTCAGTAATACGTCAGGAAGAAATGAGAAGTTGAAGTGGAATTAAATTCTCAGAGTGTATAGTAAATTCTTAAAAATGTATAAATCGGATCAATGTTTGTGGGATGTTACATGTGATGATTGGATGCAAGAGATGTTTCACCAAGAAGAGGTTTCACACTTCTCGCGATCAACTCAAAAGTAAAATAAAATCCTAGAAATACGATTTTCGGCTGGATCTCAACTAGATAAATACATCGGCAAAAAGTGACGCTGGATAATTTATAAGCCAAAACTATCCTGGTTCCATGAAGCTAAGATATTCTTCAAGAGCAATTTCTCTCAAAAGTCAGAGGAAGCATCTCTCTACTGATCCACTTTCTAAACCACACATACGTTTCTTCTTGTTGAGCAATTTATGTCATGTATCATGTAATCTTAATTTCAATAAATGCCTTAACATTTTACGATTCACCCGACAGAAGAGTTATTTACATAGCCACACGCTGTAATGTTAAATAACAACTTACACAAAACAAACACAGGCAACTAATTTAACTAGCTTTGTGTCAACTATCAACTACTCGCTAGTCGCTCTTGCTAGTACTAACCAGCTAGCAAACTAGCACCATGTGTATAAATTTCTGACTAAAATCGCTTTTTAAAATTTCGATAACAGCTCTAGTTTTATTTTGGCACTAGTTTGAATATTGGGTAACTTCAATAACCTATAAAATCGAAATGAAGGAGAATTCGAAAATTCTAAAAAGCGATTCGAGTCAAAAATGTCTTTATCATTAAATAGATGTTTCATTTATAATTTTTCGACAGTAATTAAAGGCAGTATCTTGGACCGCGCAAAGCAGTTTTTACGCTTCTCAGCGCGGGAGTTTAGAGCCCTCTTAAGAATACATTTCCACTTCAGGATATTTGCCAGGCTTAAAAACAGCTATTACTTTTAAACGCTTAAATACTTTTGGCAAATTGCCTGTAGTTAGTTTATTATTATTGTTTTTATTTATTCATAAGACGCCGATCGTCAAGATGTGGGCGAATACAGATTTCGAATGACTGTGATGAGTGTAGATGAGCGAATGTAGTCATTGATACAAACTAACTATTCCTTAGAAAGTGTCATCAGTTAATAGCCCAATGACAAATGAACAGCCAGCGGTTATCAGCTGATCCTTCTCAAAATGTATTGACTCTGATTGGGATCTAACTGAGAACCTTTAGCTCATGAAGCTGGGCTTCAACGAACCAGGATACCAACAAATTGTATTGTATCTTATTATAGACTGTTTGAAGCCATTGTTTTACTTTCAAATTAAATTCTCTTTATTGCCATTAAGTACAAATGGTACAATAGGCCATGTCACAGTTAAGTGTAAAATAAAATACACAATGTCAACAATTTTATGTACTAAAAAGTTTCTAAAATTACTGGTAAATAAAAAATATGTTTGGTATATAAGGCTGTATCAAGGTTGGTAACTATGGCGATAATCTAATAAATAAATAAACACAACAGTAGTAATAAATAAATTCACAAACAATAAGAAATTAATAAATGATGTGAAAGAAAACAGTTTGACAGGTACATAAACGATTAGGCTATAATATTAATTACGCATTGCATAGCATTACATTTTCAAAAACCTAACAAACTAAACAAAATTGTAAAGTCATTAATGCCTGGTTAGCAGTTACATACAATATTTATCATCTAAACTTTGAAAATAAAAATATATATTTATTGAACACCCAAATTTTATTGAATACTTAAATGTATTAAAATATATTGATTGAACAGAATACAACTAGTATTTTATATAATACAAATACATTATAGACAAGAACATTACAGTAATGCTTTATCTTATAAATATTTACATATAAACATCTATGTCCATACATATAGACTTGTATACATATTGTATGAACATAGATGGACACGAAAAAAATTTATACAATTTCAGTCATACAAAAATAATAATCAATTAAATCAATATATTATATGTACATACATATTGCTATTAAATAATACAGTTATCAACATACAATTAATCTAAGAAATTAGTAACTATTTTCTACAAAACAAATATGATTCCTTAAAATAATCTCATATTTTATGGCTCATAATTCTTTACTAACACTAGCGTTAAATCTTCCTTGTTCAATTGAAGATGGCAGGTGAAACAAACGGACGAAAGTCCCACCGACCACAAAACACACGGTCGACTGAGACCCACGTCCGTAGGCAGCACCTATGATGTGAGAGAATGTTCCTTCAGAGGTAAATATTCAATATCATCATAATTCTTGGCACAGAGATCTGGTTTGTTAATATTTTACTTTGAATGATAGACTAATTCATCCAAAGAGAATTGCTGCTGGCGTTCTGCTGCACGAACTCTGCTGCTGCCTGATATGGTTTGTTTCTTGAAGATGTTTCTTTGGAAGACACAACTAAAACAATTTCTTGAAAAACCACATAGAAGAAAGAAACAGAGGTTGCATCCAATAGTGCACTGAATTTGTGTCGAGTTAGTGAGTCGAGAAGTTATTTCTCGTTTGCCGTGCGGATGACAGAACTAGCACCTTGTCAGTACCTCCCTTTATAACCCCAGATCCTCAAGGATAAACTTAATTATTACTACTGATGTATAAAAATGTATATTAGTTGAAATCTATATAAAACGGCCACTAAGTTGTTCATAGCGACCATAAGAAAGCGACCTCTGTTTCTTTATATTCTGTGTTAGCACACACCTATAGAACAGAACATACTCAGGCTATTATTGAGATTTGAGAAGCCGACACAACTCAAGCTCGGCTTAGTAGGATGTGTATGGATGAGCCGTGTAGTATTGTTACTAACTGAGGTCGACAGCTCAGAAAGGATCGTTTAATAATAGCCCAATAGCCAGGGAAACATAGGAACGTACTATTTTTACGTGGAATCCGAACCACGTAGTATTGGTCTGATATTCAACTACTGTAATTAATTGAAAGGCGTGATACTCAGTCCTCTTCCCCTGCTCGAAACATCGTCTCATACGGTAATTATATTATAACTGCCTCTTTTTCTTTTATTTAGTTACAAAGTACTGAATTATTGTATGTTTAAACTTAAATTAATTACATAATATACAATTTATTATTACATATTTAACATAATAACATGAAATAAGTTATTTTACTGATTAATAAATTACATATTAACACAAATAAACAGTAAAATTAAATCCCAATAACAATTCCAATTAAATCGTTGATAAATAAAGCGCCTGCAAGTACAGGATACTACTTAGCCCACTTACCAGCAACGCAAGTTGTCTTCAACGTTTGCAGGCGCTTCCTGAGTTGTTATATTCAATTATTCGTTGCTTACATACGTAAGAAATAAATATGCAGCACTGATTGGTTGAGTCTTGCAACCAAGACTGATGAGTGTATATGAACGAGTGTAGTCATTCTTACTAACTAAGGTAAACTGTTCTAGTAAACTTGTTAGAAAAAACAGTTTTGTGTCTCAATAGCCAGGGAAACTATGGGACCTAGAGCTTTAAGTGGAATTCGAACCACGTAGTATGAATTCCAACCAGTCTTCAAAACTTTCTCGTTTTACATCTTTGAACAAGAATGTAATTTACATTAAACTCATGCTCAAGGCTTAAATCAGGATCGTGCCTTGACAATGGGTTTCAAGCAAAAATATACAAATTTAATTGAAATACGTTAATCATTTATATGAACTATGAAATTAATATTTTTATTGCATAGTTCTTAAATATTCATTTTTTAATTTTTGATTATCTAAATAATAGTTATCAGGGAAAATATGTACATATTCAAGTTTATATTTTGCTTTATTTTTAACTAGTCTGAAATAATGTTTTACTTTGAATTTCCAAAATTAAAAACTAACCTTTAATCTTAAAATTTACTTTCGTAGGTTTACTTTCTGTAAACCTAAAAAAATAATTATGTAACCATCTTTTTTACAAATAACTGATCACAACTATCTATTCATGCTACATCACAGCACGTATACTATAAACAAAAAAAGCCCAATTTATTCATTATTGAGTGTTTAAATTATTTCCCTAAGTGAAATACTATCGTAAGAAAAAAATAATGACCAGTCATCAACCTAAATTCAATTACGATTTAAAAAAAATTATTTACTCACTGACAGCCTTCGCTACGGGGTAGTTTCTTACGCTTGCTTAGGAACCATCACATAAATCTAAACATATTGCTACTATGCTTCTAAATAACAAAGTTTGCTAGTCTAAAAAACCTTACAAGTCTTCTTTAGGGGATGCAAAGTAGTGCAATGACTTCAGAGTTAGTAGAAATTACCTTAAACATTTCACAATGAAAACAAAATAGCCAAGCTTTTGTGTCATATTTTTTTGTCAGTTGATTGAAATAAATTATTAAATTAATTCCAATGTTACTCTTAAGGAAATAAAGAAAGGATTAACTACGGTTTCTATCCTTTAGGAAAGGAAATTTTAGATATCCTTTCTTAGTTGGTATATACAATACAAAAGCTAAATTCCTTTCAAATTTCATAAAAATCTGTTCTTCAATGTCCCGGAGATTTCGTGATGAACAGACGACATTGATAGTAAACTGAAAACAAAGTTGTCTCCTCAACTGGAAATCAGTACATAGAGTTGGGTTTCGAGTTGTTAAGCAACCGTTTCATCATGTGATATCCTGTGTAATGGAGGTGAGCGAGGTATTCAAGATCTTATTGGATTCTTTAAGTAGTGCCTCCTGACGTCTTAACTCTGAAGTAACTGTGTCGCACGCCACCGGGAGTCAAGGAAGAGAAGTTGCCATGAGAGTGCCACTAGCAGCTCTCATGACCTTATAAAGTTTAATATAAATCGCTTTAGTATGTATATTATTCAGCCATACAGGAGCACTGTATTCAGCAGCTGAAAAGACCAGTGACAAAGCAGTTGTACGCAGGACGTGTGCGTTGGCTTTCCAAGTTGTTCCAGCATATGATGTAGAAAGAATATTCCCCCTGGTTTTAATTTCAGCTGCTGCTTTTTAAGAAATTTTTGGATTGTAATGTATTAAGATTTATTTTGATAAAATACCTGTTTGGATTATGTAATCGATTGTCCAAAGACTGTATCTACAGATAAACATTTTTTAGTTATGTTTTACTGTTTTATTTGGGTTGAGAAATCTTTTTACAGGATTAGGTTTTTATTTCGTATTTCGAAACCAACGGAAACTTTAATTGCTTGATTTTTGTCCTGAAACCATAAAACTAGCATTTTGAAGCCATGCCAATTAATTAAAATAACAAAAAAGTAATACAGTTTTGTTTGTTTTTAAAGCTGGTTTTGTACTTTTTGCTCCCAGTTTAGTTACGCCACAGGTTAGTTATAAGTAGGAAGCCGATTTGATGCCAGATTAATTTATCTAAGTTCTTTTTCATCCTAAAAACTCAACACACAAATGACTGTTGTTGTCCTACCCACGCATTCTACGAAAATTACACATATTCTTTATAATGATTTAAGTAACCTACACTCACTAAATTTTGAAGTTTTTATTTATGAATCGTTCATTAATCATGCTAGATTGAAGTAGTGTAAAAAAGTTGACATAAAGATCAAAGGATGGTGCCGATATTTTATTGATTAAAATGCTGATTTAACGACAATTCATGAGACAGTAAAAAACTAACAACTAATTTTACCTTGATAAGACTATTCTTATATTAGTATCAAAACTAATATAGCATAAAAAATAAATAAGCAATATGATAATTCCACGATTTATTGTAGGCTTCGCATTATTTCATATTTATTATAACTTATAACCTAAAACTGAATCGAGTTTTTTTCTTTAAATTAAAGAAAAAAATAAATATAATAAAACAAAGTAAACCTTAAATATTGTATAATTAAAACATGATATGTTGGTTAATAATGTTAACTCAATAGGATAATTCCAGAGAGGAAATGTGGATAATTCGAATACGTAAATGTAATAGTTGAATGACGTAATGTGAACAGCTGACGCAAACAGGCAGTGACGTCTTTAACGATCTATTTCTTTTCAAACAGCTGATTCATTGTAGTAAATTTAATCATGTTTTATTCAATATTCATTTACGTTATTTTTTATTGAATTTATTTTATTCTAAATTATCACAGCACAAATTAAATTCTAAATTCATATTTATGGAATACTGAACATATCTCCACAAAGAAATAAGATAGTTTATTTGATTTATTATATTTCTTTGAATATCCTCTTTCATGGCGTGTTCTTATGAAATCACGTGATGCGATTGGACAGTGTAGCAAGAAGAAACGAAAGAGAAGCGCATTAATTTTAACCAATTTGAATTCTCTACTAACCCTAACCTCAATGTGGAGGCAACGGAAATACGGTAAAGATTGTGAATAAGTGTGATGTTATAGTGCGTAAACTATTGTAAATGATGCACATCTAACAAGTGAACATTCAAGAAACTAGAAGAATATGATAAATTCAGTATCTCTTAAACACACTTCAGTGCAATAATAGTGAGTAGTATGGATGATTTGTACTATCTGTTTTAACTATTTTATCTTAATTTGGTAAAATAAAAATATAAATAATGCTTTGGCAAATATAAGGCCTATAGTGAAATAGTTTTAAATTCAAATATACATATCATTTTACGCAAAAGAACCTTTTGACCATCAACATAAGGTTTTTATTTTTTTATTGTAATTTTTATTGTATTTTATTTATTGTAATATTATGTTTTAAACATGCAATACTAAAAACCTTACTATTGACTTCTAAGCAATTTGTTAATAAAATACATAACACTTCATTAGTTCGTATATCAATAACAAATTGTTCTAAACAAACAATCCTTGCAAACCCTAGCCTAACCTAACCTATATTAGCCTAATCTAACGAAATCTAGCCTAATCTAACACAATTTCAACACTCGATCATGTCTGCATTGTAGTGATAATTAGTAAAAATATAATCCTTGTAAATAAAAGTTAGTATTTTATCTAAGTTAAAAAATGTTTAACCTAGGATTAGGCGTTTTTTAAATACCTTCACAGTACGTCCACTCTTAACATTATTTACTTACCCATAAATTAGAAAAAGATAACTTAATCTTTGGTTAAATTAGGAAAAGTTAGGTTACGTTAAGTTAGGTTATGTTATGCTGCGTCAGTTTGTTATGTTTTTATGTTATGCTACGTCAGTTTGTTATGTTTTGTAGGGTACGATAAGTTTACGCTGTATTTCAGGGACCCTTACAGCTGGTCCTGGGTTAATGTAAATTTACCATAAATTTTTTTCATTACCTGATATATTACATTTACATATATGAGTACGACAAACTCAGTTGTTTGGTTTATATAAAATATTTTGTTTAATTCTAACTACGTTATTTTATGAAACGGGCTCAAATATTGTTTATAAAATGTCATTTTTATGTCAGAAAAAACGTTCTTTACCATTCCGATGGCAGCTTAGGATGATTTAATCACATATACAATACACTATATACAATATTATTACTTATAAATAAATTAATAAATACTATTGTTTTTACTATGAAAATTGGTTGCCAAACTATTTTATTGGCAATTATCATGAGTCAAAGTACCAAGTAATCTATATTTATAAAAGAGGATGTTTGTATATATATGTGTTTGAAGTTTATGCGCTGCCAAACCATCCAACCGATCGCCATGAAACTTTAGGATGTTGTCCTGTATACTCCCGAGATGGTTTCTGTGAAGTTTGATGCAGATCCGTCCACAGGGTCCCGTCCCATGGGCTCCTAAAGATCCTATGTTATTCAAATGGAGAATCTGATTTGTTTACAAAAAACATATGACTGTGTGGTTTAATGTAGTTTCATATGCCATAAGCAGATTGAAGTTCTCACAACAACAGTACTGTATATGTTTTGATTTATTGTAGTTCTACATTTCACCTTGAGAGTGTAGCACACACTTTTACTTGATCAGGTGATCTGTATTTGGTGTTAACCTTTTTTCCTCGGTAATTAAAACATGGGGTGAAACGTGAAAATAAAAAATAAATAATTATTGTTTTGCAGTTTACTTTTTATGACATGCCTCCTAAAAAATCTAATATTGGTAGAAGAAGCAAAAATGCTCGAATTCTTTCAGCTATTAGGTTCCAAATCAAACTCAATATTATGACCGGCGAAGCGGGTGGGTACAGCTAGTATATTTATAAAATTGTTCCAAAACATAGACTATAGGATATAAAAAAGTTGAGGTATACAACAACGTTTGCAGGTCATATATTAACAATGTACAGCTTCAACACGAAACATATTTCACAAGTGAAAAGGTATTTTCGAGCGTATCCACTGGCTGATCTTTAAATAGATGAAGTGACACAATGAGTGGGCTCTGAAAATATTGAGTGAGTCAGTGAGTGAGTGTGAATGGCGATGGGTTGAGGTTGGGAGTACGCCAAGGCCCTCGGCTGTCTGGCTGGCGTTCACAGCTGTTCACATCATAAACAGCTGATTTTTAGAGCTCATAATTGGTGGTTAACCTCTTCAATATATGTTACAATACAGCATTGATTTATATTTCTGTTTTTATCTAATCACAAGAGCTAATTCATAGCAAAAAAGTAATTTTGATATTGTGTTTTGAGCAGAAGCGTCATATTTTACAACTTCTAAGCTAAATTAAAATGAATTTTAAACAGCAAAGCCATGATATTTTCATTTGAATTTTCTCGATACTCTACACTTCCTAGAGACCAACTCTGATCGTATTTCCTTCTATCCTTTGGTTTGATACTATACAAATCATAACTAATTTATCTTACCATAATTAGTTTGTTAAGATTACTTCCACTCTAAAATTGTTCCTATGCGATATATTCTAATTTTGGAAAAAAGAAAACTGTACGATAGTTAAATTGAGTTAGGTAAGTTTATGCTTGGTGAAGGCAATGCAATGTATGTTAGTTTAAGGCGGGTTATGTTATGTTATTCGCTTTAATTTGGGTTATGTTATGTCATATAAATTTAAGTTGGGTTATGTTATATCAGTTTAAGTTGGGTTATGTTATGCTATATCAGTTTAAATTGGGTTATGATAAGTCGGTTTAAGTTGGATTATGATATGTTATGTCAGTTTAAGTGGGGTTATGTTACGTCAGTATGTTAGGTTACACTAGTGTTTGATGATATTTTTAAGCGGTGGATTAGGTCGTTTAAGCATCTTAAAACTGACCATAACTTATACACGTTTACTGTACGGTTTGGCATCATGCCATAATTTATAAAAATACCATTGACAAAAAAGTTTTCATTGTAAAACAATAAAACCCAAATATATTCCTTACCAGTTTGGTTATTTTACTTAAGTATAAAAAAATATGTTCAATTGATTTAATAATCTTTATAATTTTGTTTCAGGAGTGGGTAAGCCTTACAATTTTAATTAGGTTTATATCAGCACCAAGATAACTTTAAGTTTACATGGATAATTTTTACAAGAAACATTATCCGGAAGGTCATGTGAATCAACATGATGGGACGGCTCTTAGGAGCCATTGGTGGAGGGGATTAATAACAATGAATAACAATATATTCTAGCCATCCTTTAACAACAATTGTGATGTAATGAAAATAAATACGTTCGTTCCGTACAACCTGTTTGAACTGCTCCCAGCTTACTTTCTCTCTTCTAGAAGTCATTGAACCTACTCACTTCGTATCTTCTTGAGACCAGGTAAGTTGTTCTTTATTTATTTATTAACAAGGAGAGGATACATTGTATACAGCCCAGGATTGGCAAAAATGGCCGTATTAAACAAACTGTTATATATAAGCTCATTTAAACCAACTCAAAAAGAGAGTCAGTAAGACCATAGAAAAGAAGGAGACAGTGGTTGCAACCAATAGTACGCTGAATGGGTGTCGATTTGTTAGCTCTCCAGTTCACCGTGCAAATGGTAGAGCCAACACAGCTGTCAATCCCCTCCCCCCTTATTTATCTCCAAATCCTTAAAGATAAACAGAGTAATTATTACTACAGCTTTATGAAGATGCACATTAGTTTTAACCACTGAGGCGTTTAATGTGGCCATAAGAAAGTTACCTCTATTTTTTTTTTTCGCTGTAGTAGGTCCTGCCAAAATGGTTTATGCTTTTTAATACTTATACTTTATAATCTTATCTGTAGGAAAGTTTGATATGAACTCTTTATGATGTTATAAAAAAATTACTGTCAATTTTAATTCATGAGTTCGTATTCGATTTAATTCTAAAATCTTAATGACATGGGTAAGTAATCAATACACAATTTTGGCTACTATGGGCCTGGACCAACCACCCGGAAGAGACCCTGTGCAGAACCGCTATTTCCTGAGTGGCTGGAGCACACCTGCGTCAGACTCAGCTGACGGACAGTTTTTTTCCAAGCGATTAACACATAGTTGACAATAATGAAAATTTCATAACCTCAAAACAATCATCGGCCCGTTAAAAACTATTGTTTTAAAACAATATATTAGCCTACTAATTTTAAACAAGGAAACATATTTTGTCTGTATTTCGATTGTAAAATTACACACGCAGGTTGTTCATACTCAATTAATTGCCTTTCCTCTTGCCTCATTAGTGGCGCAGATATTCCAAATGAAATAAAAAGATGTGGAGTGACACGTGACCGTGTTCAGTCGGAAGGTGAACGAGTGTCGGCTACTACGCATTGGCCGATATTGTTGTGAATCATTCAAGTCACGCTGTAGCCTAATGAATACACATCTTGGATCATTACGTCATTATTCCATTCATCTACTTAACTATATACTTTAAATGTTCTGAATTCGCACATTTATTAAAAATTATACGAATAGGCCCTACATCCTGAACAAAGTACTTAGAATAAATATTTTGGACTAGTTTTTTTCTATAGAAACTTATTGCAACTTTTACTTTGTTTATTGCTTGTCGGCACCATATTTCTATGTTTTATGTAGCATGGAGTTTGATATGAAATAAGTACTGTATTTTTTAAATATTTGTACTGTATTGCAGTCGTTGATGCAATAGTAAATTATCGGTAGCGATGGCAAAAACGGACCGTCAGTTTTTTGTAGAGATAGTTGGTAGACCATTGCAAGTTTTGCTCGAAACAAGTGTCGTGATCACTAGATCAGCTAGTATGGATGTTATTCTGATAGATATTAAAAATATTCACTACTTGTCCAAACTCACGAATAGGGTTTTTTATTTGTATACAGTATTTGGGAGCGTCCATTAGCATTTTACATGATGTTTTAGTAGACTGTGTTTTTTTAGTCATCATAGAAGCATTACACAAATGTTTGTTTACTTCCAATCATCACAGTGGCAGAACAAAGATTGTATTAAAAAGCATCAAAGTGGCAATACTCAACTTGTGTTAAAATGACCCAGTCATCTTAGTGACAGTACATGGTTTGTAGTGTACTTCCAGTCATCACAGAGGTATAAGACGAAATATTTATACTTCCATTAATCACAATTACAGAATATAAACTGTGTTAAATTTCCGGTCAACACAATGGTAGTACACGAATGATGGCAAACTTAGTCATCATGTGACACAACACGTGTTAAAACTTCAGTTATCAAAATGACACTACGTTGATTATGTTATGCTTACAGTCATCACAATGACAATACACGAATCGTGTTATACTTCCATCATTACAGTGCCAGTGCATGAATTCTTGTATACTTTCAGTCATAACTGTAACAGTGCACGAAGTGTTTTATAAATTCAGTCATCATAGTGACATTACACAAATTGTGTTATACAATTAGCCATCACAGTGACAGTATACAACTTATGGTATACGTCCAGTCATCACAGTGACAATACACGAATTGTGTTAAGGTATTTCCAGTCATCACAGTGATAGTAGATGAAATGTGTTAACATTTCAGTCGTCATAGTGACAGTACACAAATTGTGTTGTACCTTTAGCTATCAAAGTGACAATATAAAAATTGTAGTGTACTTTCAGTCATCACAGTGATAGTACACAACGAATTTTCTTATACTGTACTTCCGTTTATAACTGTGACAGTACATGAACTGTGTTAAAATGTCAGTCATCATAGTGACAGAACACGAATCGTTTTATACTGATATATTATAATGACAGAACCTAAGTCGAGTTACATTTCTAGTTATCACAGTGACAGTGCATAGGTCTATACGTTCTGGTATACTTGCAATCATCGTATTGAAACTACACGAATTATGGTGTACTTCCAGTCATCACAGTGACACTACATTAACACAGAGTGTGTCCTATCTCTGGTAATAGTGTGATGATAATTGACTTCCACTGATCTCTATAGACACAAGTGCTGATTAACCTACAAAGGATATTATTTATAAAGTAAATGTTACAACTACAAAGATCCAATCAATGTTTAGGTGATTATTTCATTTTCCTAACTCGAAATGAAGAAGTACTCCTTACTTTATGAAAGTAACTGTCTGCTTGTTAGGAGTGACTCGCTTGGTATCGGCAGTGTTGTGTACCAGGTAACCTTGAGGCCACGTGGTGTCTGTAGAAGGTCCTGGGTACGTGTTGTAATACGGCTTCACCTACTGTTACCTAGTAGTGCCCGTTATTGCAGAACTAGTAGCTTGGTTTCAACAACAATCAATGCTAATGTACTTAACAAGAACTGCGGAAAAGTGAAATGTCATTAACACTCCAAGTACTCACTCCTTCCTTGTTGAAGACAAAGTTCTTAAAAATGTTATTGTCCATTCATCTACGACCAGTTTCATTTCAAGTTGCCATTTCAATATTTTACACTCAATTATTGGAGTTCCATCACCCCAGTTAAAAGTCGGAGTACTTGAGAGAAAGGATCTCATATTTGGTGTTAAGGCGGGGACCGGATGTCCTTGCGACCAGATGGTATGGGTAATTGCATTTGCATCAAAATTCAAATGCATGGGAGACCTCAAAGGCCATCCTGCGAAAATCTAAGGGTAATTTAATTTGATGTCATTGACGGTGGAATATCCTGGTTAAGTGATGCTTTAGAAAATCATTGAATTTTGTCTGCTCTTGGTATTTTAAAACCCAATCGAGGAATGCGTTACTACTGTAAACACCGTCCTCCAGTGTCCGGTCGGGAAACGATAAGTGGAGAAATACATGTCCAGAAAGCATTACACTTATTTCTGATAAATGTTGCCGACGTGGTCGTTCAGTGGTTAAGGCTTCGGACTATGGAGGGCTTGTTCCAAGGTTCGAATCCCTACTGAACCAGCGGTCGGTACTTTACTCGTTGAATAAATTTTATGCACAGGCTTGCAGGCCCATGCGAACTGGCGAGTGAAGTTTTTATAAAAAAAGAAAAGGAATATTTCAGTTACTCAATTGAGGAACTATGATTATTTTCCACTGAATCTGAAATCTGTTTCAGTTTAAACCTTGGCCGTGTTCAGGGAGTTTCTGTTCTGTAACACTGGCACATAAAAAAGTGAAATGATCATTATTGGTAGATGAGACGTCTTTTGGGCACAACTGACTGATCTGATCACTGATCCAACTATTATAAACATGATTCCACTTTAAAAAAAGTTGAGGGGAGTTAGAGGGACAAAAATATCCGACAAATCTGACATTTAATAGTGTAATATAACATTGTTTTGTAAGAGCTTCAACTTTTCTTGTGATTTTTGACCAAAATCATGACATTAGTTCTGGATCGAGTTGCTAATCAATGACACTTAGAAAGGTTAATCCAGACCAGCTATTGAGTTGTTATCATTGTTAAGTATAGCATTGTTGTTCGATTGATTAGAGGCTTCAGATTTAATGAGATTTAAAGAGTTGTTAGAGAGAGTATGTAAGTTCTAGCTGATGAGGAAAACGTTACACATTTGGCACACCGAATGGTCAAACATTTAATCCACGACTGAAATAGTGACAAGTGAAATTTTAAATTAAAAATTACTACGTATATAATTCAAGATTTTGAGGGGAATAAAAAGAGTGACTGACAACAATGCTGGCCTGGCCATCCACACAGAAAATCGAAGAACTAACACAGAGAAGAAAGAAACAGAGGTTGCATCCAGTAGTGCACTGAAATGAATGAGTGTAGTTTGTGTTGAGTCTTTTAAGTCCAACCCTTTATTTTTCTCAAATCCCCAAAGATAAACGTAGTAATTGTTACTATAGGTTTATAAATATGTGCATTAGTTTAAATGTGTATTTAACTGCCACTGCAGGAATAGAAAAGCGACCTCTGTTTCATTTTACTCTTTAGGACAAACTAACAATTATGTATACTACTCGATATTAATATATATATATATATATATATATATATATATATATATATATATATATATGTATATGTATATATCGATGCCAACTACTCGATACCCCAAGTTTAGAATAGTCGGCGCCCATTCAGCGCAGTAAGGGATGGGACATCTGTTTCTTTCTTTTCTATGGTGGTACAATTGGTACAAATACTATCGGAATATGAATGGTTTGGGGGTACAAAGTGCTCCAAGTATTTGGAATGAATCGTATATAATATTCCAATGCAATTTTAAAACTATGGTCCGACATATATCATTGCAAGCCTGGGCGATAGAGAAGAACGCGCGGTCCTTTCTTTGCCTCTCGCCAACATGTATGGAGACATACATTAAATAGAAGGCATACTCATTTATAAAGTAGTTGGCCGATAGCCTTTCCCAGCTCTAAATCTACACTTCCAAAACTGGCAACATCAGCGAGATACTCAAGTTGTGTAGTTGGTTAAATTCCTTCTTCATATGCTAAATGTTCTCGGTTCAAACCCAAACTTTCATAACAAATTTTGAGAGGGATCAGCTGATAACCACCGGCTGTTCATTGGTTACTGGGCTGTTGATTAAAGGCACTTTAATTAAAGGAATAGTCGGCCTTAGTTTGTAACAATGATTACATTCACCTATTTACATTCATCACATTCATTCGAAATCCATATTCGCCCATATCTTGACGATCGGCATTAAGAATAGATGAACAAATACATACAGAATGAAATAACTATATAGTTTCTAAACAAACACAACAAACAGTACTGTTAACTTCTTGTAACTTTAGAATGAGAACAGATTCATGTATAATAATTATGAACATCAAACTCAAACTGTCGATACAGATTATATGTCTTATACAAATATTTTGCAAAATAATTAGGAAGAAAATCGTTTCGTGATTTTCATGAAAAGAAGGTGACCCGCCTATCAGCTGCAGCCTACGGTGATGACGTCATCAGTAGGCGTCCTTGCTCGGCCACTCTGACGTCACAGGATTCCCTACCCACCACGTACCAAGAGAGGCGAGGAACAACCTGGCTGCACGCCGGTTTGAAGGCCCATTGTTGGCAATCATTAGGCGGCTCAGGGGTCAAGGAGTGTTTACATCGACACACACACGCGAGTGAAGATTACATACACACACTCACACACATAATCGCCTTCTTGCTGTTGAATAGTCAGCAAACGTAATTAAAATACTGTAGTATCCATTCAAAATGCCACAAAAATCTACCTTTCGATAGCTCGTAGGAGTCACCACAGAGAAGGAAGAAACAGGGTCGAATCCAATAATGTAACGATTGTTATAACTTATTTTATTGGTTATAGCACTACTTTTGGTTATAAACTTCTTTGTTGTAAACCTTAACTTTTAATTTATATTTGTTATATTGCATTTATTTTTCTCTCAAAATCAAATTCAGTGTATAATATTATGTTTACAGTATTGTTTTGTGTTTTTTTTAATGTTATTCCATGCTGGAAGTAAAAATAGTGGTTTCATTTTATTTCAGTGTGTCGAGTAGGTATTTCTCCAGTTTGCCATGCGATTACGGGGCCAGCAAATTGTCAGTTCCTCCCTTTATAGCCCAGATCCTAAAGGATAAACGTAGTAATTATTACTACAGTAGTATGACGATCTAAAAAGAGTTGTAATCCAACTAACTGCACTTTGACGTTCGCTGCGGCCTTATGGAAGCGGTCTCTGTTTCTTTCTTCATGGTCATTTTAACCCCCACACACGTACGATGTAACGGAGAAATGTAAGGGGTTAGTGGCTCTGTCATCCACCCATTCATTTACCGTAAGAAGAATATACCGTATTTATGACCTTCCCAACAGCACATGAACGACCGTTGAAGACACACACGGTGTTGGTGGTCCTCGTAACAAACTACCCACCTGTACGATAGTTAAAGAGACATATACATTGCTCACCCCTCTCATCTGGCCACACAAGTTCCGTTCAAAAAGACACGTCAGGGTTGGTGTTTCTGCCAAATACCCGTAAATTTATGGTATCTGCAAAACACCGGAACAAAAATGTTTTAGTTAATTTTCCTGATTCATTATACACTGAATTTATCCACTCATTTTTCAATTAGCTTAAAAATCCAAAATAATAAAAAAAGAAATTTGTAATAGAAAAAAAAAAACAGCTTTTGACAAGTGTTGTTTCTACATCACTTATTGTATTTATATAATTTTAACAACGAAGTTTCAACAAGAGTGGACATTTTTATTTTCCCAATTATAAAGTTAAAGTATTAATCGAGTGAATTGCTTGGAACATTATTGGGATCTTTTCCGTTTATCCACTATCATTACCATAAATTAGTTTAACAAACACAACCAAACCAGATCTATCATAACATAACTAAACCTAACATAACCTAACCAAACCTAACATAACATAACCAAACCTGACATAACCTAAACAAATCTAGCATAACCTAACTGAAGTAGTGGTAGTGAATTAACGGAAAAGGTACTATTATGGTATTATTATTATTCATTATTCATCAGTAAGACGCCGATCGTCAAGATGGGCGAATATGAAGGCGTGTAGTGATGAGCGTAGATGATTGAGTGTAGTTATTGTTACTACCTAAGGTCAACTGTTCCTCAGAAAGAAACTATTTATTAATAGTCCAATAGCCAGGGACATTAAGGGACCTACAGCTTTACGTGGAATCTGAACCACGTATTGTTGGTTTAATTCTCAGCTAACCTACAAGTCTGACAATCAGTTCTCTTCCCTACACAACATCAGAACTCTGACTACCAACCAACATGGACACCAAAAACATATCTAGTAGTATTCACGTCGATGGCAACAATTGAGCGTGCGTCATGTATAGTAAGTATAACATTGAATTAGTAAATATTGGCTATAGCTATAATTGAATCGTGATCCAGAGACAAGGAGTCCAAATTTATTAGGTATTTTATGTTTGACACTCAAAATTGCTGTTCTTTATGACCAAATGTTTGCCTTACCATTCAAGTCACACTTTACCTCGAATTATACTAGCTATGACAAAAACTAGACTATCGTAGTTTATGTTAAAGAACACAACTGTCACTTACATGACGTTAGTCTGAAATACAAAGACACATATGTAAGACCTTCACGACTCCAGGATTCTTGATAGCTTAGTAGTTAGCGCTTCTGCTTCATATACAGAGGTTCACGGGTTCAAATCCCGGGAGGCTCACTTAAAATTTGCTTAAGATGTTTGGACCATTCGTAGACTAAGTAAGAAATTCCACTGGTGTAAAAACTGACTTGTAACAAAGCGGCATTTGTAAGTATGTATTTGATACTGACGAATATTGGCTATCATATAAGTTTCTTCGTTATCTAGGTGGGAGGAAATGTCTTTGAAAACCATACATTCATAGGTTAGCCAAAAGTCTTTATTATTCCGATACCAAAATAACGCTGGACCCTTTAGTAACTCCGGCAGTGCTCGTAGTAGTTGTTTTATCTACATCGTATGCTGCTATAAGTTCCTCTAATCGTTCTAGCATTGAAACAACATATTTACCTCCCTCTTATTTTAAATCAACGATAATAAATAATAAATAAACGATAAAACTTAATTTTATAAATGCTGGGAGAGGTAGACAGCAATAATACGTCTTATGGGGCTGCGAATTAAAGCGTTAAGGTATATTCATTAGATGCTCGTACTAAAGTAGTGAAATCTTGGTTGCATTTTCAAATGTTTTTTAAAAAGACACTTTTCCTTTGTTAAGGGTGTCAAAGAACCTTATTAGCCAGCTGTGTCGATAAGGAGACACGAGGTAGGTCTTTATCAGCTGTTTTGAGTGCGTCTGAACGAGCTCGTCAGATAGCTGCTAGGCCACTCCTTAACACGTTTGTAAGACACGAATGATGTTGTCAAAATATGTAATTATTTACTTAGTTTACTAGAAAATTGGTGTAAATTTGAGAATATAAAAATTTTAGGTCTACCTATTCTATTTTTCTAAATTTTGAAAGAATTTAGTGGAAAGTAGACAATGTGTCGAAGTTTTATTGGACTTTAGTACATTTCAATATGTTGAATGAAGTATCACTTTGTGACAACAAACAAAATGAGTTTAAAATAGTTAGAAACCACGAACATTCTAGAGTCAGTTGACAGCTTTTGTCTGATTTCAATTTGAAATCTTCAAATTTTACTAATAGTTGTTTAAGAAAGTTGGCAGCGTTTGAGTTGGAAAGTAACTAAATCTCCAATGGTCACTATGTTCAAAATAGAAAGCAGGTAAACAAATTATAAAATAAAGATAACCTCTTGTTTCTATATTTTTAAACCAGTTGTGATATATTCGAAGAGATTACAAGAACGGAATGATAAAAAAAGTTAAAAGTTAAAGTTCGTCTTATTTAATCAGGCGAAGTTAGGGTTAAGAAGCTCTCTCTAATACTTAACCTGGAGACCAACGGCTTTATGTGACTTCCGAACCACGGGAGCGGCAGGGCAAAAACTGTTAGTAGTCATATCGGGAATCGAACCTGGACCGATTGGGTGGCAAGCCAACACCGGTCCTAATCGCCTAATCACTAATGATAAATAGTGATCAGGTAATTAATTAATTGTACTCTTTTCACCAAACTGACTAAAGAATAACCTATTACGCATTCATTGAGTTCCTTAACCTCGCGCATGACGGGAAAACTTTCATTTGTATTCAATACCGAGCTAACTGGTAGTATTAAAGTCTAAAGTGACCATTTAACCTCGCAGTAGAGTCCTTGTCGAGGATATACAAAAAGCTAATCCTGATTGTATAAACAAGTGTCCTAGCAGGAGGTGGAATACTGTTCTTGACAGTCAAGTAGCTACCAGTCCTAATAGTGCTATGTCCAACCATCCTAGCATTAAATTGATCGATTATCCTGGGAGAGTAAACAACTATCTTAACAGTAAATTTTACAATCATCTTAGAGGTACTAGTCGAACTTTCGGTTCTTGATAAACACCATCCATCATGATAAAAGATTACGTCCATTCTGACGGTGCAATTACCGTCCACTCTAGTTCCGTTCGTACGGACTTATTTTATCTCATCCTGGAAATAACCGCCTTTCTAACCTGTCACGTGATTGTCCATCAATTAAAATTAATCACCGAAAATAAAATTTATCCAATTTTATGAAGATATGCAAAACCTGATTTAATTGATTTTCACGAAATTTTTACTAGACCAAAAATACTGACTATCATTTGATGGTTGTTAACAGTTAAAATATGTCTCATTTTACCAGGCAATGTTAGGGCTAAGAAGCCCTCTATAACACTTAACCTGGGGACTAACGATTTAAAGGTGACTTCCGAACCACCAGTAACCGGGCAGGTGGGCTGCGTGCAAGGACGGGATCGCTCAGACGGTCACTCGCCCAAGGAACAGCCACGCTTGATGTTGCTCGAAGCCGTGATCTTGCTAAAATGTCGGTGCTTTACAGTAAAGGCCACCGTCAAATATCGTCGTATAATAGTTCATTAGGTGGTTTTTTACGTTTTTGTCAGCATCCTAAGTCCCCGAAAAAAGCAGATATTTGCTTGAAAAATTAACAATGAACACATTAAAATTTGCATACTTTAGCAGAATTAATAAAAATACCTGATTGTTTCGTGTGGTCCTCAAGTTAATGTTTCTTGTAATATTAAAAATTGAATGTTCTATTTCTACAAATGATTAACTTTTAATGGTTCTCATAAAAGCTTTGGGATTTTTAATTATATTCTATTTCATTACGACATAATAAGTTTTACGACTCGTATACAAATTAAGCTGACATTGCTGTTTACATTTCAATCTATAACGTGTTACGATATAAATAAATTTTGAAAGGAAATTTTAACATCACGTCTCGGATATAAATTTTGGACTGTGTTCTAAGGCTGCTATAATATTTCGTCGTGACATGACGCAATACTCGAGATAAATAACCCACTTGGCCAACCAATAATGAATAAAACAGTCAAGTGTTGAGTATGTATTTTCCATCCATCTTCAAGTCGGGAAGCCGCATATGATTTCACTCTAGTACAGTTGGCACAAAGTGAGTGAAGCTGTAGGTAGGCTGGGCGTAAGGTGCGGGGTAAAGGCCTATACACATTATGTGTTGTTAACAAATTTGTCAGTATGCTTTTCATTCAAATTTGTATATAGACAAACTATTTAAATGACTGTTTTCCGCTGATTCGATAAAATTAACGTAATATTGGTACTTTGGTTGTTAGGTTCACGCTGACCAAAAATCCAGGCAAAGATCACCAACATTTCTTATCACTTCAACCCCCCCCCCCACCACTATAGTGAGTAAATTTTTTGCACATGAGCCTCCAACCATATACCTGCTTTTTGTCTTTGGAACAACTTGCAACTCCGTTGACTGTCTGGGGACCGGTTGACGTTTGACCGTCCATCCCAAAACCATTGTGTGCTTTGAACAGTCGGGCCAGTTTACTCTCTCTTCCCCGCTTGGCTATCAGCAGCTAACGCCAAGGTTTTCAGTGGAACAATACTTCACATGACAATTTTTCACGCTTACATTTTTAAAAATATGTACGAGTATTTCAAATTTTAACATTGTTTTTAGGACAAGTATGATCAGTGTCTCCTAAGGTATATTTTTTCTGTTTTAGTTTATTTAAAAAGAAATATGAATTAAGAACAATAATCTTTTTCGGGAACAACAAGGGTCTTTTTCGGAATGTTATTTGTTTAATTAGCAACGATTAATCGTAAAACTAAGAAGGAAGTTCACATTTGTATACAAAGCATATATATAAACAGGTAACACGTCAACTTATATTTATTTAATCCTAAACAAACTTAACCTAAAATACCAGAAGACGCCGATTGTGCTTATTATTTTCCTGTGGGTCAAAACTACGTGACCAATATCAAAGGTATATCGTTTGTAAGAAGTTTAGTTCAAATCTAGACGTGATAGACAATCTTTACCATATGATAGATATTATGAAAAAGACTCTAATAGTTACTGGTATTGTATATAAAAATAAGCCAACATTTAGACAAAATCTGCCTAAGGGGGCACAAGACAATGTTGTTCTCTTTCAATTTTCAATTAAAATTTTCTTTTAAAAAAAGTCAAGTTTAAAATTGTAAGGTTCATAAATAAAGCTGTTATCTTATTTTGAAGTTAAAATTTACCTTAGGAAGAATCAAATCCAAAGAAGGTTGATAAAGATTCTTTTAACTCATACAGCATGCGTACTTTTAAAATATAACATACGGTGTTGGAACGAACACCACTCTAGTCATATAATGAAGAAACCAATTAAAACGCCGTTCCGGAAACGGTCGTGCGTTCGTGGCCCGCCAAGAGAAATCTACAGACAGGAAAAACACCAATTAGCAAATATTATCATTAGTTAATTAAACGGTATTAGTTTACTTCTCAGACGGGAGCCGAAGTAACGAACTTAGGAAGCACGCCTGGCTCAGCCGGTGTATTGTGATTTGTTGTTAAGAGCAATTATAAATGTTCAATTGACTTAAATGTTGATATAATTAACAGATACCACTTCTTTAAGTATCTTATTACATAGTGCCGCATGGCAAACTGGAGACGTTACTACTCGACACATATTCATCGCACTATTGGATGCAATTTATGTTTCTTTCTTGTCTGTGGTAGAATTTACTTTTTTGTTATATATATTTGTTTGTTTATATATCATTATTATTTTTTTATTAAAAAAGGAGAGGCCGATCTCCTTTTTCACATTAATCTGCCCATTCACCATAGACTATTGATCTGTGCGAGGAACTTATTCAGATAGAGTAAGGGGGCGAACCAGTACAGTGGAAGGTGAATAGTTCTATAATCTTTGATATTACTGATAAATCTTCCAGTCTAGACAGGATTCGAAACAGCGCTATCTCCAACCCAGGCGGTTAAATGTTAAAGTCCTGACGCCTTAGACTGCTCGGCCACCGGCTCGACCAAGTTTCTACACTATATAGTTTTCTAGATTGTAAATTTGTACATATTAGGAGTTCACAGCCCAGCTAATTCAGTTATGTTAGTTAAGTGGAAATGTTAACTTAAGTGAGTGAGTTAGTGCAAGCGGTTTTTATAAACTGTAGATGGTATATTAAGTTGAAACTAACCTCTCTACAGTTACTTGTATTGTGGAATGTACTGATGTCGTATTACCAATCTTTACAGTGAATCGTTTTGTAATTATTGTGTGTGAATAAATTCCACGTTACATATCAGTGAAGCGTTTTATTATTTATTGTCCACTGTGACGTAGTAACAGTTATTTGTTATAAACCCAGTCACAGCTTCTGTGGAATAACAGTTACCCTGCGTGGTAGGACGGCAATTTCAATGCTCCCATATTACCATTGTGTTTGGCGCATCTACTAACGATTTTGGGTGTTAAATGTTACATTTCCTTTCATTTAAAAATGTCGGAAGTCCAGAGTGAAGACTTTGACTTCCTGTTGATTATTAATTCCATCCAGTTTCAACAGAATGTTTGATATACTACTATCATGTTATGTTAATTTCACTTATATGTTACGAACGCAGGAAGTGTATTTAAATTGTTTTCACTGAAGGAAAGTTAAAATTACGAAAATGTTTACTTATGTATAAAAAACTTGTATATTTACGGTACCATTAACAGGTGTTTCTGTCCTGTGAACAATGTTGATTGATGTGGGAATCCTGCTTGGTCGAAACAGTTTCAGGTAATGGTCGTATTCCTTCAAAACAAGGATTGATTTAACTTACAGGAATTAATTAAAAACATATTATTTTTCTGGATAGTACAAAAACTGTGAAAATGACAAATAAAACGTCTTTACCTGGGAAGTTGCTTTAATTGATATTAAAATGTACTTCTTCTGAAAAGGATGAATTTGAAAAACAAATCCCACACAAATATATCATGCTTCAAGTGTTTCTATTAATTTGTTGTTATAAGCTGACGCTGTGAAAATGTGCACTGATACCCACTCTACGTATGAAATACACCCCTTAAATCACTGATCACATTTTAACTATCTGATCAATGTCATGACGTTTGACAGCTATAACTTTGGTACCATTTATGGCACTCCTACCCATTCTACAGAGACTATTCTTGATTAGTTAGTTGAGAAGCAAAATTATATGCAAACTATGCAAATATACAGGGTGGAAACAACACATGAAAACGATTTCACAACTTTTGTATGGCTTAACTTGTAAAAGTAAAATCTTGTACATGATCATGGCTACAAAGAACATACTTTTTGTCTTTTCAGGGGGACGTCCCACGAGAAGTTGAACAAAAATCTTTAACATAATCCCAGGTCGAGTTTGACATCAAATGAAAGTTCTATTCAAGATAAATTAATTGAAGTAAACCGGACTTCGAAATGTTTTCCTTTCCAGAGTAATGGTCATTTGAATCTCAAAGTAACTAATTTAAACAATATAATAATAATACCCATACACGTATTGTTTACCACAATACGTGTATGGGTGGGCGGGTGGGTTCACCACAGTACGTGTATGGGTGGGCGGGTGGGTTCACCACAGTACGTGTGTGTGTGGGCGGGTGGGTTCACCACAGTACAAGTATGTGCGGGCCTCACTAACTAAAAATACTACAGGCACAAATATTCCTATTAGATGGTTTATCTATTGTAGGTGTATATAATCAAGGGTCCTACATACTGCATATATTTTAGTTGTTCTTCATACATTCTTTAAAAGAAAACCTTCATTCTTCTTATTTCCATAACTACATTATAATTAAACACGTATTGTGGTGAACCCACCCACCCACACATACACGTACTGTGGTGAACCCACCCACCCACACATACACGTACTGTGGTGAACCCACTCACTCACCCATACAAGAACTGTAGTGAACCCACCTGCCCACCCATACACGTATTGTGATGAACCTACCCACCCATACACGTACTCTGGTGAACCCACCCATACACGTACTCTGGTGAACCCACCCATACACGTACTCTGGTGAACCCACCCGCCCACCCATACACGTACTGTGGTGAACCCACCCACCCACACATACACGTACTGTGGTGAACCCACCCGCCCACACATACACGTACTGTGGTGAACCCACCCGCCCACCTATACACGTACTCTGGTGAACCCACCCATACACGTACTCTGGTGAACCCAATCGCCCACCCTTACACGTACTATGGTGAACCCACCCGCCCACCCATACACGTATTGTGGACTATAATTTCGGAACTTCAAACTCAAAAACGTTTGTATCGAGAATTTTTATTAAATATGCAACATGACTATATTTCAATCACCCACCTACATGCATTAATAATGAAGGCGATAATAGGTGTCCAATTACCTAGCTACATACACGACTAATAGGAAAATGGCGACGATTCTTAGTGACCCACATAAGTGCATGATTGACAGGAACATTAGGACGATCATATGGTCCATACACGTACAGTGGCATTTACCCACCCGCCCACCCATACACATACAGTGGTATTAACCCACCTGCCCACTCATACACGTACAGTGGCATTAACCCACCTGCCCACCCATACACGTATAGTGGCATTGACCCACCTGCCCACCCATACACATACAGTGGTATTGACCCACCCGCCCACCCATACACATACAGTGGTATTGACCCACCCGCCCACCCATATACATACAGTGGTATTAACCCACCCACCCATATACTTTCAGTGGTATTGACCCACCTACCCATATATGTACAGTGGTATTGATATATATCATGCTTTAAATTATCAATACCCTGTTCGTGTATGGGTGAGTGGGTGAGTCAATACCCCTGTACTTGTATGGGTGAGTGGGTGAGTTAATACCACTGTACGTGTATGGGTGAGTGGTTGAGTCAATACCCCTGTATGTGTATGGTTGGGCGGGCGGGTCAATAACCTGTCATACCACTGTGTGTATGGGTGGGTGGAGGGTCAATTTCACTGTACGTGCCACTGTACGTGTATGGGTGGGCGGGTGGGTCAATACCACTGTATGTGTATGGGCGGGCAGGTGGGTCAATGGCACTCACTATACGTGTATGGGCGGGCGGGTGAGTCAATGCCACTGTACGTGTATGGGCGGGCGGGTGGGCTGAGAGATAGTTCTCCGCTATTTAACGGTTTGAAATAAAATATTCCGATAAAAAATTATACTTTATGGAACAAAATTATTAAAAAAATTATCAAATTATCTATGGACAAAAATAACATTGTGAAAGCGTTTCCATATTTTCTTTCCACCCTATTTACAATAGGCCTACAATTTACAGATTTCAGTTTTAAATGCAAGACAATTATTTAAAATTTGTAATTATATATTTTCAGTTGAACTATATGTACGTTAAAAATGAATTTTTTTTATTAAATTTGAAGCTTTTAGTGTTTGTGGTATTATTTGTGTTTGTGATTTTTAGTTATTTATATTAGAAGTATTACCAACTTTGATTTTTAATAACGTTTACCAGTCATTAACAAACAAAGAAAAGCCCATGTTACTTTTAAAATGTTCTTGTGAGATCAGGGATCTTATATCAGTATTTGTGTTACCCATTTATTTTTATTTGAAAAAAAGAGTATTGAGAACCGTTTCATGGCTTTAGTTTTGCGGACTCTACTTTTCTTCTTAAAAAAATATATATTTAGTATTCGTTATTATATTTCTTTAACATTTATAGAAATAAGATATGGTATATTTATTGTTGTTTTTGTATATAAGGGATCATTTCCTAATTAGCAAGTATTGTTAGAAATACAAGTGAACGTCACACAACACAAAAATAATTACAATATAAGTACAAAATGTAAGTACACATTCTACGGTAAACGATTTCGATAGACAACGTTTACCAACTTCAGACCCGAGGTATTCACAAAGGATTGTAAACCACAGAGAAGAAAGAAACAGAGGTCGCATCCAATAGTGCGCTGAATGACTGTCAAGTGTGTCGGGTAGTCATTTTGTCATGCGGTGGCAGAGCAAACACCTTGTCAGTCCGTCCCTTATTTCTCCCAAATCTTAAAAAATAACCGAAGAAATCATTACTACCGACGTATAAAGATATACATTAGCTGTAATCTATTTATAATTTCCATTTTAGTTATAAATAGATAATATTTCACTGTGGTCATAAGAAAGTGACGTCTGTTTTTTTTATCTGTGCGTAAACGTAATTTATTGAAATCAGTTAGTTATTTGTACATTTTATTCTTATCTTGTAATGCATTTGTGTTTAGTATTATTAAATTGTATTAAATATTAGGGAAATAATTTTGGTTATTCCTTTTTTTGTTTTATTTAACTCTTTTTAAGAGAAACCTTATTCATAAAATTCTATTTAATGCTGTAGCAAAACAAAAACAGAATTTATTTCATTTATATCTAAATGATAAAACTAATGTTTCAAGTAGATTGATTAAAGTACCTTTTCCGTTAATTCACTATCACTACCTTTTTCTATCGCAAATACAGTTAGGTTGGGTTAGGTTAGATGTAGGTTAGGTTAGGTGGCTACCAAAGTTGATCACAAACTGGTAAATCCAATGATTGACTTACCGCCAAATACGCTCTCCATGTGTATGTTCTTGGTAAGCGATGATAAGGCCAGTGATATCGGATTCCTAGCGGTTAAGGAATACTACAGTGGACGTAAAAATTATTGGAGAAAAATTTTTAGAGGAATAGAATATTTATTAAGTGGTAGTGAATTAACAGAAACAAAAAAATTAGTGGTAGTGAATTAACGGAAAAGATCCGGATTAAATACATGAAAATAAATTCAATCATGTTGCAAAATATTTGACGTACAACATCCATACTGTGCAAGTAATATAGGTGAAATAAAGAATACATCAAACATCTTGGACCTCATTAAAGAGAGCTAACAGCCTATCGATATATTGCTTATCATCGGACTTGCATTTGTGTCATGGTATTTGTAGTTTAGAATTCAAATCAGCGTTCATCAACAATGTGATCTGATTCAGCGTTCTGTCAGGCCGAGAAGTGCAAAGCTCAGTGGGTCAGCGCGGCGCTGACTCGAGGAAAGCTGAGTCGCGAGTTATGTGACCTGTTCCGATAGGATTTTGAAGATACTTATAAATATTTTATTAAATGAGTCATCGGAAGACGATTATTTATACAGATAGTTACCCCTTCTATCCAAATACTTTGATTATAACACAAATATGTTAAAATAACATGACAAAATCTAAACATTGCAAAATGAATAGTTGCTTAGAAGAAAATTATAGATTCAGCACGCTCTTTGGAAATTAAAAAATAGGGGATTCAATAAAAGTATAAATATTGTGGAAATCTATGTTTATATAACATTTTTTACAATGGTAACACATTTTGTAACATATACTTTTGATCATTTATGGAAACAATATAATTAAAACATATCAGTAAGTAATATTTTTGTTAACTGGATGAAATCAGTTTTAGAACATGGAATACTAAACAAAATATATTTGAAATAATACAACCTATAAAATATTTGGAATTAATGTTAGTTTATTTATTGATCATTATGATTTGTTTTTCAGATTAGTAAACTGTCAGAAAAATTGCAAAAAAGCCTTTACAAACAATGGTCACAACCATAATAACTCTATCACAAAAAAGACCATGCAGATCTATTATGAAGATTTTTAGTTAGATTAATAGTTTCGTAAAGTATACAAATTGTTAATTTTACTTTTATTTTAATAGAAAATGTATATTTTCTAATTATTTACCAAACCCAACTATTGTATACCTATACCGTGCATATTTACATCTACTTATTTAATTAAGAGAAATACATTAGTTTAAAATGACACCGTCGTTGAAATGGCCGTAAGGAGTGGGGTGGGGGATAAAAGAGGCAAATTTGTATGTTTAAATGTGGAATTACTGAAGGAATTATTTTATAGTTTTTAAATTTATTTTTGATTTTAGTTTTCGGACCTTTTCCGTTAATTCCCTACCACTACTTGTTTTGTTTCCGTAAAATCACTACCGCTTAATAATTATTCTATTGCTATAAAAACTGTTCCCCAATCATTTTAGCTTCAACTGTTGTATTCCTTGTCCGCTAGGAATCCTACATCACTGGCCTTATATTATCGCTTTCCAAGAACTTACTCACGAAAAGCGGATTCGGTGGTCAGTCAATCATTGGATTTACCAGTTTGCGATCAACTTTGATAGACACCTAACCTAACCTTACCGTAATTGCGTTAAAGAACGTAGTGGTAGTGAAGTAACGTAAAAAGTAGTGGTAGCGAATTAACGGAAAAAGTCCTAGAATTTAAACTTTTAAAATAATTTGTCAATCACCGAGAAAGAGGAAACAGTGGTCGCATCCAATAGTGAGCTAAATATGTGTCGAGTATTATTGTCTCCATATTTTTCCATGTGACAACAGGGCCAGCACCTTTTCAAGACCCCACTTATTCCCCCCAAAAGAATAAATTTAATAATTATTACTAAAAATTTATATAAGTTGTAATGTACTTATGACTGCCACCGAGGCGTTCGCTGCGGTTGTACGATAGCGATCTCTGTATTTTTTTCTCTATGTTGTCAATACAATTAATTGATGCTACTATTTGAATTTTTATTATGATTATTATCACCTATTTTGTATCTAACATGGTGGGAGATTTATTAAAAAGTGAAAAATATCTTTTAATCAACTTATTGTATTGTAACAGTTGCCTTATTTTCTCAAATACTCAGAATATTTTGTAGCCTATGTTTTACATCTCGTACATTTGATCCATTTTGTATTTTTAATTATTTCAGGATTTATTTTGTAATATTGTTTACTCTTTTAAATCTGAGCTAGTCTTTCCTATGTAATGGAAGTAGTTCATGCATTTTAGATTAACGTAGAAATGACCTTAAACATGTCATTATGAAAACCAAATCAGGAAAGCTTTTGTGTCATATTTACGTTATTCAAATCAGCTGTGCGAAATAACTTATTAAACTAACATCATTTTACTATTATGGGGAAAGGAGAAGGTTGAAGGGTATTTTCTAACCCTTACGAATGGAATTTTAACAAATCCTTTTTTGATTATTTTCAATTGTTCAAAAACTAATTTCCTTCCAAATTTCATAAAATCTGTTCATTGGTTTAGGAGGTTTCGTGCATTGAGTACATCGTTTTTTTGGATTTAATATATTAAGATTGTCCTAAAAAGCATCTATAAAATCAAATCTTGGTCGATATCTAAGGTAAATTATTCTTATAATTTGCGAATGATCGTACAATCTAAATTATAAGCGAACTTGCAGAGGTATTTTAACTCAATATATGTGGCCTCTATTTTCATCAGTGTAAATCGTGCCCAGGATTTAGAGTTAATTTGGGGCATTGTACTTGTAATGCAATTACTTTAAGTCTGCGCTACGGAGTAATTAACAATTAGGAAAAGGATCAAGGTCATGTAAATACCACCTCATTATAAAGACCTCATTAAAACCCTTAATTAATATTGTAATGGCAAACTCTTTTTCAGGTCCTGAAAAACTTGTCTAGTTACTAAATTCTCAAAAAACTGAAGAAATAACTTAGTTAATCATATGAAAAAACAAGTGAGAATCTCAAAACACATACTTGATTCAATTTAAGTACGATGCATAAAACTGCTACAAATATTACATAAGACATTCTTCCTTTGTGAGGATCTCTAGTCTGAGGATGGTAAACGTGATATTTAAGTTACCAAAATATCATCGTAATATTTGTGGATTTTGTTCTTGTACTTATGCATTGTACTAAATGTGTTTTGTGTGACATTAACTTGTATAATATAAATTCCGGCCAGATTCCGTAAAATGCCCCCCAAATACAATTGAGTTAGGTTAGGTTATAATATTATGTTAGGTTAGGTTAGGGTAAGTGGGTAGGTAGGTAGGTTACGTGATTAGATCTGTATAACATAGTTTATATGTTTATATGACCATGATGTCTGTATTACGCCTACATTTAAATGATAATACAAATTTTAAACAATTTCACTGGTGCTTCTTTAACAGCATTTTTTTTATTACGTTATTTACAATTTTTAAATTCTAGTTTGAAATTATAAATAACTTCACATACCTATTCGTCGTTTTGTTTGAACACTGAAGACGTGTATGTGTAAAATCGTGCTGTGGCCAGTAAAACAGTCCTGTGTTGACTTTATTTAGAAAGTTTAATTAATTAATGGCGTGATAAAAATGTATATCTTGTAAATACATAATATCGACGCTTTCAGCTATAGACAACACAATGTTGAAATATTTCATACATTTTTGTGCTTTGAGATTTCCTTGTTTTGTATCTATATCGGTGGCACCGTAGTTCATCAGCTAAAGTTTCTCACTTTCATCCGAATAAGAGTCTATAAATTTTGAAAGGGATCAGCTGATAACCACCAGCTGTTCATTTGTCATTGGGCGTTAAATTAACGACACTTTAATTGGTATAGTCGCCATTAGTTTGTAACAATTACCGCATTCACTCATTTACACTCATCACTCTCTTTCGAAATCCACATTCTCCTATATCTTGACGATCGGTGTCTTAAGAATAAATAAATAAACATGTTACATGCCAATTAAGAAACTATTTATCATACATTCTAAAATTTGCAATTGAAAATTATTTTAGATTGCTGGCTTTACTTCGTATTGTTTCTGAGGGCTATACTACAGTATTAATGAGTTGCATATAATAAGTTGAAGTGTTACTTAATTACACCTACGTATTGAAAGACGTAAATGCATTGCAATACTTAAAAGAGGGTAGCTCAACTTCTGGCCTGGCTTAAAATATTCTCTATTTAAAATAATAATATAGTAAAGCCAATGATAAATGTTCTCACACCAAGCTTTAACATAGCTTCAATGTAAGCTTTTAATGTTAACAATGTTAACAAACCTTTTAAGTGTTTTTTTGTTGCTAACTTAACGATTTAAATAATTTTGACAACTTATTGAACAAATTCAAAATTTAAATTGCTTACTAGTTTTTGAAATTTGTTGATTTTTCGTTCAATTATTTTTCGAAATTAGATAAATTAAAAACACGCAGGCTTATATAAAAAAAATACGCTAAATAATCAGTGTTCTCCATTACAATAACAACATAATTACATATCACACACAGTTATATCGGAAAATATTCGTAAAATATCGGATTATCCTTTTATAAGGGGATAGATCCAAGAAAGCCCACCATTCTAGCCTTCTTAAGAGTCTGCAGAGGCTGTCAGCCATGTTGGTTTTAATACCATAAGAAAAATGTTATTTGCAAAATCCTTCATATTTTGTCGTTATTTATTGATCAAAAGTTGTGTATGAGGTGCCATTTTAAATCTTATCATAATGCGCGTTGGGTTTGGTTTTGATATTTTGAATATATACGCCTAGTTAAAAAAAATAGCTGAAAATAGAAATTTAAAACTAAATATTTCATAAATTTTTTCTATAAAACTCATTAGAAATTCCAACGCACAATTTCACCCTTGATATAATGAAATTTGTTTAGAAAAATCTATTTACAAGTAACCGTTTAATTTGATCGTATGTCCTATTCAAAAATAACATCGTTCTTATGAGATTAAAACCAATATGACTGACAGCTGCCGACAGCCTCTGCAATCTCTTAAATCATGGACAGTCGTATTGTGAACTACACATACTCTCTAATCGGAAGTCAACGTATACCATCCTTCAAAAAGTCATCTTTACAAGAATGCTGTTTTACTCATAAGAAGTGGAAGGCTAAAAATCTACTTCTAGATTGACTGTTTTTCATCTTATTGACAGACCGTGGGTAATTATTTTGAGAAAAGCAGAAGCAATCTTCCACTTCCTGTCACGCAGTGATTCCCGGCTCCGCTGCATGGTGGCTATACTTCCCTACTCTCTCTCGTTCGTTCGTCAACGAATTTATAGGTCGTTTGCTATACTAGGAGCAATCTACACTGTATTGCTTTGGAATGTATTTTATGAGTCAAAAGATGTTTTTGACGCTAAATATAACCTGGGTGTTATATTTAGCGTATATAGGGGTGTCAACAGCAGAGGGGATCGTTCCACCGGTGAGTTGCCTTACTTCACAGAAGTGACCAATAGCCGCCTTCAAGTGTCCAACTTCATAAACAGTGTTTAGTTGACAAAATAACTGTAATGAAATGTACAAGTTTGTTTAATTGCCATTTATTGTTTACATTATTGCTTATTATGTTATTGTTATTATTATTATTAGTTATTTGAATACTAAATAACGCCTTTATTTCATCGTTCTAAGCCTAAATCGTTAGTGTTCATAAAACCAACTAAGGGTCACTGATGTTAATGTCGTGGTGGTCGGGCATGTTATTGCCAATCTGCGGCCTACCGACTTTTTTGTTGCAATGACAACAGTAAACGGCGTAACACAATGGGAGAAGACTAGTTCTCTCTCTATCTCATTTCCACCATTCGGACCACCCTTCTTGCTTAGGTGCATTCTGTAGGCCGTAAGCGACTAGATGTATAACTGAATGTATATATTAAAAAAATATCTTTAAGATCTTGGTTTATAGAAGTCGATATGGAGGAAAAGGGTATATGTCGTGCTGTTAAGGGAAAGGAGGTCGAAGGTCTAATCCCCTGTTCTAGATGTTTTTTTACATAAGAGCTACTAGTCTTAAATATTTTCAACATAAATACAGTTGTTATAAATGATAGTTCCTTCATCAGCATATTACGTGTTGGTAGAAATACGAAACAAGTGAACAAACCACACATGTATTACAATATAAGTACAAAATGTACAAATATTATCGTGATCCATTCTTTTGTGAATCCCTCTGGTCTGAGGAAGGTAAATAACGTTTACCGAAATCGATCAAGATAGTATTTTTAAATTATATAGAGAAAATGTCCGTTTGCACTGTGCTTAACGATATAAGAAGATTGGGTTAGGTAATGCCGTTGTACACAGTCTTCAGTGGTAGTCTTATTGTAAGACACGTACAGTGGGATTGACCCACCCGCCCACCCAGACACGTACAGTAGTATTGACCCACCTGCCCACCCAGACACGTACAGTAGTATAGGAAAACAGACGCAGTGGAAAAGGCCTAGTTATCTTTACAGACATTTTAAATGTTTAATTGAACTTTATAATCCATAAAATTTAGGTGCAAAAGGACTCTTGACTTTTTCTTCTGTGGGAATGTGGTTTAAATGTGATGATTTTTTAAAGATATAAAGCGATCTCCATTTTGAAACTGTCCATGGAATTGATTAAAATATTAAAACCAACAGTTATATTGTTGCAATTGTGAAACATTTGAATTTGATTCCTTACAGAAAGTGAACATGAGACTACCATAACACAATATAATTTAATTATTCGCCAATTAAATGATTTACGATCAGCATATAAGGACATCTGTACCGGGGAGGTGTTGATGAATAAAACTGACTTTCTACATTAGCATTTCTTAACGGATAGAATACAATTTTAATTAAATGGTTTTAATACTCTTGACCTGATTTTTTTAAAACTGTGATGAAAATCTATTAAAAATAATATATGATCTACATGGTTTGGTTGTCCAAAATAGTAGAACAGAAAAAAGTTATAAGTGCTCAGATTTTTTTTAAATTTTACATGATTTTGTATGTAAAATGTGGTATGAGTGTAGCAGTGGAAGAATTTTACACTGTGGCTGTACTAAATTGTACATGTTAGGAAAATGTGTACATGACATGGTTATTTCATAATTTCCGGTTTGGATTTTTATTTATTATTTTATTAATTTTTACTTATTGATATAACACCAAAACAAATTTAAGAACTTTTTACTAAAAAGTCGTTATCTTTCAGTAGTCTTTCGTTTTTCGATTAAATTGCCCCCTAATTACCCATGTATTATATGATACGAATTTAGATTCTCTTACATTTTGAACTGATCATCTGAACTATTCAAACTTGAAGAGGTAAAAGCAGCGATTTGTAAATTGTTTCCATCCTGGCCTTGAAAGTCCACCAATCTATGACGCATTGCTCGTAGCAGTACTCAACGGAATGCGTAGTAAACTGTACAGTTAGTAATTAGCATCCAGTTTACGTTGCTTTAGTCACCAACAAAAATATATCTACAACCAGAAGGAATTTCTACTTAGCACAACTTCAGTTACAACATGCCTTTAACCATAAATAGTAATAAACATGATGCAGTAAATAATGAATATTTAAATGAACAGTTAGGAGGGAAAATATAACAATAAATTAACTAGTCTAAAAAAACCAATACAATAACAGAAGAAATCAGAAAACGAAGAAGGAAATTTTAAGCACACATCTACAGAATGAAAAACTCCAGAACAACAAAGAAAATATTCAACATTATAAAGGCGAGTAAGTCTCGAACAGAATGACAGAAATAAGTCCAGGAGCACCTAAAACAATTCAACCTACAACATTTTGAAACAGGCAAAAGTGCTGTGATATCACAAATGCCAAATTTGAGTATGGAACGTAAGGAAAACCTGGGAAAAAGGACGGATTAACGGAAAAAGCCATTCCAAGAGGATGAAGAAAATTCGGGAAGAAAAGAGAAAACAAAATCAGGAAACTAACAATGAAATTAAGTTCAATCGCTCTACTAAAGGAAAATAAATGTTATGAAAAAATCTAGTCTGCTTTTATAACGTTTAAATTTTGTTGATTATAGGCCATTAAATTTTGTTCGTCTGTCATAAAAAAATTATGTTTTTTTCAATAAATTTGAGCTGATATTCTAAACGTTTCACACGTTTGATGTGCAATGAATTTGGGCACATATTCCATAAACACCACATATTTTACTGACTATAAATGCCGACTCATATTTCATATTTCCCGCACGTTTCATGGACCATGAATTCTTGCTCATATTTCATATGTTCCACAGGTTTCAAGGACCATGAATTTGGGCTCATATTTCTTATTTTACGCACGTTTCATGGCCAATGAATTTGGGTTCATAGTACATGTTATACAAATTTCGTTGCACATGAATATGAGCTCATGTTCTGTACGCTACACACATTTCATGCAAATCAAATTTGGACTCATATTCTATATGTACATAACAAACGTACGTGTATGGGTGAGTGGCATGTTCATAAATACTGTACGTTTATGGGAGGGAGGGTCATAACTAACGTGAGTGTATGGATGGGTGGGAGAGTACATGAACCAACGTACATGAATAGGTAGGTGGGATGTCCATAACTACTGGACATTTATGGTTGGGTGGGAGGGTCATAAATAACATAAGCCTATGGCTGTGTGGGAGGGTCATAGCCACCGCAAGTGTTCGGCTGGGTGGGGGGTTATTGGATAACTACTCTACGTTTATAGATGGGAAGGAGAGTCAAACCCAACGTACATGTACGTACATGTATGGGTAGGCTGGATGTTCATAACTATTGTAAGTTTATCGATGGGTGGGTCATTACCAATGTGAGTGTAAGGGTGGGTGGGAGGATCATAAACACTTAGGTTTGTGTGTGGGTAAGAGGATCCAAAGTACGTGTATGAGTGGGTGGGGGGGGGTCACAACAATTTTACGTATATGGTTTAATTATGATAATTTGTTTCACGTGGCCATGGATAATTGATTTAAGCTCATTCAGTATATCCAGCAAACTTCTTGAAAATATCTAAACATTTTAAATTAAAATTTTTTTTAAAATATTTCAAACAATCAATATAAACACTAATTTATGAAATACACGAAATCTAGATAGTTACAGAACGGTTTTTGGTACAAGCGTACTACATCGAAGAGCCCAACTCTTATCGCTTTTATTTGATTAACACCTGTTTGTATGTTTGCTCTGTGAAGTTTACCTTAGATGTCCCAACCAGAACACCAGGTAGAACAAATTCACTTGCCAATTATAGTTTTATTTTTGTTCCATCCAGTAATAATATTTTGTGTGAATTATAACAGAAATTTTCACTATAGATGAATATTATTACACAGTTTACATGTTATGTAGTAAAAATAATACATGTTTTTTTTATAGTTTCCTTCTTATACATAAAACTTTAGAAGTTGTTGATTTATTGGGAAATTTACTTTTGATTTTCTTATATCCATATCAATGCATTTATATTTCTTATATCAATGCTTCTTTTTAAAATTGAATGTCTTTTTTGATAAAAAATTGTAATTTACGTAAATATTATGGATAATGCAGTTTGAAAATTAGATATAGGATTTACTTACTTCCAAAAATCGAGAGGCCAGAACCAAATGTTTATTAAGAAATGAATAGCATTTACAGTAGATTTTTTTCACACAATGTTTAATCCAGTTTCATAAAAATTACTCTAAATAAAAAATTTATAACATTCGTTATTTTACAGTTACTTCAATAACGAATATGGAGGTTGTTGTACAGTACGAAAAACTAACTATCTAACTAACTTTTGTTTTAAAGTAATGGTGTATGTTATTACAATTTAAGAGATTTGATGGATACATATTTAAGGAGGTTGTCAAAATCCTACACATCTCCTGTTTGTTCAGTGTAGTTTAGTTTTAAGGATATTTATTTTTAACTATACAGGGCGTTTCAAAAAAGACTTTACAACTTTGAAAATTCATATAAATTTTATTAAACAAGGTACAGAGCTGGTTTTGGTGTTATTTTAAAGGAAAAAACTTCAAGGTTTTTTACCTTAAACTAAAGATGTTCTATGTGGCTTCCGTTGGTTACTCTGCAAACATCCCATCGGTAGTCGATTTATGAAATCCCAGAAGAAAAAATCTAGCGGTGTCAGGTCTGGGGAACGGGGGGGCCATGCAATTGGCGCATCACGGCCAATCCATTGACCTGGGAAGCGGTCATTTAGAAAATCCCGGACGTTCTTCTGGGGTTTCATAAAAGATATGGTGTACATACCTCCTTTGCCGGCCACTCTACCTGAACTTAGAGCAAGAATTTACGCTGCTGCTGAGCAAGTTAGACCTGAAATGCTAGTGCGAGTCTGGGAGAAATCGACTACCGATGGGTTGTCTGCAGAATAACCAACGGAAGCCACATAGAACATCTTTAGTTTAAGGTAAAAAAATTTGAAGTTTTTCCCTTTAAAATAACACCAAAACCAGCTCTGTACCTTGTTTAATATAATTTATATGAATTTTCAAAGTTGTAAAGTCCTTTTTGAAACGCCCTGTATATTAAAAAACATTTTAGAAATATTTTGTATTGTAGATTCTCTTCGTCCATACAAAACAACTGGTCTATGTGAGGAGTAATTACCAGTTTGTAATTGTACATTTGTTTGTACTTTACAAAGGAACAACCTGGTTTAGTTTGTTGCAATTGAACAAATAAAATAAGATTTTCATTTTCATTAGAGGGACATTAACTGTAATTCTAGGATAAATTATTGGATAGATCTTGAAAAATAAAATACTTTTTCAAAATAATTATTTTTGATGGACCAACTGTCGTGATACAACACTGGACGTTACATATTATTTTAAACGTGTTAGCAAGTGAATTTATTTGTCAAAAGAATAACGATAAAATTAAAAATATCTCTGCTTATATATTTGTGTGAGTATCAAAAAGGGAAAACATTACTAAGTATGTCACAATAAATCTACTAACTTTCATTATTTACATTTTGAATTTTTATAAGATGACAATTCTTATGCTTTTTAAAACTCATAAATATCCCCACCCCCTTGTAGTAAATTAATTATTATATCAAAACTACAAGATTGGCTATTTATGCACCTAGATGTGGATTTCATGCATATAATTTTTTTTACATTTTCTGATTTTTGCAGATTCTTTGCCTTTTTTTAACAAAATGATATACTAATATTATTTATTAACCAATTCTAAGTAAACAAAATTTAATTCTCTAACTTCGAATGTCTGAACTTACTGATGCCGTTAACTTAGAATTCATACAGTAACTTCACTTTATACAGAAATTGCTTCAGGAGCTCTTGTGTTATTATTGTATTAAATACATTGCTTGATTGCAGACAGCTGTAGCATAGAATATACTATTTTGTGTTTATGTTTATACTGTCCGCTACTATTTTACAAACAAAGTGTTACTATGGTTACAGTTTTCAGTGAATATTATAGTGCAGCTTTAGTATATTATAGTGAGATATATCCAGTAAAAATTTCAAATTTTTATCTCTTAAGGTCTCTGAGAAAATGGGTCATAAACTTTGTAAATTTAACATTGCAGATATAGGGCGTACCATGTCCCCTTAAGTTTAAATAGTTTTTATTATTTGTTCTCTCACTTTATATTTTCTAAGTATGTAGATTATTAAAGGAAATTTAAGTTTGAAATGTATTACAACAATTTGGATTTTAAGCTGTTATTTTTGTTTGTTTGTTATTTTTCAAAACGCCACAAAGAACACTTTTCTTTAACATGTTGTAGCTTGGCTCATTATTCTTATTTAATATGTGATTTTTTGATTATTTCATTATTTTTTTATGAACATGTTTGTTGTATAACACTTTATATTGGCTACAAAAACTTTTCAATGTGGTAATTCCTTTCCGAGGATGTTATTTTCTTTATAATTGTACGTTAGTAAATGGAAATAAACCAACAACAAATAAAATATAACTAATTTCTTTTTATACACGTAGAAAACTTATACGCATGATGATTGTGATGAGTGTAGATGAATGAGCGTAGTCATTGTTACTAACTAAGGTCGACTGGTCTTTAGAACGAGCCATTTATTAATAGCCCAATAGCTATTAACAAAAATAGCTATTGGGAAAACTAAGGACCTGCAAATTTAAGTGGGATCCGAATCACGTAGTGTTGTTATGATTTTCACCGTTTGACAAACCTCATACTCAATTCTCTCCTTACACATAATCCGAACCCTGACAGTAGTAACACAACACGGGAACCAAACACTTATCTATTAGTGTCCACGCCGATAGCAACTAGTGAGCAGATGCCGTGTTGGTATTAAGAGAACCGACATAAAACCTGTCGCCGACAATCCCAACAAAACTTTGCCCCTAAGTAGCTGGATTACAGCACTGCTCCACTGACAATAAGGCTCATAATTAATTGTTTTCTATGGGAAAGTATTACGAAAGTGACCTCAGGCACGCGTACCCCCCTTCCCCCACCAGTGAAGGATTGCGTAATATTGGTGTCACGAAATTGAATTCGAATTTCACCAAGAATACTAATAGAGTTTAACTGACCTTGTAGACTACTTCTTAAGTTAGTAGCTTATACATTGTGCACTACTTAATACAGAACTAGACTCAACAAATATATTGTTGATCTTGGATTGTACCCTTTGAACTCAATGGCTTTGCAGTCAGCGCTAGTGCAAGCCTCAGTCGTGAGGAAAGCTCCTAGAAGAATGGTGTGCTACAAGGGTCTGTACTTGCCCCAATTTTGTTCAACGTGTATATTGCTGAAACCTAATCTCAAAGTCTAGAACACGTATTTGTGCAGATGATGTTGCTTTAGTCTATCAACTCATGGAGTTCATAGTTACTGTAGAAACACTCACTAGGGACCTTACAGCCCTCGAAAAATATTTTAGAGATTCTGGTAGCTAATCCTAACTCATCATAACTCTAACTTAGTAACCTGGGGCTATAAAAACTGAAGATAAAAACTCCCCGTCAATGACCCGGCTGTATTTCTACCCTGATAAGTTGGTATGTGGAGATCCAGATTACTGCAGTATATCTATACTAAAATTTTGACATCTCTGAAAGATGGTAGTATATTTTGGTTCAATGATTTTTTTTATGATAAACCTAGGCTCCATTAAAATGTTATTTTGAGTGAGTTTGTTTAGTTTTGCTTAATTCAGTTTTCTTTTTAATGAGTGAAAAATAGGACCCCACTACTTTTAATGTGCTAAATATTTAATCTAGATTTTAAATCTTAAAATGAAAGTTGTTAAATAACATAATTCGGTGTACAAATTTATGTTCCAAGTTCACCATAAATTTTAGAATATTTCATAAATAAAGATTTAACAAACAAGAACATTTAACACAATTAGACAACTGGATTTAAGCTTAGTTAACTTTACGTTTTGTGATTTTTTTGTTTTCGTATATTTTACAGTTAAAAGGTATCATTAACTTGGTGACAAGTTACAAAATCTGACTTTAGAAAGTTTATAAAGAAATTATTTAAAACAAAATGGGAAAAATATAAAGAACTGATTTATGAACAAACAAGATCAAAAGATATTTACAAATTACAATTCCTAAAAATTCTGAACAAATCTATAGAAGTAACTTAAATGAAATATAATATCTACGAATCATAATCTAATGTTTTGTAAATATTTATATTAGTTAACATAAAACAATCTTTTCAGTTTCTTAAAGAACATTAAAAATATAAATAAATAAAAATGTACTCTCACATTTATCTGTAAACTTTAACAGTTCCTTATTTTTTTCAAGGAAATGAAAAGTTTTATCCTGAGATGTACATTCCCATGAGGTAAGGGAAACAGAACCATCCACATATTAGACAAAATTGATAGGTTATTCTCACTTTAAAACGACTTTCGAGTATTAAATTAATATTATTCACCGATAATTTCCAATAACTGAGCAGTTTATAGTGTGTTTGAATAGAGAGAATCTTTGTAAAACAACTAGCTACCGACTACCCCCTCCCAGTTGTAAAGTTTTAATTTGGGGAGGGGGGAGTCTTTTCGATGCCTCTAGTATAACAAATATGATTTGATTTGAATATTCGTTTCTTTTTTTGAAGGCAGGTTAGCACTCGGGGTCGTGTTTATTTGAAGTTTAATTGTACTTTCAATTGTGGCTTTTTCCAAAATGCTTTCCGTTACTTCGAAGCAATTTGGATTGAATGCCGGTCTGTCAAAATGACCCCTAATCTTTTTAACGGCGTATTTTTGGCAGTTAAAGTTAGGATACACCTCCTAAATTAAAAAGAGTGTACCCAAATTAAAAAGAAAGCAACACAATAGTAGCTAGTCAAACGACATGAAAATGTCAAAACCTTTTTCTTAACCCGTTCTGGGAACCAAAGAGAAAACATACAGAACCACCTCTGGAAGTTTGAATCATTGCATTTAGAAATTACTCTTTCAGGGTTGGTATTTATTTACATATTAACTTAATTCTCATTCAAACTGTATTTATCTAATATCCAATTGTTTAAGATGTTGGGAGAGTTTGTGTTGTTTTATATGCCGTGTCACTTCTGGAATGATTCGAAAAGGGGGGGGGGGGGGGCAACAAGGCATAATTTTAGCTACATCAATGTTTTCAAATGAAGAATATTACGATTACACGGCGTAAATTGTTAACACTCTAAATACATTTTTATCACACAGAAACATTGTATATTACTAAAGTGTTATTGAGAATAAAATACTGGTGTTTTCAATTAATTATTAATTGTAAATATGATTTCTAAATATATCTCACGTTAGTATTTATAGTTAGAAAAGAGAACGGAAAGAGAGATATACAATTAATTGTTGATCGCGGTCCGTTGACTGACCCAGCGCGTTAAAAATATTTTTGGCAAAGGAGCTTCAAACCAAACTAAAACTGTCCACAACAAACGTTTTGGTTCTGTTGTATCTCCCAAAGTCACTCACCGTTCTACACTGATTAGTATCTTTTCTCAATTATTGCATTAACACCTCTGGATATATGTACCGCCAGGTGTGAAACTGTACAAATATGTTAAATAGGAAGGTTATAGAAGGTTATTGGTGTTACCGGAAGGCGTGGCATCCTACCTGACAAGTTACTCCGCGGGTCCACCGGCCACTAGCACCACTGACACTACACTGAGGCCCTCTACGTGTAGGCATCGCCAGGCACTCGTCCCCACCTACCTGGCCCCGCTCACTCACTCTACATGTTTTGAATATTTGCTGACACACTAGAATCGCTGACCTCTGGCAGTCAAGTGCCTGCGGCTAATTAGTATTTCTTCTTCAATTAATATAGTGTCGTCGTTGTAACACAGTAATTAAACAAATATGTATCTGTTTAATTTTTTTTATACGCCGATCACCAAGATTTGGGCGAATATAGATTCCGAAGGAGTGTAAATGAGCTAATGTACTGATCGTTACAAACTAAGGCTGAATATTACATACAAAGTGTAATTAATTAATAGCCCAATGACAAATGAAAGGCTGGTGGCTATCAGCTGATCCTTTTCAAAATTTGTTATGTACATGATTGGGATCTTACTGAGAACCTTTAGGTAATGACGCTAAACCTAACCAGCTACGCTACCGACCAATGGCACTGAGACTTTAAGTTTTATCAAAAAGAGTGTCATAGACAAAATTGGGAAAATAATATTAGCTATAAAATCAGGTCATTGAATAATGACTTTCCAACTACTGTAACTAAAGATACTGTAAAGAGGGAAAAGATCATTGAAAAATACTGTGACATATATTCTGAAAAAACACTAAAATTGTAGGGGCATATTAAAAGAATGGAAGCCAGTAGGTTGATAAAGAAAATGGGAAAATATTATAAATATTAAACTAACGCCAAAACAGAAACAAGCTAATACATTATGCTGTAAAAATATCTAAAATCAGCAGGTTCATTACAAACTTACATTTTGATTAGAACTACATTAGTTAAAATATTTTTTATTTAAATTTTTTAGAGGGGGACATAAAAACGAACAGGAACAACGTGATCTAGTTAAAGAAAGAGAGCTCATTTGTAAAGAAAGTAACTAATTTAGACATAAAACAGCCAACCTATCTAAACTGCGTTACAATAGGCCTATATTATCACACGGGTTTTGTCCTCTTTCTGACACCTTATAACTGAAGTCACATAAAATTCTGTCCTAAAATCAAGCTGCTAATGTGATTATCCTGAACGGATTCTTCATTTACTCACACAAATACATTGAAAAATGGGTTTTGTTGTCTTTTCGAAAACCTATAGATGAGGTCACATAAAAGTCTGTCCAAAAATCAAGCTGATTACCTGATTATCCTGGAGGGATTCTTCATTTACTGTTGTCGTCATAACAATACATTGACAAATGAGTTTTGTTGTGTTTTCTACAGCCTATAGATGAGGTCACATAAAAGTCTGTCCCAAAATCAAGCTGATTACGTGATTATCCTGGAGGGATTCTTCATTTACTGTTGTCGTCATAACAACACATTGACAAATGGGTTTTGTTGTGTTTTCGACAGCCTATAGAGGAGGTCACATAAAAGTATGTCCCAAAATCAAGCTGCTTACGTGATCATCCTGGAGAGATTCTTCATTTACACACACAAATACATTGAAAAATGAGTTTTGTTGTCTTTTCGACAACCTATAGCTGAGGTCACATAAACGTTTGTCCCAAAATCAAGCTCCTTACGTGATTATCCTGGAGAGATTCTTCATTTATTGTGGTTGTCACAGCAATACATTGACAAATGGGTTTTGTGACGACAAAGATGGGTTTTGTGATAGATAAACGTTTCTGACAGTTAATAATCGAGGCCCATACAAGTTTGTCCCACAATCAAACTGATGAAGTGACTAGACCTATCTGGTGTAATTCTTTACTTCGTATAAAACGACTTCTTCGGTCGTCTTAAAACAATAGATTAAAAAAGTGCTTTTATGTCTTTCCAACAGGCTATAAGTGAGCTCATAAATAGGTTTGTCACAAATCAAGCTGTTTATGTGTGATTCTTTATTTATTGTGGTCGTAACAATAATTTATCGAAAAGTGTTTTTAGTACATAGACCCAATTTAATGCAACGTCATGCCGGCCGGCTTTGTCAGACGAATTAACGAGATTGCTCACCATTAACTACGAACCCACAATTAACAAACTATAACATCATAAATAAGCTACATAATAAATTAGCTTCATGAAAATTTTGCATTTACGATAATTTGTACAGATTTCTCTTCTAATTCGGACCAGTGAAATGCCCTTATTCGTGGGTGGTCATCATTACCGCACATGTATGATGATTGGTTAGTTTTGATTTGAATTATCTGTAGTTTTGTTGTTTTGTATAATATTGATTATTTATTGTGATGATTAATTTTTTTTTTTAACAAATAAATAAAATATGTTTTGCCTGATTATGCCAGCCAGCATTTCTGATCAAGGCATCGTAGAAAACTAAATTTATTGGTGTTTTACTAAAAAATGATAAATTAGCTTAAAATTACAATAGATGTTTTATTATTTTTCATCGTTTTTGTGTTTTATTATTTGTGTGAATTATTGGTTTGACACGTAGGCTTTAGTTAAGTTATTGAAAAATATGTTTAAATTATTTTAGAGCTTTACTTGAGTATGTAGAATCTTAATGAGAAAAGCAACAAAAGCAGTAACCAAAAATGCTTCAAATTATTAATAATTATTACTAAAATTTTGATAATTCATAAAAAATACGTAAAGTTGGCCCAAACCAAATATATTATGTTACGTAAAATTGAATTGTTGTAGAAATTCACTCAAAAACATTTTTTCATAATTAAATTATCTAATATCTATGTTAGGAGGTATAGTGTTTTTTTTTTTTTTTTTTTTTTTTTTTTTTTACCCATTTAACATTCATTGTACACGAAACGTTACAAACTGAGTTTCACGTCTACAAACCTACAAAAAATAAAGTTCAGAAACTTTAGTGCCCTTCCTTGTCAAAATACACAAGAAACAACCAAATTTCAACACATTATGTACCTCTACAGTATTTCTTTTTTCATTATGTGCCCAAGAATGATGCCAAGATCGTTCACTACCTGTAACTGGCAAACGTAGCGTTCTGTACATGTTTCCATAACTTTTTTCATCTGTTTTACTGGTAAAATGTGTTACAGAAGTTGGAGGGAGGGGACATCGTGGGGATACGTCAGTACAACAGTACAAAGTACAATTCGTTGCATGCCTAACTCTATATATTCAAGTTACCTACACGTCGTTTGTTGATGAGAACACCAATTTAATGTAAACTTATCTTAAATAAAGTATATGCCTTTAATTACAATTAACTTAAATTTAATTTTTAACTTAACATATCAGTTAACTTGGTACTAAGTTCTATGCATGACCTTTATTCAACGATAGTGAACTGTCTTGTCTAGGGATACTCACTACGCGGCCCTCGGGCCACATGCGGCTCTTAACACAATTGTTTGCAGCCCTTGAAATTCTTTAGAATTACACTGATTTATAACAACTGCTTTGGTATTTTTATAGGAACAAACAAATTTTTTAATGGTTCGTATTTGTTATAATGCACTAAATACTAAATTAATAGCAGAGAGACAGACAAAATGCAAGCTAGAAAACATACGAAAAACTGTATATATATATATACTGTGATCCTTAGATTATTTTGAGAAAATTAATAAGGGTCTTCATGAAATCCTAAAGAGGAACCCCAGTCTTGTCTGTTCATTTGGGCATTCGAACCCTGGACAATGCAGTCTGAAACCATAATCGCCAAACCACCACGTTCTAGGACTAACTAAAAAAAATCCACCTCCTTTTTATAATGAAATGTTTTTATATCGGTTCTAAATTTTAAAAAGTCATGACTTAAAACGATTTGCTTTTTAATGTGCTAAGAGATTAAATTGAGAAAAAGTCTCTCAATTTGACCAGCCAGTCATTTCAAATTCAGAATATTGAAATTACTGCTTATCGCGCTTAAATTTAAATAAATTTTCTTCTTCTGTATCTCCTCGCGTCCTTAGAAATATGCCAGAAATGAGGTTAAAATTAGAAAATTAACGTACCAAGCTAAAAGCCTGAACGGCGAAGAAACCAACTCCTCAAGGTCGTTAACTAAATAAGTCACTTATCCCAGTTATATATGACCGTTAGTGGTTCGGATTCCACGTAATTCTGTAGGTCCCTTAGTTGCCCTAGTTGTTGGGCCATTAATACATTGCCCTTTCTGATGAACAGTTGAACTCAGTTAGTAACTAGCCTACACTCATTCACACTCATCTTACACTCAAATCATCATTCATATTCGCTTTAAAATACACATAATGTTGTGTCGGCGTCTCATATGTAAGAATATATGTAGATTATTGCCTAAGTAAGTTGAAGAGTAAAATTACCAGATCTTGATTGAAGACGGCATTTAAATATTTGATTGTTATATGAGTTAATAAATAAATGACAATTTTAGTTATAAATAAATAAACTATATTTAAATGAAGAAATTGATAAACACTAGTGATTTATTTTATACTTATATTTTATTATATGTTGACACAGAAGTTTCTGTGTGTGATTTTGTCATTATTATTCATTACTGAGACGCCGATCGTAGAGTGATATGAAGCCGATCAGTGTGATGAGTGTAGATGAACGAGTGTAATCATTGTTACTAACTAAGGTCAACTGTTACTTAGAAAGAGCAATTTATTAATATCCCAACAGCCAGGTGAACTAAGGGACATAAAGAATTACGTGGAGTACGAACCACGTAGTATTGGTCTAATTTTCAGCTAATTGACAAGCCTTAAACTCAGTGTTCTCCCCTACAAAAGATCCGGATCCTCACTACCACCCAACATAGACATCCTAGACTTCTCTAGAAGTGTCTACGCAACTTTTGAGTAGACGCCATGTTGGTATTTGGAGGGCCGAGCATAGAACCAATCGCCTACAATATCCACAACATTTTGTCCCCAAGTAGCTGGGTTACAGCACTGTGCCACTCGTGCCAACTGTACTATAATGTAAATATAACGAGGCCATGATCGTGTTATTGGACCTACTGAATTCTCACTTAGTTTTGAGCTTTGAGCGTAGTTATAAACAGTAAGTGAAACAATAAGAATATTCGAACACACCTCATAATCCCTTACAGTTGGGCTTCTTAAACGTAATTTATAACAGGCAGATAACGTATAATTAATTAGAATAAATGCTAGTTTCGTTTCGCAGAAGTTTTTCATTTAAAGAAAGAATGTTGAACAAATAAGCTGCACACACACACCCATTTATTAACGAAACTTTGTAAAGAAAACTAATGCTTATATAAGTTATACGAAAGATATTCATACTTTTATGTATGGTAGTTTATATTCACTCAACCACCTGACTGTACCTGAGGGTTTTTAATTTTTACCCATGCTTAAGACATTCATCTAATAGGTTGAGAATGGATGTAAGAATAATTGTAGATGACCGACTGTAGTCTTCAATAAGGGAGAATTCATCTCACAATATCTTATCTGGAAAATCTTAATCTATAGATTTTTACTTATTGAAGCTCTCTTATTTACTTTTTAATCAGCAGCCAAAATAGTTTTTTTTATAATTAACGGTATCTTATTTATTATGCTATAGATGATCAACGTAGATTACTAGATATTGAAGTTCTGTGATGTATTTTTATCGGTAGCAACATAGATGTGTTAGTATGAATGATAGTCTTTGAAGTACTGTAAGTTATGAGATTTGTTGACAAAGCTAAGATATTCAGTTAACAATAACAGCTGTTTTATTGATATTAATACCGTTCTCGGAAGTACTAAGTAACGGTTGTTGCTGATTACCATTATGTAATTCACTCATAGAAATACCTTTCAATACATCACAATTCATTAATAACAATAATAGGCCTAAAAACTCCAGTAACCTTTAGTATGTACAATATAATTATACATACTAAAGTTCTTTTGAATACGAGTATTTTTATTTATGCTTTCAAACGGACATTGAGTACAGCAATAGAATCAAAAATAACAGTTTTCCATCAACTTCAATAATACGGTGCATCATCAGCTAGAGGATAGAAGGAGTGTTCCTTTAGCCAGCTCCGAAGTCTGATTCCACATTGCTTCTTTTTCTAATTCTTTAGTTCTTCAAGTAAATAAATCCACGTAGGACGGGTTTTTCTATCAGTTACAGTGAAATTATATATTGGTAGAAAGTAGTTTGATGCATGTTCGGTGTTGCAGATATGATAACAAGTTCCAGTTCGTACTGCTTCAGGTGATTTTGTGTGCAGATGAGTGATTGCAGTTTGTATGTAAAGGTAAACCACATTGAGGATTTTCAGTTCTATGGAAGTTTCTCTACAAGAATGTCCTTCTTGTAGGTCCCCCAAGAATTGTTATATCTCGCTTTTCGTGTTTAACTATACGCTGTAGGTGCTCCAAGATAGTGCCTCCCCACACTAAGATGAGATTCATAGAGGGCATAGAAGGTAGTGTCAGCTTTTGCTGTGTCATTTCATACTCTTAATTCTTCGGATCACATATAATGCTGTGCTAAGCTTTTTTCACAGATAGTCTATGTCCCTGAGGTACTCCCCTTCAAATGTTTTTTGTGAGTGATTTAATTACTGTATTTTTCCATTTCTAATACTGATTATTTCAACAAATTGATTCCTACCCATTTAACCAGTGATGTGCAGTTCATCGTAAGCTTAAAGGTGTTGGTTTTTTAAAACCTGGGTGTGCAATTTAAAGTAGTTAAAATTAGTTATACATCCACCAACCGGAAAGATACGTGCACCATTGTTAGCAGGCCGTCAGTATGCTTCATGCTGCATCGTCACCCTCTGGTGCGCTTTTAAAGTGTTATAGTTCAACACTCATAATTACAAATCATGTTTAACTATCTTACGGTTCTTGTTTCACCTGGATAATAATCGAAATAACCTTTCAGTAAACCATATTAATACTCAGATTTTCCAAGAATTTACTGAGTAAGTGTAACATAAATAATAATATAAAAGTAACAAGCGTTGTAAAGTAAAATATTGTCAAATTGAAATGAATAGTTTTAGCGAAATATTATTGATTGAAACTTTTTCATGTTGCATTAAAATTTATGTTTACTGTAAACGGAGAAGAATGGTTGCTATTTTACTTAACTAAAAAAAAAATTAAATAAAACACAAACAATCTAATTTAAATAAAATTTTAAAATGTCATGACGATTTCCGTATTTATAAATTTAGTTCCTGCATTTGTTTAGCTTATTCAAAATTATACGGAGTACGCTTTTAAAACTTCTCGAACAAAAACTTCTCTAAATTGATCAACAAGAATTAGTTAAAAATTTTCACGAATCGATAAATCGTGAGAACAGTTAAACTGAGTTTCAACTTTCTCAGTTTAACTGATTCTCAGATTAAAGTGATCCCTGATATCTATACGCAGTATGGGAGTAGACAATGTCTTTAGCTTTAAATGTGAGCCCTGTTTCTTTACACAGGTGTTGCTTGTACGTTATATTTCGATATTATATTGTCTTTAGCTGAAAGCTGAGAGAGTACCTATTGTGTATTCACGAGATATCTATTTTTATTAGGCTATTAATTAATTAAACTTTCTAAAGAAAAGTCAACGCTGATTGTTTTACTGGCCACAGCACGATTTCACAAAGACACGTCTTCAGTGTTTTAACAAATAGATGAATAGCTATATGAACTAATTTAATTATAATTAAAAATTTTTAATTAACGTAATAAAGTACAACAGTTTTTAAAGAAGTACAACATTGAAAGTATCTTTAGTGTTTATAATAATTTAAATGTAATGCAGACGAAGTGGTCATTAGAAGATACTCATGGTTGCTGTGTCATTTTATTGATAGTTTGTTTGTTAGCATATTACGTGTAGAAATACATCATATAAATACACTTTAGTGAACGTCACACAATACAAAGTTTACCTTTTACAGACCAGGAGCCTGTTTCACAATCCAACTAATAATATTAGTAAAAAACTACAAGTTACAAATCGCAAATTACTAGTGTTAATATATTCTGTTTCACAACCAAAATCTCTACAGTAATATTATTTACTTTCTACAAGAGAAAATTACAAATCTACAAGTCAGTTGATTTTCATTTGCACACAAAAGATAAGGATACAAGTATTTTGTCATTTTTATTGCAAATAATGCACCATAGGAAAGTTTGCAGAGCAAAGAAAAAGTAAGATTTGTGTTTTAAAACAAAATAAAATAAAACAAAAACATGCTTTTTGTGCCTTCAGTGCTATCTTGTAGCAAATTAAAAAGGAAGCGTGGAAAACTGAAAAATTCCAATGCATTTTCAAAATGAAAGGAAGTTAATACGATTTCTGAAAGTTTAGTTTTCCTGCGATGTATGACCCCTGTATAATTATCTTCATCAGAGGAATTAAACAATAAATTTTGAAGCTTAGTAATAATATACCAAAATAAAGAAGTCAAATAAATTAACAACAGTAAGTTAAATAAATATTAAAAAAATGGGAATAAAAATAGTAAAATAATATAAGTAAAACTTAAACTTCTTTCTGATTCAATAGATAACCTCACTAATATTTTTAATATATTATTTCAAGATCACCTGTAGTAATTTTACAAGTGTTTGACTTGTACTATTCAGCTAAAAAATATTAGTTAGTGTTAAGAAACATAAACTTATAATATTAATCTAATTGGACTAATAAAATTAGTAATTCAACTTGTAACTTGTAAAATTGTAATATTTCATTGTAAAACGAAATCCTACATATTACAAGTTACAATACTTTATAGTATTATTCTAAATTCAGTGTGAAACAGGCCCCAGAGGGACCTACAAAAGAATTTGATTTATTTATTTTATTATACTATTTACGGTTTACAGTAATTTACGTAATTGAACTTATAGCCTACTGTGGCAACAAAATGGCTACAACATATTTAATCCATTTCTTCTGTGAGTTCTTTATTGGATATTGTAAATAATTTTCAAAATTCTCATATATTCCAATAAAATGATTTATTCTGTGAGGTCTTTCGTCTACAATGAAGGCATCATCAGACATCAACTAAATTCTAATTTTAAAACATTTGTTTACAAAATGTAATAATGTAAATATGTTAAACTTATGGTCGATTTTAAAAATAATTAAATTTAACGTTTTTATATATAAATATGAATAAATAGTAATTTTTAGTTAAATTTTACTATATAAACGGAGAATTTGGATTGGGAGGAGGTTCATTATTTACAATTAGTGTATTAATTTTGTTCATGTAGAACGTTTCTGACACATTTTATTGGAATATATGAGAATTTTTAAAAACATTTAATATTTATATAGATTCCAACAAAAGTGGTATGCATCGATAGTAAATATATACAATAAAAACACCACAACTAAAAATTAAATAAATATTAAAAAGACAAAACACAAGTAATAAATATCATGAAAAGTCAGAAATGTACTACTTTTTTAGTAGACTATATTTGCATGATAAAAATATTGTAAAACATGACAAATTACGATACAAGATATATACACGAACATTTTCACTATACAGCCTTAGTAAGTATTAAACAATCGACAATTTTTTAGTAGAACAATCAACAATTACGGTAATTAATTCATTTGTGGATTCCTTTGGTATGAGGAAGGTAAACGTGGTTTATCTACATCGATCACCATTTTTAAAATACATTTTGTACTTATATTGTAATAAATTTATGTTGTGTGACGTTCGTTCGTTTGTATTGTTTCTCATTGATTTTATAAAATGTCGCTTCAGTAAAGAGTTAAACTCCAATGTTCATTATTGAGGAAGTGCATTAAATTGAGTCCAGAATAACACTTTCATGACGCAGAACATAGAAATACTCACAAGAGCATTAATATACTTAGTTTTCATATTACCCCTGAATGAGACAAAGACTTATGTTACAACACCCTCCCCTCCCACCAAGACTATGTATACAACACTTTCGCCAAGTCATTCCTTTCAAATCACCAAACTAGCTGGTGGTAGAAGCACTCCTCGATTTACACGTACAATATCCATCCACCCACTCACTCACCCTTACAAAATTCATGGATCTCGAAGAAATCTTCCAACAACCATGAAATATGTTATGGCAACTATACACTTTCTGAACATACACATCTTCATTTAGTCAGATTGGTTAACGCGTAAATAGTAGTTTGTGATATAATGAGTAAGAGTGAGTTTGGGGCGCAGAAAGTACATTAATTTGATTATAACATGCTGTTCGGTAAGAGTTGAGAGTGAGGCTCCACCTGGATTGTCGCTGTCACATGAGTGCTGGCCTATAAAATAAGGGTGTCCCCGTGGATCCTTGATTTACAGCAAGACTAATTCATTGGCATGCCCGGTCGGCAGTCAGTTAGTCAGGCTCAAGACAGAAAGGAGGGTTCATAACTGCAGCAACAGTGAACGCCTGTCAATCGGCCTAGCACTTTCGTCACACCAGCAAAGGTTAGAGCTTCACTCTCAACTCTCGCTGAATATAATTATATGGCTTCATTATTGTACTATTTAACGGACTCCGATTTAACGTACTTCGGATTTAACGGAGAGTATTACAGTATCTAAAAGTCTATGTATCATGGAATGAAGGTTATTAAAGAATTTTTATAGAACCATTATAATTTATAAAATGTGTTGGTTTATCCTTTTATACAATATTTATTAGACAAATCTGGAGTGTCTGAGTTGGTAGTCAGGGACCGAATGTTGTGTAGGGAAGAGAACTGTGTATCAGGCTTGTCAGTTAGCTGAACATCAGACCAATACTACGTGGTTCGGATTCAAAGTAAATCTGTAGATCTCTTAGTTTCACTGGCTATTGGGCTATAAGTAAATGTCCCTCTATCTAAGAAACAGTTGATCTCAGTTACTAACTATGACTATACTCGCTGATGTTCACTCATCACACTCATTCGCCCAACATCGGCGTCAATGATATTATGATTGTTGGTGCCACTATAAAAATAACAGAAAAGAAAAATCAATATATTTATTTTAGTTTTAAATGAAAATGTAGAGGAATTGCTTTTATACAGTATTTTTTTTATTTTACTTAAATTTTCAGTAATTTATCAGATACAAATTGACATATCATTATTGAGGGCAAATTCATATACTGTATTTGTTGTTTATTGAAAGTGTAATTTTTTTATGTATTTTAATATTTTATTTCTATTTGCTATTTCGCTATATACTCAAATCAAGTATTACATAGGCTACTTTTTATAGCTTATATTTACTACTTTTTTTGCTGTTTGATTTTTTTGTGTTGTTTTAGGAGCTTCACACAGCTGCTATTTTAACAAAATAGTGAATTCTAGGCTCGCCCACTTCCCTTCACTTAGTCCTGGGAAGTTAGGTGGTTGATTACTGGAGTCGTAATTGTTGTTAGGCCTCTGTTATCAGCGACACAGGGCCTAGCTTTCCATTGTTATCGTCACGGCCTAGTTGGCCCACTTGACAAATAACGGCGAAATTAGAGATACAAGTAAACGGCTTCAGCAATCAGCTGTCAGACATCCGCCTCGTTACTGGTGATATCCCCACCTCCGACTCACACTACCTGATAAACCGTTTTAGGTCTCCTTTGTTCAATAAATACTGCTCCCACTTACCCGTCTCCTTATTTAGTCCTTGCTTGTAGGATGGAGGTTCCCACTTTAACCTACTCAAGGTCAGTCGTAAAACTTTATTGGAAAATTGGAGTGAGAGTCATAGGGTTAGAACGACATCTTCCCTCAGCCCTCGCCAAATCAATTCTGAGGTAAAATTTTAACCCCAAAACCTTCGCTCCCTATAAAGGATAACTAAAAGCATGAAAATGTTTTAGAACAATGTTACAACAGGATGGATGTTGTGAACTCATCCATAAGTGCAGCATTTCAAACTGTGTAACTAACTATTTTGTGCACATGTATTTACGGGTTTCCACAATGTCTTAAAAGGGGAAGGGGTTTTGGAGTGGTTGGCTGTCTCGGATCTCTCCACATGACCCATGTTCAATGCTTAAGCAGATATTTTATATTATTTGTTTCGATAAATTTGTGTTTGATTTGTCATTTTGGCAGGTATTTATTTCTTAGCGTACTTTTTATTACTTTTTCCCATAATGCGTTAGCAAAGAGAAAGTATTGTGATCATAATAATAAAAATATTTACAAGTTGGTCTAAAAATCCATTTTAGGGTCCCCTGAACCCAAAAAGGGTTTTTTCGAACAAAGATTATTGTGTCTGTTCGTATGTGTGTATGTGCAGTTCACTAGAGACCAAACGGATGGATCAATTTTCATGAAATTTAGTATGTAAGTGTGTTTAGCCCATATCTCCAAACAAGTTTTTCACTTTTTTTTAAATTTTAGTTTTTTTATTTTTATGGGCAAAAAACAAACAAAAATGGAATTTTATTAAAAATGGCTCTAACGATTTTGATTAAATTTTCAGGAAAGATGTAAATTACAATTTAAAATGTTTTAGTTAAAACCACATGCCTCTAATTTGACTAGTTTTTTAGCTATGACAAAAAACTTATTTGGGAATAAAACAGGTAATTTTCTAAGTTTTGATTTTTTTTAGTGTTTAATATGGGTGAAAGTTTGAACCATTTATTATGTTTTGTTTTTATGTTTTTGCAAATATTGAAAACTATTTAAATTTCGAAAATCGATTTAAACAAAAATAAAATAAAACTTGAAAACTCAAAAGCAATCAACAGTAATCGTTAATTCAAAAATTTGTAATGTAGAAATCGGCTCATTAACAAATTCTTAAAAAGCCTACCAAGTGGAGCTTTGTTACGGCTTGATTTAAGAAAATTTAAAATTCGTGCTGGCTGGAAACCAGGTGGCAAGAATTTCACAAGAATTTCTGATCACTCTAGCTCCCCCCTCCTCAAAGGAACGTACGAGAAAGAAGTAAAAGTGTCATAGGTGACAGGTCACATAGGTGCCAAAGGAAATGAGGACCGAGCAGGTGTGGGCTTACCACTGAGGGGCGAGACCTTGATCAGCATGCTCAGTAACGACTTCTGGCTTCATGAATAAACACGAAAACATGGGAAAAAGAGAAATAACAACCTTATTCAAACCATTTCCAACATATGTCTGCAACTGTTCCAACTCTCTTTGTTTTTACTAAGTGCAATATGATTATTTATTTATTTGTCATTACAAATATCACTATCATGTATTAATGGTTTAAATTAGTTAATATGAGCGGTATATCTGTATTGTAAAATGATTCGGCACGTTCAGGTTCTGTGGCCATGTGTCTCTTTTTATAATAGTGTACTGGCCTTAATTGTTGAAACTATTATAGTTTTACAATTCTAAGATGATTAGTACCTTTTAACTCATTCCTAAGTAACTTCTCAATACATATTTAAGACGTCTATCTCATTTTAATTTGTTACCAATAAACTGATTAACAAATGTTAGAACACTAGCTTGTTTTAATTCATTTAATGAATACCATATCTATGGATATAAGGCATATAGATAACTGATTTGCAAGTTATAAATGTATACAAATAGTTACATAAATTCAAGGAGAATTTATGTAAATTATTGTTGAATCATGCAAAAACAGGAATTTGCCATAAAATCACATAAACAGGTTTGGAAAGTCTTATACGGGTAACTTATATTAACTTAATCACTATCAATGTTTTGAGGATAAAATTAAATCTTTGACACGTACCTTTCTTTTTAACTTCAGGGCTGTTAGTCCTTCTTTATAGGCAATTTGAACAATGAATCCCTTTATAAAAGGAGCTTATTTCAATGGAATCCATTACAATTTATAGTTTAGTCCTTAGTGTGCCCATAAAATATCTACTTTGTTTTCCTGATTGGACATTGTTTAACTGACATTGCCTCTATTTATCTATTTCTTTTGATTTTATGGATGGACACTGGATGCATGTTTCCTTAAATTGTATTTTGCAAGAATGTATATTATTTTAAAGACAAATATATTATAACTGTGGATGAATTAAACTGATGTTCCTCGTAATATTTGCAAAATAACACAAGTGCTGTATCATTAGCAAAGATGGGTTTTTGATGAAGGCATTCGATGTTGTGTCAAATGGCATATATCTATCAAAAATTACTAAGTGGCTATGGGGTTGGTGGTTTGGCCCTAAGGACGTATGGGAAGAATACAGCAGGTTTCAGTCACTGGTGCGTCATCTGGATTGGATTGAAAAGTACTCTGCATGGTGTCCCTCAGGGTTCTGTGCTTGAACCAATGCTTTTTTTTAATTATAATGAACTACGTTTAGCTTAATGACATTACTTTATGCAGATTATACGATTTTGGTCTCAATAGGGAGCAGACCATTAATAGGCCAAAAGAAAGGAAGAAAAAAAAAAAAAAGAAAAAAACAGTCATTTTTTTGCACTTTGAAGACTTTTGGTCTGGAGGAGAGTGCGGTTAAGTTACTAGGGTTTTGGATATATTCCAAGTTAAAGTGGAACCACCATATATATATATATATATATATATATATATATATATATATATATATATATATATATATATATATATAAGATATTTGTCAGATTATCTTGGATGTACTACCTACTTAAAGATTTAAGGAGCATAGTCTCTGGCCAATATCTATTGATGGTCTACAATGCTCTATCCTTTATGTTATCTTGTCTGGGATCACTCGGCTTCTTTACATAACATACAACAAACTATTACAATTATAACTGCTTCTGGCATTATGGATCACTGTCGACCATCTTTAGAGAGCTGAGAGTACAGTACTTACAATAGTGAGTCAACATGTGTATAATACACTCACTACACTAAAGGAAAACCTGGGAGGCTTTGCCTAAAGGAAGAAAGGTGAAGACAGAATCCACACAACCGTGGTACCCGGAGTGGAAAGATCAAAGTCATGCCACGCTGTAGACTAACTTTAACACAGATCATACTTTGTCAGCAGAATTTATAACTCTCTACCAGAGGATATCCAGAAAATGGAAGCAAAGAAGTTTAAAGAAAATATGAAGGAGTTAAATAGGCGACTATACTCCTTTCAGGAGCTGGCTGATGAGTCACTCACAGGCGTCTAAATAAAATGAAATAACGGCCTATCTTGGCTCTGTAATTTTGTTAATATTTTGTCAATCTGCATATAGTGTTTTTTATGATGTTTTATATTTTAATAATTTATTGCCGCAACCTGCCCGACATGTTCAGTCAGGGATGCTTTATATATATATTTTATACTTTCTACGCCAGTGAAATTTTGAACATGATATTTAAACGTTGTTGAGGGACAACGATCAAAACCACTATAGCTAATTAAAGTGGAGCTCCCGAGATTTGAACCCGTGACCATCTGCATATGAAGCAGACGTGCTATCCATTGGCTAGCAAGAGGCCTATTATTGAGAAAGCAAGTAGGAATACCTCATTTTATATTGTATAGTTGAAGTAAATGTAAAGTCTTATTAAGAACATTAATTCGAAAAAACTTATATTAACTAGATTTTTTACAGGGAAACGTCCATTACTGTTATGAAAGTGTACATTATCTGTACGCAAGTAACATTTGCGTACAATTTACATTTAACGAATACAGTTTCATGGGGGGGGGGGGGCATTAATGTATACAGTTAGAAAGAGGCACTGCCCGAGCGGTCTGAGTTAGAGGTAGCTCAGGTTTCAATCCTGGCCTTGACTGTTAGGTTTTATCAGTAACTTTCACCTTAAGGTTAAAGAGATATATTATCCTCTTTATTAATAAAAAATGGATATTTATAGAAGAGTCCAATAATTAGTGTCACTTAAAACTACACGTTGTGTTTCAGGACTGAATTTTTATAAAGCTACGTGATACAAATTTGTACGCCTGCAGAGTATAAATTATAAGAGGAAATGCTAAAGTAGAAGGAATCCGAGTTCTGATGCCAGTTGAGCCAATGAATTCCATCTGTATGACTCGTCAAAGACGGCCATTGTCATATGAACCCGTAATGCCAAGTTTGCTGGCCGTAAGAACTGCTGAAGATAAGATAAAGGTAATACATAATGACTTAGTGCAGTGATATTTATTCCACGACTCACATACATAACATTTCTTAATGCGTGTCATTTCCTGTTTGGACAGTAAACAGCAAAAATAGTTTAATTTTTTTAAAAAGCACTCAAGCTTTGTTTTAGTGTACACATTCATCCAATACCTGACATTAAAGAAAGTTTGAAATTCTTTCGTTAAAAAATAAAAAAACTTTGCTCTTATGTAATAACATTTTCATCGTGTTGTAGTGCAATGCTATTATATGACTCACATATAATATTTATATCAGCTTATCATTTACCTGCTTGGGCATTATAAAGCACGAATACAGAGTTGAACTGAAAAAATAGTTTTTTAATACAAAGGTACAGTAGTTAATTATTATTGAAAAGAGCAAGGGTCCAAGCACAGAACCCTGCGGGACACCACGAACCATGTTTCTCAGTCAGATGACGCACTATTGACTGATGTGTTAAAAGTTAATTCACGTGTCTATTTTTATTAGTTAATTGATCACACAGTTTTTCCATAAAATTTTAAATATTGCAGATATTGTTACAAATTTATGGTAAGAGACCTTAAGTTTGAACTATAATTCTTTCTTTGGTCATTGACTTTCGTGATAAGTCCCACCTGTGTGTGTAGTAGTGGTTCATGATTCCTGGGCCCCCGTACCTGTAGAGTTGGCAATTCAACTTCTGTTGGATAAGTTGAACTTTTTACCAATTATTCTGAATATTGTTGATTGATAACGTGTTATTTTCTTCTATATCGTAAACAGTTTCATTATTTTTGTGTGTAAACAGTTTCTAATTGTCTGTAAGAACTATGATTTTCTTAAGAGTCCATATTTATCTATAAGCAGATAACTTTTAAGGGATTTCTTTATTAATGTGGGTTGGTTAGGAAAACAAAAATTAGTTTTGTATGTTTGGTAAGATTGTAGCATTGAAGAAGACTGAGTTTAATCATTGATTTTATACAGAAATAGATTTCCCATCCAATATTAAATTTTGAACCAAAATATAAGCTGTTTTTGTAATCCATTGTGGAGCGCTAGTGTAGTCTCAAATAAATGTAATGCAGTTTAAACCAACTGTGGTTGCGAGCGTCATTAACTAACAAAATTACAGGCAAAAATATTCTTATTAGATGGAATATCTGTTGTAGTTGTATATAGTCGAGGGTTTTATATTCGTCGAAAAGTTGTTTTAGTTTTAAAGAAACTTGAAACGTTCGAAACCTCAAAAAAATGTACCAATAAGAACAATCCAGTGCTAATAAATGACAACTCAAACAATAGCACTTCTTTGTTGGGAAATGGAAACCTGAGAATCAAAATGCTAACAAAACCCCGAGCTACAGCACTCCCCTGCGCTTTTAACTCAAAAATTATTTGCATTGTTCTTTAAGGCGATCCCAAACTTCAAGTATTCCAGGTACTTTCTTATAACCGATGGAGAGGATTAGGTAACTATTAATAATACAGTACAAGTAAATGGCACACAAAACAAATATATTACAATATAAGCTCAAATTGCATAAATATATTACAATACAAGTACAAAACGCACAAATATTATGATGATCAATTTCGGTGAACCACGCTCACCTTCCTCAGACCAAAGGAGTTCACAATAGAATATTAATAATAATTATTGAAGACATTCTGGAATAACTGCTTCTTTGTGGTTACTGAAACACGACACATAACTCAATTTTGCTTTCCAAATTTCCAACAGTTTTTGCTACAAAAAATTAAAATTTATTTTCAAGAAAATTCTGTAACTGAACTTGATTTTCTTCAATTCCTGAGGTTTTGGTGTTATAAAATTAACAATAATTTTCATTTAAATTGTTGAAAAACTCGACTTATTAATCCTTTGTTTGTAATAACAATGAAAAGTGAAAAGATCAGTGATTGAATAAAAATCTTGAAAAGATAGTCAAGAATACGTTGAATAAAAGTTGTTATTACCACGTATCACCCTTTTTCACTGCTCATGGCCAGACAGAACCAACAGAGGGCATACTTGAATTCACACGTCTACAAAACAAGTTTGATTTTAGGAAGAAACGTTTCCAAATTCATACTCCTTGGTTATGCTGGAATATTTACACAATTTTATGAATTTTACAATTTTTAACTGTCGTTTCTAAGTTAAGATATATAACAAACTACAATCAGCCTTACTATTATGGTAGAAGTATGAAATTCATTTAAACCTATAGAATCAACATCTTTCCCAATTCAAGCATTTAGAATATAATGTTAATGAACAGTTGAACCCATCATATATAATTTGGTCGTAGCCTGGGTTGGAAGGCCTGTCAAATATCGAGCTAGATAGTCCGTCAAATATGTGTAAACATGGTCCTGGTGCTACATTGTGTACAACTATACGTCTCGCTTTAAATTGTCCCGTGAAGGTCAACTGTACTTGAGAAGGTCAATGAAGGTCATCTGTAGACTGGACCACTCTAGAGAGATGTTGTGTTAAATGCTGCTGGAGTGACTGGAGAGCCGAGACAGTTTGGCGGACATCCTGGCCACACTTTCACTGCTGCTTTCCTCGCACCCGGATATAGCCGCCGGGAACACCCACCAACCCCACTTGCACTTTCAGCGAAACCAAGGCCGCCGGACTTCTGTACAGTTTCTCTTAACTAGAAGCAATTCACTACCACTTGATAAATATTCTATTGCTCTGAAAACTGTTCCCCAATAATTTTTACGCCCACTGTGGTATTCCTTATCCGCTAGGAATCCGATATTGCTGGCCTTATCTTAACGCTTTCCAAGAACATAGACACGGAGAGTAAGTAATCATTGGACTTACCAGTTTGTGATCAACTTTAGTAGCCACCTAACCTAACCGTAATTAATTGCGATGAAAAAGTAATGATAGTGAAGTAAAGGAAAAAGTAGTGGTAATGAGTTAACGAAAAAGATCCAAAAAGTGTTAAATGTCTATATGAAGAACAACTGTCGTCAAAATGAAAATAGTTTTGTAATTTTCATAATACGTGTTGGTATATATACAGTACAAGTAAACGTCACACAACACAAATTTATTACAATATAAGCACAAAATGCTCAAATATATTACAATACAAGTACAAAATGCACAAATATTATGGTGAGCGTGGTTCACCGAAATCAATCACTATAATATTTGTGCATTTTGTATTTGTATTGTAATATATTTGTGCATTTTGTGCTTATATTGTATTAAATTTGAGTTGTGTGACGTTTATTTGTACTGTAAAATGAAAATTACTAGCAATTTTTCACCAGATAAAATCTAGAGGAATTTCTGTACAAAGAGTAAAAAAGACAATATTTTACGATAGGATAGTTTTTATTGTACAAAAAATAAGGATTTGCCAACAAACAGAAACCTCTATTTTTGAACACTGTGCAGCATTCAATATATATCCATTATTTGATGAGAGATTTTGATTTATTTTTATCTGGATTTCCCACCCTCAACCTCATCCAAGTAAGATGGCATCGACCCAACCTCCTACCTATAAACACACGGTGTACCCGACCCACCCATACACGTTTAGTAGTGTTAATTACTCACACGCCTACTAATACACACAAGTACATACGATGGTATTGACCCAACCTCCTACCTATAAACACACGGTGTTACCGACCCACCCATACACGTTTAGTAGTGTTAATTACTCACACGCCTACTAATACACACAAGTACATACGATGGTATTGACCCAACCTCCTACCTATAAACACACGGTGTTACCGACCCACCCATACACGTTTAGTAGTGTTAATTACTCACTCGCCTACTAATACACACAAGTACATACGATGGTATTGACCCAACCTCCTACCTATAAACACACGGTGTACCCGACCCACCCATACACGTTTAGTAGTGTTAATTACTCACTCGCCTACTAATACACACAAGTACATACGATGGTATTGACCCAACCTCCTACCTATAAACACACGGTGTACCCGACCCACCCATACACGTTTAGTAGTGTTAATTACTCACTCGCCTACTAATACACACAAGTACATACGATGGTATTGACCCAACCTCCTACCTATAAACACACGGTGTACCCGACCCACCCATACACGTTTAGTAGTGTTAATTACTCACACGCCTACTAATACACACAAGTACATACGATGGTATTGACCCAACCTCCTACCTATAAACACACGGTGTACCCGACCCACCCATACACGTTTAGTAGTGTTAATTACTCACACGCCTACTAATACACACAAGTACATACGATGGTATTGACCCACCGACCCACTCACCCATACATGTACGGTGGTATCAGTTCTTATGGTGTTAATATTTATATCACTAATTGCAAGCTTTCATTCATGTAATAACCAAACAAAATATCAATTTGATTTCCAAAAATATATATTAATCATTTACATAATGTTTAATTCATCCTTTTCTACATGTAGAGCAATAATTAAATATTTGCATACAGTTGCAGTCAATTAATTTAGTTTTATTTAGTCATGGGTTATCGATGAAAAATAAAACTCGCCAAAAATTTTTAGCAAATCAATGTTTAAAATTTTTTGTCTCTTAAATTTGTGTTGATAACAATACATATATTTCCCCAAAAGTTTACAATAATAATAGTACTGTAATATTTGTAGGAACAATAGCCACCTCAATCTAGTAAATGGTGGCTCAAGACAACAAAATAAAATAAAATACAAAAATATATAAAAAACTGCAAATGTGCAGATTGCTAATTAAAAAAACTGGTATTCTTAGTTTCAAAGCTGAAAACAAAACATAATATGTACGTTTATCAAGCCTAAATAAAACCCAGTTTTTTAGAAGTTTATCTTTTTGGACTCATAGGCAAATAAAAATCTTTTTTGATAGAAAATTGTTTGCCCAAAAAAGCAACCTTAAAGTTTTATTATTTCCTTGTGACTTGAGCTCAAGGCTTGCAACATTTCAAATTTATAGCTTGACAGGAAGTTTGTTAGAATTAATATCAGTGAGTAACAACGTCTAGATTTGTTATACGAGGAACAATTTTAGTGCAAAAACACAATACTGTCACTGTGAATTGGAAGTGCGTATGGCGCGGTCGGTCGGCGAGCTATCAGTGCAGTGACTGATAATAGTGCGACGTTGCCAGTTCCTCAGTCACTCATTACCTGTGACCTACTAATGCCGAATATCAAGTGACAACAGTGTAACTGAACCATTATCAATGTTCCATCATTATAACATGTATGTAGAGACGTTTCCTCCCATACAATATCCTTGATTGTAAGCGTACATTTTATAACTTTATTTGTATCTCATTAACTTACTATTGTTACACTTTATGATAGACTTTTACAGTGGCTGAACGTTACGTAAATAGCACCAACGCGAAGTAAAATCTAACCTCAAAATAAAATTTATTTCTTGTTACGTAAAGTTAAAAATAACCGATTTTAACATGAACATCTTTATTATAGATGAGTGTGTATGAACTAATATTATTGCTGAACTACGCCTTTCATAAATATAGTAAAACATTATTGTAAAAATACTCTGTACTGGATTATTGTAAGAATGTGGAATTTTCTTAATAAGAAGTCCATAATTGTGTCATAGAGCTGTAACTCACATACATGGCGGCTAAGTGTGTTACTGATCATTCAATTAGTGGCCACAATTCAAGTGCACTAATAAATCAAAGAAAAATGCTGCTGTATGCATTATGCCTATACAAATGTACACTATGAAGTTAGTTATGAACAAGCGTTAGCAATTCGAACATTTACTCTAAAAATATTTGGTAAGTAAACATCACTTTTGTCCATTAAAATCTTTCAACATCTGCCATTTTGTTATGTATCAACCTTTTTAAGTGCTGTTTGCGGTATTCGCCTGTGCTATACAATCCCTGAACAATTACGTATATCTCTAGACCTATGCTTACGTTGAATATTTTTGTCGAACCCCTTGTGGCCCATCCTCCATTCAAAGTGAATAGTCACTAAATACTCTCAAAAACAAAGTATAACTTTCCAACTTGAGCTAAGAAAAGCATTTTAAACCGTTTAGAACAGGACCTCAACAGTAACTTTTTAAAACGTTAAACCAGCTTCATATTTTAATGAATGAACTTTTGAGGTCGTATATGTGGGTTTATGTTATACTACTAAAGACCTTTAATTTGATGTACTACTTGACCTATGCTCTCATTTAAGATTTTCTTCTGGCTCCTTAGGGACTCTCCCCTGATATGACATAAAAATGGTAGCCAATTCAAAAATTATAATAATAGGTGCACTAATTTACCAAGCTCTTTTGATTTATCTGTAATCGTTCAGAAATTATTAGTCCGTCCCGGGACTTTTCTTTTATACTGTATAACTTCCAAAGAGACGTTAGCTCGGCCATAAGAAGCGACCTCTGTTTATTTTTTCACTGTGGTGGAAGGACGAAATTGATATTTCAATGGCTTTTCTCACTCAATGGCAGGATGGATGATTGCACATTAAAAGTAAAACTTATTGTAACTTAACTATTATATTATTGTACATATTGTACGGTTACATGTTCTGGTTGTATCAATAATTTGGACATTTATTTTAAAATGATTGATATACACATTTGAAGACGTATACTCATCATCTATACATATAAAAGGCAAAGCCCTCACTCACTAATAACTAATTCTCCAACTTCCCATGCAGGTAGAAAGCTGAAATTTTTTACACTGTTTCTTTAGGTCTTATAATTGAACTACTCACTGTATGTGTTAGCCATAATTATTTTCAAATAGAAACAAAATGTTACAATCAGGTTTTAGGTCTACCTATGGTTGGTGTACTTAGTCTTATAATTAATAATATTTTTATGGATCACTTTGAAAACATTGTTTTTGAAGATTGGAAAAATACGAAACCCAAAATTTGGTTAAGGTATATTGATGATATCTTTTGTGTTTGGGAAGAAACATTGAACATACAGAATGAATTTTTAACATATATAAATTAAATAAAACCGACAGTAAAATTCATTATTGAAAATGAAGTTAATGGAGAAATTCCTTTTCTGGACCTTTTAACTACTAAGACAAATGAAAACAAAATTAAAACTTCTCTTTTTCACAAGAAAAGTTCAATGGACAGTATCTAAATTATAATTCAAACCATCCTCAACATGTTAAAATTGGTCTTGTACAAAGTTTATTAAAAAGCATTTATACTTTAGTAACAGATAAGAAAGACAAAATACGTGAAGAAAAAGAAACGACAGATCTGTTGATTAAAAATGATTACCGTAGAGAAATTATTGAAAAAGAAAAAAAAGCTCCACTATAAATAAAAATTGTGAACAACAGAAACCTCTAACAACAGTTACGATTCCATATGTAAAAGATATATCTGAAAAAATCGTAAAATTAATTCAAAATTTAACACCGAATTATATTTAATTCATCCAATAATCTAAGAAGCCATTTAACTAAATTAAAACCAAAAAATAAACAACAAGAAATAAATAATGTAATATATAAAATTGATTGTCATTGCAATAAAAATTATATAGGTCAAACTTCAAGACAAATTTCAAAAAGAATATATGAACACATTTACAATTGTAAAAAAGAAAATATAGAAAAATATAAATTAGTTGAACATGCTATTAATGAAAAACATTATATAAATTTTAATTCTATAAGTGTAATTTTAAAAGAACCCTTATGGATCAAAAGAAACCAAATTGAAAGTGCATTTATGGCAGTTTTGAAAGATGAATGTATTTCCTAACCGTCTCTAAATTTTAGTAATATATTTTTACCTTTAATTAATGATGAAATATCATCGAAAATTGAAAACTCTTAACCATGTTTTAATTCATAATAATTCTTATCAAACTTAATTTAACTTCGCCACTTAAACTCAAAAATTCTTAGCCACTCAAATTTAATTTAACAAGTATTTAATGTTTTACAAGTGATTTTTTGTTATTTTTACTCTCATATGTTTTCTGTTTTTACTGTATTTACAACTGAAGATGCCGTAACCGGCGAAAGCGCTCTTAATGAAAATTAAATTTGTGGAATTTTACAAAAGAATGACTTTCTATTTACAAAAATAAATTAAATTAACATGCTTGAAATAGGCTAAATAGGTGGCAAAGCAATTAGTGTGAGTGAGATATTGTAAGTAAATTTATTATTGTAATTTTAAGTTATATAGTTAATCTACTACTGGTTGTATTGAATAGTTATATGCCAAGGCTGAAGGCCGAGGTGTATTGAGCGTCGGAGTTGGCACGCGAATCGTGCAGGGGTGTCCCCTAGTCCTTATATGTATATATAATACGTGAAGCAGTTTATTGTCAACGCAACTCCTCCCTTCTTTCTTGACCAATTTAAACGGCTGAGGTGTCAAAAAATGGGCCTCTGTTCGTAGTTGTGTAATAAGGTCTTAATCCTTAAATATTTTCACTCTGAAGGGCATGGGAAGCTCTTAAAGTACGTTTTTCGGCCATAAGAATAACATGGGGAGAGATTTAAATGAACTTAACAGAGCAGCTGTTCAAATGTAAATAATGATTTCTAAAAAGTTTTAACAGCTGTTGGAATGTACACAATGGTGTTTGTAATAGTGAGGAAGTTAGATATTTCATAATGATAAACCAGAGAAGGATGTAATGAACACGTATGAAATACGCTAAGAAATATCATTGGGTGTTTGTACTTATAAGTTGGTAGCAACGCAATTCGATATTGTGATTTTACATTAGGCCTATACAGTTAGCCTAATATTATTTGTAGTGAAAATTCACAGGCCGATGTGTAACAGTGCAGCGAGTGACGGGGTTGGCACGCGAAGCGTGCAGGAGTGTCCCCTAGTATTATATTAGTATGACAATTAGACTATTTAATTTTCAAGCATCAGCCAGTAAGGAAAACAAATAAGATCACATTCTAATATTACATTTAATTGGTTCAAACTTTCAAGACTTTCTTCAACTTTTACTAGATCCAAGACAAAAACTTGTCTGAGTAATGGCTTTGAGGTGAGGTGAGGGACAGACGTGTCCTCCGCTGACGTCACAGCTTTCTACTTTACACTGTCATATATTTAAATAAATACATTACTGACGACTATAGTTGTTTATTTATTTATCTTGAACGGAAAGTGCACCTTGTTAAGTAGTAAAAAAAAATAATAATAATAATTTACAAATAACTAGGAAATAATGTAATCCAGATGGTTCAATAGCAAAATAAACATAACATTATTAATAAAGCACAAACATTCAAGACGAATAAAGATTTAAAAAAACATAGTCATAACCTCAATAAGTTGTAATATAAAAATGTGTAACAAACGAATATTAGGTTAACAGAATAAGTAACAACAAAGTATAGGTATATACAGTATTCACAATACCAAACTAACAAGAAATACAATACAGTATAAATTCACAACAGAGGTTGGTTCGATCTAAGTAAAGTAATAATCACAACAAAACAAGGCCAATTTAAGCGAGGCAAAACTAACACAATAATACAGATTAGTCTAAACCAAGACAAAAATAACAATTATCGGTAAAGTCTTATATTGGCAGTTAGCTAATAGCAGATTTTTAAAGTACATGACTAATTGATTGTTTTAGATTTATGAGTTAATTAAGCAAAACTAAATTAAAAAAATTAAATAAGATAATTACTAACAATAACAACGAAAATCAACAACAATGGCAATGGGTTAATTGATAACATGAAATGCATTTAAATAGCAATAAATCTTCAATTAAGGTTAGATAATTTCGTTTTACATGTCTTTGAGAAGCAAACTTATTTTTTTAGTATATTTCAAAAATAAAATAAATTCACGCTAAACATTTAAATGGTAAATTTAGAGATTTACTAATAATACTACACATTAGTGAGTTATAAATAAAATGGAACATTAAATTTAAACTTAAACTAGAATTAATTACTATGTATATCTGATTGCAATTTACATTCGAATGTTTTTGTAATTTGAAAAAAAAAAAACATTAATAAATACATATATCTTCTACTAAATACACTGAGGAGTGTTTCAGTGCTGTTAAAATACTGTTTTATACCTTATACAAGATATAACAAGGAATCCAAACCACACACTTTTGTTAATGTCAACGGCACTCGTGAGTTAGTGGTTGCGGAGTTGGAGTTTCGACGTGTGTTCGTGTGATTTAGTGGGAAAGCCGAAAAAATATACAAATAAATAAATAGGCTATTTAAATATCAACCACTGTTCAAAAAATTTAAGTAAAATTAATATCATAAGCCACTCTAAGGCTAGGCACGATTTTTACTGTCCATAATGTCCATGCTGTAAAATTAGTTAGTTGGCGAACTAACTCTTTTCTAAAAACATTCATGGTGGGATTAATTGATTGCTAGAACATCCGGTTCGGATATATCGGAGATAAGAGGCACAGGTTAATGTCACTTTGAAACATTCTTTTCTTAAATTTCCTGTGTTTTACTCATTATAAATCACTAAGTTTCCGACAGTAAAAGGATATATGACGTAATATTTATGGCCAATGCTTTTTTGGTAACTCATTAAATATTATTAATATACCTCCTGCCTAGATCCTACGAATACCGAAGTGAGTAAAGACAAAATAAAAACATTTCTTACTCTTATATCAACGTAGCCGAAAACATTGCTTCGTTCCCATGTTTTGCACGTAATATTTATTTTCTAAAGTCATTCTTACATGCTCCTAAGTTCCTTGACTTCTGCACGGCCTGAGACCACAACAGTCGGGACGAGACGGAGGTTGGAAGAGAAAGGGGCGAAGCCGAGCGCTTTCTCGCGGATACGCGCAGGCCTGGCCGGCGGGCGACCCACTTCAGCGGCCTTGCAAGGAATGTGCCTTAGACGGGCGAGAGGAGAATATCGGGCGGAACTAGACCTCATTGGCTACTGAATAGAAAGGGATATTTTAATTGTATTAACTTTTAATAAATGCCAATATATAACAGCTAACAAACCACTGAAATGATTAAATAGTTATGAATTAAATGTAATAGCGACGAAGGTCAATGTTTGATTTTTACATGTACAGTTAGATTGTTTACGAACGTGTTTAACACAATGCCTAGCAGGTGTAATGTTGTAATCCAGGTAGTCAGAGGTGAGTTTGGATGACTGGAAGTGATGAGGTATGAACTCAGTATTCTTACGATGAATGGACGCCCGCGTAATTGTTAACATTACTGCCTGGTTCGAGTAGGGAGTGGTAATTTGACTTTGTATAGAGAAATAGCACTGAACATCTTTCTATGTCATGTCAACATAACATGGAAATTCCATCTTACCACGTGGTTCGGATTCTACATTAAACTGTAGGTTCCTCTTAGCTTTCTGCGCCGGTAAAATATTACACTTTTTGAGATTACGATGACTTCAGTTAGTAACCAGACTACACATGTCATCCATACGTAATTTTAGTTGTCTTACTATACTTTACGCAACAAATACCACAGAGAATTAATTGTTTCTTTTTTTACCAACACTTTGTAGAGGTCTAATGTAATTTTTCTCGTGAAGAGACTTATTTTCTCATTTCCCAATCTTTATTTTATCGATATATACAAATTGTTCTATTTCAATACAGTATTGCTCTCATCCCGTCTATCTAAAAGATGTTTGAGGGGAAAACTAAAAAACTCACAAACAATACAACTTCACTATGGCATAAATTTATAGGACCTTCCATTGTTGTATTATTTCAACTTAAAAATGTATACAATTACCATTAAATCAGGCATGACCAAACACACTCAACAGGAGAAAAGACATCCACACACCCTCACCAACCCACCAGACAAGAACAATTCTACACACAATCAATCCCAAATCTAAATTTCTAATTTAAAATTAAAATAAATGTGTAAGAACAGCAATTTCAGTTGTCTATTACATCTCAGTTTAAAATTAAGATAACACATTCATTTTTTGGCACAGCTACTTAAAAATACATTTTTCATCAATACCATTTGTACATGTATGGGTGGGCAGGTGGGTCAATACCACTGTACGTGTATGAGTGGGTGGGTGGGTCAATACCACTGTATGTCTATGGGTGGGGTAAGGGTTCAGATGCTGTGTAAGGAGGAGATGTGAGAATAAAGCTTGTCAATTAGCTTAAAAATCATACAAATACTACGTGGTTCGAATCCCACGTAAAGGTCTAAGTTCCTTAGTTACCCTGGCTATTGAGATATTAATAAATGGTCCTATGCTGAGTAAATTACGTTACAAAGCATGGTTTTTTACAAAGCATGTTGAATTGTGCTCTAAATATTGGTTTTTATGTAGTTAAATATTTAATAACTATACGATCCACCTTCAATTTTTAACAAGAAGTTTACTTAAAAAGGACAATTGCCTCACTGTAAAATAGGCTGAACATTTTACATTCATGTAAGCTAATTGTGTATATTATTACTAATAATAATCCACAAATGGACCTGCTGGGAGGAGTTTTAGTTTGGGAATTAGCCTGCACATTGTTTTCCCACGGGTATGGGAAGATGCAACTGCCGGAATTTTAAGTGGTGAATGGCAAATGATCAATCATGTGGTCGTGGAGCCGAAATTCAACTAAAGATCATTAATTAATGATAGCCATTGTGCAGGGGTTAGCTGGTCTTCATTCAATCTGAGAAGCAGGTGTTGAATGGTTACAAAACTTGCATTTAGCGGGAGATCAATATTTAACACTTAAACACAAGTACTTTGTAGTGTACTTAAGGTTTTATTTGTTTTAAATTTTTAATCCAGTTTAACATTTTTCTTTCACCTTCCTATTATTTTTATAGCTGACATTTTGAAGCTAGAACATCTGGTACCGACTCCACTACAACTTCAAGTCTATAATGTACTTATTTATACATATGTTGTAATAATTACTACGTTTATGTTTGGGGATTTGGGAGAGTAAAAAGAGTAACTAACAAGGTACTAGCCCTGCCATAACTTGGATAACTGGAGAAATAACTTTTCTTTCGTCTGTCTTACCAGAGTAACTACTGAAGTTGTAGCTTTCAAATTATCTCTACCTTGGTCAACACCTAGGATCTTGGGGTTCAGTTATTACATCCAGCACTTCGGAATGGACTCTAAACAACAGCTCTGAACTCGAGTAATGTACCATTCGGCTAAAAAATACACGCACCTCCAGGATGGTCATCTGGAAGGAAATATTATGGCCGAAAATCAGAAAGATTAAATAAATCATAAGGTCTTATATTTGCTAAGGAATGTTGCTTCTTGCTGCTCGTGGCCATATCACATAACTTATGAAACAGACCACTTTTTGCTTGGATCGCCACATGCGTCGATGGAACAGGTAGACTTGCGGCTACAACTTATATCCCCACAATTATTACTCTCCGACCATAAGGTTGACTTTCGCTTGAAACCGTTCAGCTGTTCATGTTTTCGTTAATTTTACAAACATTATTCGGAACCAACTGTTTTTAACCTGACACGTTAATGATTCGTGTTTTGAATAGCTTGTAAATACATTATAAGTCTAGTAATGTGGTTGTTTTAATAAAAAGTCCGGGAGAATTTTTCATTAAAACAGTTGAATTTTTCAAACTGAAGAGGTAGCATCCATATCTCCCAGAGGATGTGGGTCTCCTCCGCATGTCGCCTCGCCAGGATTCTTAAACAGTATGACCATGAATTTTGGTTTTGGGGCAGTGGAGGCCATAAACATAATCTTTACTAAATTTCAATGATATATTTTTTCCTTAATCAGTAATTACACAGTAACTAAGAGAATAATACCTTTAATTTGATACCTCACTTGGGTGTATTAATTTAACATAACCAAATTTTAAGGTTTTAAACTTTTTTTGAGAGGGCAAAACCCTTCAACGTTGCTCTTCTGAAATGTAATGGTATAATGTGATTTAGGAGATAAATACCTACTGTTTGATATCCCACTTTCTGCTAGAAGTCGATAACACGGGATATCTAGGAGCCTCTGAGGTAGAAATCAGATGTTTTCCAAGGTTGACCGATTAATTCTCATGGTCAAAAACTCCCTCCAAAAGAAAAAAAATCCTGGGACCCAAACCAAATTTCGTCCGGAAGCTGCTTGTTTTTGATTATGAGATAAGATATATGCTCTTGGTGGACTTATTTAAGAACATTGCTTGATGTAAATAATTATGAATTAACAAAACGTAAGAATGTGTGGCACAGCCTATGAATATTCTTCATGATAGCATTATTTTATGAATAAGATATTTGAATTTTCGGATCTTTTCGATTACGTTCTACGACTTCTTGCTGTCTATTGGCTTACCCACCCAACCATACACGTACATTGGTACTGACCACATCATTTAAAGAAAGTATTTACTTAGAGTCATTACCCAAATATAAAATATTCCTCAATATCTTTGAAGTTGAATTGTTCCAAAAATCCTATTTCCAACAGGACTTTTATATCAACATCATCAACGGGGTTCTACCCTCAGGCAGGTCCTGCCAAACTTATATTTGTTTCAGCAAGTCTTTTTGTTGTCTCCTCGGATCCCTACTCTGTCCAACATCTGATATTTTCTTCTTCACATTCCTCTCATTCCTCTAACTTTTCAATCTAAACATGTTCTCAACAAGCTCTCTCCTTTCATCACATGCTCTAACCAATTAATCTGTCTTCCTCTTACAATTTTCAGTATTTCTCTAGACATTATTGCATTTCTAGAGACACATTCTCTAGAAAGTATTAGTAACTAGACACGATCTTAAATCCATCACTTAGTGGACATTTAAAGAGTAAAACATTAATTTAAGTTGCCATTCTAACTTGGGGTTACTATACAAATATTATCTTCTAGATGTGCCGGCAGAGTGGTTCAGTGGTTAACAATTTGTACTACGGAACCCACGGTCCAATAATCGAATACACACGTGAACTAACCATCGGTGTTTCACTAGTTGAATCAAATTCACGTACATGCCTGCAGGCCCATGTGAACTGATGAGTGAAGTTTTTTCTAAAATAAAAAAAAAAACTTATAAAAACCTTGAGAATTTATGCACACTGTTAGAACCATGTCCAAGTTAATTTAACTTTACTAGCACAGTGAAATGTATCATTTTGAAGTAATATCTTATATTTTGAACTAATATTAGAAAATAACCGTTAATTTTTTCGAAGTTAACAAGGCGTTACTAATGACTGAGTAGATTCTCATTAGTTAAGCACCTCCCCCCCTCCGGAATCTCCTACGTGTATGTTCTAGTGGGCCTTGATTAGGGAGAACTGTAATCACTAGACTGGGTTGTCTTGCAGGTGAAAATAACAGTACACTGAAAACTACACTATGCTGACTTTCAAATTTCGAACATAACTTACAATTCCAGTGTCATATACAAATTTCAAACACTGAATTTAAATTCAGTTCTTTTCCTAATATAGGAAAGACTTTTGACGTCACCATAAGCAGATAATGACGAAGGTTGTTAGTCTAATCACCAACACTGATAGAATATCATCACCAAATAATAGCCTACATTTACTATCTTTTGTAAAAAATTGCAAACATTTGAATACTGACAATTCGTCAAAATATACCTTTTGAAAAGAGTTAAATAATTCTACCTAATTAGCCTCGTCTAGCTAATAACCATCCTCCCATTTTACGTACTCAAATAATTGTAAAACAGACACGATTCCTTAGCATCCATTCTTCTATTTTATGACTTGACTAACAATGAAATTGACATGATTCCTTAGGCGCCATCCTTCCATTTTACGAACTTGACTAATGGAGAAATAGACATGATTCGGTAGAATCAATCCTTCCAATTAACGAACGTTGATACTGTGTTTATTTTATATTTAACATATTATTTTATTGAGAACATATATTTCTTATTTGTGTTTTGGACCAGACTATGTTGCCATGGACACAATTTAATAATTCAATCGTATGTGAAGGTTCTGAATAAATGAACTTTTGTCTATTATAAAATCTTACTTATTAACAACGAACTTGACTTATGAAATATGCATGATTCCTTTGGAGCCATACTTAATTTTATTAACTTGACTAATGAATCATTAGTCAAGTTCGTAAAAGGATTGATTCTACAGATTCATGTCCATTTCATCATTAGTAATGATGAAATAGACATGACCATTTCCGTTTTACGACCTTGGTTGTTAATGATGGTATATACATGATTCTTTGTAAGTTTCACTTCCATTATGAGCCCTCCAATTTACGAACGCGACTTGTGTAGAAAAAGTCGTGATTCCTTAGACCCAGACTTCGACTTTTAAAACTGGACTTATGAAGAAAAGAAGCGGCGATTCCTTAGGACCCTGCCCTCCATTTTACATTATCGACTGATGAGGAAACAGTCATGATCCTCAGGACCAGACTTTCTCTTTACGATCTTATGAAGAAAGAGATGTGATTTCTAAGGACCAATACATCCATCTTACGTTATCGACTAATGAAGAAAGAGACACGATTCCTTAGGATCCAGCTTTCCATTTTAAGAACTTGATTTATGGAAAAAAGGACGTTATTCTAAAAGACCCAGACTTCCGTTTTACGTTATCAGTAGGGAAAAAACAGTCTTGATTCCTTAGGACCAGATTTCCATTCTACAAACATGATTTATGAAGGAAGAGACGTGATTCCTTAGGATCCATCTCTCCAGTTTACGTACTAAACTAATGAAGAAACAGACATGATTCTTCAGTGTCCATCTTTCTATTCTATTTACTTGTCTGACCAGACACTGAGAACGACGTATAGAAAAGGGATGCGGTTCTTTCGTACCTCCGTTTTTCATAGACAACTAATAAGGCACAAGACAGTACAACGGGTAATACTCGTTAAAAAGAGCTTTCTAACATTGCTTCCTCAAGACTTAAAATACACAAAATTCGTGTTTATTAATAAACTTAAGATCAAAGATTTTGAAGAGCTTGCTGTAACATATGATTTAAAAAGTGTAAGCTATGCAGAATATGTGTTTAACGTTAACTCAGTTTCAGAGGTTTAGTAGATAACTAACTGTTTTGTAGAACCTTCTCCATTAATTTATTACCAATACTTTTTTGTTTTCGTTAATTCACTACCGTTTGATAAATATTATATTGCTCTAAAAATTGTTCCTCAATCATTTTTACGTCCACTGTGTTATTCCTTATCCGCTAGAAATCCAATATCGCTGGCCTTATCTTATCGCTTTCCAAGAACTTACACACGGAGAGCTTATTCGGCGGTAAGTCAATCATTGGATTTTCCAGTTTGTGATCAACTTTAGTAGCCACCTAACATAACCATAATTGCGATAAAAAAAGTAGTTGCAGTGAATCAAAGTAATAGGTCCGATTTGTAATATTTAAGCTAAGCCCTTCGACTACAACTGATACATGAAGTGCGCAGAAACTTTAACGAGAAATTAATTCATTGATAGTCTTTAATATTTTCAAATTTAAAGAACAAACGAATGTTTTCTTCAACAGACGTTTTAAGAAATAATTCGTCGAGTGAACTGTTAGTTTCAAGTTGAAGTGTAGCAGAGCAGGGCAGCAGTCACCGAGCCGTTACGCCGGTAGGGAAAGTGTGCCGATTGCAGGCGGATGTGCAGGTGACCTTGAAGAGGTCAGTGGCCTCTCAAGGTCAGATCCTATTTTTGGGTATAAGAGTAAAATGCAATTTGGTAAGTTAACAAGTTTGTACACGATGACTATTCATTTTATATCCACAAATAGGAGAGTATAGTTAAAAAGTTCTAGTCCTTTTTACAGAATGCAAAGCTAAATAACTACATGTTTCATTTCAAATAAAACTCTTCACAGTCAGTTTTACTATGCTATTATGTAGTACTTTACAGCTAGTTGGAAAGAGCAAGAACACAATCATATAAGCAACCCTTACAATTACAATCTTTATTTTTAATATTAATCCTTCCACATAAATAGGTCTCAAGTAATGGGATGGATTGTCCAACTTAACCCCATTTTGAGTTTGTTTAGGTTATGTTTCATATTCAAACGAAAGTGAACCTAGCCTACGGTCGGTCGAAGGATCGAGAAAGCAGATGAATCCGGTTTATTCTACTATAGACAAATACAAAATTATTATCAATCCACTTGGTTATCATGTTTTATATGTTTGGGTCCTCAGTTCTGCTGCGGTACCAAGTTTTTAAGGGACACTGATCAGTGATCATAGAAGATTTTCATTTGGAAAACAATTATTCACTTTACTCTTTAACAGCGCCATGAAAGTGAGAAGACGTTGATCAGAAAGGAGAAAACGTGGGAGAACCTAGTAAAGTGAGACATTCGTCAGCTCTAGTGTAATAATCTATATATATAAAAGGCAAAGCCCTCACTGATTGACTCACTCATCACTAATTCTCCAACTTCCCATGTAGGTAGAGAGCTGAAATTTTGTACACTGTTTCTTTAGAACTTAAATAGGACAACTAAAATATTTTCATCTTGATAAAGTACTCCTAAGGGGTATAAAGCACCCTTAAAAGATTGGATCATAAGGATAACATTAGGTTGATTTTAGTAAATTAATAACAGCTGTTTTGTAAATAAATAAACATGTGTATTTTGAATGTTTGACATTATACTATTTAATATTTTACTATGAGTTTAATCTTCAGCTGTTAAACAAAAATAAATGAAATGAACACTCTTGAAATAGGCTAAATAGGTGGCAAAGCAATTAGTGTGAGTGAGATACTGTACCGAAATGTAATATTGTAATGTTACGTTATATAGTTAATATACCGATTTTTGTATTGAATAGTTACATGCCGAGGCCGAAGGCCGAGGTGATCGAGCGTAGTGAGCGTCGGGGTTGGCACGCGAAGCGTGCAGGGATGTCCCCTAGTTTATACATATAGTTGGCAGCATTGTTAGATTTTCCTAATGCAGTATTATACATTTGAATACTTTCTTATAAATAAATCATTTCAAATTTGCTTAAGATTTATAGATTAAAACATATTCCTACCTCAACATATTAAGTTTTAATATTACGAACATATTGACAGTAAAAAAAATTATTTTGAATGTGTGAGTGGTGCTGAAAGACATTTTCGCCCAGTGCATCACAGACTCGGGGCCTATGTTTCTATGCGGTGACTACCAGACAGACGTTGGAAATTGGTAAAATGTTGTAACTTCGCTTGGGCTTCTGTTCGAAAGGTGTTCAAAACAAACAGTTGTGCTTGTCATAAGTTATAATCAGACCACTTGGAGTAAGAAGCAACATTATTTAGCAGTAACAATATGAATATGTTTATACAATTTTCATAAACATCGACCATAAACCAGCCGTCACGTTGGGTTCCAACTTTTCACTTATGCTGTTTTTGAGAACAGCCGTACGTCAAAAGAAGACTTCTTCGTAGGTCTATCTTAAAAGACCAATCACTATGTTATCGTGCAATATACAGTATTTTAGATGTCCATTTGGCAGAGAAATAACCATGTGACAATCAAAGAAATATTTAAATCACCAAACGCCGATTAGAGATAGGTTTATTTGACTTAGATTTAGCTTTTCATATCCAAGATATACAGTATTGGGTTAGTAAAAATTGTCTTGTTTGCCTGATTCGAATTATGATAATTAGGCCAGACAAATTGGGCCTACGCATCATAATTCAAAATTATTCTTCCATCAGTAGGAAAATATATTTCTTTAAAATCTGTTATATCCTGTTTCGTCAGTTGCAATGAAACAGACAGTTTTTTTTAAGTCGTTGGATATTGAATCATAGCTACGTCATACGAGTGGTTTTTATTTATTAACATCTTAAATTAGCGGCTCAGGCCTGTACTCTTGCCAATGTGTCTTGAACATTGGAAGTGAGAGCAATATAGTGTCGCGTTTTAATTACAGGCCATGAAAGAGTAGTGAGTGCCTTCAAGTAGGATGATACTGTATGAACGCTCTGTGCACTGCAAATTGAATCGGAGGACATTTCGCACCTCGTCTTCAATATTTCCTATATTGTTTCTTACGATTTATGTCGTTTCTTACGATTTGAAAAATGTACAGAATTTGTTATTTTTATACATTTTTTATTCATAGTGTGAAAAAACTAAACGGACAAAATTATTAATAATTAAGTGAACAGGACTGAAAACAACATATAATTTCTTGCTTATATTTTATTCAGGAATTCAATGTTCAATAGGTTATACATACAGAATGTAATGACATTTTCTAGTTACGTACACGTCCCTATAAAAAATATTTAGACACAATTTACTCGTTTTTCACATAGCCAGGGGATGGCCCATGGAGAAAGTCTTAGAAATTTCAAACCCTACCTTGAGTCATACCCTATTTTAAAGGTCTTCGTTTGTACAGTACAAAAGTGCAAACCTGAGGTCAAAAGTATGATGCAGTTAGAAAATACAGCCTCTCAAAGAACTTAATGTCATTTAACTAATACTGCTTAAAAACAAGAATAAGATAGTTACTATCTATTTATTAAACTTATAATTTAATAGACAAAATATGAGAAGTTAATAATTTTTCACACAAAAAATATGTAGCAAATAATTATACATTTTTAAAACTATTTTTAAGGTATACCTATGGTCAAAATGGTTTTAATAATTTGTCTTATTTTAATTTTTATAATGCAGTCTTTCATTACCATTGTAAACAATCAACAACATTCTCAACAACAAGGGACCTCAAATAGCGATAAATAAATAGCTGTAGTTAAAAAGAACTAGTTATATGACATTAAATTCTTTGAGTAACTATATTTTCTGACTAGGTGATCTCTTTGACCTCAGGTTTACACTTTTGTACTAGACAAACGAAGACCTTTAAAATGAGGTAGGTTTACATTTAAAATTTTTAAGACTTTCTTAGTGGGCCATCCCCTGGCTATGCGAAAACCTAATAAAATATGTCTAAATGTTTGGTATAAGGACATATACATAACTTCAAAGTTTGATCACATTTATTTCAATAGTTTTAAAATTAATAAATATATTCTAGAATTTTTAAAAAGTTTTAAGTCTGTTTTACAAACAAAGTGGCAATACAGAAAATAATTTCATGTACCACCATATTACAAGAAGCTATTCTGCAGGCAATGTTAGAGCAGTTAAAGTAAATAAATCCAGTTTTAGACATTATTATAATTACCTTGCAACCCAAATATTTTAATCACTTATCATATAATATAAGGCAAAGTGATAGATTTAAGAAGTTTTGTAAAGCTTTAAAAAACTGGCTGTTGATTCAACGTGATATGGAATACTTAAATCATGTAATCAGTTAATATATTTGAATAATTTTAATGTTCTAAGTATTAATGTTTAGGTTCAATAATTTTAGATACATATTATATACATACTTATGAGTTTCTGCTAAAAACAAACATTGCAGGGAGTGTCTCATTGTTGTTAACTGTGTATACTGGACTCAAAATAACAATATACTATTAAATGTAATTATATTAACTGGCCACACTACTGGTTACGTGGTCAGTCAATTTCCAAGTTTGTAAATTTTCTTCTTCATTGTATGCTGCTGTTGGAAATAAATCATTTATTCACTTTTCCCCAACCCTGTATAGAAATGGCTGAACTAACAGGATTTTATTTACGTGATTTTTGTCCACTCTATATGTTTCCATTTGACGCAATACATACCAAAAGAAAAAAAACACTGATAAAATCCTCTGCAAAAAATATACTCTCTTGATAAAGGGTATATCAATTTTAAGCAAAATTTAAAGCTTACCAAGTTTTGCAAGTATCGTCATTGTACATTTACAAATAGTGTTGTTATTGATTGGAATAATTTAAAATCTTTTGAACAGGTTACATCCTTCTATCAAAATAAAATTAGAACTTTTTCCATCCCTGTAGTATTGCTGATAGAAAAGCTTAATCCATTCATTGTTTAAGCTGACATACCACTATCATCTTTTGTAAAGGCTTAGTACCTTAATGTTGTTTGAATGTATGAGTCGTGTGATATTTAGTATTAATCGTGGTATTGGCAAAAACTTGACATCAGGCGTTGAGGCATACTAAAGGTGGCAGTGCCTGATGTCAGGCGTTGAGGCATACTAAAGGTGGCAGTGCCTGATATCAGGCGTTGAGGCATACTAAAGGTGGCAGTGCCTGATATCAGGCGTTGAGGCATACTAAAGGTGGCAGTGCCTGATGTCAGGTCTTTGAAAATGGAGTTAACTAATAGTTTTGTTAGTAATAATAGACCACAGAGTAATATAAAAAAATGAGGACTTGTTGTGGATATACACAATGAATTAAATAAACAATGACTAAATGTAATCTTTGTTTATTACTGATATAATATTTTTAAATTAGCAATTGCTATACAGATTCTGCCATCAGATGGTTTTGTACTATTATTGTCTAGTACCTACATTTTGCTTTTATAGTATTTGTATCTAGTATTAACGGAGATCAAGTCAGTGTATTATGTTTGCTCTGTGGTATTAGGTTATTAATATTTATTTGTTTTGGTTATTTATTTAAACACCATTAATTGACAGTAATGTACTGTAATTTTCATTTACTTGAGAAAATGATTGAAAATAGAATGAGTCTTTATCATGCAAATCAGATACTGCCTTTAATTTGCAGGTCTAGGATTAAATAAGTAATTACAATTATTAATCATGGAAAATCAATAGCAAACTTACCTGAGAAGAGAGGCTCACTAACACAATACACAGGAAAATAAATAACAAAATTTCTAACACCATCTGAAGAAGGTGCCAGTGGCAATGAACATGTATTTGTGTTTTTTGTTGTTTCCTTATTTGTTTTCCTGTATATTGTTTTAGAAGTTGTTTTCTCAGTTACTTTTGCTGATGCCCTATCTCCCCTATTACATTAGTTCTTCTTTCAGTGCATAAAACCTAACCTCACATACATGGTAAAAGGTTTAGCAACAATAACAAAGAATGATTTCAAAATGGAATGTATTTTTAAGTAAATGAATACAAAGATATTAATATAAATCAATTACAAAACACATAAATGATATAAATCTCTGTAGTCATACTTAAAATACTAACACTTCTATACTAATACTTAAAATTATTGCAGGTTCCAATAAACTACTTCTACATTAAGTCTTATCAAGTTTTGGCGTTTCACCCATAAAATTATTGAATGTGTGCAATTTTGAGATGATTGGGATTTTAATTCAGTGACTAGCATTGACTAATGCAGCACAATATCAGTATGCAGTATTCACTGTCTTACATTTAAAAATATTCAATACAGACTATGACTGTGTGAACTTACTAAAATAACTGTGAGTAACTTAATTTTGCTAATTTAACTTAACCGCATTTAATAATTTAAACATTTTTCAACATTTGACTAGAATTTATTACTTTTAATTTCATTCTGGAACTATTTTCAACTTTTATGTACTCTATTCCAGGACCAGCCCCGTTCCTTTAATCGACCAATGGTCTGCCATCCCATCTGGAGAATATCTGCCGTTATGTTGGCTGATGACTCTGTCATCATCATCATCATCACACAAACAGAAAAAAAAGAGAACTGTCATCAATTCAATAAGAAGCCATTTAAGGAATGTTCTTCCAATAATTTTGCCCTAAACAAATCCAAAACATTGTAAATATTCTTCACCACTATTTGCAAAGAAAGATATATGATGACAGTTGGCCTGGAATTCAAAAACAACACAAAACAAGTAGGTGCCACAATCGACTCAAACGTACCTTGAAAACCTCACATTGATCAAATATGCAAAAAAATAAACTACAAAATCTCTATAATTCATTGTATAAAGACAGAGAGGAAGTTAAAAATATTAAGATCTTGTTTGTTTTGCATTGCTGGTATTCCAACTGAGATACAGAAACACTATATCGGAACAAACTAATACTACTAATATAAAAAAGTTCTTATTTGAAAAGAAAAGAAGTTGTATGTCTAGCAGCCAACAGGTATCAAGCCATTCGATGAACAACTTTAGTTACTGGTCTCAAAATCCTCACAGTAATAGCAATCTACAAAACAGGAAACTATCCTCTACACAGGTACAAAGACATTTACAACACAAAACAAGGCATTCTACACAGTCCACTCCAGCCTCTTCAGCAACAAAATATAAATATTAAACGGCATCCCTTGCTTCACTATGGGGGGTCCTCTACCCTTCCCTCCGTGGTTCTCTTTAAACATTACATCAATATTAAAGCTCAGACTGCTCCCGTTTTCCTAGAGGTAACAAAGTTTTGTAGTCTAGAAAACCCTTTAAGTCTACATTAGGGTATGCAAAATAGTACAATCATGTCAGAGTTGGTAAAAATTACCTCTTAAATATTTCCCTATAAAAACCAAATTAGCCTAGCTTTTGGAATATGTTTATTTGATCAGTTCTTTGAAATAGATAATTAAATTTAATTAATACTAATTTTATTACTCTTGTAAAAAAAGGAAATGTTGACGAGCTGTTTCTACTTCTCAGGAATGAAATTTCAAGAAATCCTCAGTTAGTTGGTCTCTATCATACAAAAGCTAACTTCTCTTCAAATTTCATCAAATTTTGTTTAGGAGATCCTCATATTTCATGATGAGTAAGTTAATTTTTTCAATTATACATATATCTCAATATAAAATCCATTTGTACTTAATATAAAATCAATACCACTGTGCCTGTATGGGTGGGCAGGTGGGTCAATACCACTGTACGTGTATGGGTGGGCAGGTGGGTCAATACCACTGTACATGTATGTGTGGGCAGGTGGGTTAATACCTCTGTACGTATATGGGTGGTCGCGTGGGTCAATACCACTGTATGTGTATGGGTGGGTGAAATATTAATATATCTGGAGAGAATGTTCTTCAATAAATTATCAGATGTCTTTAAAAACTTTAACATAAGAAACGACAGACAGCTGGCAACTAGAAAGGCCCTTTTACTCAACATTAGAATAGTGGAACTCTGTGATTATAAATTATTATTCATGGGCAAAACTAACATTGATATGAATTTTTTTTTTCTTCAGCTAAAAAAGTGTGACATACTAATTTAAAAGATTGTGAAGAAAAGATATTTTCTATTGTTTGGTATAATCTATTTTTAAACCATCAGTAAGAAAGATTTGTTCAAGGCTTTCAGGCTCATGGTATCAAGTTAACCATAGAACAAACTTGACATGTAGTACTCAAGTCATGTAGGAGAGGTGTAGGACTGGCTAGACGGAACAGCTGCATCGTTTATGTAGGTACTTTTTTTACCTACTACCAAGATGTATTTATGCACATTATTAAAGTAACCTGTTTGCTCAAATCATATTGTTAAACAATTCAGTTGATATGTTTAACTGAAACTTTAAGCGGCAGCACTAGTGGCGCAGTGCTGTAACCCAACTACTTGGAGAATAAATGTTATGAAGATTATAGACGATAGTTTCTACACTCTGTCCTCTTAATACTGACACAGCGTCCAATCAATGGTTGCCATTGATGTGGACACTACTAGAGAAGTCCACATTAGATGATAGTTAAGGTTCAGATGTTGTGTAGTGAAGAGAATTGAATGTCAGGCTTGTCAGTTAGCTGAAAATCAGACCAGCACTACGTGGTTCAGATTCCACATTCAGCTCCAGGTCCCTTAATTGCCCTCCCTGTTGGGCTATTAATAAATAGCTCTTTCTGAGGAACAGTCGACCTTAGTTAGCAACAGTGACTACACTCATCACACTCATTCGCTCTTCATATTCGCACATATCTTGAAAATAAACGTCTTAATAATGAATGTATATCAATCAATGGCCCTCATCTGTGCTTAAAATTTGATCTTTACTGGTGGTAAGAACATTTGCCAATCCCCCTGAAAGTAGACCAGGATATCAAAATACTCTCCAGCTGCACTCTACAGGATTAGTAGAGTGAAATACCTTTTCTAAGGGAAACGATATAAAATTCATCTAAGTATCACAACGTACATTGAGGTAAAATTGCATGTCAAGATTGATTCAGACAGTCAATAAACAATTAAGACATTGAGTATGAATAAATAACACTTTAAATTAAATAACAGTCTTTTAACAAAACTAAAAGAGTATATGATACATTATTCAATGTTGAATACAAAATGTTGTACAACTAGGAATGACTGGGTTCATCTTTTGGAATGGAGTATACTAGAGTACGACGTACCATCCTCAGCAACACTGACTTCCATCTCAAAGCCACAGACCTCCATCCTGCAAAAAACAGAATTCTATGCCGTTAACCTTACTCTAAACACAGAGTATGATAATTTTTAGTAGAGCAAGGTCTGATTAAGACACAGTTCTCCTCTACTGAATATATGAAACTGTTTTAATAAGGCTTGTTGGTATGAGTGTGAGGCGCTCCCCAGTCGTACCCTCGCGGGTTCAGTGGGACAAGGGTTCAAAAACTAGTGTTTCCTAATATCTATGATGACATTGTGTTTAACTTGAGAATAATCTAATTGTAGGTGATACATATGTTTATTAAAATAAGCATACATATTATTTACATGTTAGTTCCCCAGGTTAGACTCCCAGTTTCATTCGCAAATTTGACACTCCCAAACTTCTTTAGAATTAAAAAGCCTTCTGGCATTGAAATTAAAAATATAAGCTATAAAAGTCATTTGGCATGATATTAGATTCTATTTCAAAATATCCAGCTTGTTGATTTAGTTAGCTAATGCAATAGTCACATGTCCTCGGAAAAAACTCAACCAAAGACACCAAACAAAAACACTGAAAAGCAACAGTGTCGACTAAAACATTTGTGTGAACGATATTTAGCTTAGGAAATCAGTATGAATGACTTTCTATCAAAAGTAGGAACAAGGATTAGATTTAAGTAGGCAGTTAAAAGGAGATTTATAAGTTTATAATAATGTTATATTTTAGAATACTGTACATTATTTAGTGTTAAACAGCATATTTACATTAAGTTTACAATGATTTTATATTTAAAAATGTTGTAAATATTAAATAAGGAAAATGACATGTTTCGTTTGAATTTCAATATTTTGTTTGTTTTAGATTATTATAGCCTACAGATTGAGTGTAAATAGTATTTTTGTGTGAGTTTTTTGTAACTTAATTTGTTTTGTGTAAATGACGTTTTTTTAATATATATTTTAGATTGTTATAAATATTAATAATTATTAACAAAAATTATTTAGCTTGAATTTAAATGTATTTTTATTATTTTAGAATGTGATATTTATTAAATGTGAAAACTTAAAAATAGCAATTTTGTAAGTGTTTCGTCTTGATTTTTTTAAATATTTTATATTGTTTTAAATGTTATGAAAGTGTTTATAAAAGATTACTTTATTTTAATGTACTTTTTTTCATATTTCTATAATGTTGTCCATATTACGTGTTATATACCATATTTTATAGAGTTTCATTTCAAATTTTGAATTTATATAAAGTAGTTAAGTGTTAACACCGATTATTTTGTTTAAATTTAAATATTCTAGCTTATTTTGGAAAATATGTAAATATTAATACATTGCACATTATGTTTCAGTTTCATTATGGTTTCTTACAGTAAAAAGTACCATACGTGCTTTTTCAGTAAATATATCGATAAATAAAATTTCTGTAGCGGTTTATTTTTTATTTTGATATTTTAAATTTTTTTACTACGTACAATAATGAGTGAAGTTGACTATTTACTCCAATACATATTAGTTATTTACAAGCCTATTTAATAAGGTTAATATTTCATAATTAGTTAATACTCATGGGTTAAGGGGTAAGTCATGGATAGAGAGGAAGAGTGTCTACGTATTCCTTTTACATACAACTAAATAGTATCAAGTTTATAATTTTTCCAAAAAGAACACTATAAATACATCATATCTTAGTCTTTGTGAGTTGTTATGATATGCATGATGTGGTCCACCTCCGAAGACCAAGATAGATAGTGTGCATGAACAAGCGTGGATGTCTTCTATTTGTACGATTATAAAACATGTATGCATTAGTTCAACTACTTATTAATTCAAATGAAACATGATTAAGAATACTTATCACAGGACATTACTAGTTTTGAATGGTCTTTCAGAATAACCCCTACTAGGACCTATCAACTACAGAATTAATGTTACAATTACTCCTATAAAATATGCAGTGCACTTAAGAAAAAGTCAGTATGATAGTAGCGGTTGTGATATTTGATTTGTAGGTATTGAGGATGTTACGTGAGCTAAGCCATATAGCAGGTAGGAAGCAGGTAGAGGGCAGGTAAGGGGTGGGGAAGTGCTCCAAAGTTGCACCCGAAGCGCTCCTAAGTTGCACTCTCAGCGAAAATTATTTATGACAACCCCTCAGCCATGTAAGAGGCGGTCCTGTGTCGCGTTATCCATTTTGACAGCATTTCGGCTGACAACACTCTGTTTAGCAATACGAGGTACGTCCAGAAAGTAAGTTCCGTTTGGTAATAAAAATAATTTGTCTACAGATACAGAAAAAATGTTTATTGCACTAAAATCTACAACTCTTAAACTACTTTTCTACATAACTGCCGAAATTTTGCAGGCATTTGTCATAGCGTGGCACAAGTTTTTCTATGCCTTCTTCATAGAAGGTTGCCGCCTGTGTCTTCAACCATTTGGAAACATTTTCTTTCAGCTCTTCGTCATCGTTGAAGTGTTGACCGCCAAGGAAAGACTTCAGATGTAAGAACAGATGAAAGTCGCTAGGAGCGAGGTCAGGGCTGTACGGAGGATGGTCAAACTTCTCATCAATCGTGTGAACCAGTTCTTCTGTAATCAAAGATGGACGCCCACTTCGTTCTTCATCATGCACTTCATTACGTCCTTCATTAAACTGTCGGATCCATCTTTTCACCATTGAATCACTCATCGCATTTTGTCCGTAAACCTCGCAAATTTGCCGATAAATGTCAATCGGTTTCACTTTCTTAGCATTCAGAAAACGAATCACAGATCTGATTTCACAAGCGGCGGGATTTTCGATCAACACCGACATTTTAAACAAGCACAACAAAGCGTACGAGACTGACAGCAATCTCAAAATGGCGCACGTTTCTTCTCCTTGATACAGAGCTTCTGCCGCGCATGCGCGGAACTGCGATCGCAGCGCTGCAGCGGATATAAATGGAAACGGAACTTACTTTCTGGACGTACCTCGTATAATGTTATTACAATAATTATGGCAACTGTTGCTCGGTTTCAGATCCCAGAGTGAACATTCCTGAATGGTCTTGTGACTGCTTATAGTGAGGCAGATAAAATTCACAAAAACAAAACATTTAACCTTCTAGAATATTGTAAAAGGCACATGTGTTGATTAACAAGTAGGGTGTAATGCCTCCTCCATTGCTATTAAACTATTGTGTGTTGTATATATATTTCTCTACAAGCAAGTGCTATTGTGCCAAATTGTTTAAATTCCCCAAAAAGTTGGTAAGCGTTATTTATAAAATGTTTTAAAGACATTTGACTGGTTAATTTTATCTAAGTATTTAAAAATATTTTTTAGTTGAAAGTTCTCTTAAATCCATTTTTGGATGTTATTGGTTGAAAGAGTTTTTAAAGTAAATATGACTTTTGAAAAGAAAAATAAACTTAGCCTTGCGAGTGTATTAGCTACAGTTTAGTTTGTGTCAATTTTCAATTTCTTTTACTCACTTGATTTAACATTAATTAATAAATTTTTAAATAGGTCTAAATGATTTTTTTATATTTTTAAAGGGATACAACCACTATTCAATCTTGTGAGTTCAAACTGCTTTAGGACAACTGCTAAAATAAATAGAACCACTTAAAAACTAATTTAGGTAATATAACCCAATATACAACTAGTATTTCTATGTGCTCGGCTGTTACTAAATGTCTCTCTGTTCAGGTATTTTTCCAGGATGGAGTGGGCTCTAAACAATAAATCTGTACAAGTTGCAGTCGGTGAAGAAGATGTTTCGTCAGCTAAAAGTCCTTGTCATGGTGAGAGAGATGAATAACTGAAAATTTCAGTTCAACTTGAGTACAGGGACAAAAGGAGGGCGACAGGTACAAAGAGACAACAACACCGAAGATGACATCAATCAAATGAATAACACTGGACTGAAAGGAGATCAATTGCGGTGTAGATAACGTCAAAGTCACAAAAGTCAAAGTCACTATATAAAGATGACAAGACACAAATGACGTCAAGATCTACAGCACAAGATGATACTGACTTTTACTAAGTTGATTGCGCTGATCTTCATTGTCGATGTCACATTGTAAACCCCTTTCGGAAAAACTACCTCATGGCAAATCCTTGACAAGTGTCGTGGTCAATTATATAGTTATTTTCTACATAATGTAAGTCACTCTTGGCCAAACAGACACAAATTAAAAATGTTAACAAGGGCACTGCTCAATTATTACCTTACCAATCAAGTTACCAGGCTTCAACGGGCACCAGCACTGTTACCACTTACTGCCCTTGACATTCTATGCCAATACTAATGAGGCAGCTATTCGTTGGGGTACCAGACACTCGTTGGGGTTCCCAAGCTGCAAAGACTAAACAACAAATGTTAAGGAAGAAATTGTGTCAGATTCAGTTTAACCCTTACATACCCAAATTATAATGATTTTATTGGTTTTTGTGTTTCCTTGGTTCTATTTTTCACTTTTTGAATGTCAATTTTAAATTAGTCTTATTGACTTGTACTTTGAGATAACCATTATAATTTTTTTAACATTTTCAAGAACAATCATTTTGCAATCAATAAAAAAAGTCCTCCTCCTCTTATTATACGTAAAAAGTAGCTAAACAGGGACCGTGCAACTATTATAGAAACACTGATCCACCCCACATGCAGGACCCTTTATTTAAGGAAGGCCCTATGCCACTATGCCACAGTCCAGTGCCTCTATAAAGTTGCACGGTAAAAAGTACCAGCCCTAGCTAGATTCAAACTGACAATCCTCAGCGCTGTACCTGGCCTCAGTACAGTGCCTTAGACCACTCGTCCGTTTCAACACTAATAGGTTAGTGCATATATTCATTATTAAACATGTCGCCCCAATTTGGGACACTGGGCATATATGGGTTTTAAAAGTTTTGGACGTTAACTCCAAAGAGATGTATGTGGTACAATATGACAATGCCCAGCTAATGTCATTAAGCCCTATATGAGATATCATTAATGAAATGTGAGATACCGGACCCCTTCTTTACATTTTATAATCATTTCTACAATTGACATGATCAAAGAAGATAAATAAAGAGTTTTACAATTTATGATTGTAAGCAGACATAAGAGTAGAAAATAAAACTATATCATCATATAAATAATATGTGACTATTGTTAAATATAATTAATATACTTTACGACAGAAACAATCCAGTCAAAAATGGTTTGTTGGTTTGTAAAAATGAAACTGACGATTGAAACAAAACTCCACTCTTGAACAGAATCGAGTGTAGATAGAGCTATTTTTTTGTTAATGATTTTGAAGCCCTCACTATTGAAGTCACTAGGCTACAAATTAACATGGTAATTTAAATCATCATATTATCTTTTCTGAGGCAATAGTATCAAAAAAACCTACCTATAAAGGCAAATCTACAAAAAACAAACACTAAATACACAATAGGCATACATTTTCTTTGCCACTCGCACTTTATTCAGCTTTAAAAGTACAGTATCAGCCATGATATTTCTGACTTTTTACATCCATGAAAATGCTACAGTAATTGAAGACTTAAAAAGCATAGAGATAAGTTAGATACGACACTGCCTCAGATTCAGTGTATGATATAGCGATTAGATGATGTAAGCCTGTACCTGAATTATAATACATTGGCTGCACTGTTGGCCATAACCGATAATATGTAGATCGCACCACCAGTTGTGATAGCGAACGTAAGAAATGTCACCAAGTAGTAGTGCTGCATATTTCCTACGGGGACCAACATGTTGAGGTTCTCGGCATTCTGAAACAGCGATACTGTTATAAACTATATTGTTAATCAAAATTATTTACTATCAAATATGATTAAATTATTACGTATATGCTAGAAGGATACTATTGTCAATCTTCCAACTCCTCGTAAATAATAGTTACAGTACAATCCTGATTATGTAGCCTGTTAAAATTCAATGTTCATTATTAATAAAAATTTTAGAGCGCCTATACATTATGGAGTAAGTAAGAGGGGTTGTCGTGTTGCATGTATACACAGGGCAAGTAAAAGAGACAGCATGTAAGAAGATCGGTTGGAAGGGAAAAATTAAATAATATAATAAAATATTAGGGATTTGAAGGCTTAATGGGATGAATATCCATCCAGACGTACTACAAGGAATGTGTCATTTCAACTACACTACAACTGCCGCTAGGACTCAAAATGTTGTTAAGTTTTACTATTGATTTTATGTAATCAAGGGTGTTACTTTACACTTAGTTGGTTTGTATCTATTGTCCATTAAATTCTCATTTAAATAAAATATATTAGGTATATTTTATTAGGCATAGTTTCTTATTAGGTATTTATAGAAAGGCCAAATTAGCCACTTAAAGGTAGCCATATCTCCACAGAAGAAATACAGAATTTTTTTAATTTTTCCCTCGACTTATTTACTACTTAAAAGAAGACCATTTTAATCAAAAACAGTTACAATAATTTTTAATCATAAACCCTTAAATTGAACATATTAACCCTTTGAGGACCGTAAAATTTTTGAACATTTTTCTGTCTGTGCAAAAATTTTTTATTACTTTTGAAAAGTTGTATTTAAATAATTGTTCCACTAAAATTTAAAAAAATACTTACATCTTATAGAAAAAAATATTACAGTGGGTTAGTGTCATGTATAGTATATTATGTTTGAGATTATATATAAAAAAATTAAAAATTAAATTTCAAGTTTGGCTTCCCCTGGAGCATAAACTAGAAACATTTTAAGTGTGGGAACCCTTTTCATTTTGTTTAGAATTTAAAAATGAACATGTGTAGCAAATTTTATCAAAATATAATAATAATAAAAAAAAGTTAGAGCTAATTTACAAAATTTAGTCATACGCAAAAAAACCATGGGTGCATCACGATTTACAGAATTTAGTCATAGGCAAAAAAACCATGGGTGCATCACTGTCTGATGATGAATTATTGTTACTCAATACAGTGGCGTTATTGAAACGAGTCGAAGTTGAAGGTCCAAGTGGATCGTAATTAGGGTCATTGTCAGTATCGTCGTTATATAAATCTCCAGAAGAATCATTTACATAGTCATAAAGGCATCTATCCAATTCACTAGTTCGTAATTTATCGCGATCCACTATTACATATAATTAAAGGGAACTCAAATAATAACACTATGAACACTATAAAAACTAATTATATTACAAAACTAAAAATTGATAAATAACTAAAGTGAACTAAGACAACACCAGTAAATAACGTTGACTCACAACACAACTCTACTCTACTGACAGTTCTCAATTGTCATCGACATGTACGATCAGCTGGTAAGATAGTAGAAAGCTTAATCAATATCTTATTGTGGACAGACAGAGTACCGAATTAACTGAAGAAATATTTCTAAAATGTATTTCAAAATATTTTACAGCTTTAAACACAGATACATTAGAAACACAATACTACACGTACAGTGGGATTGACCCACCCGCCCACCCATATACGTACACTGGTATTGACCCACCCACCCACCCATACACGTACAGTGGTAATGACCCACACACCCATCCATACACGTACAGTGGTATTGACCCACCCGCCCACTCATACACGTACAGTGGTATCCCACTCAATACCTCTGTACGTGTATGGATGGGAGGGTGGGTCAATACCACCGTACGTGTATGGGTGTGCGGGTGGGTTATTACCACAGTACTTGTATGGGTGGGCGGGTGGGTAGCATTAATACCTCCTACGTGTATGGGTGGGCGGGTGGGTCAATACCTCCTGCGTGTATGAGTGGGTTAATACCTCCTTCGTGTATGGGTGGGCGGGTGGGTCAATACCTCCTACAGGTATGGGTGGGCGGGTGGGTTATATATATTCCTAAGAGTAACGATATTTTACGTCATTATTAATTCTGTAAAAGTAACTTATATATATATATATATATATATATATATATATATATATATATATATATATATATATATATTAATGGTTTACACACTTATATCAACTCATTTAGAACAGTTTTACATTCATACAAAGTTTTTTTTTATGACTACAAAAGTAATTACACGACAATAACTAAGCGCGTCCTGGCAGGCCGTTGGATCGGCCCATCGTCCTCAACAGCAAAAATGTCACGGGCCGACACATCGGCCCGCTAGTCCTCGGCAGAAAAACGCGATGGACCATCAGATCGGCCCGTCGTCCTCTAAGGGTTAAAAACAGAAAAAGTACATCATTTAGTTATATAACCTGTAGTTGTAATATTATAATTTATATGTCAGTAATACAAGTGATCAAGTTTTTCTCAGCTTTTCATACACTGATGGCTTGATAAACAAACTGCACTATTTATTAATTTGTAGATAGCTCAAAGTAATACTATCAGGACTATTGTATTCCATTCTTACATTGGCAATTTATGTGCCAAAATAACAATGTGATAGAAGAATATTTTAAAACCTTACATATTGAATAATCTGTATTTGAATATATATTCTTCCAATTTTTTGCAAACCAACAACTTATAATAGCAAAAATAAAGAAAATACAAATAGGTAATGCATACTGTTTTATATGGGATTTGAGACCAAGTACAGATTTCCTCACTGCAAGCGTAGCAAGGCAGAGAGACCTCATGGATCCCCGGACAGTTGAAGCGACCAGCACATCTGAGGAAGAGATCTGGGGCGTCGATGGTGATGGGCTGGTATCCACCATTGCTGCTTGGAAGCTGATAGCGAGCATGCAATGGCAGCACAAGAGGTGCAAACAAGAGATTCTCTGCTCGTTCTAAGCTTGAGTAAACGATGACACTGAGGTTTGTGGACAGGGGTTCAGGTGCTTCAATGTCAACGTTTCTATCAGCACAAGCTTGAACCTACAATATAAACATTGGACAGAAAGCATAATTAACAGTTACAGTCAAGAATCAATTACAAAAATATTTATTTTAAACTATATTTGTGTTTCACAGTTCATGTCATTTTGTTCACTGAAAATTGTAAGTATAAACATAACATTTTCCTACTTACAAAATATTTTCATCAGTTCTTTCTTCAATATATATACCAAATTTGGCTCTTTCATCAGATCTAGTATTTAAAATTTGATAGTACATTTGTTGCCCGATGTTTTAGTTATCACTGGCTGTACTAATTCTTATGGAAAAAATAGTTATGAAAATACCATATAGTCATATAGAAATATTTATATTTGATTAAGTAATCTAAAAAAGAGACTGTAGTTAATTTACAAACTGAATGTGTATTTCTTACTTCTTTTCAGAGGAAACATATGCATTATTTGATGGGCTTGAAGTTTATGTCTTTGAAGAGAAAGAAGAATAAATTGCAATAAGTTTTAACAATAATTAGAAGCTGAACATATAAGAAGCCAGCTGAATTGTTTTCTGACTCAAAACAAGTCATCAAGTCTTCAGTAAGAGTAATAATGATAACAATCTGCAAATGCACTCATAAGTACTACATGTCCTTAGGGATTGACGCTGATACTTCCAGCAGTCAATATGAGGATTCACTACTGAAGTCATAGCTTTCCAAATGCCTAACAATGCTGTGTCAACACCAGAGCACTTGAATTGCAGTTTTTACCATTCAATAATTGAAGACTGGACCTCGAGGTAAGTAACATACCTAGTAGCCACTAGGTGTTAAGAGCGTAAATGTATTTATAATAAAATAAAATTATGAAAACATAACTTTACTTAACATAAAGTAAACTGGGTAGCTGAGATCTGAAAGCTACAGACTCAAATTCAAAATACTACATTAATTCAAAAATAAACATTTTAATTGCTATTTGATATTATCTACTATTGTATTTGGTTGAATATCGACTCCTATACAAGGTATCATTTTAATTTAAAGGAAATATTATAATCTTTCCTGATTATGGTTATCCAGAAGATTAATTGAAATCTTCTGGATAACCAACAATCTTAATAAACAACAAGATTGTTGCTTATTAACAACAACAATCTTGTTGTTTATAAAGATTTTTTTTTTAATTTTATATCTTCTTTATTCATTAGTATTACAAGAATACATTGAATGGTGTCAATTATTAACCTAGGTCAATCAAATTAAAATAGTAATTAATACACACCATTTACATGTCTTTTGCAAAATTATGATTAAAATAATATATTTATAGAAGTGAAAAAATATGAAATTTGTAATTTACAATTGTGTTACTGTTACAGTTCATCAAGTGAATACAGAGTTTTATTTATTAAATATATTTTAAGTTTATCCTTAAATTTTGATAAAGATGTTTCTCATTTGATATTTTCCGGTAATTTACTAGTAAATATTATTCCTGCATACTGTGGTTTTTTACAAAATAGTGCCAATCGATGAGAGGGAATGGTTAATTCGTTCTCTTGTCCAGTATAGTAATGATGATTATCGCCATTAAGTTTCTGCTGTCCGATTTTTGACCTAACGGATAGTACTACTTCGTAAATGTACATTCCATAGACAGTGAGAATTTGTAGTTCTGCAAATTTTTCTTTAACTGAAACTTGAGGTTTCAAATTTAATATGATTCTTATGCATTATTAAGATTGATTCAAGATTTTTAAAAGTTGTTGCACCATACAAGGATATACCAAAATAAATGGTAGAATGTATGTATGCAAAATATATTGCAAGATAGGCCTCTTGCTAGCCTAGTAGTTAGCATGGATGCTTCATATGTAAACAGTCATGGGCTCAAATCCCGGGAGGTCCACTTAGAAATTTGCTTGAGGAGTTTCGACTTTTGTTCCTTAACAACCGATATATATATATATATATATAAAGTAATTAAAAATCACTGGCATAGATCTAAAAAAAATCATATTACCTTGTCTATATTAACTTACTACTCTTATAATTTTGTCATCTCAACAACCAGTGCTTAAAGATTAAGAGCTAACGTGCAATAGCCAGACCATGAACACGACTCCGACTGGTCAGACCCGACCAAACTTTACATGGGATCAAATGGATCGACGCACACTAGGCGAAGTCGACACAGCAGTCGAAGTATGGTTGTCTGACGAAACCAGAAGGGTTTAGTCGGTCGTGACCAAACTGTCTACTCCGGCAAAAAATAATATAGACTGATATGGCGTGACACGCACTGCATATAGTAGCAACCCCGACCCGACTTCGACTAGGTCACTAGTGCCTGAGTAGTTTTGAACAATCTACATATTATGGCAGTATTTTACACTGACATTTTCATTTTTGCGATTAAAGACCGGCCATCTTTATTAATTTATCGTTAAATTACTATTTAAGTAGAATGTTAAAGAAGGAAATGCAGCCGGACATTACAATAATGTTTGTAGGCAGTGAGTACACCTCAATAAAGAAGCAAACTGATTCATGTAAATACAATTTTACTGTTTGTCATGTCATTTTTGCTTTGTTACTCCTTCAAAACGTGTAAATTATATTTATGAAGATATGATTAAACAATTAGGGATATCAGTCAAACACATTAGGATCATTATGTTTTCATGATTCAGAATAAACAAAATAATTTTGTTTCACATTAAATTAACGTATTAAGAAGGAAGTTGTAAGCTCATGATCTAATTACCGAATTCATTTCTAAACAAAATAGTGTTTCTGGTAAGTAAATACAATAATTCTACCAGAAATAGTAATAGTATTATTTAATTTATTAATAATTTAACTATTGCTACTCTTATATTTTTATTCATCAACTGTAAAGAGTGTGTATTATTTATTTATGAAGTGTAAATAACATAAATATTTTGTTTAACATCTATTTCGCAACTGAAGCATTCAGATTCGGAGTCGTGTCGTACTCTTGGTCGGACTAGTCACGACCAGAATTGTCAGAGTTGTGATCCAGCGTTAGCTCTAATACTATATAATGATCGTAATTTGTAATCAATGACATAAATACATAGTTTGAATAACCATATTCAATAATTTAATCCAATGATTTAATCTATGACCATATTCAATATAATCCAATGACCCAATGTCAATAAGAATTTTAATTATGACGTGACTTTTATCACAGCTTTATAGTTAGCTTATTTCTTGTGATTCGGGCTTAGTAAACCATAATACCATACCTGGCCTAGACGAGCTAAATCCTCCAACTGGTCGGGGCTGACATATAATCCACTCGGTAGGTTTTCTCTCAGTGCCAGGAAGCAGTGTTGCCTCTGAATGATGCCATATCCACCAACAAATTCCACCAAGGAACGTATTTCTCTAAATATAACCAAATACTTTAAATTAGCTGGTAAAAAGCTAGTTTAACTGGAGTAAGTAGGCTTAAATATAATATAAATTACATATGTTTGTACAAAAAATGGTCTGTTCTACGTTTTTCACTTAGTTATATAAAGATTTCATGATTTATTTTGTTAAAATACCTTCTTGTTGTGCTGCTTATTCCCTAAGTGATTCTTCTACCACTGTACGTGTATGGGTGGGCGGGTGGGTCAATACCACTGTACTTGTATGGATGGGCGGGTGGGTCAATACCACTGTACGTGTATGGGTGGGCGGGTCTGCAGAAGAATTCAACTGCATAAACCTAACAGCTACTGTATGTTACTGAAATCTACGCTACCTGAAAGTCATTTACAACAATATGGTCTGACATGTACTCCGCAAGTGTATCGAGGTGAAGAAGCGACCAAGAAATTCCTGGATGATCTTTATGAGATAGCTCGTAGAGTTCAACAACTGTACAGATACCTCCCCTTTGATTCTTCTACACACTGCCTCATTCGATTACCATCTGCCATACCTTCTTTTCTTGTACGTAACACCCTCATATATGAACCATCATAGTAGGCAGTCAGACTTATTGTATTTGTCGCTGAACAAAATGCACAACATTTCCCATATAGTGATGGAAGCAATCACACTAGTCTACGAAAATTTAAACGTACAGTAGAGTCAGAGCTGAAAATGTCTTCAATGTATTCATACCAGACATTCCAATGTTTGGTAATGTTTGCTGTGAGCTTCTTTTGATAAAAAGAAATCTGCATTTGGGTACTAAAAAAAGGCTAAACTACAGAGGTGGTAAAATAAAAATATTATACCATACCATGATGCGTCTGGGTGGTTAGGTGGGTTCATACCTTGATACGTTTAAGGGTATGTGAGTCGTCCATATCAATAACAAGCAGCGCCATTTGTAGTGTGCAACCATGTTTTAATGCTCTCAGTGACGCTATTAAATAGTGTACATTTTTATTATTAACTAATTAATGTATTTATTAAGGATAAGGGATAAGGTACTAGTAACTACAGCAATTAGAAATAATTAATTTTTACATGATAGATTTTTTGGAAATGCGGACTCTCACTCTGCGACGTGTGCACTGGAGGATTAAATAAAATGTCTGGGTCTATATAGTGTGTTAGGGTTACTCTAATTTCACGAATAAGCCTGACATAGCTGGCCCTAGCCTAAGGGTATGAACAGAATGAGTGAGTTGCGGTAAAGGTGTAGATCGTAGTCGACAAACATGTATATCTAACATATTGTTACTTATGAAATCTAACATACTTGTTACGGGTAAATTGCGGTTGAAGTCTCTCGCGATGCCCTCTTGGATGTTAACATCGATGCATTTTAAAATCAAAATAGTATGATTTTACATGCATACCAACCTCACAGTGTAGCAGGCTGCCACGCTGATTGGCCTGCTCAAACCACATTCCCGTATCACGCCACTTCAACCTGTCCAGGAAGTAAACTGAAGTACCCAAACATCAGTACTATCAGTTCAGTTCAGGTGGTCTGCTAATGTCAACAGTAAAATGAAGGAGCTTATTACTGCGGTCCAGAACGTACCTGAGTTCTGGGATAAGTACCACAAGCAACACTACAATCGATACACCCTGGAGAAGGAATGGAAGTAAATACACCGACCAAGACATTTTTACTGAACGATTTAGGAACACAGTGTACAAGTTTTAGTATAGAACATTTTTACACACCTACCCAAATTTTACAACTACCTTTTCCTCAGAATAAATATGGGTTACATGGATGTTGAGATGAGAAATGGAACTAACTATTCAAATAAGGAGCAATCTTGTCAAGGATGTAAGAGACATTTTTATGTGTCATTCTCATGTAGGAATGGGATAGTTCAGTTATTTTTTAATCAGGTTAAAATATGTTGATATTCCCCTTAACTACTACTTTTTTTGTTAATTTCATGCACTGATAATCACCTATTATACAGGTTACCAATTATCCACCTGTTACCACTCCAATTATCACCAATTACCACTAAGTCACCACATACATTATGCCACTACATTCACTCAGGTCACATAACATTACAAAAAAAAATTATAACCAACTTTGTAGATGAAAACCCATCTCTCTCCAGCAGTCTAAACTTACTAAGTAGTGCAGGTGCCCTCCTCACATGTGCTGTTGACATCAACCATGAGCTAAGTGCCATCGACCGTGACCTACACCCCTCTAACGACCCTGTTGTTCTGTTCGTATCCTAAGTTACTGCAGTAGTAGGCCTAGACCTTTTCTAGAGCCCTAATTGACAAAAAAGATAGTTTTCACACTCGTGTCTAATTTCGAAAGTAGTTTAACAAAAAAAAACTATTTTTTTGTTAAACTACTAAACTTCAATAAACACACTGAACTTCAATAAAACATTAATTTCTGATACCCTAATGACTATCCGGATATTCTGTTGGATGTGGAAAATCCAAATATCTCTACAAATTACAAGTTATCATGCACTTTCTAAACACTGAAAATATTCAAAAACTGTTTAAAATATGATAGTAAAAAATTAGTTATTTTCGTAGGGGAGATTGTTTTGAGCCGTGGAAAACTCATTTTTAGCCAATAATGAAAAATCCCATTTTTTGAAAACACATTATTTTTTAACAAAGTTAATCATTTTATACTTGTTTTTTATTCATAACACCAACATAAGTTATTATTGGTTGTATGATAACCTAATTATTTTTCCTCAAAATTACACTTCTTACTTAGCCTACCCAAGCAAACCAAACTTAACCAAGATAAATCCAAATGCTACTTATAAAAAATGACTTGTAATTTGCATTAAAATTACCACTACATACCAATAACACTGTGCGTGATGGGTAGTTGGGTTAGTCAATACTACTGTATGTGTAAGGGTAGACGGGTGCGTCATTACCACTGTACGTGATAGGTGGGCGAGTGGGTCGATACCATTGTACATGTAGTGGTGGGTGGTTCAATACCACTGTACACGAAGGGATCATTTATGATCATTTGTTACTATCAAGTACTTCATTTTTTTAATTCAACCATTAGTTAACAAAAAAGTACTCTGTGTTGTCTTTAAAAAAAAGGAGGAATTATTGATGATATGTTTTAATAATACACCTGAGGCCAAGTTAACATGAACTAAGCTTATCTTCCTCCACCCCACATTTCCTACACAAGAGAATGGGGGTTGGGAACCTCATCTTGTTCATGTGTGCCTGAAACGTCCAGTGTCCAGTTATAAAACCAACCACCCTTCGGAGTTGTGGTCTTTCAAGAGAAAGAGCTTCAGTCATGTTGGAGTACGATTGTCCCAACAGGACCTCCTTTGCTTGTCTGTTACCTGGCGTTGCCTCCCAGGTCTCCTGGAATTTGCCAGCTACCCATGTAGAGGCAACTCTCTTGGCATGGCTATAGGCAACCCTGCATAACGGCTCTGGGCCAACGAAATGTTCCTCAGTGCCTCTCCTGGCACAAAGGTCTGCCCTCTCATTTCCCAGTACCCCGGTGTGACCTGGCACCCATGATAGGATTACCCTATTGGAACCAGCGATTTAAGAACCCCATGACAGTCCCAAACTAGGCTTGAGGTGAAGTCAAAAGACGCAAGTGACAGTGCCGCTTGGCTGTCTGAGTTCAGATAGATTGTTCTTCACATAAGGCCCAAATCTATGTTTGCCTGAGCACAGGCAGCTATGGCAGCCACTAGACCGCAGCCGCCTGAAAAACCGTAGCCAATTTGCCAAGGCTACAACTGAGCTCAGTTTTTGACCCCGTAACCAGACCCAAGGATGGTTCGTGAGCCATCTGTGTATCACGTTCTTCATCGCGATTGATTCACCTTGTTCCCTATCTTTTCTGTCGCCAATGACGACACGATAGAGTTTGTCAAAGTTAGTTTGTCTAGGCATCCTATTCGAACACACCTCTAGAATGTCCGATTGTAGGATGCTAGATTTCGGTATGCTTACTGGCATAGTGAGCTTGCCAGCATCCGCTGGTCTGAAGCCTATATGCCACAAGCCTTGCCTCCTCTATGGTAAAAATGTCAAGGGGGCCAGACTTAGCAGCACCTCCATTGCAGCGGTGGGTGTACCCTTAAAAGTCCCAAGGATTCCCTTGACCTTAACTGCTGCACCTTAGTTAGGTTTTTTACAGCAGTGACTTGTTTAACCTTGGGCCACCAAATATTGGCTCCATATACAAGCATCGGTCTTACGACCCTCGTAAAAAGCCAATGTATCAACTGAGGGTTCAGTCCCCATGTGCATCCAAAGGCATTATATAACTGCATTATATAACTATGCATAAGGCCGTTAAAGACGATTTGCCATGAAAGTAGTTTTCCACAATATCTCTAGAAATAATTGCTATAGACCAAAATAGTTTTAACTCAACATGAAAAAACATATACCATATAAAAGTAGCAGAAAGAAACGACAAATAACTGATATAAAAGAATAAATGCTAAGTAGATTTTACGATAATTGTTGTGCAAAACGAGTTTTCTGTGGAATAAAAACTATTTACCCATAAAAAATGTATCCGATTGATTCTACTTGTTAATAATCATTTCTGGATTCGTGAGGATTTCAGTAAATTTATGAATAACAAATTACAGAAAGTGTCAACAACAGTTTAAAAAAGATAGGATAGTTGGTAATGGTAGCAGAGTCGGTTATCGTTTAGTTTTTAATATGCCTAAATTTTGAAGCCTGATAGGCCTATTTTAGTGAAATAGGCTAGGACTACAGTTTCATTTTTAAACTCACCTGTGAAACCCGTCGTTTTCTATCTGACGAATAATTGTTACATGAAAATCACATTCATCATTTAACTGAACTTCTTTGCATAGTACAATTGTTATAATAGACAGCCCATATATCCATGGGCCTACAACATTCATTATAGGCCTACCACAATAATTATATGACAGCTTGGTGTTACTTCTGTCCTATAAATTATTAGAATCAGGAAATTCTACATGACTTAAATACTTCTAAAATAACATAAGTTTAGAAAGAGTTTAACCATAATAGAATCAAAATCTTTTGAGGTTAGAGGTTTTGATTTTAACCTCAGTTCACGTCGTTGAATATTGACAGTTCACAAAGACTAAAGTATTGACAGTAGCGTTCAGCTGATCTTGATAGTCAGCTGGTGCTCAGCTAGTTTGACTGTAAATATACTGTAGACAGTGATACGTCTGGAAAATTGAACCATGTTAAAAGTTTAAAACATTCCATTGGGAAACGAAAGAAGGTATAGAAAAACACTTGACAAATTCCCTGCACATAAATGGACAAGCCAAAGACGTGTTAAATTTACAAAGCCTTAAATCTTAAAATTATGCCAACTAAGTTTTAAAAAGTACCTAATAAAATATTCATAAAAAACAGGATCTTCTAACCTAATATATACCTAAGAGAATTTCAAATATATATCTGAGCAATGTCATGCCCTAACTACAAAGGAATCCAAAATGTACAAGCCAAAAAAGAGCTGACATTGAAACAATACAGGTACTACCCAACTGGAATAAAATTAAGGGGATTCCCTACTGAAAATGACAAAAATTTCATTAATTACAAAAAAAATTTTTGTTACATATTATTGTTCTATGGTATGTCCTCTTTCAGAAAAACCATACATAACAAGGTATAAGTGGTTTTATATATGAAAAAATAATTATATTATTAGGCGTAATTTGGTCAAAATGCCCTAAAGTGACCTACGCAACGAGGCAAAGACTTGAGATATGTGTAAGTGAAGCTATTTGCCAGTACAATACTGGTGTACACAAATCAGTAAGCAGCTTTCAGATCTCAAGTGGAGTAAGTCCTGGCTGTTCAACATTGAAAGTAGCCAAAAGATTCGACAGAAAGCGACTTCGGCTTGCAAAAGTCCGTAAACATTTGAAGTTTTTGGAGTATAGAAAAAACTCAGACAGGCTCAAATGATGGAGGAAGAAAGAAAAAAGCAGAAAGAAGGACTAACTTATGGTGCTGGAAGATTTTAGGACATTTATTTCTTTGTTGTATAGTAGGCTAGTGATTTTTTCTCAGTTTTTCAATATAATCAAATACTTTTTGCGCGTGTTGTAATTTATGTTATCAATAATTATTGTGGACCATTATGCATCAAAATCCAGCTACAGCTGCCTAATATTTTGTTGGTAAGTCCTGTTTTATATAATGATATAAATAAGGTATGGTTTAGGCTTATTACTTTAGTTACATTAAATGAAACTAGTATCCATAGCAACAAAAAACATGCTTACTTTCAATGCGCGATTCTCGCAAGTTTGGGTTTTCCATGTTTTTCATCACTAAAATTGATATATCTCATAAAGTACTTGTAGTAAAAGGTTGACATTTTTACCCAATATTCCTTATTAGTATATCTAAAAAGTTAGGTAAAATTATGCCTGTAACACAACTAGGAATTTAATAAAAAAATTTCTTTTTAATAAACAATATTAAAAAAATATTTTTTTTATTTTTTCCTTATAACTTTTTTTTATAAATAGATACAAATCTAATTTTACCTAACTTTTTAAAAAACTAAAAACCCTACAAAATGACACTTTGATCATGAAGTTCTAACCAATAGAACCTGAGATATATCAATTTTTATATAACCGTTATTTTTAGGTATATTATACCTAAAAAATACCTAAAACTGAAAATTAAAAATTTTGACCACAAAAGTTTCTTTTTGTAACAAGTACAAACTAGAAAAACCTTATTCAGAACCAAAAAGAAAAATATTAACAAATTTAGCATTTTCAGTAGGGAATCCCCTTAAAACTTAATCCCAAAAAAATTTTAAAAATAGATATAACAATTTTAAGTTGTACACAGCAAATACCACACCAACATTTGCGATAAAATTCGTCAAGAAGATTTACAAAATTGTTAAAATCTAAAACAAAAAAATGATTGAAACTTCTACAAGATATATTCCGTAATAGAGAAAACCTTTGTTTCACATTTCGATGGATTTAAAAATAGTCTCCAGCGTTTACACCAGTTGGGATGAATGAACGCTAGATTGTAATGAAGTTACGGCTTGGTTGACATCAGAGTCCTGTGTATAAGGACTGTGTCATCAGCATAAAGAGCTTTAGTAGCTTGAGGGAATTCAGGAATATTAGACATGTATATGTTAAAAAAGAAAAGGCCCCAATATTGAGAACTGAAGAAAGTATGCAGTTGAGTTAGACACACAAAGTTCTATCAGACAAAAAATCTAATTAAGTGCAGAATTTTCATAGGAGGATGAAGAAAATGTTTTGTGTAAGGGGAAAAGTCCAAATAATTGCATTTTGGCCTATATTTTAAGCAATATATAAAACCTTGAACAAAAAATAACAGAGGGATGATCAGAATCAAGTTCGCTGATTACTTTTTTGTAGAATACCGGTAGAACTCCAAATTTATGGAGAGTAATATCCAAATTATCGGGATGGAAATTGGTCAGGGTTAATGAGTGGGTTCAAACGGAGCTAAAATATTGGTTTCATTCATAGCTCGTAACAAGGGAACTCCGTTTGGATTATTTATCCTACAACCCCAGAATTGATGTTTACAGTTTAAATTTCCTAAGATTAGAGTTGGAGTGTCACAATGGCTTAGATTTAAAATGTATTGTTGATGAAAACGTTGATTGGGTGATTTGTACGCAGAAATAACATTGGAAAATCGGCCATTTTGCAAATTCATTTTTGTACCTTCAGCATCAGTTGAAGTAAGATTTGGCATCAGTATATCATGGCGATTGAGGTTTCTTTTAATAAAAAACATCCAGTCCTCCATACGCATTGGTGTATTCCTGTTTTCTCTATAGAAATCTAGGGATTTTAAAAGGCTCATTTATGACAAAGTGTGCCTCAGTGATGCAGGTGATAATATCGATGTTATGCCGAACCATGAACTTTGAGAAAATATTTTTCTTTCTCTTTAGCCATCAGCATTCCAGTACAGTATTGAATGGCCGTTTAATTAGATAGAACCATCTCGTAACCGTGTTTTAATTACATTATGTAATAATTGTTGGCATACAACTTTTAGTAGATCAATGACCGGAGAAATCCAAATTATTAGCGGAGGTATGATGATTTTCAAGAAATGATTAAGTCAACTCAGTGGTATTGGTTGAGGATAGTAACAGCTTGAGCGTAAGACCTCGGACGGCTGCATGTTAGACGAGGGCCGTCTCTGTTGTACGTTGCAGATTTTCATCATTAAGATGACTGACATTTGTAACCACTGAGTTCTAAATATGGCTATACTATTAATAACTATTTCCTTTAGGTCCTTATAACATTTACAACCTCTGTAATTAGCTAAATGAGTTTCACCACAATTCACACATGCAGGTGTGTCAGTTTTTTAGTAGGACATGAGTAGTGATGCTGTCCTGTGTATTTGACACACACCTAAAATCTAATCTACAGAAGTTTTTTTGTATGTCTAAAGCGATGACAGCGTGTACATTGCAGTATAGTTCTAGTATTCATTTTAGGTTCAAAACCGATAATAGACAAGCTGAGTCTATCCAGTGAAAATATATAATTTGCTTTGTATTCATTTTCCAAGGTCACAACACATAGAGAGATAGGCATTTTTTTCTGCATTTAGGAGTTGAACTACTCTTTAAGTAGGATATTCAAAAAAGACGAGCTCAGTTTTTATTTCTTTATCAAAACGTGAACATGGAACGTTTCGAAGTACTACTTTAAGTTTCTTTTATTGTCTTGTTTAAATGTGTGGTATTTAACGTTAACTTGGTATGTAAAGCGGTAACATTTTTGCAATCAACAATGTTTTGGAAATTTACTTTCATATAATTCTTTTTCACTTCAGTGGAAAAATCTAAAATGACTATTTGTTCTATACCTTTTACTATTTCCTGACGATTGTTTAGATCATGTTTAAATATAGGTGGTAGTTTCTCTGACTTTGAGAGATTATCAAAAGAAGTATAACTATCGTCTATGTCAATATTAGATGAAATGGGGTTTGTCGAAGCGTAATTATGATAAGGAAGGAGTTGAAACCTATTTTGTTTACAAAGTTTATCTGCTTCAAGACTATACTTCTTTGGTTGAATAATGAACGAATTCACCAATTTTTCTTGTTTGGGGAGATAAAGCAGGTCATTCCAGTGTTAGAAAACGTTTTCTAAATTAACAACAACATTGTTTTATTAATTAGTTGGCAATTAATTAATATTTCACAAACCAATTTGGGGCTAGGGATATATTTACGTTAGAACAATGAAGAAATATTACATTTACTATACGAAGAAACATAACACTTAAATTAATCGGCAATTACTTACAAATAAGTAAGAAAGAAAATACACAAATAACACAAATTCATAGAGAACTAGTGAAGTAATTGCACAAAAGGAAAAATGAGGAAATATAAATCAAGATATCACTCAACCTCAAAGATATATTTCCCTATCACTATACAGTAAGAAAAAAACAACAACAAAAGGACATGCTGTCAGGTGGTAATGTCCTAATTGAAAAAGAGTTTACACCAACGTTGTTGTGTCTGATGTCCGATTTCCAATCAATTTAAACTTGTTAAATAAACAACACCAGATTACCATATAACGAGGCTTGTGTTGAACCAGACGGTCTCCTGTGTGTCTGGATATTCCTAATACAAGCTTTTATTGCATGTATATATTATCTAAAACTCCAGTTCCAATGGAGAGGTGTCTGGCAAACATAAAAGGTTACTCATCATTAAAATATTATGTTTTTTAGTTAAAAATGATTTTTTGTTGTCTCGAAAATGATCTGTGCTGTGTCATACTTCTACATTTGATATGTAATGAATACGGTAAAAGACATAGTTACCATTGAATTTTTCTTTTAAACGCTATTTTAACTTTATGTATACTCGTATACTTGGGAATTTAGAAAAAATAATTTTAAATATGAAATTGCTTACAAATTTAAGATTTAAAAGAACGTTCTACTGTTAGGGTTTCAAGCTTCTAATCTTAAAAAAAGATTAGTTAACATAAGACAATAGAATAGACAACACTTTTAATATAATGTGTAGCTAACCCGGTTCACACGATAGCATTAAATTAAGTTATATAATATTTATTCTGCCATAACATACTATAAGTATAGGTATGATGGAGAAAGAAAGTCTTTGGAGTTTATGATGATAATTTAAGAATGGTTGAATAGTTATAAGTATTTTGTATTATATGTTTACTATCGTTATTCAATATTTTCAAGTAAATGCTGAACGGTTATATGCAAGATAAATCGTATAATAGCTGTAATTCTTGTGAGAATCATGAATGCATTCTCAATTCAATTGCATATTGATTATTTGGATTGAAAAACTAGCTCGATGAATCAATGCCATCGAGGTTAGGTTAGGGTACCTTTAAATCAATTTCATCTATGCCAACGCCGTACTTTATGGGTGAGCCGGAGGGAAATCAGTGGCTTAGGTATGTGACTGAACCAGAAGGCTGTGCCGATGTGTGTTAATGAGTTGGTGGGAGAGACATATCCTTGTACATTTGTGGGTGGGCGAGAGGCCCATTATAGTTTGTATGATAGAACCTGTCTCCTGGACCCTCGGCTACCTGGGACTGGCCCAGGACACCCCCTAGCACTGGCAGCCGCCTGCGGTTGTTTCCTTAATGAGTCACTTACTGGCATCCCCACTAGGTGAACTAACTTTTTTCCCGGATAACAATTTTTGATTTTTTTTTTAATATTTGAAAAGTACATAAAAATAAGATTAACGATATAAAACTCGATAAAAATTGAACAATATTGAGGTGGTCTGTTTATTTGTATAGTAACAATAAAGTTGGTTTTGTGTAACGATATGACGATAAAATTACATTGGAATTGACAACGATTCTAATAAAATAATTTTTTAAATAAGCTTATGAGTAACATGGGTTAGAAGTAACAATCGAGTTTCACAAGAAAAATCTACGGTACCAACACTTGGAACATTGGACTTTTGCAGTGGAAGTCTGACTCATGGAGGCTAAAATATTTCTGAGAAGTAAATTATTGCAATTTTACTGAGTTAGAATAATAAAGCCAAACACTGCGTTATTGAGTAAACATTAATATCATAGGCCATTTTACCAATGTGAATCTAAATAATTGATAAGGATTTGAAAAATAAGACTATTCCTACTTTTAAGCACATTATATTTATAATTTAATCAATATTTTACAACTTTCACTTTTCACATGAACTTTAACAAAATAATCAAAAAGCACATCATATACATATCTTAAATAATAATGCCAAAGGCACAATAATAGGCACAATATTTACATAATAACAATGAATATTATACAAACTTACATAAGCAAAATTTGAAATATGCATAATGTAGATTTTACAAGTTTGCTGCAAATAGGGGGGCATCGATGCGAAAATAATTACTTAATAAGATTATTAAGAACCCATGTACCAAATGTTAGTAAATAGAACAGGTAATCAAAATTTTACCAATTTCCCGTAAGAAAAGCATAGTACAAAGTGCATACGGTAGTGAGTTTATCAAAACATAAAATGTTATGTTACTTAGGGAATTATTTTAAAAAATAAAAGTTTAATTTCTTTACAACTGCTTAATCAAGATAATAATTCAAGATACTAATTTAATTGTTTTTCCGCCCTCTTTTCAAAATAACTGAAGGATACTAATGGTTTTGATTTATTTTTTTTTCATACATATAAATATATACATTTTCTAGCTTGGGAAAAGTTAGCAAAACCTGAATTTTTTAACCTTTAGGTCCTCATAACTTTAAAAAAAAATCTGTTCATACCTGATTACACCAGAGGTGACACTCCCAAGTCGGGATCGTCATCACTGTCGATATCACTATCATCCAAGTCACCAGGTGCCAAAGTAATAATTAATTCTTGGACACTAATGTCATCAAGTCCTTCTTCTTTCCAATCGACCTCAATTTCTTTTTCGACGTACTGTACACAACTTCTCCAGTTATCCGGGGTGAAAGAGTTCACTGCTTCCATGAACAAATCTTGAATATCGTTCAGCTTGAAGGTGGTGTTTCGTGCAGCAACAAACCGTTTCAGATTAGCCCATACGAGTTCAATCGGATTGTAGTTGCTGAGGAGGCTTCATCTTCCATTGATTGTTTTAACTGCAATCTTATGCGGCTCAAAGTTCTGGTGGAAATATTGCAAGCTGCAGACACTCTTTCAGACACCTTTTTAAGATCTAATAACGGTCCCTTGTTGTCACGTTCCCGCTCGAAGTATTGCAAAACAGATGCAATAATCGTTCTGGCCTGAGAATTGTATGCTGTCCCAGCACGCTTTTCACTTGATGGAGGCATATTCACAAAAATAAAAGTAAACAAAAAACACTAACACACAAATAGTCACATAACAAAAGATAATAGCAAAAAATATGCAAAAGTAAACTCAATTGAAGAAATGCTCAATTTAAAAATTCGCTAACTAAAAAATTAAATGAAAACACAGTGGCTATTTAATTTACCATGATGTTAATGTGGCCAACACTCACTTTGAACTGAAAACTACCCTCACCCCTAGAAACTCGTAAGCAGTTGATTAAGCATTTTTCAGAAATAGATTAGCTACCATGAGTCAGACTTCCGCTGCGAAAGTCCAATGTTCTAAGTGGTAGTACCGTTATAACGCAAAATACAGATTTTTCTCATTAAACTGGATTGTTACCTCTAATCTTTTATAAGCTTAGTTTAAAAATTATTTTATTAGAATTGTTGTCAATCCAATGTAATTTAATCGTCATATCGTTACACAAAACCAACTATACTGTTACTATACAAATAAACAGACCACCTCAATATTGTTAAATTTTTATCGAGTTTTATATCGTTAATCTTATTTTTTATGTACTTTTCAAATATTTGATAATAATTCAAAAATTGTGATCCGGGAAAAAAGTTAGTTCACCTAGTGGGGATGCCAGTAAATGACTCATTAAGGAAACAGCCGCAGGCAGCTGCCAGTGCTAGGGGGGTGTCCCGGGCCAGTCCCAGGTAGCCGAGGGTCCAGGAGACAGGTTCTATCATACAAGCTATAATGTCCTAAGATTGTGGGTGGATGGAAAAAGTTTTTTTTTTTTTTTTTTGACTGGGTAAGAGAGCTGTAAACATCCTAGGTTTACGAGAGGGTGAGAGAGCCATTTACATCCTACGAGAGGGATGTTATCGTGATACGTTTTTAGATGAACGCAAAAACAGTAACGTATTAAGTTTAGGGGTGAGCAAGGGGCCGTCATCGTCCTCATTTTGTAAGTGACTGAGAAGGCCGCTTCCATGCAGGTAACTTTCAGTGTATTTTAAGAAAGCTCATTATAAATTAGAACATTATTTTATAAGATCGTATAAAGTACATTTACCACAAATAGTTTTTTAAGCTGGTTTAAAGTAACGTCAATGAAACAAATATGACGCAGAACTTCATAAAAAATTGTAGGAATACATTTTTAAACCAAAGTTAGAGCAACTCAGATAAACATTACTACGCAAAAGTACAAATATGCCATATAAAGTATATATTCCAGAAATAGTTACTAAATTGTTAAATGGTTAAAGTTTACAAATTATAAAATAACAGAAAAGGTAAAATTGTAGAAAAATGACGAGGCAGGGAGATTTATTAATGCCGTTGCTTGCAATGAACATTTACAGTAAAGTGCCACATATCAGCAAAATATGTATGTTATACTTACTTGATAATCTCCTTTTGTGAAGGTGCATGCATATTAATGGCGTTAGGCCTCGGCGAAGAGTTAGGATTTCGTATAATCCCTGGGATTTACGTGTACAATTCAGAAAGATTTGTCAGTTTTAACAAACATTCTAAATGATACTTATTTTATTACTTCTCGAAAAATAATTTTTTTGAAAAGTGACTTTGTATACCTTTAGTTTATAGATAAATTCTTTATACGTTCATCAATCGTAATACATTCCTTATAGTTTATACTGTGTTCTTCTGCCCTAGATAGTTTTAAAGGTTATTTTGATTGGAAGTCAATTTTTGAAACTTTTCTTTTTATTATTTCTGTTCAAAAAAAAAAAAAAATAAAATAAAACCACTAACATTATTTAATTACGGAATTAATTCATACAATCAAATTACACCGCCATCGTAGCTTTGTTTTGAACATTTTTAATCCCTTAATTAATAAGTATTTTATTTTTTGTCTTACTTTAAAGTAATGTTCTTGCTTGGATTGTTAGATAAAGTATTGCCAGAAATACCTCTTGTGATCTGGACCTTGATCTCTTGGAAAATATCGGCCTTTGGCCTTATGGACGACTATGCTTTAACTCCGCTTATGGATTTTGGCCTTCAGCTGCGTGGTGGAATGGGGATATGCTACCGAAAGAGGCTTTCTTGATCAAAAGGACGAGGATATCATTTGAGTTTACAGTAGTGCATTTATGGAGGAGAGACATTTGTATATCCTTAGAGGCCAGTAGGCCCATGAGCGCTACGGTTAAAGAGGAATATCCTTTCTTAGTGTGCTTCTAGGAAATAAGTGCAACTAACCAAGATAAACTTGTTGCACACAAAATTATATCTAAATTTATGCAGTTTTGCTCAGCGTTGATCAATCAGTGAGTAAATCAAGACTTTTCATATTTATTAAAATTGTAATAACGATAAACGTCCGAAACAAAGATCATTACAGTACATTTTCAAAACGATTACCTTCCAGGACTTATGTAATCATGATTTTATAAATGCTTCTTTATAAGCAGTAATTTTAACATCTATTAAGTCGTTTTATAATAAGAAAATCTTACTGTGCCTTGTCCCTTACGTAATGGGTTGTAAGCATTTTAAAACTGAACTGCTCATACTTACACTATCTAATTTTATTTATTACTAGCCCAATGAGAAAAGATAAGTGTTACACAAACCTGGACTCACTGCTTAAAACTAAACATTTATATATATTACTAGCCGACAGCCCTAGCTAGGCCCCATACACGTTTAACAGTACTAACCCACCCGCCCATCCCTACTCGTGCAGTGATACTGACCGACCCGTCCACCCATACACGTGAAGTAGTACTGTCCCACCCGCCCACCCCTACACGTGCAGTGATACTGACCCACCCGCCTACCCCTACACGTGCAGTAGTACTGTCCCACACGCCCACCCCTACAGTGCAGTAGTACTGTCCCACCCGTCCACCCCTACACGTGCAATAATACTGACCTACCCGTCCAACCCTACACGTGCAGTAGTACTGTCCCACCCGCTCACCCCTACACGTGCAGTGATATTGACCCACACGCCCACCCTTACACGTTCAGTACTACTGTCCCACACGCCCACCCCTACACGTGCAGTGATACTGACCCACCCACCTCCTTACACGTGCAGCAGTACTGACCCACCCGCCCACCCCTACATGTGCAGTAGTACTGTCCCACTCGCCCACCCCTACACGTGCAGCAGTACTAACCCATCCGCCCACCCCTACACGTGCAGTGATACTGACCCACCCGTCCACCCCTACTCGTGCAGTGAGACTGACTCACTCGCCCACCCTTACTCGTGCAGTGATACTGGCCAACTCACCCACCCCTACTCGTGCAGTGCTACGGAACCACTGTACTTGTATGGGTGGGTGGGAGGGTCAGCACCACTGTACGTGTATGGGTGAGTGGGAGGGTCATCACCACTTTATGTGTATGAGTGGGTGGGAGGTTCATCACCACTGTACGTGTATGAGTGGGTGGGAGAGTCAGCACCACTGTAGGTGTATGGGTGGGTGGGAGGTTCAGCACAACTGTACGTGTATGGATGAGTGGGAGGTTCAACACCACTGTACGTGTATGGGTGGGTGGGAGGTTCATCACCACTGTAGGTGTATGGGTGGGTGGGAGGGTTAGCACCACTGTAGTCTACGTGTATGGTTGGATGGGTGTATCGCAACAGGGTGATTTTCTACGCTTGCTTACTTTTCTCTCCGTGGTCCTCTCTCTAAACCCCGCCATCAATATAAAAGAACAGTCTTCTGCCGTTCTCTTAGATAACAAAGTTTTATAGTCTAGAAAATCCTGTAAGTACTCTTAAGAGGATGCAAAGTAGTGCAATCATGTAAGAGTTAGTAGACCCATAAACATTTCATAATGAAAACCAAATTAGCCAAGCTTTTGTTTCATGTTTATGTTCGTTGTATCAGCTGTTTGAATCAAAAATGTTAAATTACATTTATAACGCTGTTACTCGTATTTAAAAAGGAAACTTTGAGAGCCTCTTTATATCCCTCAGGAATGGAATTTCGAGAAGTCTTTTTTTATTGGGTCTCTATAATACAAAAGCTAACTAATCTAATCAAAGTATGTTCAGTGGTTTCGGAGATTTCCTAATGAGTGAACACATACATTTTGGATTTTAGAAATTGAGGTTATAAACCCACATGGGATGTTACAAGGGATACGCTGTACAAAGATAGAACCGAATTCGGCCAAAAAAGCGTATTTAAAGGCTGAGAACGAAAGTATAAAAGGCAAGATGTACAAGGCTGTCTCCTTGCATGGGAGACGTTAGAAGTACTCTCACGGGGACATGTATTATTCAAGCTTTGTTTACATGTTCGTCCCTTATAACTTTGGTACCTTCAAGTAAACAAGATTATGGGTTTGAAGTATTGTTTAGATTAAAATACCTGGAAAACTAGGAAGCTGTATTTTTTTAGTTGTTCCATATTCTATTTCATTCATTTACATTATTTATTTATATCTGTTTTGAGGGCTATAAAAAAACTTTACACGCAGTTTTATAAATGGAATATCTTGTTAGATTTATTTCAAAGTGTTCAATTTCCAAACTTTATAAATTATTAAAGAGTGGTGTTATAACTATAGACTAATGATATATCAATTTAATATAAAGTGACAATGGACAGACCCTTATACTTACAGTGTTATCGATCCACCATCCCATACACGAAAGGTGGTATTGGCCCACCCACCCAACTATACATGTCCGGTGATATTGGATATAATGCGATAAACAAGGAGTTGGTAGTCGTCTTTGTGTAATACGTGAAGTAGTGTTTTGTCAAAGGAATTCCTCCATTATTTAACGATGTATTTTAACGATTACGGTGTCAAAACATTTGCACCTATTCGTGGTTGTGCAGTTAGGTCTCCATTGTTCAATATTTTTACCATGGAGAGTAAAGGAAGCCCTCAAAGTACGCTTTTCGGCTACAAAAAGTAACATGGAGAGAGATTTTAACTATGCCTACTGTATTTAAAAAGTAACAGCTTTTCAAATGTAAATAAAGTTCTTTATGCAAGTTTATCAGTTACTTACACTATCTTATTTATTACTAGCCGAATGAGACAAGATAAGTGTTACACTAACCTGGACTCACTCCTTAAAAGTAAACATTTGTTTATATACAGGGTGTCCCAAAAGTCAACGTCCAAACCTCACAGGCTTGTTATATGGACCATTTCCAACAAAAAATGTCCTTTATGGGTTTATCGTATTGTGAATAGTTACTGAGCTATTGACTTTTTTTTAAATATTTTTAAAAATATGTGTATTGCAACAGAATTAAATCATTTTTATGCAAGAAATAATATACACAGAGCCTTAAAACGTTTACAATATAACTTTAATCAGTATATTTGCATAATTATACAGTTTTATGGCATTTCGGGATGTTAAAAACATAAATTAATAGTGTTTAAACTTTATTTCTTTAACTTAAAATAAAGTTACTACTACATTTAAAAGGTAACTGCAAATGTATTTTTACCCTAAGCTAATGCCCAAATATCTTTAAAACTTCACTAATTAATGCAGAATTAAAAAATACTAACACATTAACGAATTCCTTAGCTTCTTTTGAGAATTGGTGTATTTTTCAAAATAAGTACAAGTTTTTGCCGGCTGGCTATTTGTCGAACCTCGCGATGCTTCTTCGCGGAAGTTTTACGCATGGACAAAGCTAACAAGTCATTTCAAAAAGGCTAGAGCAATAATGTAACTGCTATTTAAACTCATATTTTGTGCTGATATCATAATTTTGCTAGGTAAATAATTGTTAAACCCTTCACAATAATTTATTAGACTTGTTTAGTCTCCTGCAGTACATTACAAATAATCAATGCATGTACATGTATACGCTTTTCGGCTACAAAAAGTAACAGCTGTTGAAATGTAAATAAAATTGTTTATGCAAGTTGAACAGTTGTTAGATTTTAAATAATTCTAGAGAGAGTACGTTTGGTTGATTCTAATTGAGTATAATTGGTCGGTAGCGTAGTTGGTTCAATTCCAGCTTTATGTGCTAAGGGTTGTCAGTTCGATCCCAATCAGAGTCAATACATTTTGAGAAGGATCAGCTGATAATCACCGGCTGTTCATTTGTCATTGGGCTTATTAATTAATGACACTTTCTAAGGAATAGTCGGACTTATTTTGTAACAATGACTACATTCGCTCATCTACACTCATCACACTCATTCGAAATCCATATTCGCCCATATCTTGACGATCGGCGTCTTATAAATAAATAAATAAATTCGGTGGAAGTTTTATTTAATCTATTTAAAAAGCGAATGCATGTATGTCTTTGTCTGTTCTTTATAAGATGGTCCAAACTAGTTTCTAAATACAAAGAGTGTGTCCTAGTTACTACAAATACATGAAAGATTTTTATGAATCATCATAAGTGAAGCAAAAATCAAATTAAAACAAATTTTGCAATAAATTAATAACAGTCACAAAAAATCTGAATCACGAAAACGACTGAATGCGTAAGCATATTGTTTTAATATCCATTGTTAATATTAAGCTTAAACATCCATATTCAGTTCTTAATCTATGAAATATTCCAAATTGTATTATTTTATTACAATTTAACTTACTTCAGGGAATACTTACATTCATACAGAACATTTTACTTAAAATTATATTATTTTAGCTGGTATTACAATTTAACTTACTTCAGGGAATACTTTCATTCATACAGGACATTTTACTTAAAATTGTATTATTTTATTACAATTTAACTTACTTCAGGGAATACTTACATTCATACAGGACATTTTACTTAAAATTGTATTATTTTAGCTGGTATTACAATTAAACTTACTTCAGGGAATACTTACATTCATACAGGACATTTTACTTAAAATTGTATTATTTTATTACAATTTAACTTACTTCAGGGAATACTTACATTCATACAGGACATTTTACTTAAAATTGTATTATTTTATTACAATTTAACTTACTTCAGGGAATACTTTCATTCATACAGGACATTTTACTTAAAATTGTATTATTTTATTACAATTTAACTTACTTCAGGGAATACTTACATTCATACAGGACATTTTACTTAAAATTGTATTATTTTATTACAATTTAACTTACTTCAGGGAATACTTACATTCATACAGGACATTTTACTTAAAATTGTATTATTTTATTACAATTTAACTTACTTCAGGGAATACTTACATTCATACAGGACATTTTACTTAAAATTGTATTATTTTAGCTGGTATTACAATTTAACTTACTTCAGGGAATACTTTTATTCATACAGGACATTTTACTTAAAATTGTATTATTTTAGCTGGTATTACAATTTAACTTACTTCAGGGAATACTTACATTCATACAGGACATTTTACTTAAAATTGTATTATTTTAGCTGGTATTACAATTTAACTTACTTTAGGGAATACTTACATTCATACAGGACATTTTACTTAAAATTGTATTATTTTAGCTGGTATTACAATTTAACTGACTTAAGGGAATACTTACATTCATACAGGACATTTTACTTAAAATTGTATTATTTTATTACAATTTAACTTACTTCAGGGAATACTTACATTAATACAGGACATTTTACTTAAAATTGTATTATTTTATTACAATTTAACTTACTTCAGGGAATACTTACATTAATACAGGACATTTTACTTAAATTTGTATTATTTTAGCTGGTATTACAATTTAACTTACTTCAGGGAATACTTTCATTCATACAGGACATTTTACTTAAAATTGTATTATTTTATTACAATTTAACTTACTTCAGGGAATACTTACATTCATACAGGACATTTTACTTAAAATTGTATTATTTTAGCTGGTATTACAATTTAACTTACTTCAGGGAATACTTACATTCATACAGGACATTTTACTTAAAATTGTATTATTTTAGCTGGTATTACAATTTAACTTACTTCAGGGAATACTTACATTCATACAGGACATTTTACTTAAAATTGTATTATTTTATTACAATTTAACTTACTTCAGGGAATACTTACATTCATACAGGACATTTTACTTAAAATTGTATTATTTTATTACAATTTAACTTACTTCAGGGAATACTTTCATTTATACAGGACATTTTACTTAAAATTGTATTATTTTATTACAATTTAACTTACTTCAGGGAATACTTACATTCATACAGGACATTTTACTTAAAATTGTATTATTTTAGCTGGTATTACAATTTAACTTACTTCAGGGAATACTTTTATTCATACAGGACATTTTACTTAAAATTGTATTATTTTATTACAATTTAACTTACTTCAGGGAATACTTACATTCATACAGGACATTTTACTTAAAATTGTATTATTTTAGCTGGTATTACAATTTAACTTATTTCAGGGAATACTTACATTCATACAGGACATTTTACTTAAAATTGTATTATTTTAGCTGGTATTACAATTTAACTTACTTCAGGGAATACTTACATTCATACAGGACATTTTACTTAAAATTGTATTATTTTATTACAATTTAACTTACTTCAGGGAATACTTACATTCATACAGGACATTTTACTTAAAATTGTATTATTTTAGCTGGTATTACAATTTAACTTACTTCAGGGAATACTTTTATTCATACAGGACATTTTACTTAAAATTGTATTATTTTAGCTGGTATTACAATTTAACTTACTTCAGGGAATACTTACATTCATACAGGACATTTTACTTAAAATTGTATTATTTTAGCTGGTATTACAATTTAACTTACTTTAGGGAATACTTACATTCATACAGGACATTTTACTTAAAATTGTATTATTTTAGCTGGTATTACAATTTAACTTACTTCAGGGAATACTTACATTCATACAGGACATTTTACTTAAAATTGTATTATTTTAGCTGGTATTACAATTTAACTGACTTAAGGGAATACTTACATTCATACAGGACATTTTACTTAAAATTGTATTATTTTAGCTGGTATTACAATTTAACTTACTTCACGGAATACTTACATTCATACAGGACATTTTACTTAAAATTGTATTATTTTATTACAATTTAACTTACTTCAGAGAATACTTACATTCATACAGGGCATTTTACTTAAAATTGTATTATTTTATTACAATTTAACTTACTTCAGGGAATACTTACATTCATACAGGACATTTTACTTAAAATTGTATTATTTTAGCTGGTATTACAATTTAACTTACTTCAGGGAATACTTTCATTCATACAGGACATTTTACTTAAAATTGTATTATTTTATTACAATTTAACTTACTTCAGGGAATACTTACATTCATACAGGACATTTTACTTAAAATTGTATTATTTTAGCTGGTATTACAATTTAACTTACTTCAGGGAATACTTACATTCATACAGGACATTTTACTTAAAATTGTATTATTTTAGCTGGTATTACAATTTAACTTACTTCAGGGAATACTTACATTCATACAGGACATTTTACTTAAAATTGTATTATTTTATTACAATTTAACTTACTTCAGGGAATACTTACATTCATACAGGACATTTTACTTAAAATTGTATTATTTTAGCTGGTATTACAATTTAACTTACTTTAGGGAATACTTACATTCATACAGGACATTTTACTTAAAATTGTATTATTTTAGCTGGTATTACAATTTAACTTACTTCAGGGAATACTTACATTCATACAGGACATTTTACTTAAAATTGTATTATTTTAGCTGGTATTACAATTTAACTGACTTAAGGGAATACTTACATTCATACAGGACATTTTACTTAAAATTGTATTATTTTATTACAATTTAACTTACTTCAGGGAATACTTACATTAATACAGGACATTTTACTTAAAATTGTATTATTTTATTACAATTTAACTTACTTCAGGGAATACTTACATTAATACAGGACATTTTACTTAAATTTGTATTATTTTATTACAATTTAACTTACTTCAGGGAATACTTACATTAATACAGGACATTTTACTTAAAATTGTATTATTTTATTACAATTTAACTTACTTCAGGGAATACTTACATTAATACAGGACATTTTACTTAAAATTGTATTATTTTATTACAATTTAACTTACTTCAGGGAATACTTACATTAATACAGGACATTTTACTTAAAATTGTATTATTTTATTACAATTTAACTTATTTCAGGGAATACTTACATTAATACAGGACATTTTACTTAAAATTGTATTATTTTATTACAATTTAACTTACTTCAGGGAATACTTACATTAATACAGGACATTTTACTTAAATTTGTATTATTTTATTACAATTTAACTTACTTCAGGGAATACTTACATTAATACAGGACATTTTACTTAAAATTGTATTATTTTATTACAATTTAACTTACTTCAGGGAATACTTACATTAACACAGGACATTTTACTTAAAATTGTATTCTACAATAACACCGTGAAAATCATATAAATTTCAATAAATATAACATTAGTAGTTGAACCTGGTGGATGTTATTTCGCCTTTCATTTTTCATTGACATACCAAAATAATGCAATAAAAAGAATTATAGAAAAAAACCATTATTTATTAAATGAGTGTAAGCGGGTAAACAATATTTTTGGTCTCCTTATTTGGTGTATAAATGTAAAGGTTTTTTGGTGAGCCTACTCTCGAGCAAGCGATGTAGAGCTGTCCATGTGAAAAACATGGATTACTTAAATTTATTGAAACAACGCGGCGCAATTATTTATTTTCACGTTTCACCACATGTTTTAACTACCGAGGAAAAAAGGTTAACACCAAACACAACACCGTAACACCGTACTTGATCACCTGATCAAGTAAAAGTAGTGTGTGCTAAACTCTCAAGGTGAAATGTAGAACTACAATAAATCAAAACATAATTATACAGTACCTACTGTTGTTGTGAGAACTTCAATCTGCTTATGGTATGTGAAACTACATTAAACCACACAGTCATATGTTTTTTAAAAATAGTTTTTTAATTAGCATAATACGTGTTGGTACATATACAGTACAAGTAAACGTCACACAACACAAATTTATTATAATATAAGCACAAAATGCACAAATATACTACAATACAAGCACAAAGTGCAAAAATATTATGGTGATCGATTTCGGTGAACCACGCTCACCTTCCTCAGACCAGAGGGATTCACAAAAGAATCATTCTGTGTGATTCTTTTGTGAATCCCTCTGGTCTGAGGAAGGTGAGCGTGGTTCACCGAAATCGATCACCATAATATTTGTGCATTTTGTGCTTGTATTGTAGTATATTTGTGCATTTTGTGCTTATATTGTAATAAATTTGTGTTGTGTGACGTTTACTTGTACTATATATGTTTTTTGTAAACAATTCAGATTCTCCATTTGAATAACATAGGATCTTTAGGAGCCCGTGGGGCGGGACCCTGTGGACGGATCTGCATCAAACTTCACAGAAACCATCTCGGGAGTATACAGGACAACATCCTAAAGTTTCATGGCAATCAGTTGGATGGTTTGGCAGCGCATAGACTTCAAACATATATATATATATATATATATATATATATATATATATATATATATATATATATATATATATATATATACTAGCTGTACCCGCCCGCTTCGCCGGTCATAATATTGAGTTTGATTTAGAACCTAATAGCTGAAAGAATTCGAGCATTTTTGCTTCTTCTACAAATATTAGATTTTTTAGGAGGCATGTCATAAAAAGTAAACTGCAAAACAAATAATTATTTATTTTTTATTTTCACGTTTCACAACATGTTTTAATTACCGAGGAAAAAAGGTTAACACCAAATACAGATCACCTGATCAAGTAAAAGTAGTGTGTGCTACACTCTCAAGGTGAAATGTAGAACTACAATAAATCAAAACATATACAGTACTGTTGTTGTGAGAACTTCAATCTGCTTATGGCATGTGAAACTACATTAAACCCACACAGTCATATGTTTTTTGTAAACAATTCAGATTCTCCATTTAAATAACATGGGATCTTTAGGAGCCCGTGGGGCGGAACCCTGTAGACGGATCTGCATCAAACTTCACAGAAACCATCTCGGGAGTATACAGGACAACATCTCAAAGTTTCAAGGCGATTGGTTGGATGGTTTGGCAGCGCATAAACTTCAAACAAATATATATATACAAACATCCTCTTTTATAAATATAGATTAGCTGCGTATCAATAAAAAAATAAATATAACAATATTTTGATATTGCGTATAAAATAAGGTTCTAACTACAAAGGTAATACAACTCCAGTTGGTAGTAATTATCTGATCACACAATGAGGAGTAAACTAATTATGTGACAAAATGTGACACACAAAACATCTGCCAACGTCAAACTCTACTGTGGTACTCAAATGGGAGTCACAAAATTAAATGCGCTGTGGTCTGTGTACAGGGTTGAACTGCCTTTGTTAAATGATCCAACATTGTCATTAAATGACAGGCAATTTTGTAGCCTTTTTAAATTGTAACAGAGTGCACTGTATAAACTAACTATATGTTAGTTTTATAATATACTAGCCGACATCCCTTGCTTCACTACGGGGTAATTTTCTACGCTTGCTTACCCTTCCCTCAGTGGTTCTCTCTAAACCATCTCATCATTATAAAAGCTCAGCGTACTGCCGTTCTCATAGATAACAAAATTTTATAATATAGAAAAACTTTCAAGTCTACTTTAGGGGGATTCAAAGTAGTGCAATCATGTTAGAGTTAGTGAAATTACCTTAAACATTTCACAATGAAACTCAAATTACTCAAGCTTTTGTGTCATGTTTATGTTTTTGCATCCGCTGTTTGAAATAAATTATTAAAAAAATAAATGTCAATGTTATTCTTATGGAGTAAAGGAAATGTTGAAGGGATGTTTCTACCTCTTAGGACTTTCAAGGAATCCATTCATAGTGGGTCTTTATGAACCTAACAAACCTAACTTCCCTCCAAATGTTATCAAAATCTGTTCAATGGCTCTGGTTATTTCATACTGAGTGAGCAAATAGTTTTTGGATTAGGAATACTAAGACTAGCTGTACACGTTAGAACTACCAAAGTTGATCTGGGGTACCTAGTTTCCAAATTTGATCACGAGCTATCCGATTAGGTCAGTGAATACCCAAGTTGATCGATGACTACGAAATTGATCATATATGTATACGAAATACATATGAACAATAGTTGTTTATCAGACAACCCCTTTCAATTTTTGTTTGAGTCTGGTTGGAATCTAACTGAGAACCTTTGAATTATGTAGCTAGCATCCCGAGCTTTTACGAAATTCCCTAAACATTGACAGTGTAAATTAGTGACTTTAATATAAATAGATATTTATCCCTCGTTGCACGTTGATAAAAAAATCATTAACAAAAACCTATGGATAAGTACAAATTAGTTATGAGATGTTAGTATACAAAAGACATCTACTTATGAAATCACGCTGAAAGGAGACTACGGGATTGCTTTTGGTGTAACTGGTTATGTGGTCCACAAAACTATGGTATGTGGTGTTAGTATGGACCACCTAGTGGAAAGGTGCAGTAACCGTGTTTCTGTCCCATGTTACGTTAGGATAGGCCATTTGAACAGATGAAAAGGGACCAGCTATTGTTGTGATCCTGTTCACATCAACCCTATTTATTCTCGTTTGGCTGCCCTAAATGAACACGAGCTTATAGTATAGCTTATAGTCGGCACTGGTGGCGCAGTGCTGTAACCCAGCTACATGGGGACAAAGTGTTTGCGAGATTGTAGGCGATAGGTTGTACGCTCGGTCCTCTTAATACCGACATGGCGTCCGCTTGGTGGTTGCTATCGGCGTGGACACTACTAGAGAAGTCTGGGGTGTCCATGTTGGGTGGTAATCATTGTGCGGATGTTGTGTGGGGGAGATAACTGAGTATCAGGCTTGTCAATTAGCTGAAAATCAGACCAGCACTACGTGGTTTGGATTCCACGTAAAGCTGTAGGTCTCTTAGTCGCCCTGGCTGTTGGGCTATTAATAAATTGCCCTTTCTGACGAATAGTTGAACTCGGTTAGTAACCAAACTACACTCATCCACACTCATCCTACACTCATAAAACCATTCATATTTGCCTTAAAATACGCACAACGTTGTGTCGGCGTCTTATATGTAAGAATGTATCCCTACTGCGATAATGAAGAAATACTAAATACTCAAGCTTCATGTACGATCGCGTCAAGGTGTTATTTACAATATTTACGTCACCAGACGTTTCACCCACGCTATGATGTGGCATCCTCAGTGGTATCTCTGAGATTGTTTGGTTGATGATTGTTATTGTTATTGACCTTGACGTGGTCGTTACCAGAAGCATTAGTTTTTAATAATGACACCGGCTGCTTAAGCATTCGAATCATGATAACTCAAGACCAAGATGCATATAAAATGTAAAAATTTAGCTATACACTTTAAAATTATCATGTAGGAATAATTTATGCCCAAATCCTACATGAGTATATTTTATAATTATAAAATTAGAAAATATACAGCAGTTGTAACTATATGTGTCACTCATGAGCAGTTAAGGGGCTGTACCTAAATTACGTAACGCCTGAAGGGGGGGTTTCGGCAGCGTTATGCACCGTTACGGGGGAGGATGGGGGTCCTACGCAGCGTTACGTAACTATTAAACCTCAAAAATTTGTTTAAATTCGTTCTCAAAATGTTATTATTTTTCACCAAAATTCAAGATTTTTTGAAAATATATTAAATTAATAATTATATCCCCCTCATTAGAAAACAAACGGAAGAAAGACTAAATAATGACTTTATCATAAATAAAAATATGGATGAAAGTGGATGACAGAAATTAGAGGTGGGTGGAGGTTGGTGACAGCGTTACGTAATTTTTTATGTTAGTTTAGTATTACCACTGCAAGTCCGTTACACAGGAGGAGGGGAGGGGGGTTTGAATAGGCAGATTTTAGCGTTTCGTGATTTAGGAGAACGGTCCCTAACTTATGCACCCGTGATAATAATGCTATTATTCATGTACTATCTAATATTATTAAAAAAGTTATAATAGTTGATCCAATTTATCATCTGTTGTTTCTTTCCCTTTTTTTGGTGCCTGGCAATTTGGTTTGTATCTAATATTATTAAAGGGTACGGATATTGGAAAATATTTATTAAGTGTATGTTATAATAAATACACCACCTGTATTATAGTTTTTACAGTATTTCAAAACCCTTCTGCTCGTTGGAAACTATTTTCTAATGCTTTGGGAGATAATCTTCGCTCTTGAAATCCATTTGTTTGACCGTATTTTAGAGTATGTGATCCGAATAGACTTCGCAAGCTATATTTTTTCGATACTGAGTATTTCAGGTGTCTTAGAGTGCTGCAAACAGCACATAATTCTTGACTGTGTGACTAAACTCACAATCTAATAGTTTAGCCCCATTTCTCAAGTGTTGCATGTTTGGGCCTCATAGCTAATTTGACACCTCAGATTCCAACTGTGTGGGGGACATTTCAACAACCCAGTGGGGTGGTTCGTAGAATGAAGAGATAAGTGGGAGCACATATTTTACTAAAAAGCGTTTTAAAAATCCAAACAAGTACATTACTTTCATTTAAGGTGAGTAATAATGAATAAAGACTTACTATAGTTAGCAAACTAACTTTTTTTAAATAGACCAAAGAAATTTTTAAGAGGCTTTATTACAGATTTTAGAAAAACTGTTCATTTGTGTGAATGTTTTGTAGACTTTGTACGTCTTTTTGTCTTCATATCCACAGAATAAAAATGAGTGTCCAAGCCTTTTAAAGCGCAGACACTTATACAGGCGCTTCTGACTAATAGCTTTGCACACTTTTAATGAGGCAAGCTTCTCCCCAACTCCTTCTACCCTAACGCCTTCTTCATCACCTCGCACTTGTACACTGTGAATCATCGATAAATATATAAATAATTCATGAAATTATCAAGCCCTTTATTCTCAGATATGAGACGCAGACATAACTTTGTACGTATTTTAAGGTGAGTATGAATGCTTTTATGAGTTTAAGTATGGATGAGTATGGATGATCTATGTAGTCTTTGTTACTGACTGCGTTCGGTTTGTGCTCAGAAAAGGACATTTAATAATAGCCGAATAGCCAGGGTAACTAAGGAAGGTGTATCTAAATTCACACCCCTCTCAAACGAGATCGAGTTCGGTCCAGAATAATGTCCAAATTCGCACCCTAGGGCTTTGCTTCATTACTATGGCCTGGACTGTCTACCCTCCTTGGAAACAGTTAAGTTGCAATTCCCCTATTCCTAAACAAATTCTCTTAGATACAATTGGACCCCTCTCCAGTATATCCCTATCAAATTTAATGAAACCAACCGCGAGGCCTCTGCTGACAGTTGATCACCATTCCGTATGAAACCAACCACGAGGCCTCTGCTGACAGTTGATCACCATTCCGTATGAAACCAACCGCGAGGCCTCTGCTGACAGTTGATCACTATTCCGTATGCCTTTGGAACATAACAAGGGCGTTAAAATGAATTTAATGGGAAAATATATACACCAATGGGTTGATAGTATTTAATAGTAGAACATATGGGATGAGTTCCACTCTAAGTTGATCCCTTCGTGGCCAATGGAATATCAGTGGCAACGACACTATACATGTTTATAATTGTGAAATTTGTTCTATTGATCAATGCTTGTTAAGAATGTAAAAAGTAATAAATATGTACCCTTATATGTGATATATTACTCAATTAATTATATATTTGTCCACGTTTTTAGTTACCGTACATTAAAACTCTTACTAACAAACGAAATTCTTAAATATTTTTCCATTTATTTTTATTAAAATCTTGATAGATTCTTACAAGTTTCAAGCAACATTTTTTGGGTGCGAGGCTCTAAATGAAAATTTTCCTTCATTAATGACACACAATGACTGAATCCGCAGATTCTAACTAGTTCTATTTGAACAAGCAAGATACTTAAAACTTAATGAAATAAATAAAAAGAAAAACACAGCAACTAGGCCTTACAGGAAAACTGAAATTTATAAAACTTTTGGCTAGGCTAGTTTTTATACCATTAAGTCATTACACTTTATTTTTATGTGATATGGCTTAGAACAAAATCAAAAATAGGTACAATATAAAGATAAACAATAAAACTATTTTAAACAATTTACCTTATAATTTATAACATCCAAAAGCAACTTGTAAGAATTCATCTCATTATTTTTTTTACATTTTGTAATAAGTAAAAATTTAGTTTCTTACAGACTGGTGCACAAAGGGGAACTATAATAATGGATCTATGGCTAGTTAAACAAAATAATACGTTTGAGAAACATCTGGAAACAAAACGATAAATGAAATTAAACCAATAATAACTAAGAATAAAATGAGAATACCTTATAATCAGCTAACAACAGTTATTTATGAGTTAAAATTTTTGATGTTTATTTATAATCACTTGCCCATCTCCCGATGTGATTAGCTCTGGCTTTACTGCCATAAGTTTCCTTCTGAATAAACATCTGGGTAAACATTTTGAAAAGCTAAACACTAGCTTATTAAACAAGTAAATACAACATTAGCTTGTTAAACAATCAAAATATTGCGTAAATAAAGTGTATTACTGCTTTAAATATGTACTTGTGGCTGCACAGAAATATTAATCCAGAAAACCTTGTTCTTAGAGTTCATTAAAAAATCTTTATTTCAAATGAATATGCTATTCCTAATTTTAAATAAGGCCACCCAAGTGCTTTAATCTTCTTAAGTTGGTAGGGTATAGTGTAATTTATACTATTTCTAAGGTGCTTGGAATGGTAAACAAATTATTTTCCAAGGCCTCTTGATTGGTTGCATTAACAGGTTAATAGGGCGAAACTGAACGCTGAAAGGACTTCATCCCCAAATCATTGATATAATATGTCTAAGAACTGCTTGACCAGGAGGGGAATTGCAACACAGACTCGTAACTTAGTTGTAGGTACAGTCAAATCCAAAAACTTATTTAAATATTCCAATTTGGCCAGGAGTTGTAAATTTGGACACTAAACACACCCAACTAAGGGACCTATAGCTTTACGTGGAATCTGAACCATGTAGTTTTGGTCTGATTTTTAGCCAACTTACAAGTCTAATACTCATCTACACAAGCTCTGAACACTGACTACCACTCAATATAGACACCCCAGACTTCTCTAGTAGTGTCAACGCCAATCGCAACCATTGAGCGGACCCAACGTCGACAGAGCCGAGTAAAGAACCTATCACCTTCAATTTTCACAGCATGTACAGTAGACAAATTACGGTTTTATAGGATTTGTTGTGGGGTATACTTATTTCTTATCCAGATTTTGGTTAGTAAAAATAAATATCTTCCCATTTTATAGTAACAAATTATTTCATTAGCATTTCACTTGACAATGTTTGATTAAGTGAAGAAACTATTCAATTATTTAAGGTTTAATATCGTTCACTAAGATAAACCTTTCAGTATAAGTCTAACGTTACTAAACAAATAACTTACTTTTAGAACAATAAAAGTATTATTTGATAACCAACTGTACATTACTGGGATTTTATTAGTTCCACAGTTGTTTTTAAAAGTTAAGCTTTAAAGTTTAGTATTCATAAATTTGCATATTCATGTTAGAAATATGGATGCTGTCCACAAACTCTCCGTGACAAGTTGCGAGGACCAGCTGTTAGCGACAACAAAGCTCTTAAATCCAGGACTGCCTTGACGCAGCACGACTGGCCGTGATACTGCATGAGTCAGTGTAACAAATGTAGGCATAAACCATTTTTAATGAATATTTTGACAGTATTTGATTTTCTGGAAGGATAAATCTATATATAGACCTACTAGTGTTGAAGGCAATGCATAGAATTAGTAAAAGAAATAGGGGAGTTAGAGTAATTTACATATCAACACTGAGACAAAGTTTTTAGATTATTTAATTGGGGATTTTCGATGACATTTTGATATAATAGTATATAAAAAAATGATAATATTAAACAAATTTAAAGTAAAAAAGAAGCTGTTACAGTTTTTGCTACACGAATAAATCTTAAAGATAGTTTTTTTAACGATTCTCTAAACTAAGAGCAGTTATGTTAACATTTTTAGCTACGGTCGGGCCACTTTAATTGCGACCTAATTTAAAGAACTTGTGTGAGAGAGATGAAGATAGTCATTAAAATGAGACAGAAAATAAGTCCTGTCCCACTACTTAAACGACGTGTTACTATGTCACTTTAACATTCGTTGTCATGGATACGCTATGGGAAACTCCGCCTATTACGTCATCGCGCTAGGTGAATATTGGTGGGCAAGGCACGTGGGGGGAACTGAAATCTAGTACAGCTGGAACAGGCATAGGGGGAAAGGAGCTGTGATAGGAGTGAGGAATCAGCTGGTGTGCCCTGGTTTTTTGTCATTAACGAATTATATTGAGGTTATATTATAATTTGATTTGGAGTATTATTGTGTTTCAAATAGATATTTTATTTGAAATACTTATAACGTGATTGAAGTGTTCAGTGACATACCTTCAAACTGAAATAATATTTATTACTAATTTCATTACTGTTTTATTAAATATTATTTCTTATGAAATTTTAAAAGGTGTGCTTTGCTAACTGTATACGCAGTGATTGATTGAGAAAGAACGTAATATTCAACTTTTTAAAATGATTTATAATTTAAAACGTAATCTTACTACAAAAATGACAATATAGAAGATTATGGCTATATACATTATATCGACTTGTATAACTCAAGCGGGTTTCTTCGCTTAGTTCACTAAGCCAACTGACTGTGTCCGATGTCCCCACTCCCAATATTGTCCCTCACACCAACTAGAGACGGGATGGTGGAACACATCCCCTCTGCTGCTTGAACCCGTACATGTGCTAAATATACCACGCAGGTCACTTTCAACCCAGCTCAATTATAATAGAATTATAAATGAGAAATTTTGATTTTGCCAAAGCACTAAATGAGCTTTATGAATTCAAGAATTATTTTTTTTACAGAGAGAATACTGTAAAAGACTTATTTCCTAATGGAACTAGCTGTCAATTGAATGTGATCGAAATGGCTAAAGAGTATACCATGACTACGTTTACCTTATGTATAATACGTGAAGATGGTTTTAGGTAACGTAACTCTTCCCACTTTTTTTATAATTTTAAACGGTCGAGTTATTAAAACATTTTTCTCTGTTCATATTGTTCCAATTTTCATCATTCAATATTTTCACCTTGAAGGGCACGCAGAGCTCTCAAAGTACGTATCCTGTCATTTACAATAACACGGAGAGAGATTTGAATTAATCAAAAAGTAACAGCTGTTTAATTGTAATTAATGATCTTTATAACAATTGTAACAGCTGTTGGAATGTAAATAATTATGTTTATACAATTTAGGAGGTTATAGATCTTTCATAATGTTAGATGCACAGAGCAAAGAATAATGTAGAGTAGTCATAATGCACTCTATCCTATAGTAGTAGTTGACGCCCATATTGGCCATCTTGGTGAGATGGACAAGCGTCTACGAGTGTGGGGTCAAACCGTGTTCGGAAGCCCTCCTCTCCAAATCATATTGCCACACCAAAGACTGCCCTTCCCTCTTGGACTGATCCAACACACCTAGACGCTTGTGTGAGATGTAACCTAAACAAGTTTTTAAAATTCAGCTGATGCTTAGCTTCCGTTTGGAACTGAGCAGACAGTATAGGTGTCCGCCATTTTGGTAGGAGTTCCGGCTTCACTTAGATTACCGTGTATCAATTATACATTATTCTTTGTTCTGTGGTTAAAAAGGGTAAGTCTGTATTAAGTCAAAGTTTGATCTATACAGGATAAAAACGAATGCATCTCTGTCATTGTCTCTGTCTGTTTGTCCATATGCAGTAATTACTACACCATTTATGCAACTGTCACATAACTTCAGGAAGCCCAATGTATTATCCAAGGGAAGGTTTAAGCATGTTTTGTACGGCTCCACCCTACTGCCTCTCTACTTGTTATGAACGCGTAACAAATGCGCACCTTATATTTGAATTTTGGGGATCGGGGGACCAACAACTACTATAATTGAAAACACAAAACTGTTTTCTTTATCCACTAAAGTGAGTTATCAAATTGAAGGCATTTTTCTCCTGAATACAAATATATCTCCAGATTTGAATAGGAACATATTCTTTCATTGGCGAAGATGTAGTATGAGTTTTCTTACGTGTCTGCAGGCCGAGTTCCACAGAGTTCCATAAAGGGCCTAAAGACAGAATTGCCAGGCAAGGCCGCAGGCCGAGCTTCCCCTCATGAGCGTAGCGAGTAACGAGGTTGGCGCGCGAAACGTGCAGTAGTGTCCTCTAGTATAAATATACGAGTTAAATTGTTTTGTTTCAATTGGAAGAATACTTATAATAGTGTTAAGTAATATTTTAAAAATATCTATTTTATATCGATGTTTAAATTTAAGTAAATAAGATATGATTATAATTAATTTTATTAAGATAAACAAAACGAACAGATAGTTGAATAAACATTATAACGTGAAAGATAGTGTTCAATGTTCATACAATTTAACGCGTAACGTTCCATAGCAAGGCCATATAGAAGTAACAGTGATAAAAGAACAGTTATCTTCGCGAGATTGCTCAGCAATTTACTAGCAGCCATGTTTCGGTTTATGACGTAACGTTAAAAGCAATATCAAACTCTTTATAACCACTATTTTTGGTTGCGTAAGTACTAAAATGTTCGCATTTTATAAATAAAATTTATGGTATTCTGTTAGATTTACATAGTTGTAAAAAGTGCAGGTGCATTGTTGAAAATAATCAAACTCAGATTTAATACTCAGATAGGAGACGTTGGCACAACTTTTTGTGTATTTTAAGGCAAATACGATTTATTAAGTGAGTGTTGGATGAGTGTGGATGACCTAAATGGTTAATGAGTTCGACTTATGCTCAGAAAGGGCCATTTATTAACAGCCCAATAAGGAACCTACAGCTTTACGGGGAATTCTGATATTATACTACGTAAAATTGGTCTGATATTCAGCTGATAGACGAACTTAATACTCAGTTCTCTCATAAAAACAATATATGGACACTGACTACTACACAACATGGACAACAAGGCTTCTGTAGTTTTGTCCTAACCGACAGCAACCATTGGCGGAACCTGACCACTTCTACAGCTCGCTTCCATTCCTTTTGTTTATCTGCTTACCCTATAATCTAGTATTTCAGTTCTACAAAGTTTTTCTTCTATACCATCGATCTATCTCGTCCAAAACCTATCTTTTATTCTTCGTAATTTCAGTCTTTCTTGGAAAAAAGTACTTGAAGCTCTTGCCTCCGATAATATTTGAAGGCGAAGAAAGTTGAAGAAGATTTTTTTTTCTTTACTAGTATTCCAGGTTTATTATACAACTTCTGAAGCTCCTAGTTGCTTCTAATTCTTCACTTATTATGATCTTCATTACTTGGTACAAAGATCTTCCTCACACCTCTTCTATCTCTATAGTTGGCTTTCTTCACTAGTAGTTAATGTCCACGTCTCTTTCCATTGCGAAGGTCTTGTAGAGTTTTAATTTTTAATCAACGGAAGCTTAAGATTTTAAAACATGCTTGAGAGCTAGGTATGATCTATTTACAGCTGCTATTCAAGCTTCAATTTCATAGTCTATCTTAAAACTAGAGTGTAAGAATAGATATTCAAAGAATAATAATAATAAAAATTAAAAATGTGCCAAAACAGATTACCAATCATCAGTCATTTGATATTTACTAATCATAGCTGTGGATGTAAGCAGTGCAGAGATACGCACTACTGCTGGCTGGCCGCTAGGATTGCTAGTGTCATGCTTGTCGCCAAAATATAACGGAGTATCGTGACTGCATATTGTTAGCCTGGGATATTAGTGCTTGTTTTTAAAGAATATAATGCTCTAACAGTCTCACTCTCTCCACTTCTATTCCTCCTATCATAACGTAACCTTACTGAAATCGGCACGTTTCCAGCCTAAACATGCTTAATAATGGTTTTATTGTAAAACCTTTACTATATTCATGACCAGGACAAAAGTCCGCATAATTTGAGTACTCATACTCAATTTAGCAACTCCTATATAGGTACTCCTATATATATTTAGGAAAATAAATATTTTTCCGTTTTTCCTCTTTTTCATAATTTTGGGCTTTTACGCAGAAAAAAAGATCTTATTCTTGTTTGTTAGCTATGTATCTACTATGAAAAAAAAATTCACGAAAAAATCGACAAAATGGTACACTAGTGTAGTTCCATGTAAATGTAAAGCAGATTAAAATGGAAAAATAGTAGACCTCCCTTCCTTACGACATTATTGATACATACATTCCTATTATAGGATGTTATGCGTATGCTATATTTTGCATTGATCCATTCAAAACTTACATATGGGATTGAATTTTGGGGAGGGGCTAGTAACACAGTTATAAACCCACTTGAAAAAACGCAAAAATTCTTTGTCAGAATCATATCATTCAAATGCAAGCAAGAGCACTCATTTCCCCTAGTCAAAGAATTAAAAATTCGTTCATTAAAATATCTTTTAGTATTTAAAGTATTAAAATTATTTTATATAAGAAGTGGTAATGATAATTCAAGAAAATTTATTAATTATACGCGTGCTGCATTGGAAAACCTTTTGTGAGACCTAAAATACAAATCCATTTTTAGGAAATCATACATATTCTTAGGACCAAAAATATTCAATATGTTACCAAACCCAATTAAAAAGCTCACAATAAAAATGCATTTCTGAATCAAATAAAAATATGGCTTCTAGGAAGAAATCAAATTTCGGATCTTCTTGAAATTGCTCAATGAATATATGTGTGTATATGTATAATACGGATCTTTCACTTTTTAATATTTTATTTTCCTCGTGTTTCATATAATAGTAGGCATCGCAATAATGTTTTTGGCATACATTAGAAAAATAATATGACTGTCGTAATAATACACCATAGCAACACCTGTAAAATTGTTCATTCACTTAAAATTAGTCTATCTATTACTTCCTACATATATCACTTTTCTAAATGTTTAAGAATGAGTAACCATTTATTATGTGTGCGTGTGTGCGTGTGTGTGTGTGTGTGTGTGTGTGTGTGTGTGTGTGTGTGTGTGTGTGTGTGTGTGTGTGTGTGTTTGTGTGTGTGTGTGTGTGTGTGTGTGTGTGTGTGTGTGTGTGTGTGTGTGTGTGTGTGTGTGTGTGTGTGTGTGTGTGTGTGTGTGTGTGTGTGTGTGTGTGTGTGTGTGTGTGTGTGTGTGTGTGTGTGTGTGTGTGTGTGTGTGTGTGTGTGTGTGTGTGTGTGTGTGTGTGTGTGTGTGTGTGTGTGTGTGTGTGTGTGTGTGTGTGTGTGTGTGTGTGTGTGTGTGTGTGTGTGTGTGTGTGTGTGTGTGTGTGTGTGTGTGTGTGTGTGTGTGTGTGTGTGTGTGTGTGTGTGTGTGTGTGTGTGTGTGTGTGTGTGTGTGTGTGTGTGTGTGTGTGTGTGTGTGTGTGTGTGTGTGTGTGTGTGTGTGTGTGTGTGTGTGTGTGTGTGTGTGTGTGTGTGTGTGTGTGTGTGTGTGTGTGTGTGTGTGTGTGTGTGTGTGTGTGTGTGTGTGTGTGTGTGTGTGTGTGTGTGTGTGTGTGTGTGTGTGTGTGTGTGTGTGTGTGTGTGTGTGTGTGTGTGTGTGTGTGTGTGTGTGTGTGTGTGTGTGTGTGTGTGTGTGTGTGTGTGTGTGTGTGTGTGTGTGTGTGTGTGTGTGTGTGTGTGTGTGTGTGTGTGTGTGTGTGTGTGTGTGTGTGTGTCTGAATGAATATATAGTATATATTATTATACATTTTTTCGTTTATTGTTTATTATCCTTTGTTTTACATTATTCTTAATGTAATGGAGTTGATAGTATGTTTGTTTTTTATAGACTGTTAAAATAAGATTTATTTGTATTTAAAATTGTGCTAGCCATCGTCACATGTCAAGATGGCTAGAAATTCCGAGTTGATACATTGTTTTGTTTGTTTTACTTAATTTACTGTGGAATAAATACATTCTTATTCTATTACATGAAATATCTGTTGTTATATAAAGTCAAAGGTATAATGCTACAGAAAAAATTCTTCATTTTGCAAAAAGAGGTAGTCATTTACTAAATGCATTAATAAAATATAAAATTTATATAACATTGATTAAAAATATGTATAACATTTTGCTAGTAAGAATATTATCTAATACTCTGTTATATTACCATGTATTATTACCTGAGTTTATGGGCCCCAACTAATTAATTAAATTAGCTAAAACAAAAATCACAATTTACTGATGTTAATTAGTATTGACACGATGAAAAGACATTATTATTCTATGTCGTAAGAATTTCCATTTAAGTTCGCTGAGAGGATAGGGATGGGAAACGAGGGGCTGTAGACGAAGTTTTGACTACAGTCTGTATACGGTAGGGTGGCGCACGGACCCGCCAGCTACCTGTGTCTGTCCTTTCCTCCCCCGGCACTCGCGGCTGTTTCCATAATGAGTCACCAACTAGCCCCTCTAATAGAATTATTAACTTTTTTTACTTTCTCATAATATCTCAATTTTAATAGAATATTTGTAAAGTACTAACAAAACTAAGAAAAGTGATATAAAACACGATGTGCTTTGATTATAAATAACGAAATGGTCGAAAGTTATTTTTTAGCCGGAATACTGTATGATTTGTTAAATGTTTTATATTTCTCATAATTCCCTAATCTTGATACAATATTAATTTAAGAGTTCTTTGAAAAAAGGTAGAATAATTTAAAACTATGTTATCGCATACTATTTAATCAGCCAAAATATCATCATTAAATAGGCAACACTACATACTTTACAGTTTATTTGATTAATAAATCAACATTATTTTATATTACTCCCAGTAATCTTCTTCAAGCCAAAGTATTTAGTGTCCAGAAGTTGAGCATTTTCCATTTATCTTCCATGTTGTTTCCGTGTGACACTGAAATAAAACAAAATCGCGCTAAAACCAATATACAATATTTTAAGATTGCAGTTAATTTTTAATTTAATTTAAATAACGATCTGGGAGTGTCACCTCTAGAGTAATCAGGTAAAATAAAAAATAAAATCTATTTACCTAGAAAATTTTATTGGACGTAATATATATGATTACAAAAAGGGTATAAAAATATGATAATAGTATACAGTAAAACAAAATAATTATCTTCAAATTTACAGAGACTTTAAACGTTTTTTTTTAATATAAGTAGAGTATAATAAGATATTACTACTTCTTTATTAGTCATGACAATAAGGTTGCGATGATTGATGAATAGCGGGTACTGTAACATTTCAATGTATGCTTTAAAACATTTTAATGTCATTAGAACTAGTAATAAAATATAACGAATGGTAAAAAATTAACTGCAATCTTAAAATATTGTATATTGGTTTTAGCGCGATTTTGTTTTATTTCAGTGTCACACGGAAACAACATGGAAGATAAATGGAAAATGCTCAACTTCTGGACACTAAATACTTTGGCTTGAAGAAGATTACTGGGAGTAATATAAAATAATGTTGATTTATTAATCAAATAAACTGTAAAGTATGTAGTGTTGCCTATTTAATGATGATATTTTGGCTGATTAAATAGTATGCGATAACATAGTTTTAAATTATTCTACCTTTTTTCAAAGAACTCTTAAAATAATATTGTATCAAGATTAGGGAATTATGAGAAATATAAAACATTTAACAAATCATACAGTATTCCGGCTAAAAAATAACTTTCGACCATTTCGTTATTTATAATCAAAGCACATCGTGTTTTATATCACTTTTCTTAGTTTTGTTAGTACTTTACAAATATTCTATTAAAATTGAGATATTATGAGAAAGTAAAAAAAGTTAATAATTCTATTAGAGGGGCTAGTTGGTGACTCATTATGGAAACAGCCGCGAGTGCCGGGGGAGGAAAGGACAGACACAGGTAGCTGGCGGGTCCGTGCGCCACCCTACCGTATACAGACTGTAAGTTTGCCAGCAGTTTGAAGAGTCTGATTGAAAATTTAAGGACCAATTTAAAATAGTGCCGTCCAACTGGGCTTAAGCTTGTTTTCGGTAAGACAGGATATAATTTATGGCTCTATATCTTATATGACTTAATGGCTGAAAACTAGACACTATAAAATAGTTTCTTGAACACAGTCGGCGAACGAAAATAAAAGGTCTAAAGTAGAATAACAACTTCGCACTTAAAACTAAGCATTGAAACATTTTTAGGATAGTCAGAACAAATGTTTGACCCATTTTGTGGCAAACAACGCCAACTCAACACGAATGGCGTTATGAGGGGTAAGATTGTGTATGCCACCCTGATCATTTTTATCGACCAATAAAATGCCACCCTGATCATTTTTATCGACTAATAAAATGCAACTGTCAATTAGTTTTAGTTTTTATATTATTATCAGTATATTAGGAAATTTGCAATATTACTTACATTTTTAAGTAAATGTAATAATGTGTGACAAAATCTAAATATAAGAATGTATATTAAATTAGGTACATTTTATCTCAAAATCACTATTTCTAATGCAAATTTCCTTAAAATCTGACATATTTTTATTGATGAACATTACTTTATAATTAAACATTTGTAATTAAATATATGATGTTAAACGTATTAATTGTACCTTTGTTTAGTACTACAAAATGCTCATCCTTTTTGTAAAAATGACGGTATATTCCTGGAAGCTTGAGCATATTTGTTCCTAAAAATGAATTACCATCAGACTCGTCTTCAACGAGGCATGTTTTAAGGCTTTAAAATATAATCCCACTCCTCGAAGCTACCCTTGTTTTTCATTAAAGTACATTTTTATAACATGAAAAGGGAAGGGAAGTTTTAGCTTCATTTAATTTAGAATTAAAAATAAACCAGCTGTTTCTCACTTGAGATAGACTTTTTAAAGGATAGAGCAATAATTACGTAATTGTCATAAAGTAAAGAAATTTTATGAATGGCATTTAAAGAGCAACACAAATTAAAATTAAAACAAATGCACTTAAAGCAATCACCTTTCTACGTGGTTTTGAAATAATTTTAACTATAAGAATGCGTTTCAAAATTAGGTTATAAAAAAGTAAATTAAGTTAAAAATACGTTTTTAACATGCCAACATTAATAGCAGTTGTAAAAAGTTCGTAACTGCCTTTCAGTTTACCTCATAAACCAAAACACGGAAGGAAGTCTGTTAAGATTAATTTGCCATCTCACGGGGATAAATGTTCCTTTCTCACAGTTACTTGTCGTGGAACGTTACACGTTAATTAGTTATAAGAATATAACATTAATAAATAAAATATTAATTGCCAGCCTACGGAGTAACTGTTCCTTTAAATATGTTACTTGTAACACAGTTTTCTTTTGGAACGTTACATGTTAATTAGTTATAAAAATGCAACATTAACAGCTACAATATTGATTTGCTAACTCATGAGGTAACAGTTCCTTTATGGCGGTTACTTGTAGTATGTATTTGGTGTGGAACGTTACACGTAAATTAGTTATAAAAATATAACATGTATTGGTAAGATATTGCTTTGACAACTCATGATGTAGCAGTTCCTTTAGTGCCGTTACTTTTATTATGCGTTTTGTGTGGAATGTTACACGTAAATTAGTTATAAAAATATAACATGTATTGGTAAGACATTGATTTGACAACTCATGAGGTAGCAGTTCCTTTAGTGCCGTTACTTGTAGTATGCGTTTGTTATGGAACGTTACACATTAATTAGTTCAAGAATATAACACTAATTGATAAAATAGTGCTTTACTAACTCGTGAGGTAACAATTCCTTTATCACCGTTAATTGTAGTATCGTCTTGCTGTGGAACATAACATGTGAATTAGTTATAAATATATAACATGTATTGGTAGGTATTGCTTTGACAACTCATGGGATAACAGTTCCTTTTTCACCGTTACTTTTTTTTTTTTTTTTCATAAGACGCCGATCGTCAAGATATTGGCGAATATGGATTTCGAACGAGTGTGATGAGTATAGATGAGTGAATGTATTCATTGTTACAAATTAAGGCCGACTATTCCTTAGAAAGTGTCATCAATTAATAGCCCAATGACAAATGAACTGCCGGTGGTTATCAGCTGATCCTTCTCAAAATGTATTGACTCTGATTGGGATCGAACTGACAACCTTTAGCACATGAAGCTGGGATTGAACCAACTACGCTACCGACAAGGTACTTATACTTACTTATAGTATGGGCTTGGTGTGGAACGTTACAAGTTAATTACCTATACAAATGGAACGTAATACTTTTTTCGTGGTAATGTTTTAGAGAAATATTTTTAGATGTTGTGTTTCTAGCTGTTACTTTTTTGAACCAGTTTTTTAAAAATAATATTTTTAAAATCAATGAGATGCGTGAACAAATAACAATACAGACCATCTAATTTTGTTTGAATAGTAACTAAATTAATCTATAAAAAGTATACCAAGTGAATAATTTAACTCTCAGAAATATTGAAATAGAGTGAATAAATCATATTGTCGTCACAATGAATAATATTATTACGAGGAAATACCATTCACTGCTTTGGCCTACATTCCACAAACGGTTGTCAACTGGCTTGTTGTTTCCGATCTTTATTTCTCCATAGAATATACTTATCAGTTATATAGCATTATAATTAATTCAAAATTAATATAATTGAGAAATAAAATATATTACCTTGTTCAATCACTTTAATTTAATATACTACATGTTTCGATGTACATCTTCAGGTGTACAATGCAACAAAATATCTTGAAGGCATCAATAAAAACTTATACTAAATAAAACCTATCAACCTGAAAATACATAAAATAATATACTAAGTTGGTTAGCTAGTTGTTATTATCACAGATGGTGTAATATTAAATGGAAATATTGGAGTCTTTTTTTGCAATTTAATGGTGTCTAGATATCTTCCTGTTGTATTTATTAGTTATGTATCTTTTCTATTACTATCAAGAAATCAAACAACCATTTAGAATTTGAAGTATATCGAAAACCAACAGCAACAGATCACACAATTCATAAATCATCCAATCATTCTTGGTCCCATAAGATTGCGGAATACAATTCCATGGTTCATAAATAACTGACTTATCCTTTAAATCAAGAAGCATACATAAAAAAATATTTTACAATAAAACATATAGCTAGAGCAAATGGATTCAGAACTCAAATGATCGACTCCATAATAAATAGACACAAACAAAACAAGAAGAATGAAAGAGAAAAATCTGAAAAAAGATATATAAAAATGCAATACTATGGGAAAATCAATAATAGCAATAATAGAATATTTAACAAAAACAATACTGTTCTTGCACATACCGTCAACAATAGTCTCCAAAAATTGTTACAAAACAATCCAGCCACCTTAAATTATTATGACAAATCTGGTATTTACAGAATCAAATGTAATGAATGTCCCAAATTTTATATTGGCCAAACTGGGAGATCTTTAAAACAAAGATTAAAAGAACATATATAAAGAGATTCCCAACACCAACAATCCACTTAAGCTGAACACTTAATATCCGAATCTCATAGTTATACATCTATTGAAAATAATATGGACATTATTCAAATCTTACCTAAAAGCCTTAAACTCGATGTCAATGAAGAATTAGCAATCTACAAAGCAAAAAAAGACTGATCCAAATAATTTACTTAATGACCAAATATCTTTCCAATCTAACATTATATTTGATACATATATATACAGAAACAAAGAAAAGATACATAACTAATAAATACAACAGGAAGATATCTAGACACCATTAAATTGCAAAAAAAGACTCCATTATTTACATTTAATATTACATCATCTTTGATAATAACAACTAGCTAACCAAAACAGTTTATTATTTTATGTATTTTCAGGTTTTAAGTTATAACTAATTTAAATTTGTATTGATGCCTTCAAGATATTTTGTTGCGTTGTACACCTGAAGAGGTTCTAAGGATCGAAACATGTAGTATATTAAATAAAAGTGATTGAACAAGGTAATATATTTTATTTCTCAATTATATATTATTTCCAATCCAGGGCTAATATGATTATTAAAAATTAATAGTAACCACACAGATTCAATTTACATTAGCTTGTTTGCGGAAATAAAACTATGAATAGGAAAATTCTACAAATTTAAAGATACATATTCAATGTAAATACATAATTACTTCCAACAGTTATCTATAAATCTACCTAAAATTCATTCGAAACAAAGAATTGGTTAAAAAACTGGTGTGGTTAAATAATAATAAAACATTTCTAAACACAACACCATAAGAAAACAAAGTAATATTATGAGAGAAAGAGAAGCTTACTCGTGGACCTACTTAAGTAAACCATGATCTATTTTAGAATCAGACATTATAAAACATTCGACAATACTCTTGCATTAATAAAGTTAAATGGCTTTTATCTTAATGACTTCACACGTGGAACGACTAGAGTAAACATTAATGTAATATAGAGTTTGTCGTTACAATGACTACAGCTGTTACAACGACTTTAATGAATCAACAATACTCTTGCATTAATAAAGTTAAATGGCTTTTATCTTAATGACTTCACACGTGGAACGACTACAGTAAACATTAATGTAATATAGAGTTTGTCGTTACAATGACTACAGCTATTACAACGACTTTAATCAATCAACAATACTCTTGCATTAATAAAGTTAAATGGCTTTTATCTTAACGACTTCACACGTGGAACGACTACAGTAAACATTAATGTAATATAGAGTTTGTCGTTACAATGACTACAGCTGTTACAACGACTTTAATCAATCAACAATACTCTTGCATTAATAAAGTGAAATAGCTTTTATCTTAACGACTTCACACGTGGAACGACTACAGTAAACATTAATGTAATATAGAGTTTGTCGTTACAATGACTACAGCTGTTACAACGACTTTAATCAATCAACAATACTCTTGCATTAATAAAGTGAAATAGCTTTTATCTTAACGACTTCACACGTGGAACGACTACAGTAAACATTAATGTAATATAGAGTTTGTCGTTACAATGACTACAGCTGTTACAACTACTTTAATCAATCAACAATATTCTTGCATTAATAAAGTGAAATAGCTTTTATCTTAACGACTTCACACGTGGAACGACTACAGTAAACATTAATGTAATATAGAGTTTGTCGTTACAATGACTACAGCTGTTACAACGACTTTAATCAATCAACAATACTCTTGCATTAATAAAGTTAAATGGCTTTTATCTTAACGACTTCACACGTAGAACGACTACAGTAAACATTAATGTAATATAGAGTTTGTCGTTACAATGACTACAGCTGTTACAACGACTTTAATCAATCAACAATACTCTTGCATTAATAAAGTTAAATGGCTTTTATCTCAACGACTTCATACGTAGAACGACTACAGTAAACATTAATGTAATATAGAGTTTGTCGTTACAATGACTACAGCTGTTACAACGACTTTAATCAATCAACAATACTCTTATTTTTCACAGTCTCAGAAAGCAACTCCTTCAGTGAAGCAGACAGCCACTTTGTCGATAATAAATTCAGACAACAATGATCAAGTTTTTATCAAATGAAACCAACCGGAACATACAAGAAAATCTGTTTCAGCGTAAAAAATCTAATATTCCCCCACTTTTACTATTATGACGTTGTTATCAATGACATGACGGGTCAGCTTGCAGTCAGATTGCCGAAAATTATTGTATTCGGTTTATGTTCAATCTAAGATATAGGATCAAGTAACTCACCTTTTTAACGATCTTCTCTCGGACAAAATCCGACAGCTCCATTTACTGACTATGCTGCATTCTATTTTACATCTCGATTCATCTGCTTATCTATCTGAACGCTTTTATTTCATCTCTGAGATCAGTTTTAGAAGCACTCGGCGTGGAGCAACACTGTTATCAATTCATAGATTTTCCGCTGTTAGATAATTCATAGAACTTCTATATACAACAAATCATTCACAGTGGCCGCTTGCCGACTTTAGAATAATCTGCCTGATCACATTAGAGGCGTTGTTGAGCGGGCTCGGTTCTGGGCATGTGTTAGAGGTCTGCTGCTGGCCTCGCGGGATTGAGTGTTTCACGAGCCAGGGAGTATGTTTATGGAAATTTATGAATGTTGATGAATGACTGTTATTACTAGATTAATTAAAAGTTTTCTTAAGTTTTCAGTTTTATTTAGTTTTATATACTTATTAAAAGGTTTCTGTTATTTTAAAAATAATAAATAAAAAATGTATTAATTTTATTTGACTAGTGAATGTGCTAAGTAAAGTTAGTTTATTTGTTTTGTTATGTTTTGACATGATTTGTTGTTGTTGTTATTTTTGGTTAGGTGAAAGCTCTCTGACTTACTATTTCTAATCTCGCCACTTGTACACTTTGTTGTCAATAAAGACATTTTTCATTTAATTTCATTATTCTCATAATGATAAAAGTCCAATTTTATTTTGATTTGAAACTATTTTATGCATTCATTACCGAAAATGCCAAAGAAAAAAACAACTTGTAAGCACAACGAAAATAGGGGTAGTAGATGGAGAGGAACAATCCAACCTACTTTATCTTGAGGGAACACCTGTCCAAGATGTCTGGGTCAATTTAGCACTGATCTGAAAGACGATCTGGCACTTTGCTATCTCACTTAATTGGTGACGTAGTTCATCGATTTAAATAACATGTTTTAAAGTGAAAAGTGTTTCTTTTTTCCTGATATATACCTAAAGAAAAGCAATAAAATGTTAAGCCCCTAAAGTATATTTGATAGTTAATTTTGATTTATCGATACCACGTATTTTTTAATTGAAAATTAAGTTTAAAATATCTTTTTTCATTTACCTATAATATACAAGAATGGTGTCTCAATCACATGAATATAATATTAAACTGCTATGAAATAAAGTTTTAAGTTCCATTTTTAATAACATGGTATCATAATACGTTTTACATACACTTAAATATATATATAATATATAAGATTTTATTTTTAATTTTACACGTTTGATATTCTTTGATGAAATAATTACTGTCGGAGAAGAAAATAATTTCTTCGCATAAGCGCACCCGAGTTCGAAGGCTGCTATCTAAAAAAGTAAGAGGTTTACGAAAAATCTAATCATACCATTGTTTTCCATTCGTTTAATTGTACATTATGAAATATGAATGTTTAAATTGTATTATAAGTTTTAATAATTGTTATCCTAGTTTGAACAAAAAAGTGATACAATTTTAACTCGTTTTCACTGTATATCAAATTTACATCATCATTACTAAACCAGCCGTTCTTGTATCACACTTATATTTTAATACTTTGTTGGTAAGAATTTTTCCTATAAGTTTTACAAATTGAAGAATTTCAAATGTTGAAGAGAAAACTTAAACTTAAGTATTAAACTTATTGTATTTTAAAGATATCTAGGGCAAACAACTGTATTTGTAACATATTTTAACACTCATACATTTGTAAAATGTATGATATGTATTGAGCACCATAACTTGGATACCTGTTGAACTTACTAGAAATCATACAGAAAATGTTTTGCGATTTTTATATTATAAGGAGTTTAAGCACTACACAATTGTCATACCATATAAGGGATTGTTACAAATATTTTATACTGATGAAGAAATGAGCTAATTTATCGTACCTGAAAAAAAAAAAAAAAAAAAAAAAAAAAAAAAAACTGATCAGAGGCTACATAGATAATTCACGTATAATTATTGAAGTTAATTGGTATTAATGTTCCTAAACCTAATTCTAGAAATACGTTACATTTTACACCCTATACTCTAGACCAAATCTAAGTTACAATTTTCCTATTAATGCCGTGGTAAGACTATGTAAAACTTTACGCTCAAAATCTGGATATTTTTAACGACTCATACCTAACATGTACTGGAATATTAAGTGAATATTTACAAGAATGAGATATGAAATATAAATTTAAACATAGAATTATTTTCAATCTACGTTTGTAATTGTCTCATTAATCTTATTTAAAATATTTTTTATTATTTCTAGTATTGTTTATGTATATTGTAGTGTTTTATATATATTTTTTATTTTTTGTTGATTGTTGTGCCGGTGTTATATTTATATTATGGTTATATACTCTCTTGTCATTTACACTTTGTCTGAGGATGTAACATTTGGTTTGCTGCCAAGCTCCAATTTATACTTAATTTTATCATTACCTAATGCATGCAAGCTGTACTTATAATGGGATTTTCATATCTTTTATGTTTTTTTAAATATTTTCATATCTAAAAAACACATCTGTTTATGTTAAATTTTCATATCTCTCCAAACAATGGATCACATAATTACAGATTGTTCCCTGCGTTCTTTCACGGAGGGATTGGTTAGTATAAACAGAATAAGTGAAGCAGGTCGTAAATGGCTAGATGTATTGGATTTAGCTTTGTGACACTAGGTCACTTTTATTTTATATTATATATTGCATGCCTTTTGGATCTTAATCAAAATATATATCACATATTAAAGAGAAAAAAAATACTCAATAGTAGCTGAAAAAAACATACATTATATATATATATATATATATATATATATATATATATATATATATATATATTTGTTATGTAGCATTGTTAAATTAAAATAAATAAATAAAATGTTACTTTAAATGAATGTAAACACAAATTTTGTTACAAAAGTAAATATCTGTATAACATTGCTCATGTTCTTTTTCACCATGAGTCAAAAGTCCTAACAAAATCAACTTCGTAAGTTATATGACAAAGTCCTCTAAAAAGGAGAGATGCAAAGTGATAACACAATTAATTAAAAAAATTATAAAGTTGGACTGATTGGGAGAGACGGTGGCCGAGCAGTCTACGGCGTCACAACTTGTTCTAGATAGTACAGGTTTGACTCCTGGCCTTAACTGGAAGTTTTTATCAGTATCATTCACCTTTAACTATAACTATTTGTCTCCTTACTCTGCATGGATAAGTTCATCACACATGTAAATAGTGTATGGGGAGTTGTTAGAGTAAGGTAAAACAGGAGATCATAATCTGCTATGAGAAAATGTTAAAAATATTACAAACATTCAAATAGATTAAAGCTATAAAAACATTATAAGACACAGACAAAATATTTTGTATACTTGCCAAATATTAGTAACTATACTCATATATCGTATTACGTATTACTTACACAGAAGGGGTTGTATCTGTATCGTAATACATGAATACATTACAAGGTGACAAGGGTACAGAGTTGATTACAATGCGAGATGGGTCGATCCCAATGTGTCTCTAATACCGAGTTATCCTCGACTGGGTATTAGATTCTACTTGTACTTACTTGTCAAATTACGTGAATGAAATAACGCTTTTAAGTGTAAATTAGTGTTTTAGGATATGTATGTGTGTATTTTAAAGGTAGTAAATTTACCTGAACAGGTAGCATTTACATATGATTACTAAATATTTACACTAATATCTGTAAATAACTTTACATTTCAAAGCACACTTTGTATCGTTCTTACTGTGAAACAGTTTAAAGTCGTATCCATGACGCCCATTGAAGTAACAGCAAGATATAACTATGAAAACATATTTTTACGGTTAAAAACAATTAACCTGTAGCACTGTCTAAGAACGTACTATAGATTGGCCGCTTGGAAAGCGACGTACTGAAAGCACCTGTGCGAGATAGAGGAACTGAGTTGTGGAAGTGAGATAGAGAACTAACCCCCTACTATGTCATCCCATTGAACAATTGTAATGGCAGCTATAAAAATGTTTGGCTGCGGGTTGGCAGCACAGTACTAAGCCCCACCCACTACGTCATTAGCAGCAGTGGTGATTGCTTGGTTTGATTAACACTAACGAATCAAGCTTAGAATGAATATTTTAAATTATTATTTAGTGTTCAAATAGCAATTAGTAACAATAAAAGAATAACACAGTGAATAACATTATTAGATAAACAATATATAGAAAAAAATTTTACAGTTCATTAAAGTTACTTTTGTTTAGATAAATACTGTCGGGGAAGTTTAAAAGGGAAGTTAGTACGGCGGCGGAGAGGTGGACAGTTTCCCCTCCACTACTGAAACCCTTATATGCACTAAATAAAACACCAGATCACTCTCTGTCCAACCCAATTATACTAATTAAAAAACTAAAAAAAAATTATTTATTTTTTCTAAAAATTATATATTGTTACCTTTTTATTTGAATTCAACGTACATATTCTTAAAAAATTAAAAGTCCAACATTTCAGCAGTATTCGTAATTTCAAACAAAAACACGGAACATAAAAATTTTGTTATTTGGATACATATTGTAGTAACATTAAACATTGTTGTGTTTCATATATCCTATGAGAATTCATCATGCATACATTCTACTAAGAAATACATTAATAATTTAATCTCACTATGATAAATAAGTTAACTAACTGTGAGATATGAGTTTTTCCTTCAACAATGAAAACATAAAAACGTTGTTTTAATTACTTCGTTAGGTAGTTTTTGAATTTAAAATCATAGCACGGTTTACAAAAATTGAATTCCTGTTTGAATATGATTATTTTAAGAACCATAAATATAACTTAATATGTTTTTTTTTAAAATTGTCAGTTATTTAAATGAAAAATAAAAACAAATATATTAGTATGTAAACAATGCCTAAGACACATTTACATAGACACAAAAATAGTTTGTACTTAATAACTGAATATTTCTTGAGAAGGAAATATTGCAATAAATAAATTTACCTTACGATCAGCATTTAATATAATTGACACCAAAAGGGTAAACATCCCTTAAGTAAGCTATAACACGAGGTGACAGCTCCTCGGCTTACAGCTGGGATTGGTTCTTCTATTGTGTTTATCTTGTAACTTTTCCTTCTCGAGGTTGTTGACACAAATCTTCAACCTATGAAGTGATTTTGGCAAGATTTATGGTGAAACAATTGATACGAGAAATTTATTAAAAACGTTTACATAGAAAACAAATCTTAGTACATATTTTGTGTTATACATTACTTAAAGTGATATTTTTCTGGTGCTGAATGTAACTCATAAATTTATTTTTTATAGTTGAAAAATATCAGTTTTCATAAGCAATACTCTATTTCTTTATTGAATTTCGATTACATTGAAGAGTATGGAAATTTGAACAGCTTTTTTGCTACGGTTAGATAGGTGAACCATAGCACCGTCAATTCACTACCACTTGATAAATTGGCCTAAAAATGTGTTCGCCCACTGTGGTAGGCCTATTCATATTGCGCTAGAAATCCGATATCACCGACCTTATCTTATCACTTTCCAAGAAGTGAATACACACGGTTAATCATTGGATTTACCAGTTTATGATCAACTTTAGTAGCCACCTAACCTAACCTAACCTGACTTAACATAACCTTAACGTAATTGCGATAAAAATATAGTGGTAGTGAAGTAACGGGAAAAGTATTGGTAGTGAATTAACGAAAAAGGTTCCTTATTTCTCCAAAATTATTATGATTACAGATATAAAGGGACTCTATGTTTATCATGGGTTTACTGTTTTGGGTGAGTTCAGTCCAATGTATATTCTAGCTGAATGCTCGAAGCGAAACGAACAAGAGTTTAGGGATAGTTTGGTACTGGTACTATCTACAAACTTAGAGCCAGTTTTAGGTTCCTTTTCCTGAAATACGCCCATACATATGATTTTAAGGACAAAAATTATTATAATCTTCATTGAAAAGGAAGAGTAGGTATTAGATGTTTTATATGTTATTGGTAAATCATCCTTGTCCGGCCTAGAGACAAGCTTTTGGCAAGAATATAGAGAAAGAAAGAAACGGATGTCACATCCAATACTGCGCTGAATGAGTGTTGAATTAATGTGTCGAGTACTTAGTTCTCCAGTTTGCCGCGCGATGATAAGGCCAGCACATTGTCAGTTTCTCCTTTATTTATGTAAATTTAGTAACTATTACTACAGATTTATAAAGGTGTAAATTAGTTGTAATCTATTTATAAAGGTGTAAATTAGTTGTAATCTCTGTATAACTGCCACTGAGGCGTTCGCTACGGCCGTTAGAAAGCGATCTCTGTCTATTTATTCTCTGTGGCTACACACTCTTAGGCTTACTGGTTATCCTCTACATTTTTACTGAAGTGTTTTATATATCCTTATTTTATCGTAGTGAACTTTACATATTATATTACGTCAAAGAGATCAAAGTTATAATTTAAAAACTTTAGATTCGTCTATAAACAATGAAGTGGTCAGTCAAATGAACAATCAATTTCCTCCACATGTAGAGTTATTTAACGATAAAATGACACTTCGGGAGTATGGTGTGTTTTGTGACATTTTAAAAACGAAATAAATAAGTAATTGCTTATTTGTAATGTATTTGAATCATCCATTCAACAAACAATTTTCATTGTTAATGAAGTGCATTTCAAAATAGGATTTTTTAATATTGTTTATTATTCTATTGTATTGAACGCAATTTTGTGTTGTGAGTATGTTTTTAACAATTGGATGATTTAAATTCTGCAAACGTTATATTAATCAAACATACAATACAATTGTGTGTTTTTAAAGGTATTTATTATATAAGGGATTGACATTGGGTTTCAATTATATTTTATAAATATTATTACTGATAACGTCCATAATTACTTAATTTTAATGCATTTAGAACTGATAACTAAATATGAAAAAATATATATGTAACAGTTTAAAATGTGACCACCCAACTGAAAATTACAAAATTTTGACAATTAGTAAGTTTTAAAGCATATTTTATTGGCTGTGATAAAAAATGGAAAGTAATAGGCTCTTTTAATTAAAAAGTGTCAAGTTTAACAAATTAATTGAAAAATATTTCAAAATATAGCCTCTTTCATCTTTGTGACCTACTGGAACAAAAATATATAAAAACTATAAGTGACTTAATATTTATATAAAAATTCCACTTTTTAAAATAAAAACTTAACGATAGCATTATTTTAAATTATTTTAGCTTTTTTTTGACGCATTTTCTTATATTAATAAGGATTAAGTGTACATTTTTCTATACATGCTAATATTTCCAATTTGATTAAAACAATAAGGATATTTTAATCTCAATAAACCCAGACCAGGGAGAAATTATGTTTTTTCTTTAAATACTCTCTTGGATAAATTTCCTCTGGAGTTATTGATTAAAATATTTTTCCACAGAAGATATTGATTAAATGATGAGAAAACGACAAAAAAATATAAGAAAAACAAATTAAGGTGTTCATAACAATGAAACATTAGCTATGCATACACAATATTATTAATCAAAACTGATTTATAATGTTACAAGCTATTTTTCATTAAACTGTATTCAGCTAGACTTTGCTTGGCGTCAAGTTGTCGTGGGAATTAAGTCTGCGAGGCTATATTTAGATACAATTACGTTAATCACAGACCATCAGTCACCCCTTCCAAACAACCTACTACTATTTGGTAAGTATTTAGCCTGACCTAGTGTCAAACGTTAGGGGGAGTTAAGTCTGTGTGCCTATATTTGGATAAAATACGTTATTCAAAGACCATCAGTCATCCCTCCCAACGAACCTATTCTCTTCCCCAAAATCAACATGATATCTAATACCATTTGGTCTGACCTGGTGCCAAACTATAAGGGGAGGGGTGAGTTAAGTCTGCGAGGCTATATTTAGACCTAATCACAGGCCATCAGCCACGAATTCCAAACAACCTATTCACCTCCCCACATTGAACATGATATCTACTAACCATTTTATCTGTTTTTAATCTGACCTGGTCTCAAACTGTGGGGGGAGGGGGGAGTTAAGTCTGCGGGGCTATATTTGGATACAATCACGTTAATTACAGGCCATCTGTCACCCTTTCCAAACAGCCTATTCCCCTCCCACATTCAATATGATATCTACTACCCATTTGGTCTATATTTAGCCAGGGCCTGATGTCAAACTGAGGGGGGGGGAGTTAAGACTGGAGGGCTATATTTAGATACAATCACGCTAATCACAGGCCATCAGTCACCCCTTCCAAACAACCTATTCACCTCCCCACTTTCTACATGATATCTACTGACCATTTGGTCTGTATTTAGCCTTACCTGATGTCAAATTGTGGGGGGAGGGGAAGTTAAGTCTGTGAGGCTATATTTGGATACGATTACGTTAATCACAGGCCATCAGTCACTTCCAAACAACATATTTCTGCTCTTTACGTCAAAATGCTACCTATCAAAGGATGAAAGGGTGTATTCTTTAGTACGTAATAATTGTTTTTCAGCATTGAAAAATGATGAACATTTGATAGCTGGTAGAAAACCTTTATGTCAATCCCACTGACAATTTTCACTGCTTTGTTAAACTCTTGTATACCAAGCTGAGTAATAAAAATATTGTATGCAATGTTGGATGCTGTTTAATTTTTATCTTCAGTATTTTATGGTACTTATTGATTTTTATAGTTTTGCGCTTTATTTCATTCTTTTCTGTACTATTACACGTTATTTCATTGTTGTATGTGGTGCCATTCGTAATTTAGTTGCCATTTGTGGTGTTCTATGTAATTAATCGTACTCTATTATTTTGGTAGCAGCTTGAATTTTGTCCGTATTTTGCATGATATTTGATTTTTGTAGTCTTAGCTGAAAAATACAAGTAAACATTTTTGTTATAAATAAACAGAGATAATTTATAAAACTGCATTTCGTTTTGAAAGAGGTATTGTCTTACGTAAAAATAAATAGTGTGAATGAAGTTTTAATTACATTTTGTATCATAATAAAACACATATTAAGAAGTGAATATTCATTATAATTCATTCATTCTTCTCTAAGACACCGATCGTAGAGGTATGGGCGAATATGAGGCGTGAATGAGTGTGATGAGTGTATATGAACGAGTATAGTCATTGTTACTATCTGAGTTCGACTTACCTCAGAAAGGACTATTTATTTATAACCCAATAGCCAGGGCAACTATGGGACCTACAGCTTTACGTGGAATCCGAACCACGTAGTTTTGGTCTGATTTTCAGCTAACTGACAAGTTTGACATTTAGTTCTCTTGACTACCATTCAACTCTTGACCGAACCTTGACTACCATTCAACACGGATACTCCAGACTTCTCTAGTAGTGTCTATATTGATCAGAACCATTGAGTGGACGCCATGTCGGTATTAAGAGAACTATCGCCTACAAACTCCCAAACACTTTGTCCCCAAAGCTTAGTTACAGCACTGCCCCAACAGTGCCGACTTTGTAATATCTTTTTAACATATGTAAAACTATACATTCACTTAAAACTATAATTTGTTTTTGATATTTTCACACAGATTTGCTACTGACAACAGTGAGGAAATAAAAATGTCGAGGTAGGGGTGGGAGGGGGGCGTAATATATGATATTGTCAATGATCGCTGTAAAGTGGTTTATAGACAAGTTGACCCACTTATAAACACAAAGGCCAAAACACACAAGTATATGCCCAAACGGATTATGTTCCTGTTAAATATAGCTGCTCATACTATTTTAAAGATTGGTGGTGGCTCCAAGGGGTAAATACGGAATGGCTTATTACTATCATCCAATTTACTTATACAAAACGTCCACATCCTCGGGTACTGTGGGTACATGAGAAATTAGAAATGTAGAGTGAACTTAATGTAGAATTGCTTTTAGGTAATTAACTACCAAGGACTATTTAACAATATAAATGTAATAATATATAACACTGACCAATGGATCAAACACATAACTATATTTCTTTTATATCAAGTACTAGAATTAATTAGGATCCATAATAATTAATAACAATACAACAATCAAGAACTCTCATTTGGTTTTGCTAAAACGTGATAGAAAAAAGTAGAGGAACTTTAAATGAGGTAATGTAGTTATTGTTACCAACTAGTTAAACTATAAGCCCATCAAGTGTCATTACTATACAGTATATGTCCACAATACTGAGATGGAGACCATCCCAATAAAATGTTAGGATCTTTTTGGTTATGTAATAGCAATCTTAGACGACTACAGAGACTACGACGAAAACAATTATCCAACCTCTAATCAAGAGAAATATGAGTAAGAATATCATGAAACATATTTTGCTTGAATAGGATTTATTTGAATGATTTGGTTAAATTTCATTATATTAGTCAGGTTATGTTTCGCTTCGTTAGGTTAGGTTACGTTTTGTTAGCTTAGATAGGTCAGATAACGTTTCGTTAAGTTACGTAGGTAAGTTTGTTAGGTTATGTAGGTTAATTTACGTTTCGTTAGATTAGATAGGTTAGATTAGGTTTCATTAATTCATCAGTAAGACGACGATCTGTAGATATGGACGAAAATGAGTGGTGAATGACTGTAATGATTGTATATGAACGATTTTAGTCATTGTTACTAGCTAAGGTTGGCAGTTCCTTATAAAAAGCCATTTGTTAATAACCCAATAACTAGGTCAACTAAGGGACCTACAACTGTGCGTAGAATCCGATCTCCGTAGTATTGGTGTGATTTTCAGCTAATGACAAGCTTGACACTCAGTTATTTTCCCTACCCAACATCGGTATTTTGACTATCACCCAACATGAACACTCCAGACTTCTTTAGTAGTGTCCACACCGATAACAACCATTGAGCGGACGCCATGTGAGATAAAAGGACCGAACATATAACCTATCGACTACAATCTCCACAAAACTTTGTCCCCAAGTAGATTGGGTTACAGCACTGCACACCACCAGTGCCGACAGGCTATGTAGGTCATGTTACAATTCATTAAGTCACATAGATTATGTTACGTTAGGTTAGGTTAACCATGCTACAGTACAGATTTTATAAAAAAATATTACATTTCATTCTCACAGAAAAATTTCTTAGATCGCTGTCGTATACCCTAAACGATGAAAATTTGATTGTTTTGTAAATATTGTACAAGTAAATATCAATATCCTTGGACCACCCACGTGTATCCTTGCGGTGACTCGTCATCTTGAGGACATTACTGACGACCGATTTGTCACAAGTTGCTGACACAAAAACACTCACCATCCTACCCTCCCCCCAACCAATACACGTACAGTGGTATTGACCCACCCGCCCACCCGTACATTCGTACAGTGGAATTGAATTTAAAACTACTTTTTGAATTTAAAACTAAGATCAACTGAAATATGCTATTTAAATATTATTAAAATTATTAATAAACACACCTATCACCAGCTCCTAATAGAAATAATAATGATCCATTCCAGTTTTTTTATCAATACTGTTATATATATTGATATTAATATCACTATCACAAGAGACAATATTCTTGGCCAACATTTGGCTTCCCTTCAGTCACAGGCATGCCAACCTCCCGGGACTTGGGTCACAGACAGTTAAATAAATAAAGGCTGAGACCCCAGGCAACCCGTACAGAAACGTCTCTAACTAGGTTACTGTATTGGCTCTACAAGTTGAGCCTCTTTATAAATGTTCAATACGTTTTTCCCTATAAGACATAATTATTTTTTTAAATTGACATGATTATATTATTATTTATCATTTTTAAACAAAGTTTTTTTCAATATGGTACTAAATAGTATTTAAAATGTGTATATTACGCAAATTTAATATTTTGTTTTGTCTGGGGATGGTTGTAATAAAATGCGGACTAATAACTTTATCTAAAAAAAAAAATTGTAATATAAAAAAACAAGCTAAATATTGACTGACTGATCACATTTGATCTAAAACTACAATGTTTTGGACTATGAAACTTGACACAAATGCTCTCTATACGTTCTAAATACGTACTAAGTATTTTTAGTAATAATTTTAAAAATATTTTCTTTCAAAGAGCCAAAATAAAGTAGATAGGGACCAATAAATACCCCAATACCTACCAATCTTGACATTCAAGATCATTTTTTTAACAATGTAAGGGTGCAATGTGAAGAAAAATTAAATAGTAACAGGGCTGGCACGTGAAGCGTGCAGGGATATCCCCTAATTCGTTAATAATATTCACATAACGGTAGTAAATTAAATTATTGTTTTATTACTGTGTATTTAACATTGTGTGACAGCAGATGTTTCACAATCGAAAACACTTTATTGGTTTATTGATTAGGCAATAGTTTAAAAGAATATGTAAAAACATTAGGTGTTCAGAACTTGTTGAAATTAAACTTTTTCCCAATAATTATGTATTTTTATACTGACTATCTATGCACTAAATAAATAAATAGAATTGACGATACTTCCCTTCACCTGATTTCCATATTTAAAAATGAAGTTACTGTAAAATACATAAAAATATATTGGGGTCTCTACAAGCCTAGTGATTTCTCTAGCAAGCCTGATGGCACTCCTGATTTCAATGATAGGAGTCACTCGTTCCATTCCGAAGGGGGGGTTGTTGTTAAAATAAATTTATCTTGGACTGTAATGCATGGAAAATGAAAATTTTGGACTGTTGTTGCATCAAAACGTTAGATAGCAGTAAAAACTGATGTTGGATAAAAAGAAAGAATAAAGACAAGCCTACAACCCTATACTTGCTTAGCTTTCCCTCTGTGGTTCTATTTAAGCGTTACATCAATATAAAAGCTCGGCCTTCTGCCGTTCTCCCAGACAAAAACGTTTTATAGTGCAGAAAACCCTATAATTCTAGTTTATGGCGATATAAAATAGCGCAATCATATCAGAGTTGGTAAAAATTACCTTACAGATTAAAAAATTAAAACAAAATTAGCCTAGCGTTTGTGTCATTTTAACATTTTTGCATCAGCTGTTTGAAATAAATTATTAAATTAAATTAAACGTCACTCGTATGGAAAAAAGAAAACGTTGAGAAGCATACCCCTAAAAAATGGAGCTTCAGGAATCCCTTTTCTATTGGATATTTATAATACAAAATGTAACTTCATACAATTTTCATAAAAATCTGTACAGTGATTCTGGAGATTCCGTGATAAGTGTGTAAATCGTTTTTGGATTTTATACAGGGTGGGAAAAATATGGAAACGCTTTCACAAATTCACTTTAAAAGTGAAATCTTGTACATGATAATGTTTACAAAGAACATTCATTTTAACGCCATTAGTGACATTTAATATTTTCAAGGGAACGGCCCACGAGAAGTTGAACGAAAATCTTCAACGTAAGCCTTGGTTGAGTTTGGTATCAAATGAAAGGTCTACTCAAGAGAAATTAATTGCCGCAAACCGGACTTCGAAAGGTTTATCCTTTCCAGAATAGTGGTCATTTCAATTTCAAAGTAACTAATTTGAACAATATTACTTCTCCACTACTTAACAGTATTAAGTAAATTATTCTGATCAAAAATGATACTTTATGGAACATAATTATTTAAAAAATGTATTTGTCAACTATTTTTTGGTTGACTGGTAGTTGTCGTCTTTGTGTTTGGTAGGAAAAACCACACATTGAACTATTGTAGGGCAACCCAAACACAAACCGTATGTTAAAGAATCTGCGGTGTGTAGGAAGGTTAGATAAAGAAGAAAAGCACACTTAAAACGAACACGAGAGATAATAAATAAAAATCCATTTTGTTTTGTAAATAACGAAATCTGCTACAGCCATTTAAGTTTTCAAAAATAACGCGGGTTAACTTTAAAAATCAGAACTTCGATTGCTCCTTGGATGAGCTCCCGCTGTGAGCGCTAGTGTCGTATACACACTTAGCATCTGAATACATGTGCTCCTCGCAGCGGGCGCCCGAGTAGTATCAGGATAACATCTATGACACCATTTTAATGTAGTTTACTGTTACAATATCAAAAGTAGGCCAAAACACTCTTTGTTGCCCCACAAAGTGACACATTGTCGAGGAATACTTGAATATTTCTGCATGTTTAAGCCTAAGTCCATATGCCTGCCAAATGGAAGCTGTAATGATAACAAGAATATAACACATCCAATTATAATCTATTATAGAAATATATACAAATAAACAAAAAAATTATTAAAAAAAACACCAAGATATTGATAATGTGCTATTTTAAATCTGTAAATAATATTTTAAATTGATACATTTTGTATGGCAGGCCTACCTGATGTGCTAAGGATAACTTCACAACATTTAATATAAGTTCTGAATAAGAAACAAATAAAACATTCTATTTATTTTTATTGATACACTATTTATTTTTACAGGTAGCAGGAATATGTAAAAAGTTATGAATCAAATTATTATTACTAAAACAACAAAACTAATTGTGGCCACCCATAGAGAGTGGGTCTAATATGAACCTCAAAAGGTCTTTAACCGTTTAAACTGGCTATATTTTGTACTTTTTACACTTTCTTATTTAATCTAAATTCATTATCTTTACATTTCAGTGCTATAAAAGTACTTACTTTATTTGTAATTATTTTAACCTTGTTAAATTCAATAATTAAATATTACAACATTAGAAATATTTTAATCAAGCTGACTGCTTTGCTTCATTTTATGCGAAGAAATGCTAAAATAAAGGGTTTAAAGAATAAACTAGAAGCAGAGTTATTAGTTTTCAGAATGATTACTAATCAAGTAAGTCAACACGTAAATTTATTTACAGCAGCTTACTGCACTATCAACCTGACAAAAGTGCTATTTTTAAGTAATTTTAATTTAATTTTTAATTAATTCTATTTTTAATATCGTCCCATATTTTGAGGCAGTCAAACGAACAATTTATTTTTTACATAAAAACAAAGATATATTATTTTTATACATATAAACAAGTATATTAGTGCCATGTTTTGGTTATGTTTTATCTGTTACAGAAATTATTAAAATGAACGAATAGCACTGTTATTCTAAGGGGAAAAATTACAATTTTGGGGGGATATTTCTACCCCTTAAGAATGGATCTTTAGGAAATCAATTCTTACTGGGTCTCTAAGATTCTAAAAATAAACTCTCTAAATTTTTCATGTAAATCCGCTAAGTGGTTTCACAGATTTCGTGATTTTTCGCTTTTATTACCATACCATTTGTAGAGGAATCCATTTTAACATTCTAATAAAATATTAACAGAAAAACAAATAATCAGACATAATATTGGCATGGCTCATATGCTTTGTAATATAGCAACGGAAGAAGTCTAATTAAAAAACGATTTAAAGAATGCAAACCTAAAGGTTGAAATTTGCTGAAGATATCATAAACAATAGAAAACCTACCATTGTTTGAAAGTTATTTATTAGCATTGGATTGTTCATGAAATGTAGATAATATTTGGAGATTTCCAATGCTTTGAGTGTTTAAGAAACAAACACAACAAGTATAACAAACTTCTGCCGTCTTCAGGTGTACTTACTAACTTAGCCTACATCTAAAACAATTTTGTCTTTCCTTACCCATACTAAATCAGAAAAGACTTAATACTACATGCTAGATACTAATGGTTACTGTTGAAAGTCAAAAGTTTTTAAAAACTATCACACATAGCATAATTATACAAAATATAATACACAATATGAAATAAAAAAGAAATGCAAAATATGAAATCAGTCAACAAAACACAGAGTAAGTTATTAAATAGACCAAATTCTCAATGACATACAAACATAAATGTGAAATATGAAAAAAATCAACGCAGCATAGATCAGGTTATTATACAGACAAAATATTCAACTTATCTAACCAGTTTCCAATTCCACTGAGGCGGGGGGAAGGAGTCCTCAAACCACTACACTCACGAGATCAACTCACCACGACCGTCAAAGACGAACTGCGTTGTAATACACGACCGTCAAAGACAAGTTGTTATACTTGTCGAAACGTTATGTTTGTTTCTTAAACACTCAAAGCATTGGAAATCTCCAAATATTATGTACATATCAAAACCTACCAATGCTGGTTGTTATGTTCTGTGAATAAGCAAACATGTTGGATTAAAGGTAAAAGAAGACAAAAAATATATTCATTTTTGGAAGGTAAAGTTAACCACAAAAATATAAATGTAGTTCTTATTTTTTTTAAAGAAAGAAACAAGTAGTGATAGTTACTAACTATCAGACCGTTTCTTGGAAAGAGTGATATATTAATAGCCAGGGACCTACAGCTTTATGTGGGATCCGAACCACATAGTATTGGTCTGATTTTCAACCAACTAACAAGCCTGATACTAATTCTTCCCTACCTAAATTCCGGACCCTTTTTACCACACAACACGGACACTCCAGACTTCTCTAGTAGTGTCTACGTCGATGGCAATCCCTGAGCGGTCGCCGAGTCACATACAATCTCCTCAATATTTTGTCTCCAAACAGAAGGCTACATTGATTTAGGCTGGCCCTCATTGAAAATATTCTGTGTTATCGGCCATCATTTGTGGAAATTAGAGGCGACTTGGTTTGAGTTATGGTCACTCATTTTGATGAACGACTGCTTGGTGGTTACCGCCAGGCTTAGCTCTGCTTGGTTGTTTAAAGTGCCTGAGCTGAGGTTAGCTTTATTCGGCAATTTCTTACAGACTTACGCCTCGCTTGATATTCAGTTCAGGCAGCCATATACTTCGTGCTTTGTTTTTTATAAAAACACATCCGGTTTTAGAAAGGGATCGAATTTCTTATTCATATTAAAACGTTTAAGATTTTTTTCAACATAAATATAATATTTTCTTTTTAGTAACGCGTTCACATTAAATATGATTTATTTTGGATGGATATATTTCGATGATGTATTAAATCTGTACAAATGATTTGAACTGAAATATTTAAAGCAATACAATTATATTGACGTACAGCTTCATGTTTTTTTCACAGTATATTTAGACCCTGATAGTAAATATAAAATTGCATAAAGTAAACTGGAAAAAAGCGTTAAATATGGTTTTATTTTTGTGAATACATTTTACATACTATCTATTACAATTCTTAAAAAATGGGAAACACTAAGAAAATTACAAATTTTATTAAGACGTAAAATAACATCTAACCTAAAATTGTAATTTGCTTTAAGTGTTATACATACTGAAATTAGATTTGGAACCAGCATTAAAAAAAAATAATAATAATAATAAATCGTTTATTTCCGCAACAAAAGTAACCTACTTAAATAACCTATTAAAAGTACACACACACACACACACACACACACACACACACACACACACACACACACACACACACACACACACACACACACACACACACACACACACACACACACACACATATATATATATATATATATATATATATATATATATATATATATACATACATTATAAGTTTTATTGCAAAGTAAATTAACAAACTATAGATGTAAGTGTGCTGATATCTGTAATATCAATTAACCACTTTTTTAGCATTTTTGAAAATAAATTAAACCTGTTTAATTGTTTAATTTCTTGTGGCAACAAGTTGAAACACTTTGGGCCTAAAAACAAAAATATTTTAGAGAAAAATACTTTATTGACCCGAGGTCTGATAAAATGTTGTTGTGTTCTACTTCTTGTTTGATAGAATAAATTGACTGTACCAGTGTTACCACTCATCTTGTAAAATATACATTTAAATTCTGTGATTTGGTGTTGTCATATTTATTTATCTTACTGTATAAGTAATCTAAAAACATCGTTTGTTTATTTTAATGGACTATAAATAATAACAATTGTTATTTACTATAATTTATTACATTTGGATTTACCAAATTACTTTAGCTAAGTTATCTTTGAACAGTTTTTATTTCTTATGAATGTTTGTTTACTAACTTAATATTAAATTTGTTTAGTGTTTTGAATCTAATATCATATTTTTATTTTATTTATATTATTTTCAGGTTTTACTCGTATATTCTAAATGTGATATCTCTTATTAATATGAATTTGTAACATTTGTCATAATTATCAATGGTTTAGGCCAATTAAAATTACATTAATTGTTAAAATATAAAGATGAAATATAACATTTATATGACATTTTCTCATTTAGACATAGGCTAGAGAGAAAAAAATGATACTTTTGTGAATAATTAATATGTATTGTAAATAAATGATCCCTAATCAAATTGAGCCCTCATACTAGATTTATGTTACATTTTATTTAGCCTACTGCATATAATAATCATTGTCTAGCCTAAAATCTTTATTCATAATTATTATTTATATTATTGTTTACGCAGTTATTTAAATTGCACTGTGGCGACTATTCGTTTTTATTTTACAGTACTTACTATCAGATTTTATTAGATTTTATCTGTTTTTTTTTTGTTTGATTTTGTTTCTTAAAAAATATCCCTCAAAGTTCTTGTGATCCAATGAGAACTACTTTCCACTGCTTACTTTTCATCCTAATTATTACTAGATCATAATACATATTTTAATGCAGAGTATTGATTTTATTTGTGTCATACTTACACTAAATACCTCATAAGAGGGGGAACAAGGCGATGGCTTGCCATTCAAATGGCCCGGGTTGCCATTCCCGATAAAATCGCTAATCGATTTTACCTTGCCACTCCCGTGGTTCGGAAGTTACGTTAAGCCGTTGGTCCCCAGGTTAAGTGTTAGAGAGGGCTTCTTAGCCCTAACTTCCCCTGATAAAATGACGATCTTTAACTTTAAAGTTTTTAAAGTAAATTATTTAACAATAAAACAGTTAGGTAATGTTCATTCTTACCATTGTTTATTTTTATTTGTTAATAAAGATGCTATGGACAATTTCGAGGAGTAGAGATGCAACGGCCTAACTAAAGTCAGTGACTTAGTATCCCATCAACCGGTCTGCGGCCGTCTTCATAGAATAATGCACTAGCAACATTCATTAGTGGTTTAAACCTATGACCACTCAATGACTGATATCGGCGTGGACACTACTTAAAATGTGTGATATTCATCATCCGCATGTTGAGTATCAGGCACGTAAATTACTTGAAAATTAGACCAACACCAAGTGGTTCGGATTCCATGTAAAGTTGTAGGTCCTTCAGTGGCCCTGGCTATTGGACAATTATGGTCCTTTCTGAGCATTACTCGAACCCCGTTAGTAACCAGACTACACAAGACATCCACACTCAGCCTACACTCAGATAATCATTCTTATTCATCTTAAAATATTACATATCTTATCGGCATCTCATATCTGAGAATAAGAGACCTAGATAATGTATCCCTATAAAACACTAGTTCTCGTGAACTAGCTATGTGCTTTGTATCTAGTGAGATTTTTTCCAATTTTATGATCATAGTGCTTTTATTAGGTGAAATGAGAACCCGTAATAATAGTTTAGAAATCCTATACTAAAAGTATCCATTATTCACAATAATATACTATAGATTTTGCTACGCAGTTAATCCATCGTACTTAGTTATTGTAATTAAATAGAGGGCACTCCTGCACGCTTAGTCTGCCAACCCCGTCACTTGCTACGCTCGTCTCGTCCAAAACTCGCATGGTGAATAGTACAAAGTCTCTGATTGGTCGGCTTTTGAATATTTATCATCTACCTTACTGTAAAACTTTTAAGAGAAAATAGTTTAATATAATTTCATAGTGCACATTTAGAGTCTTTAAAGTTTATGTGTGTCAAGTTTCTTGAAAACATTTTATATTCTTTTAAAAACTATGAGCAGTAACTCAGTCAATGACGGCCTGGTGGCTTCGGACTACGGAGGGTTTGTCCAAGGTTCGAATCCTCACTGAGCTAAAGGTCAATAATTCACTCGTTGAGTTAAGGTTACGCACATGCCTGCAGGCCCATGTGAACTGGAGAATGAATTAAAAAAAAAAAACAAAAAAAAAAAAAAAACAAAAACGAAAAATGGTATTTTAACTATATATTTATAGACTACCCAGCTCTAAAATTAAGACATCTACTATTTATTATAGTTGCTAAAGGTGTCATTTATATATCTTCTATAATTATAAACCTACCAATTTATGATTGGGACCCTCTACCTTCTCTCACACAACAGGAAGATGTAGGAGATAATTTTTATTCTACGTATCGTCTTTCCCTGCTGTGTAACGACCTTTCCTTGAGTGCCTTCTCAAGTCACCTGTCCGACCCAATCTAGATAACCCTTCTTGGAAACCCAAATTTTTGTACCCTAAAACTAGTACAAATTCATTGTATCTGTTTACACACTTGCTTCATTGTTACGCTGTTTGATAAGGTGTGATTGTAGAAAAAAAAAAAAAAAAATTACACCTCTACCTTTTGTCGAATAGAGGTATTTAAAAACAACATATGCATGAAATAACTTGAAATTGAAAATTGGTTTAGTTAACTTTTCTTTCGTAAAATATTTATTTTCTAAAGTATATATGTTTTATTTCATAAATCCTTCAAAATTACTTCTTGCTACATTTGCGGTTGAATGAAATTTTACCGAATGTGTGACAATCAACACACATTCAATAAAACCCTACTTTTATGCGAGTGCATCATTACCACTATGTTTGTATGTCGGTGGGTGGGTGGGACAGTGCCACTGTAAATGTAAATGTGAGTTGTGGGTAAATAAAACACGGTTGGGTTTTCCAATATCATGAAACTAACATGCAGTATCATGACATCGTTGCAAAAACATATATGCCACAAAAAACTCCCGTAATGAAATGTAATTTCAATTAAGAACTCTAAGCAATTCGTTTGGTTGAGACACGAAAGTATTTATTTACTGTATTTCATTGTTAGCATGAAAAAAGCAAATACAAACAAAGAAAAATGTATGGTTGTTATCAGGCAAATCAATACGATCTTAAATAACAACCATAAAATTACTATAATCTTATTCAAATTAAAAATCATTTATTATTTCTTAAATTGATATTACATTGCAGTGTTTTTTTAAATCTCTCTAGCATATAGCATATATCTCGTATTTGAAAGATAAACTAATTTTATCATAATGAAATATCTTTAATATATGAGTAATCTTAAAATAACTAACAAACAAAACAAAAATAAATAAACAAATCTACAAACACCAAGGAAACCAAATAAAATTTGTTATTCATTATAAAAGTAAATTTCTTTCAAAAATATTATTTTTTAATATCATTAATCGTAATTTTTATTTTATTTTGGAGTTTATCTCAATTAATTGTTTGATTGTTTTAAACTTACTTCTGCATTACGACTGGTAGTCCTAACTCCACATAAGCCTCAAAGCATTAATATTAACGCAATGGAAATAGGCAAATAAATAATATACATAACTATATAAAACAATTATACTATAAATCGGCAATAAATAAACAATATTAAATACTATATAGACTATGATCAATTCAACAAATAAATAAAAAGAAAACACAAATTAAATCAACGATGTGCATGAAACATATGTATAATCCAAATAAATAACGATACAACTAACAACAAATAAAATCAAACAGTAATAAGAAACATAATATTCTAACTATAAACTATATGTGCTAAGAAATGACAGTGAATTCGTCTCACTGTTGTTCAATAACAACCTTATTTATAGTAGTTGCAAAGAATGCACTCAGATATTGAGCCAAACAGGGATGGCATTCTTTGCTTCCGTGTTCACCAGCAAGATCCGGCTGGTAGGAACCAGTCAAAACTCTGTCAGTATTGCTGTTTATTTACATAATATATCACATAGGTTTCCCAGTGTGCTTAATTAACTCAACAGTGCTTATATATCTCTTTGTAGTTTTATCTTATTTATCTATGTATAGTTCGACTTTGAAACACTATACAATATTGTTAGTTATCACGTCACATGTCATTAGAAATATAACACAAGATAACGTCACAACACACAAGTGAACGTCACTCAACACAAGTTTATTACAATAATAGTACGAAATGTAAAAATACTATATCGGTTTCTTAATATTGTATTCACCTCCCCAATGCCTTGCGTGAGACCTTTCTGGAATAATAGAAACTAAAAACTAATTGCTTCTAGTTTCGATCATTTATTACAAGTGAATTGGCAACGAAAATGATTAGGGGAGGAATTTATGTAGCGTGGGGCTTATGGGAAGACTGTGCGAGAGTTAAACTTTTACATTACAAATTATATTAAATGCGTTTTAAGATAACTTATTTATTTACAATTGTTTACTATACATACAAATATTGTAGATCCAGTATAGTTTGGTTGCATCTTTAAGGACATTTTATATTTAAATAATAATATATCAGTAATACTCCTAAAATTATGAATGTTCTATTTTATGTATTGTTTATTTTCAGTCTATCTTGGTTTATGTTTCAGTCTATCTTAGCAATGTTGTGCCAAATTATGTATTCTGTATTTATACTGTATATTTTGTTAGAAATAAATATTATTTTTATTACTAAGAGTATTGCCAAGTATTACTAAGAGTATTATTAATAAGATTATTATATTATTATTACTAAATTGTAGTAAAATAAACTAATATTTATTACACCATTTAAAAGTGTAATGAGATGGTTGCTGAAAGCAGAATAGTGGGAAGATCGGCGAGGTGTAGGGTGAGTAATGAGCCCTTAAAAAAATATAAATAATAGAACTATGACGTGTTACTTATACTATTTGGTACTGTTGGCGTAGTGCTGTAATCCATCTTCTTGGGGAAAAGTGTTGTGGAGATTGTAGGTGATAGGCTCTATTCCTTTGAGGCTCTTTGCTCGGCTCTATTGATACCAACACGACATCCGCGTGGTTGCCATTGATGTGAACACTTTCAGAGATGTCTGGGGTGTCCATTTTGTGTCGTTGTTACAGTCCGGATGTTGTGTAGGGAGGAGAACTGAGTATTGGGTTTGTTAATTTGCTGAAATCCAGACCTATTCGCAGTGGTTCAGATTTCACGTAAAAATGTAATATCCTAAGTTAGTTTCCATGACTATTAATAAATGGCTCTTTATAAAGAACATTTGACCTTAGTTAGTAACAATGACTACACTCGTTCATCTAAACTCATCACACTCATTCTTGAGTAACTACTCGTACTTGTATGACATAATACAATACATTCTAAATCATTCAGAGTTTTTAAATTTCAATGAAACTTGTAAATATGAAATTCGTAACAACAACAGGGCTGTGATTGGTTTCCACAGACTGAATAAGAGCTTGTCCAGCCACACTGTAATAAGCCTAAAAATATATAATAAACTTGTCACTTTAGTTCAAAAATATCAACCCAATGCTTTCTTGAAAAGATTTTATTGCTGGCTACTTAGAAAATCATTTTATTCAATTGACGAATTTTTTAGTTTTGATTTAGTTGAATTTTAAGTACTATATATGATTAGCTCATGCTTAGCCCAGATAACAGAGGTGCTTAGTAAAAATGTACTGAGGCCCTCTTCCCCTGGGTAACCTGAAGGGTAATCGAAAAAACAGCTAAGCATTGCTATAAGTTAGTTTCCCATATTTGCAAATATTTTAAAGATATTTTGCTAACCCTATTTAATATTTTAATATGTTATGTATTTATTTTATGTTAGGTTAAATTATATTCAGAATGACTTGGCAATATATAGCTGCAACAATGACTTTGTCAATGCTGTAAAGTTTAATGGCAATAAAGGATTATTATTATTATTATTCGCCCATATCTATACGGTTAGCGTCTTAATAATAATAATTAAGAATACTATAATATGAATGACCGATTCCATTTCATCATAATACAATTTCAGTTATATTTAAGCATTTAAATCAAATTTAATTTATACTTAAACCTCAAATAAGAAATTATTTGATAAACAGAGTCATTTACTAAAAATAACTGAACAATAAAATTCTTAGTTCTAAAAAATATTTTAAACCTTACCTTACATGGTAGCAAATTACGATCAGCATTTATATTGCAGGCAAATTTGGCGTCTACGTAAACTAAACTCATTTACGAGCACTTACATCTTATATTAAATAAGTTTCAAATGATTTTACGAAGCAGTATTTAAATTAAAATACCTATAAAATAGCTGGATCTGTATACAAGTGGCTAAAAACATTAACTGCAAGTATCGTAAAATATATTAATAACAAATAGGAAACGTAATGTTGTATAATGAGTCTTGAGAATGAAAATTAGTTAGGTTTCTATTCATATATTATGTTCTTGTTATCTATTTACAGTTAAGGAGGGGAATTCAAAATGAAGGGTGGTACATTTACAATGTAAACCTACGAGCCTGAAAAGGAGAGAGGGATCGGGGGGGGGGACTATTCCCTTTAATTAGATCCGGACTAGCCATGTATCTCTAGATGATGTAGAGTTGGACTACCAATATACTGTATTATTCATTTACAACTGGTCACTTCTGTTGTATATAACATTATATGGAGATCGTGTTAAAGCTAATACAATTGGTGTAGCATTTTAAACATTTTATAGTTAATCATAAAATCAGTGACCTTTATGTTTCATTTTTGGGATTTTAAGCATTAATAATGGGTCTGAATATTAATTGTAACTAAATCTAACTCAAAAACATTGTGAAACCTAACGTAACCTAACCATTTTATGGCATTATGTAACTCCATTTTTACTGATAATGACTTTTTGTTAAAAATGCATAGTTAGGTTCGTCTTATTTCCTAATAGCGCATTGTGAGCCTAAGAAATAAACCTTTTTTACATATTTATTCATACCTATTTTATAAAAAAAAGAGGAATACTTATCAACAATAGTCGAAACATTTCATTTGGGATTACTTTTTTTACTCTTTAGTGGGTCTCTTGTTTTTCACACTTCAGTGGGTCCAGCTGTAGGCAAAGGAGAGTTTTGTATAATGGAGAAATAAAATATATTACCTTGTCAAATCACTTTTATTTAATACACTACATGTTTCGATCCTTAGATCATCTTCAGGTGTATATTGGAACTAAATATCATGAAGGCATCAACAGTGCAATAATGTGTTATCAGTACGGTCAGTGTATGTACACAGAATAAAACTGTATAGATTATTAGCGTATCTCATAGTAAAACTTTAAAATTTTGAAAACCTACTAATATAAAAATACCTAAAATAATTAACACTTGTTAAAAATTGAACAAGTTAAAATAAACTGTGCTGGTTAGCCACTTGTCACTATCAGAGATGATGTAACACTAAATGAAAATGTTGGAGTCTTCCTCTTCTTCTTACTTGCAATCCAATGGTGTCTATATATCTTCCTGTTGTATTTATTAGTTACGTATCTTTTCTTTGTTTCTGTATATTTGTATCAAATATAATGTTAGATTGGAAAGATATTTGGTCATTAAGTACATTATTTGGATCAGTCTTTTTTGCTTTGTAGATGGCTAATTCTTCTTTGACATCGACTTTAAAGCTTTTCGATAAGACTTGAATAATGTCTATATTATTTTAAATGGATGTATAACTATGGGATTCGGATACTAAGTGTTCAGTGTAAGTGGATTGTTGGTGTAGGGAATTTTTTCGTATATGCTCTTTAAATCTTTGTTTGAAAGATATCCCAGTTGGGCCAATATAAAGTTTGGGACATTCATTACATTTGATTCTGTAAATACCGGATTTGTCACAAATATTTGAGGTGGCTGGAGAGTTTTGAATAGTGTTATCATTAAAAAATGCCTTTCAGAATATATATTGTTCAGATGAGTTACAATTATAAAATTAAAATCTACAAAATTTTCTTCAAGAAATATCATTCCTTGGGAAACTTGTATTATCAAAGCTGATCCACTTGAAAATTCAGGATGATAGTCTTTTAAAATGACACATATTTTTAGCACACAAAACCTTAAAAGTATAGTGAATAAGGTTAATATGTTAATATGTTTGATGAAATAAATATTATGTACAATATTTGTTTTATTTGATCAATTGCAAAATAAATGGTCATACCTTTATACATATGTTAAACACACTACACACATGTCAAAGCAGATATTCTCACGCCATAACACTAATGTCCTTTACAAGTGGATAAAGGGTTCCAGGAGTACTGGTGGAGGGGTGAAGGGGTAGGAGTTGGAGGAAACTGTTAAATAACTTTAAAACGTGACTTATTCCAAAAAAAGCTCTAATGTTTTGTTTCATAAACGATCTGAGCGACTCATTATTCATCATTAGGGCACCAATAATAGATATATGAGCGAATATGACGGGCGATTGAGTGTGATGAGTGTTGATGAACAAGTGTAGTCTTTGTTACTAACTAAGGTCGACTGTTTCTTAGTATAAAACATTATTAATAACCCAACAGCCAGGCCAACTAAAGGACCTACGTGGAATCCGAGGCATGTATTAATCGTCTGACTTTCAGGTAATTTACAAGCCTGATACTCGATTCTCTCTACTAAAAAACATCGGGACGCTGATTACCACCCAAAATTGATACCCCAATCTTCTCTAGTTGTGCCCACGCCAATGACAACCATTGAGTGGACGCCGAGTCAGTTTTAAGAGGACCAATCATAGATCATATCGCCAACAATATCCACTAGACTTTGTTCCCAAGTAGCTGGGTTACAACACTGCACCACTAGTGCTGACGATATGTTTAGTATATTGTCAATGTAATAATGTTTCTTTCATCCATTGCATCGAGCAACATTTTTGTCGTAGGACCATTTCTAACTATCCCGAGTTATATTACATTATTACTAAGTTAATAATTAATTAATTATACATGGACCCAATTGAATATTGAAAGAATATAATATCATAATGCTTTATAATAGTTAAATAAAAAAATATACACTTATCTCATTGATAGAATAGGCATTACCTCATTATACAATTATCTCATTTCTGAAGTAGATGTAACATAAACTCTACCGTCAGTTGGTCTTATTTTAAATTAACTGTCATAAAATAGCCATATATTAATTAATCTTCAGAGGAAACTGGTTCAATCTCATACTCACCCATTTCATATACCTTCCTACTTATATTATTAACATGGTTAGCCTTTACTTCGGGCAGGTTTTCGTAATTAAGTAGTTAGCTTTCATCAGCTAATTAAAATATTCATTTCAATTTCATGTTTGTTATAATTAAAAGAACCACAATAACATTTCTACATATTATAGGTTATCCATTATATTATATAATCAGTTAACGAGTCTGTGAGAAAAGATAAATGCGATTTTCTCTCGAATTTTTATGAGGTTTTAAAAACTTCTTAATAACGCTTTTTAGAAGTTATTTTGTTATTTAATTATATATTTGTCAATAAGTTTTTTTCCTTTTCTGCCATCTAAACTGCTTTTTGTGTTGTTCTCTAACATGAAAATATTTTACGTAGGTTTCGATAAGTGAGTACAATACGATAAGTTTCATGCAATATATTACCTATATGTAAAAAAAAAAAATAACTCCAAAATGCTTTTTGTTAAAGCAGAAGCCGATCCTCCTTTTTGCCCTGATTAGACTAAGGGGCTGAATCAGTACCGTACAAAGAATATGTGATACTCATAAAAACTTATAGTCAAGGCCAGGATTCGAACCTGCTCTCGCTATCCCTAACTCATCTCCAAAGTCTTGACACCTTAGACCACTTGGCCACTGGCTCTCCCATTGAGTTACAAATCTTATAAAAATATTCTAAAAATATTTTGATTACTAAAAAGTTTTAAATTTCTAAAACTGCTTGTATATTAAGTGCATCACCTTTAAACTGCCTACATTGATTTATCTGTCCAAAATTACTGTTTAAGGACTAATTAATTGAGAATCGAGAATGAAATTTGCAAAGATGAATCAACTTCCACCCATTTAAATGAATAGAACATAATATGTTTTATAATAAATAACAGCACGTAATTTACGCAGATCAATTATTGATTTTTAGATTTTTTATTTTATTTGTACTCAACACATCATTTGCATTGTTTTTTATACTAAAAATGATAATATGTTTATAAATAAAATAAAACAGTGTACGAACATTGTAGTCTTGACTATCGTGTATTTCTGGATCAGAGAAGCTGCGTACTTATCTCCATACAACGAGTAGAACTCTGGTGATAAATCATTCAGTGGACTTGCCACGTGCAGCCAGTTTTATCTGTCTCTGTGGAGTAGATGAAGACAACAAGTCTGCATGGTGAGTAGTGAATTCATTTTTATAGGCTGTTTATTTACATTGTTCAGAATATTGTTGTAAAACATTTTAGATAATATACCGTAAATGATTGAATAGCTGATATAAGTAAGCGTTAAGTATTACTCTTGTTTATATAAACTTACAGATATCTCATGTAATATGATATTTCGTACAAGTAATTTGGTTAGTAGTGAGGTCTGCCACTACTGGTGGTTTAAACTGCCTTAAATTTACGTGGGACTACATTAGCGCTCCACAACTGCAATCTAAAACAGCTGATAGTTAGGGACATACAATCTAGCCTTATTTATCCTGGATATTGTGCTATTGATAATAGCTCTTTCTGACTACACTCATCACATTCATTCACTACTCGTACTCACTCATATATCTACGATCGGCGTCTTAAAAATTATGAATTACATTGGTTGAGAATTATATTTCTGTATATAAACTCAGTTGTACTATTTAATACAATTATATGACTAAGTTGTAATGAACACTATTGGAATAAGGCTATCAAATATGTCCATTTTTAATTTTAATTTTCGTTCAAATTTATTTAATGACAAGAATTTTAGACTAAAAATATGTTATGAATATATTTAATATATACAACAATTATTAATGTTTATTATTAACTTCAACAGACTTGTGTGAGAACTATATAATCTTTAATCTGTAATGAAGTGTTTTCAATAAATTCCTTTAGATCATTCTTCTTTTTTTCTAAATTTTTCATTTATTTTATGTTCCGTGGGATTTGTTTGCCATGGTCTTATAAAATTATTATATTTCTTGTATTGTAGTTGAAGTAAATTTGTAAACTCATATAATATTTACGAACATTGATTTTGTGAACGAGTTATAAAAAGTTTCGTCTTTTTCAAAATTTCACATAATAGTAGGCCAATTAGATTACTGTAGTTTAATAATTGTATTCAAATTGCTTTGTGACGTAGATGAGCATAAGAACATATAAATAAAGAATTAAAACGAGGATTTTTATAAGAAAATCGGACTGTGTACTTAAACATTTTAATATAAGTCAGATTTCTTCAGTATCTATGCAATACATTCAAATCTTTGCTAATGGTTTTAAAGAGAATAATATGATATATTCGTAGTCGATGGTTACCGGCACCAAGAAAACACAACTATTCTCATTCCAATAGGGCCTGTTTGGAAAGTTGAAATATGTCTACAAGAGATGTTATAAAACAAGAAATAAAATACCCCACAGTAAAATAAAATTAATTAAAGAGATAATGTATAAAGAAAAAAAGTTTTCCACCACATTTATAACAGTTGTGCTAAAAAAATAATAAAAAAACGAATCATTACTATTATAATTATATCTATATTCATTTAAAATTCAAACGAACAACGTGCTTTACACAATATAGATTGGAAGTACTGTAAAGAATTGGGCATAATTTGTAAAAGGGCACGGAAGAAATTAAGATTATATTACAACATTTTTTATATTAAATTGTATAGACTTACATTACATAGTGGTACGGTATTGTGGAAAAAAACAGCAACAGAGTTTCCATCGTTATTGATGGGATAAAGAACGGATAACCTCATATGACAAGTGTGACATTATATGCCGTAAGACATTTGTTTAGGGTTTCTAGAAAAAAGAAAGACTGATAAGACTAATATGGTGCTAAAATCATTGGAATAAGGATTATAGATGTTTGTTTTCTATTCTTCCCGTTTGAACAGTCACTCTGAGGTTTGTCAGCAGCAGTTCTCTATTACCATCTCATTTACACGAAGCTTTTGAGTGCTTTCTATCCTTCTTCTCCTTTGTGCAGTCAACCCTGGGGTTGGTTTGCTGGAGTTCTCCATACCAATCTCTTTCCACTTTCCTTTTTTCAGTATTCTCTATTCTTCTTCTCCTTTGAGCAGTCAACCCTCAAAGGGGTTGGATTGCAGTGGTTTTCCATTACAATCTCGTTTCCTTCTTTCTTTTTTGAGTGTTTTCTAGTCTTCTTCTCCTTTCTCCTTTTAGCAGTCAACCCTGGGGTTGGATTGCAGCTGTTCTCCATTCTGATCTCTTTTCCACATTCACTTTGAGTTCTACGTATGAAACACACCCCTTATCCTTAATGATTAGACATGAGGCATATACACATATAAATCATGTAAAGCCTAAGTCTTCTCGTGAGTTTTTCTCTTCAGTTCAACTCCCTATTATATCGTGTATAACACCATTCCTTCGTATTATAGGTCCAGTTATAGGTCCAGTTTCACCTTGTCTGGACGCTCTTAATTAATAATCTTTCTTCTCCAACTTATTTAAAAACTTCCCCATTTGTGACTCTCTCCATACAACTAATTTTTACCATTCTTTATCGGTAGCACAAAGTCTCTAATGTTTCCAGTCTCTTCTGCTCTTGTGTCCTGCCGTCCCTGTTTAACACCCGTACAATGCTTCACTCCAAACATGGGTCTTCATAAATATTTTTTTAAAGCATATACTAACATTTATTACGTAATCATGTTTTCCTTTGTAGTAAGGGTCATTTTAGATTGATTTGTCCTGCTATTATATTTATCTCTCTTTCTCGCACAAGTAACTTTGCTTCCCCAGAATGAGAACACTTGTACTTTCCCCAATCCTTCTCCTTCAATTTAATTTTGGCTGTGTCTATGTCTATGTCTATGTCTATGTCTGTGTTTGTGTGGGCGTGTGTGTGTGCGCGTGCGCGCGCGCGCGTGTATTCTTGTTCGTGCCTTTATCATGTTATACATACAATGACTCTACCTTTATTGTGTTCTACTGTATTCCCTTAAATAGAAGTTCGTAAATAAGAGTACTCATTAAAAATAATAAGGCACTCTTTTCTATTGTATAGATTTTTTATACTTGAAATATAAATGGGTGAAAATAGTAGGTATTCTGTATTTGTGCAGTACTAACAATTATTACTTTTGAGCTTTTTATTTTTATCTTTTTAGTTTCAAACAAATAATATGATAATAATTAAATTATTTATTGAACAGTTTTAAAACATGTGTGTTATTGTTTAAAGTATGCAAAAATCATAAAAAATATTAGTCAATTTTAACATTTTTTAATAACCACTAAAAGCCAGTTCGAAGATGTGAGTGGAAAAGTATAAATATCTCCTAATTTGTTTGAACGAGGAAATATAAAACTGTGGCAATTAACAGATTTAATTATAGGGAAATTTTTACCTGAACCGAAGCACTTGTGTGATTACGTAACATTTCTGCCAGCAATTAAACAAAAAACTAATTTGATTGATCATTTTACATTTCATACAATAGCTTGAGTAATCTTTCACTGTGAAATATGATTGTCTAGTTTCCTTTTATATCTGTCTATACATAAAGGAGTGGTCTATAAATATACTTTGGAATGCCGTGATGGCAAACAACAAATAAGCCAAGTCCAAAATAATGTGATAAATGGTTCCTGGCTAGTCTTAGAAGAAGAGGGGGTTTGGTAGTTTGGAAAACCAAGAGTCCCACACCTCCTTCGAAAATGAATAAATAGTTCATGATATTACATATTTTTGTAGATTTGTTGGAGATTTCATACGCTTCAAGTGTATTTAAAACTAACACAACGTTTTGAGATATATAACACTTCTATCGTCTTCAGGTTCTTCTTAATACTTTACCCTACTTATACATTTTTAACATACTACTTAATAAACCTATTTCTTGGGAACCCTTTTTTATAAGTTGATATTGGTTGGTTAAGTAGTAAAAAACTTTTAAATGTAGAATAAGGTAGGGCCCAAAAACAACGAGTATTCCAGGCCCTTCGAAACATTGTTTTGGTTTTAGTAACATTTGAAGCCTTGGAAATTTCAAAAAAAAAAAAAAAATACTAATTTGAATAATCCAATGTTAACAAATAACTTTAAAAATAAATGAAAATTTAATAGGATGCTTAATTTAAGACATTTTAAAAGACGGCTAGTATTCATAAACTGTGAATCGTAATGAGGAATTTAAAAGATAAAAACGAAGTTATAATAAGAAAACAGATTTAGCATTGATATATTTCTTCACTTTAATAACATTTAAAAATAAAAATAAGAGGCAAAGAAATGGTATTCTAGTGAGAAATGTTTTGTTCGTGCTTCTTTGTGGATTTGTCATCCGATTACCTCTGAGTCACTCTCATCTTGTAAGTAATTGAGTCACTACTCATCTAGTAAGTAATTCTTACTTACTAGCATATATTTTAAGTTTAGTAAAAAAATTGTGGATAGTTTATTTGTAGTACTGCCTAAACAGTTTTAAAATTCAGTTTATAATAACTTCCGTTAGTCTGCAACGTGAACAAATAAGACAAATTTACGACTTAACTATTTATATAATTTTAAAATTTTAGGGAACATCTAAAGTTTGTTCATAAATATGTAGCAAAAACACTTTTACAGTTGAGCCGGTTATATTGTAACCTGCGAGTTATGTAATGCATATAGTGGTTTCAGCAGCGGAGGGGAACTATTACACAACTCCACCACCGTAAATCACGAATGTGATTGACTTCCACCTTTAAGTGTTCAACTTCCGCAACAGGGATTGGTTGCAATAAATAAATTTTATGAACAGTATGCATTTATTTTATTGTTATTGATTCTTTGCATTATTATTCAGTGTGTCATTGTTATCAATAATTGTTATTTGAATAATAAATAATGATTTATTTTCATCCTTTTAAGCATAATTCTCTAGTGCTGACCAAACAATTGTCACTGCTGCTAAAGACATAGTGGGTGGGGCTTGCTGCCAGCACGTGGCCTACTGTCTACATAATTTCCATGAGAATTCTAAATTTTATGATACAATTGGGGTAAGAGTAGTTCTCTCTCTCACTTCCATTACTCACAGCATGTATCTCACGCCGGTGCATTCAGAAGTTTACAATCTAAGTGGCCTATATATAGTTATATACTCTGAATTGCAGTAGCTTTGGAATGGCAAAATTGTTTTTCGTTGATCAACTCTTACAAGATAATTAATGGTAATTATATATTTGAGTATTCTTAAAGGATACCATTTTTCGTGTGTTTGAAGATGAATTGTTTTTAAATTTATATTGAATTTAGGCTCAAACAAGATGTAAATAAAACATATGGAACTACACAAATGTCTTTACATTATTCATAAATGTATAACTATAAGCGTTAAATTTTTCTTTTGTAACGTTTCATGTCTACACTTATTCATAGTTGGGTGATATGTTTTCACTGCAAAGCAACATAATTCCTAATTTTTAATATATAAAATATTATTTTAGATCTACAAATTGGAGAAAGAGTGACACGATTATTTTGGTTAAAAAAAAAATCATTTAAAATCAAGATTCTTCTGATAAACCATCTCAGAAGAAGTAAAATTTGAAATGATTACACGTTGTATCTAGCAAGAGAAGTTCTATATATTTTTAAGGTTAAAAAAATAATAAGGTATTAAAATATAAATATGCTACCACAGGATAAAATATGATAGATTAACTAAAAATGATTAACAAACTCTTGGGTTACTACAGGTCTGAACCTGTAGTCACTAAGTATTTTAGGTAGGATTAGGACATGAACGATAATTAATCTATCCTGTTGATTTTACGTAAAAAACACAGTAGTTCTTTCAAGAACATCCACAAAAACCAAACAGGAAGTCATGAATAAACCATTTGGGATACAGAGTACTTGTGGTGTCTTACAAGAAAGGAAATGTTCATATAAATATTGAAAACTTGGCTCCCGAAATGTGTGCGTCACATAGGTTATAGGCCTACAACCTTCTATGAATAATAATTTATATTTGTTTTAGAAACTGTGTATGACATATAATTGTAACTTATAAGATATGATATGAAAGATTTTAAATTTTACGGATCATAGAATATATTAGCTAAGACGGTAAACATGCAATATAAGGGTCCTATCTGATTTATACGATCTTTTGAAGCATTCAATATTAATCCCACGAACACAAACTCATACAAAATTTTCGTTAGAAATAAAAAGACAAAAATATGTATACTGTATTAATAAATATTCTTACTTGTAGATTTCCCTCCTAAACACGAAAATGACATCAACTTCATCCTGAAATAAATAAAACTTTATATATTTAACAAAACAGGCAACGTTATATGTAGGTTCAAGTTAGGTTAGGTTGGATTAGGTTAGCGTATTCTAACCTAACTTAACCTGACCTAATGAACATTTTGCTGAATATCTCAGTTTTTCGTCGTATGTATAATTTTATATGAGATTCGTATTTAGGAGAAAAATTGACGTAAGTTTAATGAAGTAAAATACGAGTTGGCATCAATTTCTTGTACGGCAAATAAAAACTGAGATATATAACAAAACATATTAGGTTATGTTACGTTAGGTTAGGTTAGGTTAACAATTCGCTGTGAACATACTGTACACTAACGTAACATAACCAAGTTTTGCAGAACATCTCAGTTCTTCATACATCTACCCAAGTATTTATATTAATATATTTTAAGTTCATAATCACGCTGATCAATTTAAAATAAATTTATTATTAATAATTTAACAGTACAAGTAAACGTCACACAGCAAATGTATTACAATATAATCACAAAATTCACAAATATTATGGTGATCGATTTCAGTGAACCACTCTCACCTTCCTCAGACCAGAGGGATTCACAAAAGAATCTAATAATTTAAGGTAATATTCTGTGGAAGTAATAGTAAAAACTAAAACGTATATAAATGTGGAGTAGGTTATTAAAAAGTAACGAATTTAAACAATAATTCGAATTTACATCTTAAAGTTACATACTGCAGTTATCTAAAAATAACAAAGTGGAATTTTAAATTCATACACATGGACTTCTATATTCCATTCTTGTTACTAACGTATTAATGTATTTTTAAGCTATTAATCTTACCCAAATAATTTTTTTGAGAAAGGTTATACACATCTTTTCCTAATAAAACAATAATAAATATTTTATGTTCCTGTGCTATTTTTAATCTACATCATAAGGTATTTTTAACATATATTTTGAACTTAACTGATATATGTGAGTTTCTAAGTAGTACAGACATAGCTGTTAAATCTGGTACAAATTATATTTATCAGATAACTTTATAAGTAGTTATACATTCAAATAATGAGATATTTTTATTACATAATAATAAATATTAAGCTTGTTAACATAAGGTGGCACATACTGTAACAGTTTTAATTGCTTGCACATAATGGCCAACCTGTTATCTAGACCTATAATATCCCCTTTGTAACCAACCATTCGCTTAGTTACAAAGGGGAGATTATACCATTGTACTCGTTTTGTTGAATCCTGAGCTTCGCTTGACGATCAGTGTTTGTCCACCTTTCTAATATTGAAAATGAGTAAATATGTTGGATAAAATTACTTTTTGAACTAGTTAAATTACAGTTTCCAAATTAAGTATTCGGTTTCGTATAGCCAAAGCAGAGAGTTTATATTTCTTTGTATTTAATTATTGTAGTTAATTTAAATTTATGATAGGCATTACTTTGTCTTTATAAATAACAATTTGAAATGAAAATGTGATATTTTGTATTGTTAGGTCTGTATTTTTGTTAAAGAAGATCCACAAAATTACTTTTTGAGTGTTTTAAATGTCCTTTTTAGCTAAATTTAACACTATGGTAAAACGTTTGTTGTAAAAAGGAAAAAATTTAACTATAAACCTGTTTAATTTATCATAAGTTACCCATACACTCTACTCATACACTGTAAAGAGTTAGCTACAGTGGGGGGAGGGGGTAAATTATGAATAAAGGTGAAAAGTTACAATGTGGTAAAGAAAAAAGGCATTTCAACATGCAATAATAAGTAAATAAATAAAATAAAATATCATCTGTATAGTTTGAAATTTCAGCTGTAATACGTAAAATATTGTCACCTGAAATACGTGAAACGTTATTCGCAACACGTGAAATATTTATTTTTCAATACCACTATAGGTGTAGGGGCAGTTGGATGGGTCAATACCACTGTAAGTGTAGGGGCAGTTGGATGGGTCAATACCACTGTAAGTGTAGGGGCAATTGGGTGGGTCAATACCGTTGTACGTATAAAGACAGTTGGGTGGGAATTAAGTAAGTATGGAATAATATAGCTGGCTGCACTCGTTTGGGACTACATGCCCAAACCCACGTTGGAGCCTACGAGCATTGCACGTTGATTATGGGTGCTATCTAGAGTGAACTCCTTGTGTGTAAGAGAAGGGCTTGCAATAAACCCTTCCAAGACAGTAATTGTTCCCTTCACCAGGAAAAGGGTTCAGGGCTCCTTCAGAGGCCTGGCCCTTGGTGGAGTGTCTCTGCCTGTTTCATCTTCGGTTAAGTATCTGGGAGTAATCCTCGATCAGAAACTGACATGGAACTTGCACCTTGATAAAGTCATTCGCAGAGCTAAGTGGTCCTTCGTGACCACTAGGCGCTGCGTGGGCTCCACATGGGGCCTGTCACCTCATGTCTGCCACTGGCTTTACACAGCGGTCTTCAGACCACAAATTACTTACGGGGCTTTGATCTGGTGGCCTAAGGTCAATCAGGTAACTGTCCGGGGTAGGCTTTCTAGCCTACAAAGACTTGCCTGCATGTGCATGACAGGGGCCTTTAGGTCGACCCCGTCTATTGCACTGGAGGTTCTTCTCAACCTGCCGCCCCTTGATCTCTTCATTATTGGGGAGGCTCGGGCGGCGGCTTATAAGGCTTCAACTAACTGGCCACTGGAGGGGGTCCTGTACAGGTCACTCCTCAGTGGCCAATCTAGTAAACGATGAGGTACTCTCAGTGAAGTCTGACTTCATTGGGACTAAGTATCTTTTCACCAGACCCTATACTGTGGATTTCAGGTCGAGGGAGTACTGGGACGGTGTTAGTAGCCCGGTTTCTTCTCACGACTGAATTGTATGGTTCACAGACGGGTCAAGAATGGGCAACAAAGCTGGATTTGGGGTCTATACTGGTGACCCTAGGACCAACGCTAGCGTGAGCCTGGGAGCGTATGGCACCGTTCTCCAAGCTGAAGTCGCCGCAATCCTTCAATGTGCCGCCCAGGCGGTCGAGAGAGGGGTTTGCGGGAAACATATCCACATCCTCTCAGACAGTCAGGCGGCCTTAGGGGCTCTTGACTCCTGGAAGGTCTCGTCTGGTCTAGTCTGGGAATGTGTGGAGTCCCTCAGCATCCTGGGTTCAAGAAATCAGGTCTTGCTGGAATGGATCCCAGGACATAGGGGATTAGAAGGCAACGAGCAGGCCGATGCCTTGGCTAGGGAGGGTGCTCTCAAGCCCTTCATTGGTCCTGAGCCGGCCTGCGGCGTTTCGACTGCAGCTGTCAAAACAGCAATCAAAAACTGGGTCAGCGCCAGACATCTGGAAAGATGGCGGCGGTTCCCAGGGCAAAGACTCGACATGTTTCTTGTCAAGAATCCCTCCCAGAAGTTAACAAAGTCACTTCTTGGTTTGAGTAAACCGCACGCTAAGCTGGTGGTGGGATTCATCACCGGTCACGGCAAATTCCGGAGGCATCTAAGAACGGTGGGACTCTTTACGGAGGATCCCATCTGTCGCCTCTGTGGGGAGGACGAAGAGTCGGCAGAACACATTGTCCTGGAGTGTGAGGCCCTCGGTGCCAGGAGAAGAGCACTTTTTGAAGGCTCACCTCTGGGACAGTTGGAAATTACTAATCTAGTGAAGAAGCTCCTTGACCTGATCAAGGATTGCCAGCTTTACGACGATTAGGCACCGGGATTGGCACAAAAAGCCTTAGGCTTCGTTGCTGGACCAACTATATATCCCCATATCAACTAACTAACTAACTAACTATGGGTGCTATCTAAGTTGAAAAATACGTACACTTGGTTAAAAAAAGAATCACTTATATCACGTTGCACATTCATCTGTAATACGTAATCTATAAATGTAATCTGTAATGCGTGAAATGGCATTTTGAATGCTTGAAATGTCACCTGAAATCATCAGTTTTAAGTAAAACGTGAAACGTCTTCAGTAATATGTAAAAAGTAATTAGTAATACGTGAAATGTAATCTGTAATGTGTGGTTTACATGGTAAATAGTAATGAAGGTTCAATTGATCTGGTATTGGGATATTTATTATAAACCTTATTTAGGTGTCTAAGATAAAATATTTAAAAATAGTTCTGAGATGAATGAGTTTTTTGCCACGTTTAAAGAGCCTATTAACAATAGATTTGCCTAGTGTCATGGTCCAAAGCCTTATAGTTTCTGGGGCACTGTGATCAGCCAGTCAAAGGTATAATGTTTTAATGCTTACAACGTTTTATGTGTTTCAATAATAGTTATTAATAAGTTTTCTGTAGTACGAGTCAAATAACTAAATTTAATTATCAAGATCGCTTTTGTATTATAGAGACCCAGTATGTAAGTATTTATCGCACTACTATTCACATGGTGGAAAAGCAGCCCATCAACGTATCCAAATTACCCATAAGAGCGCAGCTAAGGGGCTAAAGCGGTGGCATGCCACTCACGTTCGATCCCGTAGGACCACTAACAGTTTTTGCCCAGCCACTCCCGTGGTTCGGAAGTCACGTTATGCCGTTGGTCCCCAGGCTAAGAGAAGAGAGGGATTATTAGGCCTAACTTCACCTGGTAAAATAAGACGTTCTTTACTTTTTTTTAATAGTAACAAAGACATTATGATTGCACTTCTTAGCATCCCCCGAAAGTAGACTTATAGGGTTTCCTAGACTTTAAAACTTTCTTATCTAGGTGAATGGCAACAAACTGAGCTTTCATATTAATGTGATTGTTTAGAGAGAACCACAAAGGGAAGGACAAGCAAGCTTAGAGAAGCACCCCGTAGTGGATAAAAGAACGTCGGATAATTTAAAATAAATACAGATACATTTCTTATCTGATGCTAAATTATGTATCTATAACTATTAGCTGTTTTAGGTTACAGTTGGGGAGCGTAGTCCTATAAAAATATAATACCGTTTAAACCAGCTGTTGTGGCAGACCACACAAACTAATAAAAACTATTGGCACAAATACTCCTAATAGATGAGAAATCTATTTTTATGAGTGAGTAATAATCAAAGATTGAATTTATTAAGTTTCAAAAATAAAGTATATTAAGGAAAGATGCAAAGTCAGAAGACTCCCAAATCCCTAAGTCTGGGACGTAACTGTAAATTACGAGATTTTAATAATATTTTCTTCAGGGGCGGATTTTATTTTATCTTTACCGAATTTGTTAGTCAAATTGGTAGGGATGCATAAATTACATTATTAAATTAAATAATTATTAGCAATATAATTTTTTAAAGTGTAACTAATTTTATTTAACAGTGTCTTAAAATTAATAAATTCTTGTGAAATAATAAATGTTTTATGCAATTATATATCTCAAAATAAATGTGTGCAGTGTTCTACAACATAAAGAAAAACATTCACGAAATATATTGCGTTGTCTTTTTACGTAAATGTGAAACATAAAATATCGTTTTAAACGAGATGCATTTGTTAATATCATAGTTTTGCAATCGATAAATATATAAAATTGTGACACTGGAGTTCACATTTTAAAATAAGAAATGTAATTGCACGACTTACATTTCTTCTACTAATTTTAAAGTGAATATATTTAATTAAATAATAAATAATATTATATAAATTTAATTTAGTTTTATCAAATTACACTTTTAGTTATTAGCATTTTCCGGCCGGAACTGACGTGAAGTATGTTGGCTAAGGATCAGAACAAGAGTAGAAGGAAAATAAATTAAAAACAGTAAATATTTGCGTGAAGAATTAAAAAAAAAAAAAACAAAAAAAAAACAAGATAATGTCAGAAAACACAAATATACAATAAAAGTACAATACGTACAAACTATGGCGGTTGATTTTAGTAAACCATATTTTGTTTCATTCGCCAAAAAAATTTGAAAACTTTGTCTAAAATGGGCCGAAAATTATATGTATTTCAAAGGATACTTTTTACTGTACGGAAATCATATTTTCAACCGAACAAATTGAAGGAAAAAAAAAAAACAAAAGAAATAATCAGTTTCACAACTTTGAGAATAGTTATTGTTCCAATCTAATGCCGAATATTTATTCAAAAGTGTCATTAATTAATAGCCCAATGACAAATAAACAGCCGGCAGAAAGAAAGACAGGCAGACATTAAGAATATTTCGTACTCTGTTATAAGAAACTGTAAATATTCAATATTTAGGCTATTCAGAGCAATGTGTACAGTCAAGAATGTTATTTTATCAAGATATACAATTATATTTCATGTAACAGCTTTTGTTTACGTTGAGTGAATTTCGAATGAACATATTAGAATTAATTAATGGGATTTTATCAGATTCCTTAAGATACATAGCATTATTTCATTTAGCCAGATCATCTGTCACTGGCAGGATATTAAATCAAGTCAGCTGCACTGTTATTGTTGTCATCAGATGCTTTGTTAGCTCTGATAAAGTCATTTATATAATGTTCAGTTAGACGTCTACTGTATTGTTTACAAAAATATGTGAATATTAGGCCTTTATAGCCTAACCTAAGTAAAAGCGAACAAGTTATTTGTGTAGAACTTGTTTATGACATGAACTTAATTAGCTTTTTTAACAGTTACCAAATCTGAAATTAAAATTTTACTTTATTTTAGTTTATTTTATTATTAATATTAGTTTGATACTAAAAAACAGTAACTTCATGAATTTAAGATTTTTCTGAACATTCGAGTTATTCTGTGAAGTAAAACTGACAAACTGAATTCTAATCTCGTGGCTACACCGCGTGCGCTGGATGGTTGCCATCGACGTGGACACTACCAGAGGTTTGAGGTGTCCGTGTTGTGTGGTAGTAAGGGTCGGGCTGTTGTGTAGGGGAGAGAAATGAGTATCAGGCTTGTCAATTAGCTGAAAATCAAAATGATATTAATTGGTTCGGATTCCACGTAAGCTGTAGGTCCCTTAGTTGCCATAACTATTAGGCTACTAATAAATGGTCCTTCCTGACAAAAGTCGAACTCAGTTGGTAACAAGCCTACAGACGTCATCCACACTCGTATTATATTTAAATATTCATTTTTATTTTATTTTATTTTTTTTTTTTATACGCACAAGCTGTTTCGGCAAATTAAATTTAAATAACGATATAAGTTATAATTTGTAATTTTTATTTACTAAGTACAAATAAAATTTTCGTTACAATTGAAACAATTGTTACAATTTTAATGAAAGTAAAACCTTTATTATGGTTAGTAAAGCCTTAGATTATCTACTATTAATTAGATTAATACAAAACTATAATTTAATAAAAGTGAAGGAAACATTCTTAATGTTATTTATTACTGAATCAAATGTACGTACATGAGTGTACGAATTAGAAAGATACACCCAATTAAATTATTTATCTTAATCTTTTTACCGTGTAACCTGTTCCTAAAGTTAGTTAATTGCAGTGTATTAAAAGCTGAGCTAATGTCTTAATAACACAAATATATAATTCAAAAACCATATTTTATGTTTCAAACTTACTAAAAAAAGTAAACAAATCTGTTTCATTAGATTTTGTATTTAAAAATTCTTACTTACATAATTTTACATTTAATTTTATATACTCATACTTATTAAATAATTTTATATTTTTGTAATAATGTTTGTAGAATTAATAATTTTTTGAATTTTTGTAATTCACGCTTTTCAGTCAAATCGGTTTAACTTTAAAAATCGTAAGATAATAATAATAATGAAATAGGGTAACGAATATATTTTTTTAATTTTTGCTTTTACAATGGATAAAAATAAAACAAAATCCGCCCCTCAAGGAAATATTATTAAAGCAACCCTTTAATTTACAGTTTCGTTGCGAAGGACTTAGCGGGGATTTGAGTCCTGTGACTTTGCAGCCTTTTTTCATGTCTTTATTTTTAAATTTAATAAGTCCAGCTGACTATAAAATTAATTTTGTGATATGGAATAGTAAATTACTGTTAGACCATAATTTGCTATGAATTATAATATATCTATATAGAAAATAACTGAAATATATGGGAATCGGGGCGTTCCATTACTGGAACGAACATAATTTAAGTACAATATTTATATACCGATTCCAAGTATGTCATTAAACAGTTAGGGTAGAATAGTGTAGTGAATGAATATGATATTTTGGTGAGTGGTGGGATTTTGTATCAGTATAAAGTAATTTTTCGTATATATTTGTTAGTTAATAGTTGGAAGACAAAATAATGGTATAGCGAGTGACCGAGCGGTCTAAGGCGTCAAGACTTTAGCCTGAGTTAAGGTTAGGCAATTTTGAAAATTGGCCTTGACTGTTGGGTTTTATTAGTAATTTTCACCTTGTACTGTGCTAGTCCTCCCCTTACTCTGTCTGATATGTTCCCCACTCAGATCAGTAGTCTATGGGGAATGGACAGTTAAGGTTAAATAGGCTACGGTCTCTCCTTAAAAACAGAACAAACATACTGTCGGCGCAGAGTGCACCCCAGTTTAAAGGTTGCTTTCTAAGGAACTAAAAGGCCTATGAAAAATCATCATGGTTTTCCTCAAATAATTGTACATCATGAAATATGGATTTTTAAATTTTATTACAATTTTTAATAATTTTTATCCCAGCTGGAACAAAAATGTACCGGAATTTTGATTAGTTTTCACTGTACTTTCACAACGTTATTACTAAAAAACCGTAAGTTTATCACATTATATTTTAATACTTTGTTAGTATTTTTTATAAGCTTTATGAATTTTAGAGTTTTAACTTTTAGAAAAAAGAAGTTAAGGTCAGTTCCCTGAAACAATGTTTTCTAGGCATCTAGTGGTCGTAAAATTAATTACTTGATCTTGTTGTAATCCTTATAACATTTATAGTTACCATACGTTACTTTCATATGTGTAAGTAAATGCAGTGATTTTATATTGATACATTTGAATTGATCAATTTAGAGTTATCTTAAATCGATTTAAAATCACCGTATTGTATTTACTTACAAATATGAAAGGAATGAACCTTAACTATGCATGTCATAAGGATTACAACAAGATCAAATAATCCATTATGAGAACTCTAAAAGCCATGAAAACAACGTTTCAGGGAATTGACCAGAACTTCTTTTCTCGAAAAGTTAAAATTCTAAAACATATATAAAACCTTCTCATCAATGAGGTATACAAATATAAAAGCGATAATGTTTTTTAGTAATAACAGTGTACATTTGATGTATAGTGACAACTAATTTAAATTTATCTACTTCTTTTGTTCCAGCTAAGATAAAAAATATTAAAACTTATAATATAATGCAAAAATGCATATTTTATAAGGTAAATTAAACGAGGAGAACAATGGTGTGAATAAATATGTTGTAGGCCTCTTAGTTCCTTAGAAAACAACCTTCAAACTCGAGTGCACATAATTTCTCCACCTACAGTAATTTAACAGCCATAATTCATTCGTGTTTTAAAACTGAGCGGAGTTTAAGGAGTAAAATGGAAATCATGTACTACCTCGCATGTTCATTCTCTTTTACATAATTTAATGTAGATTCATTTAGAGTTTTATCAATGGTGTAATTTCCGATTATTCTTTTCAGGTAACTTTAAATCCTCAAAAGAATGAAATCATAACTTGTATAATCTTTGAGCATTTTAAATCAGAGGCTTTGTGAGTTTAAGTTAAATTAACATATTCGTCCGAAGTAGGATACCATAGCCGTATATGGTCGATACGTTGATGGTTCCTGCCTATTAACTACTGGCATTTAACAAAAGGTTGTAAATATCTACTATAAAAAAGAATACAATTAATACAAATTAACGTAACAACAAACAAATGTATTACGTTCTAAGTACAATATGTAGGAATAATATGGTAATCGATTTTGGTAAACCACGCTTTCCTACAGACAATTTTACTTAACATCTTTCTACTTAACCTCCTTCTACTTAACCTACTAATTAACCTTGTTCTACTTACCCTACTTCTACTTAACCTCCTTCTACTTAACCTCCTTCTGCTTACCCTACTTCTACTTAACCTCCTTCTACTTAACTTCCTTCTACTTAACCTCCTTATACTTAACCTCCTTCTACTTACCCTCCTTCTACTTAACCTCCTTCTACTTAACTTCCGTATACTTAACTTCCTACTGCTTAACCTCTTTCTACTTAACCTCTTTCTACTAATGTTCTTCTACTTACTCTCCTTCTACTAAGCTACGTCTGCTTAACCTCCTTCTGCTTAACCTTCTTCTACTTAACCTATTTCTGCTTAACCTTCTTCTACTTAACTTCCTTTTACTTAAATTCCTTCTACTTAACCTTCTTCTACTTAACCTCCTTCTACTTAACCACCTTCTACTTCACCTTCTTCTACTTAACCTCCTTCTACTAATATTCTTCTACTTACCCTCCTTCTACTAAGCTACGTCTGCTTAACCTCATTCTGCTTAACCTTCTTCTACTTAACCTATTTATGCTTAACTTTCTTCTACTTAACTTCCTTCTACTTAACTTTCTTCTGCTTAACCTCCTTCTACTTAACCCCCTTCTACTTAACTTCCTTCTACTTAACTTCCTTCTACTTAACCTTCTTCTACTTAACCTCCTTCTACTTAACCACCTTCTACTTCACCTTCTTCTACTTAACCTCCTTCTACTTAACCACCTTCTACTTCACCTTCTTCTACTTAACCTCCTTCTACCTATCCTCCTTCTGCTTAACTTCCTTCTAACTAAATCTCCTTATACTTAACCTTCTCCTACTTAACCTTCTTCTGCTAAACCTTCTTCTAACCTCCTTATCCATAACCTCATACTCAACCTCCTTATGGCTAGCCTCCTACTTGATCTCCGGTATCTTCCACGCTATCCATGAGAGGAATTTCCTCTGGACAACCTCGGAGGCTGCGTTTGTGTACACTTGATACCTATTCCAAAAAACAGTGGAATACTCAAGGTGACTTCGAACCAAGGACTTGTACAGTGTTTTTGCTTGGCATTGACCCATCCACCCATATACGTACAGTGGCATTGACCTACCTATACACGTACAGAGGTATTGACCCACCCGCCTACCCATACACGTACAGTGGTATTGACCCACCCGTCCACTCATACACGTACAGTGGTATTGCCCCACCCATCCACCCATTCACGTACAGAGGTATTGGCATTGAACTACCTGTCGATCTACATGTCGAGACCCAAGTTCCCCTAGCTTTTAATACAACACAGTTTACGTGTTCAGATAACATCAAGTAGTCTAAGAAAACGTTAATATCGCGGACAGCACGCTTTCATTAGATTAGAAGAACGGTATATTAGTTTTACGATAAACGAAACTACCACTGTTTTGCTAAAGCCGTCTAATGTAGTAAAAATACAAACTTAATTTCAAACATCAAAAAGAAATATCTCCCACTTTTTTATAATGTAAATTCAGCTTCAATGTTTATTTATGGACTGAAGTGGTTTTACGTTTAGATTTTAATATAATAATATTTTGCTAAATTTTCGAGTGTACATACAGCAGTAATTTCGAATAAATAAAATTTCACCCAAAAGAAATAAATATGTTTCATAAGAAATAAAACTAACAAAGATTATTTTTAAAAAGTTAAAAATAATCTTGGAGATTCTTTCCAGCCAAGATTTTTTAGAAATTCTATTATGCTTTTCCGTTTGGACTAGAATTAATACATAAAAAACCTTGTAAACTATAGAGAGCTGGTCATAGTGAGAACAAATTTGTAAAAAAATTCACTAAAATAACTAAAAAACATTTCTCAATAAAAAAAAATAATGTAAATTGAGACTATGCTAAGCAGATTTTTAAAACCATTTATATCAGGAAAATGTATGGGATTGCTAATAGGTCTAACGTGTCTGGACTTTAAACCTAGGCTATAAATAGTAGGTAAAGCAAGGTTAGGAAATAGATCGGCCTCTCTTTAAACATAATATATGCATATATTTTTATCGATAGTTTCTTAATTACAATTATGAAAGGTTTATAGAGACACAATACAAATGCCGTTAATTTGTATTACTTACATTTCTTTACTTATTACATGCATTAAAAATATTCGAATTGTTGTCATTACTTAAATACCTTTACTTAGTTCTTACATTTATCAACCCTGATTACAAATTTATCTAGTATTCAATATTTATCAATATTTAGTTTAGTCATTTCAAGCTGGTGTTATTTTGTAGTGCTTCTTATCATAGTTTTAATAGTTATCATATATATATATATATATATATATATATATAAATATATATGTTATTTCTTTCTAAATGTACTTGAATTAGTCATAGATTTGCTACATAATGTTAAAAAATATTGTTTATTTTATTCTAATCTTTAAGGATTTTGCTGCTTTTTATTTTATTAGAGACAAAATAAGAAATTATTTAATCCCCCCTCTCTTAATTATTATAATTTAAATGATGTTTATTTTTATTAATAATAATTAGTTATTTAAATATCATTTATTTCCAATTTTATATCTTTTATGAATTATTTAATTTATCCCTTCATATTCTAGTTTAATGTGTAATAAACCCGAAACCTTTAATATAAAAATTTTTGATGCTAAAACATATTCGTAAAGAAAAATATAATTGGCTTTTATTTCAAAAAATTACTTAATACCATGTACATTTTACTATCTAAAAATGTTTAGAATAATTTATATGTAGGCCTACAAAGATATAACAAATGTTATTTAATTTCATTTTTACATTAATCTCAAAACTACATTAAATCTTGGGCTCGTAAGTTACACAATGTAGCGAGTAGCAGCTGTTAGGATTCAACAGTGGCTTGTGAAATACACATTCAGTGTGCACATCTGGTTAAGGGGCTCTCCAGGAATGAGGTCAGACAAAGGGGGGGGGGGGCAGTCACGTGAGTTCAGTTTGTTCCTGAGGGAACATTCCTGGATGTTTTAGAATTCAGGATTACGTTTGACCTTCTACTGACCAAATAATTTTAATACCACTGTGTGTGAAGTAGTTCACGAGGTTTTATGTATTTGTAAAAAATGTAATATTGAAATTGTATTAACTATTTCAAAATAGATCTGATTTTAAAGAACAATCTACTAATGTACCTTTAAAGTAGAAATGGTTAAACACAACTACATTTAATCCTTAATAATACAATTAAAAAACCCTTTCAATTAAACTGCTAGGTTTTGAGAAACATATGTAAAGTATAGTTGGTCTTAAAAACTTAATACAAAAACTATGACCTTTTCCATTAGTTCACTACCACTACTTTTTCCGTTACTTTACTACCACTACTTTTTCATCAAAATAATGTTAGGTTAGGTTAGGTGGCTACTACAGTTGATCACAAACTGGTAACTTACCGCAGAATGCGCTCTCCATGTGTAAATTCTTATTTTTGATCGCAAGTAAGTAAGCGATAAGATAAGGCCAGCGATTTTAGCGTATAAGAAATACCACAGTGGACGTAAAAATGATTTGGAAACAGTTTTTAGAACAATAGATATTTATCAAGCGGTAGTGAATGAAGAAATAAAATATAATGGTAGAGAATTAACGGAAAAGATCCAAAAATATAATCATTTAATGATAAATTTCCTACAATGTATGGAAATTTGTAAAAATGCATATTTGTTAGAAAAACGCTTTACTTTTACAAAACCTTCTAAATTATGATTTTTCTTTTACTGTAATATTCTAATTTTTTCTTAATATTATTTTTCTATGTGTTTTAATAGACCATAAGGGTATACTATACGACTTAAAACATTATAAATATATTTAATGTATTAATAATACTTTTTATGCAACATTATCTTATCTAAACACTGTTATAGGGTATTTATAAATTAGGATCATTGGATCTCTTCTGTTACTATTTTCTCATGTACTTTTTATCTTTGTTCACATATTTTGTACCAATCACATCCTCTAGCCGGACCATGTGTATGTATGTGACCGGAACCCACATGAATAACTCTATTTTCCATTCTTTACGCTTTTGTACTACAGGCAATTATTATGTGAGTTCACTAAATTACGGAAAAAATAGACTTTGTGCTTTTCCTCATAATGTCTTAGTAGAGCTGTATTTAGTCTGTCAATACATTTTATTTACAGACTAAGGGGTTTTATATTAATAAAATGCCACAAGTAAATTTATAAGCAGACAAATACCTCTCCAGTAGTTAATTGGATATATATAAATAATTTTGGCGATATTTTCTAAAACACGCAGATATTACTGGACGTTTTAAGTCGGTCCAATATTGATGAAAATACACTACGTGGATACAATCAGGACATAATCATAAAGTAAAGGCGATATTTGAATTCGAAAGGGGTAGTTTTCACTGTATTATGTTTATACCCCTCACCCAGACACAAACACAATGTCGATGATCCAACCACCCATCCACCCAGGCACGTACAGTGGTGATGACCAAACCACCTACCCAGACATGGACAAAAATGATGACCCACACCGCCCACCCAGTCACGTACAGGGGTGATGACCCACCACCCTTCAAAACACACAGTGTAAATGACCCACCCACCCAGGTACGTATAGTGGTGATGACTCACCAACCACCCACCCAGGTATGTACAGTGGTGATAACCCACCACCCTCCCAAACACACACAGTGTAATGATCCACCCACCACCCACCCAGGTACGTACAGTGGTGATGACTCGCCACCCACTCACCCATGTACGTACAGTGGTGATAACCCACCACCCTCCCAAACACACACACACAGTGTAATGATCCACCCACCCACCCAGGTACGTAGAGTAGCGATGACCCACCCATCCATTTACATTGGTGATGACCCATATTTCAGGCAGACACGTACAGTGGTAATGACCCACCTACCATCCCATACACGTACAGTAACTTTAATAATCTGTTTGGTTGATGGAAATTTATTTAGCCATTAACTTCTAAATATTCTTTTAATTTTATTAAATTGAATAATTTACAAATGTTTTTCTCCTGATTGCATTGTACGTTATTTTATCCATCTGTTAGGGTGAAGGCCAGGTCAGCTTTGAAACTGTTCCTTACTGAAGGGCCTCTAATTTATAGCCAGCGACTCTATGGTTGGTTTACCATTACCTTGGATTTCTCATGACCTTGGTTTATTCTTTTCTCATTAGTTTTACATCTAGCTTTGAATAGTTATTATTTTGATTGGTGTAATTTTATTGGTAGACCGGAGATGACAGATTGTTGTAGGTATGTATACAACATTGCATTTAAAAGTTATTTAAAACTATTAAATCTATTTGACTTACACTACATGTAGAGAAATCTAGATAACATAACATAGTAGATTATGTTATCTACTAAATTGTAATTAATATAACGTACAGTTATCTTACTGTATATGAGTTATAATAAAATAAGATAACTTAGGATTTAAATACATATTAATACTAAGAGCATGTTCAAAGGGAGGTTGGCTGCTACGTATATACAGGAAAAATATGATACATTTAACTTGCAAAGGCCTTATTGAATAAACATATTTAAATATATACAAGTAACCATAATCATCAACATCATCACCCATTGACGTTTCCGTTTTCAAAGGACGTCTACACAGCCTCCTCCACTTCTGTCTAATCTTCCATGTTTCCTCTTCTTCCACTTTACTTTTCTGCAATCCTCTTCTCTCCATATCCTACCACAATCGGTCCCCCCAAATTCCTCTCGGCCTTCCTCTTGATCTTCTTCCTCTTTCCTCTTTCTGCAGAGCTATCCTCGGCAATCTATTATTTCCTATCCTCAGTTAAAGCCCATTCACTGTATCCTTATTCTTTCCATTGTTTCTTGTAGCGGTATCATTTTCAACCTTTATTTCGTTCCTTATTCTATTCCCTCTGCTGATCTTCTCTATTCCTTTTAAAAGTCTCATTTCTGCTGCCTGTAACTTGCTTTTATTACCATTTGTCCATGTTCAGATTTCCTCTCCTTATAATAATATTGGTTTAAGGTACACCATGTACCTTAATACCGTCGTTTCTCCTCCAATATTCCAAATTCTCAATATTTGCTTTACCAGATAAACAATTGCCCACGATTAATCATATTGGGCTAATATTTACTATAAATTTTAATTTACTTGCATAGGAGGATATATTTAGTTGATATACATTGAACTCCATCTATCTAACAATAATAGGTAATATTTCCGTATAGAGAAAAATATAGAAGCGAAAAAAACTCTTTTTCACAAAGATAAGTGGCTGGCTGCTAGGAAATGCAAGCTTGTCCTGATCGTCTACAGGAATGAGGGATTAAAAAATCTTGTAATATATTTTTTAACACGTCTTTTGCTTCCTGAATCGGGAACAGAAAAAACAGGATTATATAGAAATGAATGGAAATACTCTGGACCTCTTAACTGTGGTTAGTTGGTTTATGAAAACTAGTTTTGTTTTTGAAATTTTAAATAAAACAGACCAACTTTTTATATCAAAAATCCTTTCAGATTCTTTTCCAGAAATGATTTCTGCTGGTTAAGCTGTTTTTTATGATGTACGAAACAAAAATTAGACAGAATACATATATTAACATATTGTAGTTAAATCCCTCTCTGATAAGATTTATATATCAATATTATTAATATATTTATTGTAGTACTTAAAATGTAAACTTAACTAAAAAACATTTAAAAATGTATATAACGTGAGTAATTTTAAACGTTATATACATACATATTTATACAGGCTTACATACATTACACAGGATATGTATAAAACTAGGCAGCTTAAAATATACATTTTTAAAAGGAAAGTACAAGTACATATTATTTTTTACAATATTAAGTACTTACCATATAATATAATAAAATAAGATCTATTTATATTACGTCTTGAATATCAATGTTTGCGTTTCCTATAAAATATTCTTATTCCATAATATTTTCTGCACCAGTTAAAAAAAAAACTGTCCAAAAGTGACTATATTAGGATGTATATATTTATTATAACTTTTAATTCCTTGCATGGGTAGATACATTAAATGTCATTACAATAAATTATATTTTATATAGATCTCAGAATAAAAGGAAATTGTACAGAACCACTATTTTTGAAGTTATGTACAACAGTTTAATGTTTTATTTTTTTATATAAATTACATTTTACATCAAATTTAAAATAAAATAAAATTGAACAGAACCAACAATTGGGTTGTTTTCTTAGTTCTATCTGTTAACTTTATAATACATTTACATAAAGTATAACAATCAGCTAAATTTTTTAATCCTTTATTTTAATTACAATAAATTACATTTTATATTGATTTTTAATAAAATGTAACTGACCAGAACCTGTGTCGTTGCTATATTCCATCGGTATCCAAAATGACAAATTTTAGTAAATACAGTTTTCTTAAACCGGTTGTAAAACCTCAAAGTGTTTGATTTGAAATAAACAGATCATTTTAACCAAAGTTATAAGGTGAATACATTTTGTAGGTATTTAAAAAAATCTTGACTCATCAATCCATATCGACATAAATAGCCTTTATCATACTTAGATATATAATATCTAATAGTTGCTTATAGCTGTGGCAGGTAAAACTACTTTGTCTACTGTGAAACCTATAATTCCGGCAGGATACACAAGGGAATTAATCCCTACCATAATATTTTAATATTTTTGTACTCATACCGTAATGAGTATGTGTTATGAGATGTTCATTTCAGGTATTCTCATTAGTATAATGTTATGTTTAAACAATGACGTCAAATAAGTTGCAAAACAGAAAGATATCTTTACGGTCGGATACATTTCTGCTCACTGCGCTGTGAAATTGCCATCCCAGTGACATACTGTACTTACTGACCTGCAGTAGACTTAGGGACTACACGTGTAACATTGTGACTCACTTACTGATATACAGTATACTTGGTTACTCCACTTGCCACACTATGACACGCTTAAGTATCTACAGTATACCTGGTTACTCCACTTGCTACACTAATGACACACTTACCGATCTAAAATATACCTGAGTACTCCACGTGTTACACTATAACACACTTACTGACCTGTAGTAGACTTAGGGACTACACGTGTAACATTGTGACACACTTACCGATATACACTACACTTGGTTACTCCACTTGCTACACTGTGACACACTTAAGTTCCTACAGTATACATGAATACTCCTCTTGCTACACTATGACACACTTACCGATCTACAATATACCTGGGTACTCCGATTGTTACACTGTGACACACTTACTGACCTACAGTATACCTGGTTACTCCACGTGTTACACTGCGACACACTTATGGACCTACAGAATACGTGGGAATTCCACGTCTTACAATGTGACACACTTATTTACCTACAGTATACCTGGGCACTCCACATTTTACAATGTGACACACTTATTGACCTATAGATTATCTGGGTACTCCACGTGTTACACTGTAACACACTTACTGATCTACATTATACATGGGCACTCCACGTGTTACACTGCGCCACACTTATTGATATATAGTATATCTGGGCACTATAAATTTTACAATGTGACTCATTTATTGACTTTCAGTTTACCTGAGCACTCTACGTGTTACACAGTGACACACTTACTAATCTACAGTATACTTGGGCACTCCACGTGTTACACAGTGACACACTTACTAATCTACATTATACCTGGGCACTCCACGTGTTACACAGTGACACACTTACTGATCTACATTATACCTGGGTACTCTACGTGTTACACTGTGACACACTTACTGATCTACATTATACCTGGGTAATCTACGTGTTACAAAGTGTCACACTTACTGATCTACATTAAACCTGGGCACTCTACGTGTTACAAAGTGTCACAATTACTGATCTACATTAAACCTGGACACTCTACGTGTTACACAGTGTCACACTTACTGATCTACATTAAACCTGGGCACTCTACGTGTTACACAGTGACACACTTACTGTCTATAGTATACCTGGGCACTGTACGTGTTGGACTGTGAGTCACTTTTTATATGAAATCGTATGCTTTTATTAAAAAAATTAAATAATGACATACTTTTCTATTATTACTATTAAAAATACGTATTCATGTAAAAATGTAAGATTTAAGTGTTGGCTATCTATCTAGGTTAAAGATATATTTCACATACTATCTTATATGGTGATATTTTTAAAATATATAAGATATTGAGATTTATTGAGTTGAAAAGGTAAGTTTTATTTGACACAATTTGTGTTTCAATATTCTAATCATTTGCATGGATGAATTTTTAAGTTACTTATGCCATAGACAATTTTATTACTTTACATTCTGTTAATAAAGTTTTTTTTGCGATGAATATACTCATAAGTGTAAAATAATAACTATAAGGGGCTATCTATTTATTATAGTTTTTCAATTTAAGTTTTTCATTAATTATGACTAGGATTATGCTCACTTAAAGTGCCAATAATGAAATATTATATGACTTTGACTTCACAGTCATCATTCTTTACCGAATAACCAAACATTCAAAAGAAAATGTTATTTTCCGAATTAGTGTTGTAAAACATATTGGATATCGTTCTGTAAAATTAAGAATAGTTTTGCGCTACTCATACAAACGATGCCAATTATTTAATTTTCATAAATATTGATTCCATAAATAATATTGATTTCATGAATAACAACAACAATAATGAACTTAGTATATATTGAAACTTGTATTTACTGAACATAAATAATTTTACTATTGTTCAATAGTTAAATATTGAACAACCGCTCAGAAGATGTATTATAATAGAAATTTTAATCTAGAATAACAGGGTTAGAAGGTTAAATCTCACATACCTATAACATTCAGAGTCAAATTTATGTCAATAATCTATGTCAATAGTCTGACGTTTAAGACTGTATTTTTGGAGGTCGTTTACAGCCAATTAACATTACTACGTCACGCACTTTATTAACTTCCGTCTTTTCCATTAACGCAGACCTAAATGTCTCAGCTTCATATATCTTCTTAAAACGTAGACCAAACAATTTGGCTTGCCTAAATATTAAACAAATTTTGAGGGATATCATTACCAAAGTAGTTATCTCACGGAATTAAATGACGAAATATGATCGAATTTGAAAAAGGATTTATAATGAATTTTGAAAAACTAGCATTTACTTATTGGATCATGGGTTGAATGTATGTCAAAAATAAAACTAGGGTACTTTTGATGTTGACTGTCATTTTGTGAAGATCACCAAGAGTAAATAATTTATAATTAAATTCCTTAGATGAAACTAGTAACCCATATAAAAAGAGATGATGAATCCAAGCATAAACTCGTCAGAAGCTTTGTCAGCGTTTATACAATAATAAGTCAAAGGAAGTCAGACGCAACAATCCATCAACAGACGCTTAATCCAGAAATAATTACAAGCCAAGCAAATCCGTAGCTGAACATTATTGTTTTCTCCGATAAAGAAATTTAAATGTTCTTTATCCAGTTTTATAACTGGATATTTGTTGTACCAGATTTTGTTCATCTGTAACATAGGATTTGAGGATGACGGGTATATTTAATGAATAACAAAATTAAAAGCAAGGTTCTTTATCTTTATTCACTGAATGGGATCACTTTGACATTCTTTTCTCTTCACTTTAATTAAAGCAATTATTAGTTTTAATTTGCTAAACAGTCTAATTAACTTAATCTACCTCGAATCCATGAAGATGAAGACCTGAGGATACAGTCATTGAATAGTACTTAGTTAAGAATATCGAAATTAATTCAAAATAATCACAAACATAAATTACTGATTATCACTTTAGCAACAAGCTGATTAACTGTAAACCACAGAGAAGAAAGAAACACACATCCATTAGGGCGCTAAATGTGTCGAGGTAATGTATCTAGTAATTATTTCTCAAGTTTAAATCTTAATGGCAGAGCCAGCACCTTGTCAGTCCCTTCCTTATTCTTCCCAAATCCTCAAGGATAAACGTAGTAATTTACTACAAATGTACAAAGATTTACATTAATAATTCTAATATCTTTAAAACAGTAATTATAAAAAAAAAAATAAAATGTTTGCTACGGCCACAAGAAAGTGGCCTCTATTTATTTTTTCTCTGTGTTATAAACTAAACATATATTTTTATGGTGTTAAATTTAAACATAGCTTAGTACATAGCTAACTAAAAACAAGACTTAACATTGTAACAGACAGAATCAACATGCTTCAATGCTTAGATCAAAGTACTTAAATTTACTTTCATTACATCAGCTCTTTCACTAGGAAAATTATTCATAAACAGAATACACCCCAAAAATTTAAATGTACATTTTCACACATTAACATAAGTAGATGTAAGGAATTTTAAATCTGGAAAAAAGATATATTGAGCACTTGCATGGTAATGTTAGACCACAAAATCAAAATATTTATTTGCAGTTGACAACAAGTATTGTTTTGCAACAGTCAATTTTATATTCTGGCATGCACACTACATTTTTGTTTTCATTCAGACTTACAAAATATATCAGGTCATTCCACTCAATCATTCAATGCCAGTCTGTCTTCGACGTCAGTCACCCAAATAATTGGTCTCCCAGTGAAATGCTAAAAACTCGCCGACATTATAGAATGCCTGTGACGCTAAACAGCGTTTAAGGCGAGTGTTTACCGCCTTGGGCATTGGAGAATTTTTTATTAAATTTGGTAATCTGTTGATGAAGTGAACGCCAGCCTGTGAGGACAGGTGTTCATAAAACATCGTTTTGTGTCTCCCAGTTTGCTAGTTTTGTCTGCCCCTGGTTTCATATCCGTGTATGTCTTGACCTCTTGTTAAGGCACATTTAGACATGCAAAATATTGTTGTTTCTAAAATATATAGACTAGGCAGTGTCAACATTTGAACTGTTTTAAAGGCCTCTTTACACGACTCGCTGATTTTCAATTTAGCAATGATTCGAATAGCTTTTATCTGAAGCCTGAATGCCCTCATGAAGTCTGAGTTTGCACACGACCCCCAAAGGACTCTTCCATAGGAGATGTGTGGGTAAATCAAGCCGAAATATGCCGTCAGTAGGATCTGAATTGGGCAGTATTTGGCTAAAGACCTCAGGACGTAGATGCCTGAGGATAATTTTGCACTGCACAGACAGAACTTATGTGATCGTTCCATGTCAAATATTTATCCAGGAGTATTCCAAGAAATCTTGTTGAATCGACATCATTGTTGACTTCTCAAAATTTGTGTTGACATTGCTGTTGTTAAAATTTTGCACGCAATTGTTGAGATCCACAAAAGTTTGAAGTTCTAGAATTGACTATGACTTTGAGCTGAAACAGAGTATCATCAGCGTACTGCACGATCTTCCCATGCTGTAGTGATGATCCTATGCCATTGACCTATATTAGAAAAAGGACAGGAATGAGAATAGATCCGTGAGTGACTCCATTGCTCAGTTCAATTGGATTCGAATATTGATTTGAAATTTGGACTGTTTGTATTCTGTGACTGAGAAATGAGTAGCCAGTTGAGGGGAAGTCCTCGAATGCCATGACTTTCCAGTTTATTGAACACCTGTATCAATGTGATCCTTGCAACCATCAACCTCATACTGTGTAATTTTATCATGAAAAAGTCGGTGTAATATTTAAATAAGTTATATATATGTCTATTCTTTAATACAATTTCAAATTAATCTTGTTCGGCTCTGATATTTCTAATGCCATAAACGAAGTTTTGCAATAATTACGATTTTACATATGAAGTTTTCTTTAAATAATTGAAGTTTATAAATATTTGAACTAAAGTTTTTTAAACTTGAATGTACTAAGTATGAGAACTATTTTAGAAAGTGATCTTACTTAATTTTGCTGTAAATATATCTGTTCCCTGCCATTAATTTTTTGAATGAATTAAGTGAAAGAACCTCTTATCAGGCAGTTGCATGGAGACCCTGTATTTTCCCTTAAAACTGTTTGGATGTGTTCATTTTAGTACGGAAGTGAAAAATTGTTCACTTTTTATATCGTTAAATTACATTCATTATTCATTTCTAAGATGGCGATCATATCATGGACGAATGAGTGTGATGAGTGTAGATGAACGAGTGTAGTTATTGTTACTATCTGAGCTCTACTTAGCTCAAAAAGGACAATTTATTAATAGCCCAATAGCAGTTTTGGAACTTCCGAAGCTTGTTCCAAACGTATATTCCAGGATTTTTTTAAAGTTAATATATGGTAGCTGACGACAAACAATAAATTACATATATATTCAAGTTCATGATTCAGAGCTAAGAATGATGCTTACTTTTTTAATATGCCCAAAACCAAACCAGTAGCAACGTATCTATCAATAACTCAAAATGAACGGAAATCGCACTTTTAGCTTTAGACTTTCCTAAAAATGTTATACAATTTTTATTTCAAATTATAAAACTTTGAATTTTCTATCATAGACTCCTCTCCCTAGTAAAAATCCATTAGTAAATCTTAATGTATAATACCGCAGTTAAACCGTTTCGTTTTACAGAATCTATCAAACATAAAATTGCATAGCATTCATTGTTTACACAGCACACAAACACTTATTTGCTTTTGCAAAAAGGTTGTCCTCTACTATAATTCTATTCCTGCTATTAGAACGACTGAAGTAAATTCCTCGAATAAGAAATGTACCCTTATAGGGAAGTAGGGTATAGGATGATATGGGTAGGTAAGTGTAAAGTGGAATACTAAAGGAGACGGGAGGGGTATATTTGTTTCATCACAATGTGTGGGTGGGGGTTATACTATGTCTACCTACACGATCGAATGCTAAACTAAGAAAACAAGAAAATTAATTTCTACTAGAATAAAATAACTACTCGATGAATAGTTGATCAGGATATGTGAGTAATCACCAATAAGAGAACACTTCTTTTTAGCTAAACAACTATTTATTTATAAAAACTTTGGAATAAATTCAAATGATAAAAAAGGATAAATTTTAACAAAGACCGAGGTTTCGAATTGAGTAACATGTAGATACCAATAATGCATTGATTTGGAATTCAACACAGCAACCTGAAAAATTCTATAGCTGAAGTAAAGAGTGGGAAAATTCTAGAATCAAGAAGTACTCGACCCGCAGGTCAATCACCCTACCCCCGCCCCTTCCCTAAGGAATCGACAACTTAATACCACCTGCGTGGAAGCCATCCTTGGTCACTTATTCGGAGTTACAGGGATTATTCGGATTACTGTTTGGATTTTAGATTTCGCCACAGCTTGCGTATATTTTAACGCAAATGTAAAAGATTAATTGACTGTAGGATAAATGTTGATGACCAGTGTAGTCTTATTACTATCTGAGTTCGATTTAGCTAAGAAAGGACCATTTATAAATATCCTAATAGAGGGCCAACTAACTATGAGACCTACAGATTTATGAAGAATCCGAACCACATAGTGTTGGTTTGATTTTAAGCTAACTTACAAGCCTAATACTTAGATATCTCCCCTACACAACATCCGGAAATTGACTACCACTCAACATAGACACTCCATACTTCTCTAGTAGTGCCCACGTCGATGGCAACCATTGAACGGACACATTGTTGGTATGGACAGGACCGAGTATAGAGCTTTAGAGCTCCTCCAAAATAAAACCATTACTATATTATTTTGACGTAGTTTTACAAATGTCCACAATGTCAACATAATTTATTCTCCAAGTAGCTGGATTACAGCACTGCGCCACTAGTGCTGACAATTTTAACTGGATGTCTTCAACTCATTCTTGCCCTGGATATGGAGTCCACACTAAACCAGAAACGTTGACATTTGTGTACTGTATAATTAATATATACATTATTTTTTTATTGTTTTTAATCCACATTAAGACACCTTCCCATGATAAAAAATTATTAGTTGAACGGCCCTAACAATTAACGTTCAACTAATAGATGCATCCTTTACGAGAAAATGGTGTCTTAAATTGTAATCATTCTTCATTACTAAGACGACGATCGTAGAGATGTGGGCGAATATGAATGAGTGTAGATGAACGAGTGTAGTCGTTGTTACTAACTAAGGTCGAATGTTCCTTATAAAGAGTTATTTATTTATAGCACAATATCCAGAGCTACTAAGGGATCCACGGCTTTACGTGGAATCCGAACCACGTAATGTTGGTTTGATTTTCAGCTAAATGACAAGCCTGACACTCAGTTCTCTTCCCTAAAAAACTTTTGAACCTTGACACTGACACCTCAGCCTTCTCTAGTATGTCCACGTCGATGGCAACCATTGAAGGGACGCCGTGTTGGTATGAACTGAATCGAGCATAGAAGTTATCGCCTTCAATCTCCTCAATGTTGTCCCCAAGTAGCTGGGTTACAGCACTGTGCCACTAGTGCCGATATTGATTGTTATTATATAATCGTATAACATAAACGAGCTGTGTATATTTTTATTTGTCTGTTGAACAATTTGTCTCTCCACTCTCAGTGAACATTGAATTTCAGATTGATTACATAACTTTTAATAAAATTAACTAACAATTATTATATACAAATAAAATTGAATAGTTGAAAACGTTGGTTGTAGATAAATAAGTACTCGATAAATCAAACTGCAGCCAATATCAACAAAAGCCCCCACTTACTCTATTGACGTACACAGCGCCTTCCTTCAGAGAACGCAATATGGATACTCCATTCATTTTGCCTACCTCACTTCAGTCAGGCGCTTCCTTGCAAGAGTACAGCTTTTATAGAATATCGCCTATCCTATCCAAGAATTGAGGAAGGAGAAGCTAGCCACCTGAATAAATAATAACACATAATTATTCACACGTTTATAAATACATACAATATTTAAATACTAAAATACAAGGTATTAAGAAAAGTTCAAACTATCATAATTAGATAATGCTCCTCCTTTGCAGTAAGCCAGGCTGACCTTTCTTTACAAATATTTATATAAATATATTAACAATTTAATACCGACACGGCGTCCACTCAATGGCTTCCATCAATGTGGACACTACTAGAGAAGTCTGGGGTGTCCATGTTGGATGGTAGTAAGAGTTCAGTTTGTGTGGGGAAGAGAACTGAGTGTCAGACTTATCAGTTGGCTGAAAATCAGACCTACACTACGTGGTTCGGATTCCACGTAAGGTTGTAGGTCCCATAGTTGCCTATTATTGTTTGTCGTCAGCTACCATATATTAACTTTAAAAAAAATCCCGGAATATATGTTTGGAACAAGTTTCGGAAGTTATATTAATAAGAATATAGAGTAGTCTTCAGTCACAAAGCTATCAACCATTTAAGACTTGCCTCATTGATTCTATTTGTGCTAGCTAATCCCTCCATAAAACAGCGCAGGAGGCACTCTGTAACTATGTGAACTATTATTTGGAAAGACTCTGCGTAAGCACATGACTGATCTTGTAGAAATCCCCATTTATATTTCAGTAGTTACGTACACCCACAGGAGAAGGGGGTAATGTTGTTTGCGTCCGCAGAAAATCTGTAAAGATATGCGTACCCCCTGAAATTTCTAAATGAGCAAACAATCTGGTAGCTTGATTGCTACGAACTTGTGATCTCCCAAGCTATAACAATTGAAAAAAGTCTTTTGAACTTCATTTTATTCTTTATATTTAAACCATTTTAATTTTCGAATTATTTTATGGTAAGACCCCGATTGAAAATATAATGATGTTTGTTATAATGCCTTTCTATGAAGCTTTTTAACTTAATTGATGTTAAAGTACAATTTACCTGACGGCAGCGCGTTAGGTTGGGGCTAGGACGGTAGCTTGCCACGCAGTCAGACCGGGTCGGCCCTCCCTGGAACCATGAATTTTCTACTCCTAAGCTACTCCTATGGTTTGCAAGATTTGTAAAGTTTTTGGTCGTACGAGCTTATAAAACACAACTGGGCTCGTATTTGCGAGCAAAATTTACTACGTCTTAATTAGATATCCATCACCAGTATAAAGCTTTACGTAAGGTAAGCTAATTAAAGCATAACACCATGTTTTTTTTATATAGTATATTATATTGTTAGTATTGAATCATTAAAAGTAAAAACAGATATAAACAAGTGATGTGTGTGTTATTTGTCCTATAAACAAACATACCTAGTTTAACAATGCTCAATTATCTTTCGTGTGTATCTTTATAAATAACTGGCACATTACAAAGTAGATTTACATTAAAATACATAAAAATAATGTTTTTAATGTATTAGGATGTTTTTTAGTAATAACATAATTAAATCAACTTGTTTCCTTGTAATATAATAATGAAGTAGTTGTCTTGTTTGTAGTCAAGGAGGAAACAATCAGAAACAACACCGATTGGACTATGGAACAATCTATAATCCAGCAACTATCTAACTCTGTTTTTGAACATGTACAGTGTATTTTACATGTAATACCGTTCTTTGCTTGTATTTACACTTACTCCAACGATGTCCATTTACGCTAGTAACTCATTTAACCTAACCTAACCTAACTAGGTTTTAAACCTAACTTAAATTTAAATATGCATATCAATTTACTTTAATTACATTCCAAGAAATTTCAGCCTTACTAAAGTTTTACTTTCTACGAAAGTTTTGACGCTGGCCTTTCGAAGGGTTGCTTGAGATGTTGTTCTTCCATCTTAGAATTACTTCATCCCCCTGATAACATTCAGCCTTTTTTAAATAAAAATCTTGTTTACATTTAACTTTCTTTCTAGAATAATGCGAGAATAATATAATAATACCAGTAATATTTTGTTTTAGAATTTACTTTAACTAGACCCTTTAAAATATTTGAGTATTAAACCACTCAGAGTTAATTTCATTTCTTACGAAGCCAATTAATGTAGCTTTGTATATGTATATAGATGTAGTATTATTTTACTATGACAACATTTTAGTTACTTAAACTAACAATTTTTGACACATTTCAAGTAATTTTTAGTATCTATGAAATAAAGAAGTTTGAGTTCGAGTTTTCCACCCTTAGCCTTTTTATCGTTTTATTCTTTAACATTTAAACGCACCAATCAGGTGGAGGATCTTGACGTAGTAGAGCGGAACTGAGTGCAGGAGGGTCCAGCAATTTGAAGTAGGTCGCTCTGTAACGTTTTCCTAAAAATATTACAAAAGAATAGTTAAAAATTTTATTTTTGTTTATCTTTAATTTCTCAAACAGAGGAGCAAATTATAAATCTTTCAACTTTTCATGTTTACTAACATTTAATTGATAATGAAATAACACTTCTTCAACAAAATACTTTATCTAAACTTATAAACAAAACTTACAAACCTTTCTCAAATAATGGAATAAAATAAAATTTACTTTTACTGTGTAAAAAAATCTATGATAATTTAATATCTTCCTAATATTCCAGATTAAATCATTTTCTATAATTCCGTTATTTTATTTGTGATTCTTTCTCAGGAATGTTGCTTCCAGATAACAGTCGAATTTAATCCAAAGGCGCCACTCGAACGTCGCGCACAAACAAACATTCATATTGCGCGGCATAGCTTAACCTTTCAAAGGCTTTCTGTAAGAAAATTGCTGGACTCCATACTGTAGCGGAAAAACGGCTTAAAGAGACGGCAAACTCAATTCAGCAAAAGGTGTTGGTGAAACATGCCGAGCTAACCATTGCACAAATTATTTATGTGGCTTCCCTCTCCCGAGAATTTACCTAGAAACAAAAGGGACGAGAACCAATCAGGAAGCTTAGAGGAGGAAGAAAATGTAACAACATAACCAAAACATGCAAATTGCAGAAAACAGGTTGATCTGACAGGAAAATATCTTGTTGTAACAAATAATATTGGTTATTTTATTTAAAAATTAAAAAAATTACTTGAGGCTATGATTCTGAATTTTTATAAAAACTGCAACATTTTTATTGAAATTTTATAGAGTTTGAACTAATTTTCTATTGCAAGTCCATTTTATAATATTAAAATTTTTCCAAAATTAATGAAATGAAATTGTTTATTGTCACAGAAAATTACATTAGTGTTAAACAGATAATCTGCTACTAACTGGTGACTCGTCAATTGTTACAAAACTACTAACCTAAAGAATTAAAAAAGAAGAAATAACAAAATAAAGAGGTTAAATCACCAACTAATCAATAATTATATATACACAATAACATATTTAATAATTATTTTTCAGTGTATCTAAAATATAACGACCTCGTCCTGCAGAAATTTGGAGACGGAGTAATAGCTTCGGTCAACTAGAAACTGCCTGAACTTTCTATAGAGCTGATTGGCATTCCCCAAGCTTTTGTATTTCTGTGGTATTTTATTATAAATTTGTATTCCGCTACATAATGGACTATTTTCATATTTTTTTAATCTATGTTTGGGGGCACGCAGTTTATTTTTACTTCTTGTATTATGGTCGTGGTTCACATTATTTTGTTGTTAAGAATATATATTTTCGTGTACATTTTTTACTACTTCCAACAAATACAATCCTGGGAATGTAAGAATACCAAGTTCTTTAAATATTCTTCTGCAAGATTCTCTTGGGTTCATACCCATCATGACTCTTATCATTTTCTTTTGGGCTCTAAATATTTTTTCCCAGTGATTTGAACGTCCCCACATAATTATTCCATAGCGTAATATGGATTCAAAGTACGCAAAATACAGCACTAACTTGATTCTCCTGCTCGCTATATGAGTCAGACATGACATGTTAATTATTGCCTTGTTCAGCCTCGAAGTAATATATTCTATGTGCGCTTTCCATTTGAGTGTTGAGTCAAAAACTAGACCAAGCAATTTCACTGTCTCTGCTATCGCCCCATCGTACTTGTTTGCATCATTTAGTACTGTTTGATTTTTAAACTGTATTATGCTTGTTTTTTCCTTATTTAAATTTAGCCCATTAGCTGCAAACCACTCATCTGACATCTCTATCAGATCACTCATCGCTTGCTCCACTTCACTTATTGTCTGTCTGGTTACATGTGCTGTAGTGTCATCAGCGTACATCACTATCTTTTCTTTGCACAGGAAAGGGAGGTCATTAATGTATATCAAGAAGAGCAAAGGACCGAGAACAGAGCCCTGTGGAACACCATGAGGGACTGCTTTCCATTCTGAGTTTATTTTTACATTATTCAGTGTTACTGTTGTCCGTTGTTTTCTGTTCTGGAGGTAAGAACTAAACCATCTCAAACAGTGTCTTTGATTCCGTAACATTCGAGTTTTGCTAGCAAAATATCATGCCTCACACAATCAAAGGCTTTAGACAAGTCACACAATGTAACAAAACATTGTTACAGCTCAAACGACTCCTACGGTTTATAGGTTGCCTACGTAGTTTCTTGTCATCACAGCCATACGTGTATGTAAGGTTGGATGGAACAATACCACTGTATTAGTGTGACAGGGTGTACAGGTTACGGATAGTAGTGTAATCTCAGGAGTTGCGAGGGTCAACTAAAATATGTTTGTACAGTAACTTGTTTATAGGTTGCCTACGTAGTTTCTTGTCATCACAGCCATACGTGTATGTAAGGTTGGATGGAACAATACCACTGTATTAGTGTGACAGGGTGTACAGGTTACGGATAGTAGTGTAATCTCAGGAGTTGCGAGGGTCAACTAAAACATGTTTGTACAGTAACTTGTTTATAGGTTGCCTACGTAGTTTCTTGTCATCACAGCCATACGTGTATGTAAGGTTGGATGGAACAATACCACTGTACTTGTATGACAGGGTGTACAGGTTATGGATAGTAGTGTAATCTCAGGAGTTGCGAGGGTCAACTAAAATATGTTTGTACAGTAACTTGTTTATAGGTTGCCTACGTAGTTTCTTGTCATCACAGCCATACGTGTATGTAAGGTTGGATGGAACAATACCACTGTATTAGTGTGACAGGGTGTACAGGTTACGGATAGTAGTGTAATCTCAGGAGTTGCGAGGGTCAACTAAAACATGTTTGTACGGTAACTTCTTTATAGGTTGCCTACGTAGTTTCTTGTCATCACAGCCATACGTGTATGTAAGGTTGGATGGAACAATACCACTGTATTAGTGTGACAGGGTGTACAGGTTACGGATAGTAGTGTAATCTCAGGAGTTGCGAGGGTCAACTAAAATATGTTTGTACAGTAACTTGTTTATAGGTTGCCTACGTAGTTTCTTGTCATCACAGCCATACGTGTATGTAAGGTTGGATGGAACAATACCACTGTATTAGTGTGACAGGGTGTACAGGTTACGGATAGTAGTGTAATCTCAGGAGTTGCGAGGGTCAACTAAAACATGTTTGTACGGTAACTTGTTTATAGGTTGCCTACGTAGTTTCTTGTCATCACAGCCATACGTGTATGTAAGGTTGGATGGAACAATACCACTGTATTAGTGTGACAGGGTGTACAGGTTACGGATAGTAGTGTAATCTCAGGAGTTGCGAGGGTCAACTAAAATATGTTTGTACAGTAACTTGTTTATAGGTTGCCTACGTAGTTTCTTGTCATCACAGCCATACGTGTATGTAAGGTTGGATGGAACAATACCACTGTATTAGTGTGACAGGGTGTACAGGTTACGGATAGTAGTGTAATCTCAGGAGTTGCGAGGGTCAACTAAAATATGTTTGTACAGTAACTTGTTTATAGGTTGCCTACGTAGTTTCTTGTCATCACAGCCATACGTGTATGTAAGGTTGGATGGAACAATACCACTGTACTTGTATGACAGGGTGTACAGGTTACGGATAGTAGTGTAATCTCAGGAGTTGCGAGGGTCAACTAAAACATGTTTGAACAGTAACTTGTTTATAGGTTGCCTACGTAGTTTCTTGTCATCACAGCCATACGTGTATGTAAGGTTGGATGGAACAATACCACTGTATTAGTGTGACAGGGTGTACAGGTTACGGATAGTAGTGTAATCTCAGGAGTAACGAGGGTCAACTAAAATATGTTTGTACAGTAACTTGTTTATAGGTTGCCTACGTAGTTTCTTGTCATCACAGCCATACGTGTATGTAAGGTTGGATGGAACAATACCACTGTACTTGTATGACAGGGTGTACAGGTTATGGATAGTAGTGTAATCTCAGGAGTTACGAGGGTCAACTAAAACATGTTTGTACAGTAACTTGTTTATAGGTTGCCTACGTAGTTTCTTGTCATCACAGCCATACGTGTATGTAAGGTTGGATGGAACAATACCACTGTACTTGTATGACAGGGTGTACAGGTTACGGATAGTAGTGTAATCTCAGGAGTTACGAGGGTCAACTAAAACATGTTTGTACAGTAACTTGTTTATAGGTTGCCTACGTAGTTTCTTGTCATCACAGCCATACGTGTATGTAAGGTTGGATGGAACAATACCACTGTACTTGTATGACAGGGTGTACAGGTTATGGGTAGTAGTGTAATCTCAGGAGTTACGAGGGTCAACTAAAACATGTTTGTACAGTAACTTGTTTATAGGTTGCCTACGTAGTTTCTTGTCATCACAGCCATACGTGTATGTAAGGTTGGATGGAACAATACCACTGTACTTGTATGACAGGGTGTACAGGTTACGGATAGTAGTGTAATCTCAGGAGTTGCGAGGGTCAACTAAAACATGTTTGTACAGTAACTTGTTTATAGGTTGCCTACGTAGTTTCTTGTCATCACAGCCATACGTGTATGTAAGGTTGGATGGAACAATACCACTGTACTTGTATGACAGGGTGTACAGGTTACGGATAGTAGTGTAATCTCAGGAGTTGCGAGGGTCAACTAAAATATGTTTGTACAGTAACTTGTTTATAGGTTGCCTACGTAGTTTCTTGTCATCACAGCCATACGTGTATGTAAGGTTGGATGGAACAATACCACTGTACTTGTATGACAGGGTGTACAGGTTACGGATAGTAGTGTAATCTCAGGAGTTACGAGGGTCAACTAAAATATGTTTGTACAGTAACTTGTTTACTGTAATTATTGTAACACTTTAATTACAGTTAATTTTCTTCTTTCATTGCCTTTGGAGCTATCCTCTTTATTATCAATTTAGTTTTTTTATATTTTAAACAAATAAGTTGCAATATTGCTTCAACTATGACTATTATAAATGTCTATAAAACATAAAATATTTAATATAATCAAAGCCACAGGTTGATAGGACACTAAACCTGTTATGCATTGCTTTTATTAATAGGATGTAGAAGTTAAATTTTGCATATCGAAAAAACTATCATTTGATTAAAAACTATACATAAATGTATACATTCTCTACGCCATTTGGTTTAAACCATGTTAATGCTCTATTTTTATTTTTTAATCTGACGTTTCAGGCTTGCTGTAGAATTATACTTTCAAGGCGAGATTTTATAATAAATTATACTAGTGATTAAAGTGGTAACCTAATTGCTTAATTATTTTGAATAATAATATCTGATACAGTCTCACATTCAAAATATGATAAAAAACGTTGGATTTTAATATAATGTGTGCTAAAATTAGCATATATAAATCCTTTAAAAATACATAATGAATTAGAAACAATATGATAGTTCTGCTCTAAGGAGTAGAGAATATTTATTACGTTAAATTGCGAAGCAAAATACAAAACATAGACAAAAATGAAAGTAAAATATATTATTACAAACCCACTTCATGTTTGTCAAATTATACATTATGCTTAAACCATCTGCGAAATATCACTGATAAGATGTATAATAATTATTTTTTTAATTAGCATAATACATGTTGGTATATATACAGTACAAGTAAACGTCACACAACACAAATTTATTAAAATATAAGCACAAAATGCACAAATATATTACAGTACAAGTAAAAAATGCACAAATACTATGGTGATCGATTTCGGTGAACCACGCTCACCTTTCTCAGACAAGAGGGATTCACAAAAGATGGAAAATAGTGTTCAACAACTCAACTCAATAGGCCTATAAATTGAGTTGTTGAACACCCCTCTAGTCTGAGGAAGGTGAGCGCGGTTCACCGAAATCGATCACCATAATATTTGTGCACTTTGTACTTGTATTGTAATATATTTTTGCATTGTGTGACGTTTACTTGTACTGATTTATAATACTATCCAAATGTCCACTTTTTTTAATTTTATCATAGATTAATGTGGTAAAAGTAAAACACTAGCTGTCACAATAAATCGCATAATATTGCTTATTTTATTATTAGCTTAAGAAATCAGTGTCTCCACTGAGTAAATATATATGTTTGAAGTTCATTGAAACAAAATAAAAATAAAATTTAAATATATAGTACTATAATTTTCAGTATTATCATAAACTTACAAGGTATAGAATACAAATTTTTATCGCAGACTTAATTAATTCACGTGTTAAAATGTTTTTGAAATTGTGATTACACATATACGTAAATTAATATCAGATTCTAAACGTAAGAATGGGAAATTAATTACTGATACAAATATAAAATCATATTTGTATTTTAATGAAAAGTGTGAACTGAGAGTGATGCAACATTTGAGTCCTTAGGATAAAAGATTTGTATTGTTTGTAAATAGCTTAGTGAATGTACATGCCAATTATTCCGTTTGATTTATCCAATCACTTCCAAATTCAAATAGTCGCCGGAAATTGGGAGCTGTCGACGTTCACAACAACAGAGGAAGTCTGTTTTCTGTTTAACAGACAGTCGAGGATTTGGAAATCCGATTTGGAGAGATAATTGACAGTGAATTTAGTGTATACAATTAAATACATTCAAGTAATTTATATTATTCAGTGATAATAAAATCATTAAATTATTGTTTTCCGCGTTCAATAAATAACACTGGCTATTGTTTTTTTAAGTATATATAAAAATATGATTAAAAATTAATTATTTCATAAAAGACGCCATAAAATTAAATATGGAGGAAATACTATTTACCACAACCACGAGACACGCAGAACTAAACGATAACTGTCAAAGGCTGAATATATTTATAAAACACCATTTTTTGGGAGTTATATATTTGGTCCAGCTTTATATTAGAGGAAATTAAGTACTTAAAACATATTATTACTACTTAGAAACAGTTTATAATACATTGCTATATTTGAAACTTGCCAACAGCCCTTACTTCGCTACGAGTGGTTCCCTCTGCTTACTTATCCTTCCATCCGTGGTTCTCTCTAAACGATCACATCAATGTAAAAGCTCACCCTGTATGTATGCAAGGTAATGCAGCCATGTCAGAGTTAGTGGACATTACCTTAAACATTTCACAATAAAAACCAAATAAGCTAAGATTTTGTCAAACATAAGATTTTTTTGTTTCAGATGTTTGAAATGAATTATTAATTTAATGCCAATGTTATTTGTAGGGAAAAAGAAAAGCTGATAAGCTGTTTCTACATATCATGAATGAAATGACAATAATTCCTTTTTTAGTGGGTACAAAGGCAAACTACCCTAAAATTTCATCAAAATCTGCTCTTTTGGTTGCAGATATTTCTTGGTCAGTGAGTATAAGTTATTATGTATCAAAGAAAAAACACAGCAAATTCTAATATTAATGGTTGTCAGTCAGTAAATCTGCTCGGCTTCCACATTAATAGTGTATTGAATTGGAAACATCGTATAAATGATTTGTATAAATAATATATCGAGTTTCTTATCTAATATGGAAAATGAGATATTTTGTGAGTATCTTAAAATGGCGTATTATGGTTCTCTTTCAGTTACACATTGCTTATGGGTTAACTTTGTGGGGTCATTTAAGTCATGTACAGGAAGTTCTTTCAATTAAAAAAAAAAATAATTAGAATCATAAGTAGAGCTAGACCTCGTGATCACTGCAAACCACTTTTTATCAAACTTAAATTATTTACAATAACCAATTTATATATTTATTATACTCTTATTTATGCAAAGTCTCACATTTCAGAATCTACTCACAGACTGGACAACGTGACTACAAGACTGGGGGAAGAAACAAGTTTGACTTTCTTCAACACCGACTCGCAAGAACAGGTAACTCTTTTTTTAATAACGTGTAAGATTTGTTTAATTAATTACCCTACTCTGCTCAGCTTACTCCACTTAATAGTATTGAGAATATAATACAAAAATGGTTGATTGACAATCTTTTTTATGATGGCAGGAATTTTTAGACAAAGAAATAGGTATAATTTTTTAATATACTTTATTTATTTTTCTAGGTTTTATATTTTACATAGTTATACCGTGAAATTATGTAAAATATAAAAGGAAAACCACAGAGTTTCATGGTTTATTTATCCTGTTTATTTACTATTGTTATTTATTTATTTGATAATCCAAATACAAATCACAGCTTAAAGAAAAAAATGGTAGCTGACAAATAAACCATACGATATATGTATTGTTATTATTTATTATCATTATTATAATTATTGACATTCTTACTATTCTTATGTGACTCAGCCTATTTTTAGGTACAATGGCAATAAATAGCAATAAAGTTTCTTATGTCTTACATCGTTTTTTAGTCGTATATGTCATTATTAGGCAATAGTTGCAAAAAACATTAAGATTATATATTTTATAAAACAGTTGTAGCAAATTTAAGAGGAGAAATTATTCAAGGATGCGTTGAAGATATATTTGTCATTTAAGTTACATAAATGTCAAAAATGACATCTATAAAAATGTTATATCATAATTATTTAAATATTCTTTCTTTAATTTGATCATTTTGATAAATTACGTTTCATTGTATGTAGACAACTTACCAACACATTTTTTACATTGAGCACACTTTTTTATGCGTACTTTGGGTGTAAAATTTGTTATAACTTACTGCAACTAGGTGAAAGTAATCTAAAGTTTCAAATTTAGGAGGTTTAGAGGAGTTCCCGTCTGAGAGTGAGTAAACCCGACTTTGCTTTTAGTGGTTACTTCAAAATGTGGGTTAGTAGATTTAAGAAAACTAGGAAAAGTATTACGATTAAAGACAATTAAAAAATGTATTTATATTGGATGATTTATACACTTTGATGATGATTTTTGATTTATACACTTGAATATCTAAACCTACTATGTATATATAGAAATATTTGTGCCTGTAATTACGTTAGTTAGTGAGGCCTGCAACCACAGCTGGTGTAAACTGCATTACATTTACATGGGACTACACTAGCGCTCTACAATGGACCACAAAAACAGCTGATATTTTGAGACTCAAAAAATTTAAAATCTATTTGTTTATAAAATAAATTTTAAACTGTTGGTATACTATATACTTTCAGATTTATTTCAATTTTATACATTAAAAAATTGTTCCATAGAACTGGCACAAACCTTCTCCCATATTGAACACTAAACAAATCAAAACTTTTAAAATTACCAGTTTGATTCTCAAATGTGTTTTTTTGACATAACTCATACACTAGTCAGGTTAGAGACATGCGATTTAAAAACTTTTTAAATTGTAATTTACACCTTTCCTGAAATTTAATCAAAATCGTCATAGCCGCTTTTGAGAAAATTCCATTTTTGTAAGTATCATGCCCATAAAAATAAAAAAATGGATTGGAAATATTATCTACATACCACCTACAGACAGATTTAATAAAAAATTATCAATCCGTTTGGTCACACATACGGTCAGACATCAAACATTTATTTTCGAAAAAACACTTTTTTGGGCTCAGGGGACACTAAAATAGATTTTTAGACCAACTTGTAAAAAATATTTTTTTGACGATCACAATACTTTCTTTGTGCCTTCGCATATGGGAGAAAGTAAATTTTGTAACTTATTCTTCTGTTCTATCCATTCATAACAATTGGATATTAACAGCTTACTGTTGTGCTTAATTAGGGAAATCGAACCAAATGAAACCTACTGTGTCAGTGATAAAACGATTTCGTTATAAACAGTTTCCAAATTAGTTAAAGTTTGAGTTGATATTTTGGCGTAAGATAGAACTTGGTAGTCATAATCTCACACCTATCTATTGATATATCTTATACTGGAAGTAAAAAAAAAATATTAAAAACAATAATTGTTATTAAAACGAATAATTAGTTCAAATCAGTTCATTATCAAGTTTTAAGTAATTAAACAAATTTCACGTATAAATACATGATTAACTGCAATAAATGTATTAGAATTATTTATTGTAATAAAATAAGCTATTGAAAATCAGACTATTAACTCTTTTCATCCCAGACATTTTTTAAAAAGTTGTTCCAAAAATCCCAGGTATTTTCATATTTGACATAGGCCTACCCAAAAATCCCAGGCTTTTTTGTCGATTTTGTCGTACTTTACTAAAAATTTTATAGAAATTCTATTTATCAAGAAAATTTATTATTTTGATTTTCATTAGTTTCTTAAAGATATTATCTGTAATATAAAATAAAAAAGGTCTTAACAAAATTTAAAACCTTTTTGTATTTATATATATTTACATAAAAATATTTTGAAACATCTTTTGAGTTTGTTGCGTTATGAATGGCACTAAAAAATGCATTGATTAATATTCAGAGCTATTTAAAACATCATTTAGTTATATTCAAATAAATTCATATTTCACAATGCTATGTTAAAAATTAAAAAAGTAAAGGCTCTTTTTCAAAAACACTGTATTTCGAGTTTTTGTCCTATGCATAACAACTGTCGTCTGATCCATCACTCTCGTCATACACGCAATTAGCGATTTTATTTACCACTTATTGGCAACCTACTTCATTTTATTTTACTTATTTTTTTTACCTTCCATACTACGTAAACAATCACATCAGTCAAGAAACAACAATTAACCTCAGCTGACCATCACATCTGATGAAAATTAACACAGTTGTTAATTGGAAACAAAGGCAACAAAATAATATAAGATGTGGTACTGTAATAAAGCATTATATCGTAACGAATCAGTGTTTTCATAATAGAAAATTTTATTCCAATAATTTCTATATCATTAGTATAAATATTTCAAGGTGTTAAAAATTACACAAAAAATATATTTCTAAACATCCGGAAAACCGGACGTTCGGATGGAATAGGTCTTAAATTAGAAATACATTTAATCTAGGTAAACTTGAATCAATAAATTTGTTAACGTGTTTATAAAGAAGATAAAAGTTTTTAATCAAAGGGCCAATTAACAAATTTAAATAAATAATTGTAATCCAATGTAACAAGAATATGAAATATTTACCAAGTCCATAATATTATTACTTATAATTATTTTGTGGAAAACCACTAAAATACAATACAAATATAAGAGATTTGGCACAAAATTACCTCGATTTTGAAACTGTAATTGATAACAAATTCAAAATGATTTCAACACAAAAAAATATTGGTTATTTATAAATAACATTATTGTATATTTATCTCTTAAGTACTTAAATAAAATTAATTATTTTGAAAAATGTGCTAGATCCTAAAAAATGAAACCTGATTACATATAACAATAAATAATTGTTGTTGTAAAATTATTGAGCTAGTTGTTATATTAATTTATCGTTTTATATATTATTGCAAGTTATCTCAATAACATTTTTATTAATAATTTTATGTTATTGTTATAGTATTATGTCTAGTACAGTTTTTATTAATACGTTACTTCATGTATGTGCTTTTGTAAAATATTTTGGTTTACCCTGTAAGTCTATTATGTTTATTATATATAAACATATAAATTGTTGCTATTAAAATGGCGTATTGTCTCATTTGTATTGTTGTTGTCATTGTTTTATCATATTTTGTATCATTGTTGTTGTTAGTTGTTTATCTTGTTTCATTTAATTGTTGTTGTTATGGGTTTATCTTGTTTCATTTGCTTTTCGTATAGGTTTATCTTTGCATGTTTTGTATTTAATCTGTTTAATTAATGTTTGTCTTTCATTAGTAACTTTGCTGGTATTAGAGTTATTTCATTTTTAAAAATTATTATCTTTCCAACTGAGCCTTGTATCGATAATTTATTATTATTATATTTATCTTTAGTTGATAATGACGTATTTGTTTAGTAATATTCATGTACATTTGATACTGTAAATCAACTAAACTATGCAATGTTTTGTAAAATGGTGCATTTTACCAATAAATAAATAAACAAAATCAACCAAAATTTTATATTTATTAGCTAAGCGTTAAATATTATATAAACATTAAATCTATATTATACAATAAATAATTCACAGTACTAAAAAGTGGTGGAGGTTTTTAACATAGTTATACAATCTCACTGCAACAAATTTTAAATTGATCCAACTTTTTAGTAATATTTTTTAAAGATCATTCACGTGATTGGCCTGGAATAGTTTTGAAAACTACTATGAAAGCTTTTGACATCTGAAGTAAATAAGTTTTAGATGATTAAAGTAAGAATTGAAAACTCTACTTTGCAGGAGCTCAGGAAATTGCTTGTTGATAACATCCAGTTCTGTCACAGACATCTTTTGGCTGGTTTAATTTCTGATACGAATCATACAGACGAACTTGATAGGGTAGATATTTCGTGTACACTTAGTAAATTAATTAGTGTACTAACTTTCCTACAATTAACTAGCTTCCTTAAGTTGACAATGTCTTATATTTGTATTCATTTATTTGTTTATTAATGTATAAAACAAGTTCTATTACAATACATAATTGTTCTTATCTCCTCTAGCTAATAAACTATATTGAAGGAAAACTAAAACTTTACGTACTACGCATTTTTAGCAGAACATTTTGATGGGAACTTTCAACTTTGTAATTTATATTAAAACTTCCTACAGTTACCAGTATCTTAATAATACACAATTTCCAATGTATATGTGATACCCAACCGAAAATATACTTGTTTTGCAGCTCTATAAAGAGATTTTTGTCATTATTTCTAAGTACTTGGATTAATATGAAATGAAACAATTAAATTAATGAAGGATATTTAAAAAAAATCGTAAGTGTGTTTGTGTTTTCTGGATAAAACACACTCAACTGGTGAAAAAAATATACGCACATCCACATGGCCCACTCGACAAGAACCACTCAACTCACATCCACATGGCCCACTCGACAAGAACCACTCAACTTACATCCACATGGCCCACTCGACAAGAACCACCCAACTCACATCCAAATGGCCCACTCAACAAGAACCACTCAACTCACATCCACATGGCCCACTCGACAAGAACCACTCAACTCACATCCACATGGCCCACTCGACAAAAACCACCCAACTCACATCCAAAACAAACCCGATTTCCAAAAGTAAAAGAATATGTTATAACAGCAAATTCAAATTTATATTAGATTTATTACTCCAATTTATTGGATTTACATAACTTTTTTAATTGATTCCTTAAAATAAAATTAGTTGTTTAGTTAATTTAAAAAATTTGAACTCCATCACAAAAAATATATTCCGTCAGAAATTGTATATTACTTAGCAGGTGATAGCGAAAACCGGCCTGAGTTATTCAGTCTGATACTGTATGAATAGCTGTGGGGAAACACTATCGGTTGATTCACTAGTACTATATTATTTTTAGGAATTATATAATTAAATTGAACTTGAATTCGTGGCTAAACCGATATCTATATGTTTGATCTTTTGGAAATTTAATGTAAATTTGAATATGTGTTCAAATTTATTTTGAATATGTGATACGACAAAGTATTTAAAACACTAGTTCAGATTGTCTGTTTATCCTCTTATTACATATTCTATAAAATAATGTTTCATAAATATCTAAATCTACATACGATATAAAAATCAATGTTTGTATGTTTTTGTTCTTAAACTCGAAAAGTACTGAAAGGATTCACTGGTACATTTTCCACAACGTTGCATTTATGTAGAGTGTTGTTATAAATGTATTTTCTAAACGGAAACAGGGTATTTCAATCATTTCCCGACCTACCTACCTTTCAATAATGAAAATAAATATCAGTGCTGAAAAAGTGACTATAAATATTATTTATGTGCAACTTACATCGTAATTCATATGATGTAAGTTTATTACTGTAATAAGATGATGAATAATAAATTTACTCCAAAATAAACATACAATACAAATAATTAAACTTGTAATAGAAGTTAGTCGTATTTAACAGTATATGTGGCTTACTATAGCTAAAAAAAGTTCTTATTAACAAAATACTTATCTATGAGGCCAGGTCCTTTAAAAACATAAAGCTCTCCGTGGCTTCCGTAATAATTTCAGAATAACTGGATATTATAAAAATATATAATACTATATAAACATTAAATTGGTGTTATAAAAATATACTAAATTAAACCAATACCTATATTTATTTAAGTTCACATGGAATTAAAATCATACGACCGGGTAGTCGACAAATTAAGAAAACATGATTGTGTTATGAGTTGAACAATACATATATTAAGTAGTAATTTAATTAGCATAATACGTTTTGATATATATATATATATATATATATATATATATATATATATATATATATACAGTACAAGTAAACGTTATAGAACACAAATTTATTACAATATAAGCACAAAATGCATAAATATATTACAATACACGTACTATTTGTGCATTTTGTGCTTATATTGTAATAAATTTGTGTTGTATGACGTTTACTTGTACTGTGTATACATATTAAATTAACCAATCATTTAAAAAAACATAAAACTCTTAAGAGAAGAACCAGGTTTTCATTTTATTTAAAAAGAAATTCACATGTTGGCAAGATTTTGTATCATTTGATAATTGGTAAAAATATTTAAGACCATTAAACTGGAATGATTCCTTGAAACATAATTTGTTGACTGTTGGTTATCTGACGGGTTCGATAAAATCAATCTCTGGTACCAATGTTACCACATACAAATGCTGAAATGGCATTATTTTTAAAGGGTAAAATATAGTTAAAAACTGTCTCTTTAGTTACAATTCATAATGAATCAGTCTAATGAAACTGTTTTGAGCTATTTTCCCTAAATATAATTTGTAGGCCCATCCCCAGCAGTCCCTACAAATCACAACCTTACTGCAATCCAGAATTACGTACTTAATTCGTAATGTACAGGATTGATGTAGGGATTGTTATTATCTCCTGTACTGTTCTAATCACATAAATTCCTTAGTAAATAAAAGAGTCTAAGTGTAGAAGTATGTAAGATAAAATCGAGTAAATAATCAACCTTTATTTTTCTAACAAATCAAATCAAAATTAACGACTAAAAATTGATATCAGACTAAGCCACAGCAAAGAGTGCCTGGGTTTAACTAGTTGTATGTCAAAATACTAGTACGTATACAAATGAGATTTGATGTCTGCAATGCAAGGATGTACAGTAATCTACACTCCACTTGGTGAAATAGGGAGATTCTAGACTGAATATTCAATTCCTTTCAATACGAAGAGACTGTAAGCTGTCGTTTACTCCTTGCTCCACTTGCTTACTCCCCACGTATGGCCTTTAATTCTCTTCACTCGCTCTGGTAATTTGTGTCATTAGGAGGACTGCTACACTTTTGGGTCTTATTTGTATTGGTTGTGTTCTAAAATTTATTTTAACTGCTTTTGAAAATATTTTCAGGTTTGTACATTTCAAGCTACACGTGTTAAGAAATAAGAATTTATTTTATTTATTATGAGGACGCCGATTATCACTTTAAAGGCAAACATGGATTTCAATGAAGTGTAATGAGTATAGATGATCGAATGTAGTGACTGTTACAAACTAAGGCCGGATATTCATTAGAAATTGTCCTTAATTAATAGCCTGATAACAAGTGAACAACCGAAAGTCAGTAAAGTAAAGGAAATTGAAGGGGATGTGGTGGTACCCGGCATTGCCACACTAACGGCACTGAAAATTGACTTTGAAAGCCATTTAAACATTACTTTTGGCGATGTAATAAGCACATTAAACTAAGTCGGTGGTTATCAGCTGATCACTTTTAAAACTTTTTATGATTCTGGTTGGGATCAAACTGAAAACCTTAAAGTTATTGAGCGGGCTTTAACAAATTACACTACATTTAAGAATGATATTAATTATTTTGAACAGGATCTCTAGTCCACCCCTAATAGCAAATGAGAAATTAGACGAATAATAAAATAGTAATGAAATAAATTATCAATCAACCCACATTTACCACCTCCTGTCCTGGAGCCCCCTCCCCCACATCACTACCAAAAACATACGTGGTAAAAGTTCCCCGTGTTTACCACGCCATATCTTTTTCAAACGTGTCTTTGGGAATGCCTCTCCTGCTGGTCTCGTATCTCCGGGGTGAACTTCCTCCTGTTTGCTGCACCTGCTGACTACTGCTGATCCTATCTTCTCACACTGCACTGTCAAGCTTTGTGTTGTTATAATATTCTTCAACAAATTCAAGAATTGAAGCCTCGACAAGTCACAAAAAATAAAAAAATATGACTTATTCAGGCCGCAACCACCTTTTCTGACTTTACAATAAAGATTTTAAAAATTTGGTAAAAATGGTCATTTATTCTATTAAATACGAGATACGTAAATAACTACACATTAAAAATACCTAATCCTAAGAATAATGGTGCAGTATTGAAAGTGTTCTCTTTGTTTTGGGAAGCTAGAAGTTCTCTCATGGGGAATGTGTAATATTCAAGTCGTCTTACATTGTTTGACTGAGAGACTAAACAATGATTTCGACTACAGGAAAGTAAAAGAGGTAATACCTTAAAAAACTTTTTATTATTCAATGCAGGATAATTGTTGATTTACCTAAACGTTTTCACTTTTATTGTCCAATTCATTTAATTTTATTGTTCATCTTTTCGTTTCCAGAACCACATACAGTGGACAGTGCATATTTTTTCTGTTGTCTCTACATAAATGTAAAACTATTTTGGAAGTTAAAATCAACTCTACCCTTATATACTCGACATGACAATTTCTCTTTGCATATTCCACTATGATTGTTAGTAGTTCCATACATAGGACAAAACTCAGGCATTGGTATGAACCAAACTAATCATTAAATTTATTATAAACTATGGACATAATTATTATTTATTTAATATGTAGATACGTAGATATAACCAACATTTCAAAACACATTTTTAAAAGAGACATTGAATAGGTGAAAAGAAAATGAATCGTCCGAATGGGGAAAAAGATCCATTAACAGGTATGGAACCCTATCTCGCCCATTATGGACCCTTTCCTGAAACACAATTCTCGACTTTTATCAGATAATGACTGAGGTTTTATTTTGTAGGGTTCGATTTGTTATAAATGTAAAATATTCAGATTTATTGTATGACTCGGAGAATTAACAATACGTAGTCTACAATTATTAGAATGCTTATGGATGTTTTCTACTTTTTAACTAGAAAACATACAAATGTGCATTTAACATACATTTAGAAATACAGTTAAAAAATTGTTTGACTAACACAATTTTTTTATCATGCGTATCAATTATTACGACACAGTTCATAGAGACATGGGTGAATATGAGGGGCGAATCAGTGTGGTGAGTGTATATGAGTGATATAAGTCATTGTTACTACTGGTGACTAAGGTTGACAGCTCCTTATAAACAGCCATTTATAAATAGCCCGTGGCCAGGTACACTAAGGGACTTACAGATTTACGTGGAATCCAACCACACACTGTTGGTTTGATTTTCAGCTAACTGACAAGCCTGATACTCAGTTATCTTCCCTACACAACATCCGGGCCCTGACTACCACCCTACACGGACGCTTCAGACCACTCTGTTAGTGTTTAAATCGAGGGCAACCATTAAGGGAATGCTGTGTCATTATTGAGAGAACCTAGCATAAAACCTATGACCTTCAATTACCAAAACACTTGGTCCCCAAGTAGCTGGGTTACAACACTGAACTTACTAGTGACGACTAACAGTTTATCTTACAACAACATTGATCCATGCACAGTTTCCTTTGGCCCTAGTTTACCGCATTGTGTTACTGGTTAGAAAAAAGCTAATTTCCAAAGGGATTCAACAGAGCGGCACCAGTTGTACAATGATGTAACCCAGCTACTTGTTGATAAAATATTGTGGAGATTGTAGACGATATGTTTTAAGCCCAGTCCGTTGTTTACCATCATGGCGTCCACTAAATAGTTACCATCGACATTGTGCATGGACTACTAGAGAAGTATGAATTGTCCATGTTGGCTGGCAGTCAAGGTTCAGGTGTTGTGTAGGGAAGAGAGCCGAGTTTCAGGCTGGTCAGTTAGCTGAAAACATACCTACACTACGTGGCTCGGATTCCACGTAGATCTGTATTCCCTTAGTTGCCCTGGCTATTGGGCAATTAATAAATAACACTTTTGGGGGAGCAGTTTACCTTAGTTAGTAACAATGACTACACTCGTTCACCTACACTCATCACACTTTTTCGCTCGTCATATCCACCCATATCTTGACGATCGGCGTCTCATGATTGAATAATAATTAATAACTATGTAGTATCTTATTTTCATGTAATATATGCCTTCAAAATAAATACTTATATTCTGTTGTTATTCTCTGATCATTAGATTAGGTTAAGTTATGTTAGGTTAGGGTGGGTAGGTAGTTAGGTAGGTATGTAGGATAGGGTAGGTTACATGATTACAGATGTATAACATGGTTTCTATTTGGGGGGCATATAACGGAATCTTACCTGATATACACCATGAAAATTGGTGACGGCGAAGTACTGGAACTCAAAACTCATAAGGAGTTTCCTTCACACTGTGGAGGGTCCGAAGGGAGCACTCCGTGTTCGGGTGGGGAGGAGAAGGGGTCACATGATGACCCTTCAGCTTCTATTTTACCTCAGATGTTGTTCTTTCATTGTCCACTACTTTACCTCTTTCAAGTATTTTCAAATATCCTTGGACCCATGTTTACATTCAATTTTATTTAAGCATTTAGAGTCCTTATTTTCAGAATAGCTTTGTCTAGTCGTTTTATATTTTTTTAATGTAAATAACACCTTCTAACATCTATTAACTGTTCTTGTAAATATTTTCAAACTTTGGAAATTATTTTAATAATTTTTAATCAGCAGTCTAGTTATTTATTGGCATATTCTACTTTTCTACAAAAACAAAGATAGGAAACGTACTCAACAAAAATGTATTACAATATAAGTAAAAATGTACAATTATACTATAGTGATCGATTGTGATAAACCACATTTAAAATCCTCAGACAAGAAACACTGTTAAGGGAACGTTTTTATTCTAATTATCTTTTAGAATCAATAGACTAGACTAGATAGACTAGAGTCTGGGGTGTCCATGTTAGGTAGTCAGTGTTCGGATATAGTGTAGGGAAGAGAACAGAGTATCAGCTTTATCACCTACCTGAAAATCAGACTAATACTACGTGGTTCGGATTCAATGTAAAGATGTGGGTTCCTTACTTGCCCTCATTTTCGCGATATTATAAATGGTACTTTCTAAGGGACAGTTAATTGTCCTTAATCACTGCCGGTGACGCAGTACTGTAACCCAGCTACTTGGAGACAAAGTGTTGAGAAGATTATAGGTGATATGTTCTATACTTTGTTCTATTAATAACAAAATGGTGTCCGCTAAGTGTTTGCCATCGACGTGAACACTACTAGAGTAGTCTGGGCTGTCCATGTTATTTGTAGTCAAATTTCGGATATGGTTCGGATTCTCCGTAAAGCTGTAGGTCCTTTCCCTGCTATTGGGCTATTAATAAATAGCTCTTTCTGAGGAACAGTCGAACTTAGTTAGTAAAAATTACTATACTCGTTAATCTACACTCATTCGCCCCTCAATTTCACTCATATCTTGACGATCGGCTTCTTACTAATAAATACATTAATTCGTAAATTTCATGTACACTCACCACACTCATTCAACCCTCATATTCGCCCATATCTCTAAAATCTTAATGATGAAGAATGAATAACTTGTTGTTAGTGTGACTTATAACTCATTTAAATGGAAGAATCAACAAAAACTGTACTAGATAGAGTAACGTTAAAAGAGTCAATACATTTAAAGGCTGTTGAGTAACAAATTGTTGCATCACACGAGTATAGATAATTACGGGCTGATAGAGCTGTGGAGGCTAATTACTGCGAGGGGGGTTTACTTCTAATCGGCAATCTTCCCACACCCTTGATTGGGGCTAAGTTCAACGAACTTCCCACATTAAATTAGATTGTTTTGTTTCACTTTAAAGTGATGTTGTTTGTTCAAGACAACTATTTATTTAAGTTTTACAAGTTTGAATGAGTTTTAGATGTTATGAAAGTAAATTTCAATTATTTATAAATGAAGAAATGTACTATTTAAGGTTAACCAATATCGTATATGAAGTAAAAAATGTTATTTACTTATTTGTTAGCATTAAATATAGTTCATATATGACAGTAATAGTAACTATAGCGTTTTATTTAATTATTGTAAACTGTAAACTTGTAACGACTGTTGTGTGTATTATTTATTAATAACATTCAGATTTGAGATGTTGACTCAGCATGAGTATAGGGTGTAGGATGAGCATGGATGACATGTGTAGTCTTGTTACTAACTAAATGAGTTCGACTTACGCTAAGAAAGAGCCATTTATTTACAGCACAATATCCAGGGCAACTAAGGGACCTACAGTTTTACGTGGAACCCGAACCACGTAGTATTGGTATGAGTTTCAGCTTACTGACAAGCCTGATACTCAGTTCTCTTCCTTACACAGCATCCGGACTCTGACTATCACCCAACACGTATATTCTAGACTCCTCCAGTAGTATCCACGTCGATGGCAACTATTGAGCGGACGCCTTATTGGTATTTAGATGAAAATAGCTCCTGCAAAATGAAAACTTTATTATATTTTATATTAATTCGTCGTAGTTTTTGTACATAAAATACATTGGTACGTGGTAGCTCTATACATAAAAAAATTAATGAATAATTTTCATTTCACTTTTTATAACTATAAATTATTCTTTAAAAAAATAAAATTATTGTATTTTCTCTTTTTGTTATATTTTATTGAATGTGTTACTTCATGTATTAATTTTTTACATATGTGCACTAAAATGTTATTGGTTTTTCATAGTAAATTATTCTCTCACACAGCTAAATTAATTACTTATCCATATGATATTTTTTTTCTATGTGTACATGAACTTGTAGCTTATTTAAACTTTTTTTAAGAAATACATATGATTTTATTTAGTATGTTCCCTGGTCTAATATTTGGCAAAAACGTATCATTGGCAGACAATAATTTATTTTAAATATGGTAGCACCCACATTTCACATTCCATAGCTGAATTTTTAAATAATATATTTTTATAAGTAACAGGTTAAAATTATTTTAGTAATTGTTTTAGTCTACCATCAATTACGTATATCATAAAAAATTACAATTTACTTATAAAAAATACAGAATATTTCATAATATTAAAAAGTGGAAACATTTTCAAATCATAATGTTATCATTTTTTTGATGATGTTGTCAATGATAACGAAAGTAGCCAATAGACCGAGAGCATTGCAGTGGGGATTAAACGAGAGGTTAGATGATATCGATTTTGCTGATAACTTATGCCTAATGTCTCATAAACTAACAGATATGCAAGGAAAGGTAGATGTGCTCATCTTGGAAGGAAGCAAAGTAGGTCTAAAAGTTAATATTGAAAAGACAAAGGAAATGAGGCTAACCACGTAAACCGAGATCAGTTAAAAGTCAACGATCGGACGATTGAACAAGTAAAACAGCTCTGCTACCTTGGCAGTGTGGTTTCCAAAATAGGCGGGACAGATGAGGATGTAACAGAAAGGATAAGAAGGCAAAAGGGGCCTTTGCACAACTTGGACCAATTTGGAGATCTCAGGAACTAAGAAGAAAACCCAAGTTAAGAATATTTGAGAGCAACGTCAAATCTGTGCTGCTTTACAGCTGCCAGTCCTGGAAGATCACCGAGTCGTCTGTAACACACAAACTGCAGACATTTATTAACAATAGCCTCAGAAGAATCCTGAAGCTCTACTGGCCAGAAAATATCAGAAATGAAGAGTTATGGAGAAGATGTGGGCAAGATACAGTAGCAACGACAATCAAAACAAGACAATTCAACTACTCTCTCCGAAGAGTAAAAGCTAACATCAGTAAACATGATTGGAACCCACAAGGAAGAAGAAGACGTGGAAGACCAAGAGTTGCGTGGAGTAGAACTGTGGAAAAAGAAATAAAAAGATAAGGCAAGAACTGGGGAGAGGTCAAGCAAATGTTTACTGTTATAGTTTCGTCCTAAAATAAAATAAAAAAAATATTTAAAGAATCCCCTTAAAATTAGTTCATTATTGTTGTTGTGATTTATGCCTATTCAATCCAAATATGAAGTTTCCAGCTTGTTGATGATTGTTTTATAATTTGTGTAAATGAGTGAGAAGATGTATAATTCAAATAAAACGCTTTATGAATAGTCTATCTACTAGAATTTATAAAACTTCTAGTTAGGTTGAATTTCTAGTCGAGTCCAACACAGCATACTTAAGTCTAGTGAACGACTTCTATCTCAGGCAGGCGTCAGGTTGATGCCTGACATTTCTATTATATAAAATAAGCTGCCTGAACCAACTTGGTTTGGTAAAATTTAATCCATAAAATAAAACAAACTTCACAGCATTTTCTTAATTGCAAATCTTTCTTTTTTTGTTTGCCTTTGTTGTTTCTTTTAGATGTTAGTTATGACATTGAAAATTTTGAAAACATGGTTGAAGAAGCAATTCTGCATAGAATTTATATGAATATGTTATTCAATGAATGATTTTACAATCAATTACAGATCCTTGAGATGTGTTAAGAATAAATTCGAGTAGATTGACAAAATAGTTGAATCAAATGAATCATCGCTGGTATTATTTGCTTAATTTAGAATGCATGAAACATAATAGTTTTCATTGATAAAAGAACATGTTTGTACTTTGCAAATATTGTTAAATTTTTATCAATTCATAGATATTCAAAATGGTTGTATACTTAAAGGGAAAAGAAAAGTACATAGGAGTATATCTTTCAAACACAAATAGCAAGCACAAACACAGATGGTTTGTTTTTTACGAGATTGTTTCGAAATACTTGAACATATTATCATTAAATCTAGGAATAGGATCTCTTAGAAAGTCATAAATGCAAATATTCACGACATGGAGTATTAGCTCCTTAATTTAATGTCAAAGAATAATGTTTATACACGAGTGTACGGGGGAGATGGGATGTGTAAATTTACGATTTTTGCTTACTTATGAAATTAGGAAGTAAATATCTTACGATTTCCTATTATGGCTATTTATGAAGGTGTATAGACACTTGTGGCATTTATTAAATTGTAATTGTACGAACCGTGTTTCTTCTGAGGCTGCCCCACCTTTAAAAAGTAGAATAATGAATACCAATTTTGAGAACGAATATCAGTGTTTATCTTACATATGAATAAAATGTGATACTTTTATTTTTATATTTTTAAATTCGAACAAAATTTAACTTGAAACGAAATGCCAGATAAGCCAGGTGGTGTAGAGACAAGGGGCTCTCTGTTAATCCTAACAAGACAGAACTTGTACTCTTCACAAGGAGGGGGAGACTGGATGACCTATACATGCCCACCCACCATGGGAAGCTCGGTGCTAAGAGCTTCAAGTATCTGGGGGTCACTCTGGACGCTAAACTGAACTGACTCAAGCATCTACAGGATTAATTAAGCTAGGAAGTTCAGAATGGATTTCTGGGCATGTCGGAAGCTATGGTCGGCCATGGCACAAAACACGTAATTCCAGTGCGGAAAGGAATAAATGCACTTTATAGAATGTAATTTTTTATATAATGTTAAAAAATCAAAATCAATTTACTTTGCATACATACGATCACACATTTCGTATGGCATTTGCTTATATGGCACAAACAGTTAACAAAATCTTTATCTAGTACTCAAACTACAAAAAATATGCATAGAAATTACGAACGGTTAAAATATAACCGATTAGCTCAAATTTTTGTCAAAAATATGAAATTTCTCACAGTATGGGGACAATACATTTACGACACATTTTTATTCATAATGAAAACCACAAAAAAACTAATAATACTTTCTAGATACATAATTATAACTCAATAAATAAAATTAACATCATAATGTAAGTTTGTATACAACAAAATAGACGACATACATGGAACCACATTTTCTTAAACTTTTACCAGAAACTATGAAAAAAGAAAACAGCTTTAATAAATTCAAAATAAATATAAGAAATAGTTAGCTGATGCTGCATTATACTCAATCGAAGAATTCTGCAACATCAAAAATATTATCCAATAAGAAAGAAAACAAAATTAAATAAGAAGAAATAGATCACGAAAACCAAAATTTCAATTTAAGACACATCAAGAAAAAAAGAAAAATCTTCAGAGATCCAACCATTGAACTACATTAGCTCTGCAATATTTGTATGTATTTATATTATATACAATTGTAAATAGATAAATATAGTCTATTAGTATTTTTTAAATTGTGGTAACATTTTACAGTAGTTATAATAAATCTACATTGTGTGATATCTTTATTTATAAAAATGAACCTAGCTGATTGTATTTCTTAATATTTCTCTTGGATCAGTTTAAATCAGCTGAAATGCTTTCAATCGAATCGGCTCAGCTGTACCGTAACATTTTTTTGCTTCTATTAAACTCTGCGTTCCTCGTCTAACCATAACCCATCATGAACAGGTCACGTACTCTGTTATGCGCCAACATCAATACCGAGTTTTGTATCTCAATTTTCAATGATTCAAAATTTTTATTTATCAAGAAATTGTTAATTGTATAACTAATTGACATCTTATTACTCATACATTAAACATTTTTTACACAGAATAAAAATTTTGATACAAATCCATAACTTATATTTACTAATTTAAGTCTGTTCTATATTAGACAAGTTTAATCATGAAAAATAGGTGAAATTTCACATCCTCTTTTCTTTTAGTGATGGTAATTTTGATTAAATATTTTTATTTATTTTATAAAATACTAGCAGAGTACCCGTCTTTCGTACGGGGTTTACGTTGATTTATATTGCGTTTATTGCATTCAGTGATACAAAACATGGATGAAATAAGTTAACTCTAGGTTGTTTAAACGATTTTTAATATGATTATGTTTGTAAAAAGGAAAATTTTATGAAATAGACTTGTTGTTTATTTACAGCTTGTTGATATTTACAGCTTTGTTTCTCTTTGTGAAAATATGCTGGTTCCTTCCACTTGAAACACGTGAGCGCAAAAGTGTGTTGTGTTTAGATTTGTTCCGGTATTTACTTCAGAACCATGTAAGTTGTTTGGTTATTACAACATCTGATTAATGAGACTATTATAAACAATTACTGTCAAATTGGATTGCCATAGGGTTTACTTATATACTTTTAGGGCCCCTGGGGTGGTGCCCTGATGTAATTTTAAAATAAAGATACCTATGTGTTAAACGATACCCTAAGAATGTCCTTGCACAATTTCAGCTGAATGGGTCCAGTAGATTTTACGTGATTGAGTAACACACACAGACAGACAATATTATATTTTTATATACCAGTAAGATTGTATCTGACCCGGCAGTGTAGTTGTGGCCTTTTATGATATTTTGTCTACTCATTTACCAAATGAATTGTCGGTCCTTCCCCATCTCTTGTACTCATGGATAGACGACGGCTCGTAGTAATGCCATAATATCTGTAAATGAATGACGACATCACCAGTACTAGCACTGGTAGAAGTTTTATGTAATAATATACTATTATTATTTGAATAAACACTTAGGGTTTAATCTTTTGACAGTATTTTACTGTCCTTTAGCACTAAACCACTATCAGGCATAAAATATAATATATTTTGCTTTAAAGTATCTTTTTATAGGAAATTTTGCACTTAGAGTAAGTAAATTGCACTTGAAGGACTTAATAATTATAAGTAAAAATTATTATATATTCTTATTTTGCAATGAAGTTTTGGTAAAATAACTTTTATAAACCGTTTTGAAGACAATTTGTGACCTTGCCACCAATTCAGTAAATAAGCGATTTTAAAAAAATCTAGAATTCCAAAAAAATTTAGAAAATTATTTAGGTAATTATTATGAAGGAAAATAGCTATTACCTTCTAATTAATTTAAACTTGCAACAAAATAAATAACCACATTTAAAATATGACATTGTTTAAATATACGTCCATAACAGTTATATGGCCGAGCATTACTAGTACGCTTGCAGATTACTGCCTAAAACCTACAAGTCTAAGACACTGATCACCACAATGGGTGAATATAAATTCAGAACATTTCACTGAAAAAAAATAATATATAAAAATAATTAGAAAAGTTTAATAATATAATAGTAAAATATATAAATCTAAGTAGACTGATATTTATTGTACTTTTAAACAGAAAAGATATAGAGAAGTCTCGGGTGACCATGTTGGGTGGTAGTCAGGTAGGGATGAGAACTGAATACCAGGCTTGTCAGTTGAATATCAGACCAATACTGCGTGGTTCAGATTCCACGTAAATATGTAGGTCCCTTGGTTGTTCTTAATACATTAATAATTGGTCCTTAATGAGCTAAGTTGAACTCAGTTCGTAACAAAGACTACACAGGTAATACACACTCATCCTCCACTCAAGCTATCAGTCTTATTTACCTTAAAGTACGCACAATATGTTGACATCTCAAATCTATATAATAATAATACGTGATTTTCTGCAAATAAAAAAACGGATTCATTTTACTTAATCACAAATCAAACTGTATAAAAGAGTTATTTTTCTAAGAGGGCAAAAGCTAACCCAATTTGTCTTTCTTCTCTTACATTCACAAAAGGGTCAAGAGGTCGACATGACAATAGATCAGTCTGACGTCCGAGATACATCCTTAAGCATCCCCGAGGATTCAATATCACTGACAATTACAACAGAATGTAATTGTCATTTCAGTTAATCAACTAAGTTGAATAATCATTTCAGGATTAATCAACTTTGTGTGATTAGGTCAACGTTGTAGTCAAATCATGTTTACAAGTAAAACTTACAAGCTTTTAAGTTTTACTTTTTAGCTTTTCGCAATTATAATATTTTTTTATTAATATTTTTAATACTTCCAGTCTCCATAAAACTAAACAAATTGTATGAATCTATGTATATTAATTCAGACTGTAAAAGAACAATACAGTATCGTGTTTATATGAGCCGTGCTCGTACATACACTATCAAATTAAACAAAAACCCCTTGTTATTACAACCTAACGTACATCTACAATATATAGGAATAGGAAACTAACGTTAATTTACGATCACAAAAATTAATAATGTGTAATGTTAATTTCATATATACTTATTTTTAATTTAGCATTAGATATTCCTTACTTTACCGATATATCTACTCAGTACACTTCCAGTTTCAGCAAATATATTCTTATTATTTGAAAAGGAAAACATTCCTTCGCAAATTTTTCAGGCTGTTCACCACTGGGTTTTAGAAACAAAATTGCAATGTTTGCATATCTGCGTTGTTTATAAGAATATATGAACACATATATTTAAGTGAAATTTGAACAAGACATTAAAGACTCTCCAAAACGTTTTTGAAAATCGCAGAATGATGATAGAGACCTCGAATAAAAGCAAAAATATATATTTCCCAAATTCCATTTCTAAAGGGTAAAAACAGCCTTATAAAAGGGTTTTTTCATTCGAAAAAACCTTCAAATCTTCCTGATAAAGTTGTGGGTCATAACCTTTTATCCTCTAGGAGCACAAGACGCTATTTAAATATGTCAGCGGCCCCAAATAAGCCCATATTGGGTGCTAGTCAATGTCCGACTGTTTTCTGGGGAAGGTAACCGAGAACCAAGCTTGTAGATTGGCTGAAAATGAAGCCAATACTTCGTGGTTTGGATTCCAAGTAAAGCCGAAGGTCCTTTAGTTACCCTGGTTATATGGTTGTTAATATGTAGCTATTAAGGAGTAGCTGACCTTAGTAACAATGGCTACATTCGTTAATCTACTGTACCCTTGTTACTCATTTGCACCTTATCTCTCTATTCATCCATATATCAACGATCGGCGTTTAGTAATAAATAATGAATAACCAATTGTTAGTATGACTTGTAACTCATTTTACTGAAAGAATTAACAAAAATGGAATCGTTATGAAACTCCTGTCGTCTTCAGGTGCAACCTACGATCTTTAAACTTATATTTATATAAGGTGCGACCTTATACTTATATTTACTAAGATGGTTAAAGAATGATCTGCCTAATGATTTTCTAAAAACAGCCTATTATACTTTTTTCCACTCCCATCTAACCTACGGGATTAGACTGTGGGGGCACTCCTCAGGTACGTATAGGCTGCTACTTTTGCAGAAGAGAGCCATTAGAAACTTAAGTGGTGCAGGTTGGCTGGAACATTGCAGACCCCTATTTTGCTTTCATACGATATTTACTGTTCATAATTTATATATTTTTCATTGCCTGATAGAAATTAGGAATATAGAACCAAATTTGGTCACAAATCAGCATGTGCATGGTTATGTAACAAAAAATAACTCCAATCTATTTATAAATTGATACAGACTTAGTAAGACTCAAATTGTTATCAGTTACAGGTACAAGGTATTTTAATACACTACCGCATGAAGATCTTTGCCCAAAGCAAAGTTTGCTCAGGTCATGAGGTCTTGGCTTCTGGACTACCCCCTATATAGTTTGAGAGAATATGAGGATGCAGACCTCTCCCATATTTTCAATTATTTATAGGCAAATGCAAATTATTAATAAGTTGAACCATAAGTATCTTACAAGGTAAGAAACTTTTGTGTTTTATTGTAGTTAGTGCATGTTTTTCCAAGTAGCTTGTGCATGATTTGCATGCCATAGATATTTTAGTGTTTTTACTGTTGCTTGCTGAAGGCCCAATATATATACAACACATATTTATTTATGTTGAAATTGCATGTTTTTTTATATAATAATCTTATTTATTTTAGCATTTAAGGCTACGGCCACACTTGGCGACCTGGTCATCGCGATAAAAGAAAAATATGGGTAACGTTAAATTAAATGAAGATGGCCACACCAAGCGACCTGCGACCCACGACCGCCAGCGACAGCAAAACGAACGCGTCCGAGAGCGTTTTCTGGTCGCGGCGACAGATACGCTCCCCATGTTATCATACGGTACCGGCCACACTCGGCGACAAGTCACTACATGTCACTCCTTCACACACCCAGTTTCTGCTCTGTTTATATTGTCCAGTTTTGTTTCGACAGTGGTCCTGCGCAGTTGGAAAATATGCCGTTTGAAACAGATATATTTATAAATGAAATTAACGTGCGTAGACCTCTATGGGATGTAGCCCTAAAGGAATACAGCAACAGGGATGTGAAATCTAAGTTATGGGTTGAAGTGGCTACGGTAGTTGTCGAGAACTGGGATCAACTATCCAATGAGGAAAAAATAAACAATGTAAGATTAAATTTGATGACTATACGGCTGTATTTATCTATTTATAAGTTCATTTGTATTTGACTCATGCCAATGCTTACTCTAAGTCTAAAGGTAATAAAGAAAATTATGATTGATTGATTCAAATTTGACTAATATCTAATGTTATTGAAACTTACAATATCATTAGGGCATATGTAATTAACATAAACTTTTAATTGTTTACACCAAAACATTTTATTCAATACATGAACATTAGTTAAACAAACAAACAGCATAAACTCAATTTTGAATAAACATTAATTACAATTTAATAAATTCAATATTTTTTCTTAAGCATCTATTTTCTCACATGCTGTTATTTTTCTTTTAAATCATGTTGTACTGCCATGATAAACATCCTGCTGGAGATATAAAATTATGGTGTGAAACTGACCATGTTTCAAACGAACTGCATTCAGAGGATGAACTCCAAATCTGCGTGTCCTCTTCTTTTTCAGATACGATCGCACGGCAATAACCAGCAACAGGTCCTCCTCACTCATTGGAGCCATCCTGACAACTGAATTTTGTCGTTGGTCGTTCAAGTGTGGCACCTCCCGCGACTAGGTCGCGAATAAAAATAGTCACGACGACCAAGTCGCGGCGACCAGGTCGCCAAGTGTGGCCGTAGCCTAAGATCTCCTAGACATATCCTATTACAATTTATATTTTGTTGAATGGCTGAATAAACTCATTTGAATCATTTGAACTATCCTACGCAGAAAACAATTTGTTTAAAATTAATTAACCATCCCATATTAACGTAGAAAACACTTACTGTATAGATTACGACAGAAATCTCAACAAATTATGTCATCTTACAGACTATCACGTGTACATACAATTACGTAAACAACGTTCAATAAAAATAACAAAATGACAACTAATGATCAATGGAAGCTGAATTACATAGTAACAGAAATGGATTTGAAAATATATATATTTAAAAAATGTATAAAAATATATATATATATACACTTATATTTTTTTAAACAAAAAGTATTTAAAATATTCGTTCTACAAAACCAGTTAATTAAATAAATTTTTCCAGTCTGTTAAAACAATGTACACAGTGAAACGTGGCTTTTAGTAATTACGTCACTAATTGCTTTCTCTGGAAATTACACAATCCATTCTGGAATTGTACACTTGAGAAATTAATTGACCAATCAGTAGTATAGCAATCATTTACCCAGTGTTTAACTAATTTAGTGTTCATAGCTACTATACTTTTTTATTAAATACTATTAATGTAATTAGTTTTTACTTATTAAGACATCGATCGTAAAGATATGAGCGAATATGAGTGTAGATGAACGAGTCATTGTTAGAAGAAACCATTTATTAATATCCCAATAGCCTACAGCTTTACGTGAGATACAAGCCAAGCAGCATTGGTCTGATTTTCAGCTAATTAACAAGCCTGATATTCACTAGTTATCTCCCCTACACAACATCCGTAAACTGACTACCACCCAATATCCCACATTTCTCTAGAAGTGTCCATGCTGATGGCAACAATTGAGCGGGCGCCGAGTGGTATTAAGGGGACCGAGCGAGAACATAAATAAATAAATATTTTATTGCATAATTCAATTAACAATTGTGTTGCAAAAGTCAAAATTTAGTCTAACCTAAAACACTCACACACATTCATACATACATCTTGCACATGCATCATACATTCACACACTTGACACCAGAATTGCATGATAGGGTGTTTACTGATTGTCCCAGCGGCTTTGAAAGAATTCTCCAACTGAATAAAAAGTACTTTCCACCAAAAGGTATTTTAAACGTCTTTTGAACAAATTCAGGTTTTGATTTTTAATTTGTTCAGGGAGCAAATTTATTATGTTTACACCCACTTGTGATGGCAGACGCTTGAAAGCTGCGCTTCTATGCCTCTGCGTTCTGTAATTATTCCTCCCTCTAGTTTCATAAGAGTGAACATCCCTGCCGCGCGTCAAAGTGCACTTTGACTTGCAGTACAGGGCGACCTCAAATATATAGAGGCAGGGTAGGGTCAATAATCTAAGCTCCCTAAACGCTTCTCGACACGACTCTCTTACGTTTAATTTTAAAATCGTTCTGACAGCTCTTTTTTGAAGTCTAAATACCCTTTCCAGCTTGTATTTAGAACAACTACCCCAAAGTCTTATACCATAGGCTAAGTGGGTATAGATCAAGCCATAATATGCAAGTTTTAAGACTTCCAGGGAGCAGAATTGTGCCAGGTTGCGCAGAGCAAAAATGCCCGAGTTAACTTTAGCACACACACTAAGTCAACCCTTTGTCAAGGTGTATTCCAAGGAACTTTGTGGACTCCGTTTCCTCTAAGAGTACATCGTCCACCATTATTGTAGTTTGATTCTGTTCAAAGTGTTGAGGAAGACAAAATGTTATGAAATTTGACTTAGAATTGTTTGTTTTCAGGCCCATTTTATTAAAATGTTGAATGCATTGATTCAGATCAATAAATGATTTTACTTCTAAATCACGTGATGATCCATCTATCTCACAAAGAGTCGTGTCATCAGCGTACTGAATAACTTTTCCGAACTGAATTGAAGATTTTAGTCCGTTGATATATAGATTAAACAAAACTGGACCAAGGATTGAACCCTGTGGGACACCTTGGGTAATACGTGTTTTTCCTGACAGGGCATTCTCAACCTGTACACACTGGATCCTACCTTTAAGGTATGACGAGACCCATTTGTGTGACAAACTTCGAACGCCAAAAGACTCCAACTGGTGCAACAGTGTCTCATGATGCACACAGTCAAAGGCTTTGGAGAGATCAAGAAATATGCTAAGCACATGTTCTCTTCTCTCCAATCCATCGACAACGAGCTCTATAAGATTTGTAACTGCATCGACAGTTGACTTGTTTTTCCTGAAACCATATTGTTCAGGATCCAGAATGTCATAGTGTGAAAGAAAATTTTCCAACTGTGCCAGAAATATCTTTTCAACATATCACCTAGTATTTCCAGACCACTTTGTCCCCAAGAAGTTCGGTCACAGCAATATGCCACTACAGCTGATTAATTGAATTTGTTTAAATATTTAATAATACAAATTTACCGTGTTATTTCATACATTTGTTCATTATTGGTACGTATTTGATCAAATATTTAAAGTAAACTGACATTAAGAACACATTTATGAAAAACATTAAATTATATTCTTGTATAGTCATTATATTTAAACAATTTATGATGTTTAGGGAAAAGTAGGCTTACTTGCAAAATTGACTTGCTTAATTTTTAAAACCCTACTCCTAGTTCGGAAATAGTCCCCTCCTATAGGAGTGAAGTTGACAATAACTTAAATGAATAAACAATTAGAAAAACGGTAAAAATTAAAAGTTAGTATTGTTTTATGTTGTATATATTAAAATTGATAACTTGATGTTGCTTTAGTCACGAGCGCAGCGAGTGAGACTACGCAAAGGCAGTACCAAGCCTGAAGTCATAAAAGTAACCGCTGACGTGGTTAGTACGCGAAATGTGATGGTGAGCTCCAGCTAATTATAAAACAAAGTACTGTGGAAATAAGGCTAAGTTCAGGCAAACTGCGACGAGATACATCTGGTCAATACCGTATAGGTGTGGGCTAGTGAGAGGGTCAATAAAACTGGTCGTGGTACTCTCCGGCGGATGCGTCAATACAACTTTAGGAGTATGGTTGCACGGGCGGATCAATACTTCCGAATGTGTATGGTCGGGTATGGGATACATATGGTTTTAAATCAGGTTAGATTAGGTTAGGTCATTATGCTTTTATTGGCGGGGTGCGTGGGCCAGAGTCAGTGTGTCAAATCGGACTGACTGACAAGTCAGCTCACGGAACTAACTGATTTATCGGATCACTAAATTGACTGATTAATCAGATCAGAGGACTGACTGACTAATCAGTTTACAAAACTGACTGACTAATCAGAAAACAGCATTTTACTGACCAATCAAATCACGGGAATCACTAACAAATCAGATCACAGCACTAGCTTACCAATAAGATCTCAGGATATAGTGATCAATCAGATCACAGGACTGATTGACCAATCAGATCGTGGAACTAATTGACCAAATGAGATCACAATCACAGAATTTACTGACAAATCAGATCAAAGTACTGAATGATAAATCAGATCACGGAGCTGACAGACGAATCAGATTACAGGATTTACTGACCAATCAGATAACAGAGCTGGTTGACCAATCAGATCAAAGGACCAACTGACCAATCACATCTCTAGATATACTGACCAATCAGATCACTGGACTGACTTGACCAATGAGATCACGTGACTGAATGACCAATCAAATCACAGGACTGACTGACCAATCAAATTAAGGGACTGATTGACCAATCTGAAAAAGGCATTGACTGACCAATATAATCATGGTATTAAAAGTTTAAACAAATCTTGACCAATCAGATTATAGGACTAGCTAACAAATCAGATCTCAGGATATACTGACCAATAAGATCACAGGACTGGCTAATAAATGATGTCATTACAGATTAACCAATCAATTCAAAGAATGACTGACCAACCAGATCACGAAACTAATTTACAAATGAGATCACAGGACTGTGCCTAATCAGATCACAGGACTGACTGACCAATAAGATTACAAGACTGATTGGCCAATCAGGAAAGGCATTGACTGACTAATAAAATCAAGGGATTTACTGACAAATCAGATTACAGATCTAGTTTAAAAATAAGATCTTAGGATTTACTGACTAATCATATCTCATGACTGACTGACCAATCAGATCGTGGAATTAATTGACCAAATGAGATCACAGAACTAAGTGACCAATTAGATCACGGCTTTAACTAGCCAATCAGATCAAGGATTTACTCACCAATCAGATCAAAGTAGTGACAGACCAATCAGATCACGGAGCTGACTGACTAATCAGATGACAGGAATTACTTACTTGTCAGATAACATAGCTGATTGACCGCCTATAAAAATGACCAACTGAACAATCACATCTCAGGATACTAACCAATCAGATTGTGGAGCTACAGTTAGTACCAATCAGATCACAGGACTAAGAGATCTATCAGATCGCAGGACTGACTGACCAATAAGATAACGGGACTGACAAACCAATAAGATCACGAAACTAATCAAACCAGTCCAGTGTGACCAATAAATCACGGCTTTGACTAACCAATCAGATCACCGGATTTACTGACCAATTCGATCAAAGTACTGACTGACCAATCAGATCACGGAGCTGACTGACCAATAAGATTACTGGAATTACTCACCAATAAGATAACCGAGCTAACTGACCAATCAGATAAAGGACCCACTGACCAATCACATCTCAGGATATACTGACTAGTTAGATCGCAGGACTGACTGACCAATAAGATCATCGAAATAAATGACCAATGAGATCACAGGACTAAGTGACAAATCAGATCAAGGAGCTGAAACTGGAATTACTGACCAATCATATCTTGGATATTCTGATAAATCAGAACACAGGCTGACTTGACCAATACGATCACGGTACTGACTGACAAATAAGATCACAGGAATGACTGATCAATCAGATTACAGGATTTACTAACTAATCAGGTAACAAAGCTGATTGACCAATGAGATAAAAGGCATTGACTGACCAATAAAAACTGGTCAATCAGATCACAGAACTGACTGACCAATAAGATTACGGAACTGACTGACCAATCAGATAATCGAAACTAATGACCAATCAGATCACAGGACTAAGTGACAAATCAGATTACAGGAATTACTGACCAATCTGATAACATAGCTAATTGACCAATCAGACAAAGAAGCAACTAACCAATTACATCTCAGGATATAGCTTATGGGCATGTGTATGATTATTTACTTAGTACTAAACTAATAAATTAATTACACATTTTATTTAACCTAATGTACAAAACATATAAGACACTCCTAAAACAGTATAGTTATAGTGTTGTTATAAAATAGCAACTAAACATTGTTCTTTTAATATTTCATATATTTATTTATTGTAAATACAATCAAGTCGTGTTACTTTATTTGTTTGATTTGAAGAAAACGCTTGTTTAGCTGTTTTAACTTCTAACTATGGAAGTAAACCTGTACACAGTTAAGTCTATACGTACCGTGGTATTGACCTAAGTGCCCACCCATAGACGTGCAGTGATATTAACCCACCCGCCCACCCATAGACGCACAGTATTATTGACCCACCCGCCAACCCATAGACGTACAGTGTTATTGACCCACCCACCCACCTATAGACGTACAGTGTTATTGACCCTCCCGCCCACCCACAGACGTACTGTGTTATTGACCCACCCGCCAACCCATAGACGTACAGTGATATTGACCCACCCACCCACCTATAGACGTACAGTGTTATTGACCCACCCACCCACCCACAGACCTACAGTGTTATTGACTGTATTTACTCACCAATCAGACATATTCCTCTTCAATCATTTAGTACCCTATCCACAGGTTATGTAAAGAAAAATGTTTATATGTAGAGGCGAGTAGCGTGGGAGGAGGTAAATGGCGTCAAGAGGGTCTGTATGAGGCAAGGCAGAAGACTATCTCGCCAGCCGCTACTAACCTGTTGCTAATTTACGGCATTTAGCGGATGGTCTGACGTGCGCGCGCACGCGCGCGTGCGTGTGTGTGTGTGTGTGTTTGTGTGTGTGTGTGTGTGTGTGTGTGTGTGTGTGTGTGTGTGTGTGTGTGTTACAATACAAAATTACAATAAAATAAGAAGTCAAGAAAAAGTTTATAAAAAGATTAGAATGGCATTATAGGTCGTCAGGCCGTCCCGGAGGCCAGATACCTGACTTCACGTAAACTAGGATTTTTATTAAATAAATAGACAAGTTGGAAAAGTAATATATACTGACCAATAAGATCGTAGGACTTACTTGAGCAGTAAGATTATGGGACTGACTGACAAATCAGATCACAGGACTGACTGACCAATCAGACTAAATACCAACTGACAAATCCCATCTCAAGATATACTAACCAATCAAATCGCATGAATAACTTGACCAATAAGATCACGGGACTGACTGACCAATAAGATCACAGGAATTACTGACCAATCCGGTATCAGAGCTAATTGACCAATTAGATAAAGGAGCAACTGACCAATCACATCTCAGGATATACTGAAGATCACAGGACTCACTTGAACAATAATATTACGGGACTGACTGACCAATCAGATCATAGGACTAAATACCAACTAACAAATCACATCTCAGGATATACTGACCAATCAGATCACACGACTGACTAATAAACATTGTCATTAAAAATTGTCCAATCAGATTGCAGGATTTACTGACCTATCAGATAACAAAGCTGATTGACCAATCACATCTCAGGATATATCGACCAATTAGAATGCAGGACTGATTTGACCAATCGGAAAAAGGCATTGACTGACCAATCAGATTACAGGACTAGCTAACCTATCAGATATCAGGATATACTGACAAATCAGATCATAAGACTGACTGACCAATCAGATCGCGGAACTAATTAACCAATGAGATCACAGGAGTAAGTGAACAATTAGATTACAGGATTTACTGACCAATCATATCAAAGTACTGACTGACCAATCAGATCACGGAGATAACTGACCAATCAGATCGCAGGACTGACTGAGCAATCAGATCACGAGCTGATTGACCAATCAGATCACAGGACCAACTGACCACTCACATCTCAGGATATACTGACTAATCAGATTGCAAGGACTGACTTACCAATAAGATCTAGGTCTCTTAGTTACCTTAGCTGTTGGGCTATTAATAAATTACCCTTTCTGGGCATAAGTTGACCTCAGTTAGTAATCAGATACACAGGTTATCCTCACGTTTTTTACACTCATGTAATCACGTATATTTAAACTTGTAAATGTATATTCACCTTAAAATACACGAATATTTTATGTCAGTAGTTCATGTCTGAGAATTTAAGAACCATCCACATAAAATTCTCTGAAATCCTATTTAGAAATTACAGAAATACCAAATATACGCGTATATAGAGAAGAGTTACTGACCAATATACAAAATAGTTTAACTTTTAGTAAATCTGAAAAGTTATTGTTTAGTTTCAATAATAGTAAAATTATTTCCTATGACATTTGATAAAAGTGCCTCATAATTGCATAGAAAACAAAGATGGAGTTTAAGAAAATGGTTATGTACTCAAAGTTTTACATAACAACTTCATAATTCGAACAGATAAAGAAGAGATTACTTTAAAACTTGTTTATGAAACAAAGTGCGACAGAGCCAAAGACTGGGACCTTACGTTTTTTATTTCAAAATGGCTATTAACAATGAAGATGTTAGCGTAAGGAAATTAAAAACACAATGAAATTTTACCAAAAAACAACACCAATGCAATACATTTGAAAAATGCTTCCCATTAAATACTATAAATGTTTTGCAAAACATATTTGGGAAATGAAGATAAATTATTAAATCAGTATTTGAACTTAAATTTTCAAATTACAGTAGTATTTATATTTTTATATAGAGACACAAATTCCTTTTTATCACATTTAGCATTAGCATTAACATGAAAATGTTTTTCATTTGATAGGAATGTTAGTACCAATAGATTGGTTAGATTGTCAGGTGTACCACTGCTGCAGGTTTAAACTGCATTACATTGGCGTGGAACTACACTAGCACTCCACTATTGAACTCCATTACAACTGGTAATTCTAGACACAAAATTAATTTGAATTTTGAGGAGAAATTTATCCATGTAAAATCAACTCAAATGTTATTCTCTAACTAAGAGACTAACATTATATTCTGTTAAATACTTTTGGATAAGTAAATATTAACAATGCTAAGTAATCATTCATTGAAAGGCTTGCGTAAACCTAATATTTAGATCTCAGTTCTTATTTACTTTTATTGTTATACGTTTTTTGACTGATTACAAATTAGGTGAATTGTATAGTACAATAATATAACCAAGTCCACTCACTTTATAATATTTTACCATGCTTTGATATAAAAAATGAACATGTTATGAAGAACGAATGAATGAATGGATGGATGAAAGAATGAGTAGACGAACCGACGAACTGACAAGCAGGCGATTGGATGAACCTGGACGACAGGCGAATGATGAATGAATGGATGAAATAATGTGTAGACGAAACGACGAATTGACAAGCAGGCGATTGGAAGAACAGATGAATGGATGAACAGGTGAATGATGAATGAATAGATGAAAGAATAAGTAGACGAACCGACGAATTGAAAAGCAGGCGATTGGACGAACGGAAAACGGACGAACAGGTGAACAGATGAATGAATGAAAGTCTTAACTGAGAGGCGGAGTTATGATTATTGAGTCTTGTCTTTAATTTAATATTAAATATCACTATTAATGGTAAACATCACATCAACAGTTTGCAGTCAAGTTCAAATTTAGATCATAGAATTTATAGACACTAAAAATAATAATGCTAAGTGGTAGATGTATAAATGTACTAAATTAACACATACTTATAAAATGATTCAAATCAAATCAATGACTCAATTTTGGTTTTTGTTTAGAACTTATAAAATTGTTTTATATTTTCAAAAAGTTACATTTTCACGTTGTTACAATTATTTAAAATTACATCGTAGGAAATGCCGTATCTTATTCTTTTAAGTTTTTCGAATGGTTGTTGTAGATCTCTTAACCATAAACAGTATATGTGGTTCAACGCCATATTGTAAGTATCAGTATAAGTAAATTTTTAAATTTTTTCAATAAGGATATTGTGGACTGAATTAATATTGAATCATATAATCCTACCAAGGTTATATAAAACCACTCTATTATTACACTCTTCTTACAATGGTCACATCAAATATGTATTACAATTATTGTTGGCTTAATATATATAAAAATTACGTCTTAAAGGTTGTAAAATTGTGCAATTCCTTAGAAATTTTTTTGTTGGGGTCCGATTGGGGTGAATGAGGGGTGTAAGGCGTCAGAACTTTTACCCTGGGTTAGAGATAGACTGGTTCGTATACTGTACTGGTCTTGACTGGAAGTTTTTATCAGTAATATTCACTGATTCTCCCCCTTACGCTGTCTGAATAAGTGCCTCGCACAAGTCAATAGTTTATCGGGAATATGTAGAGTAAAGTTTAGAAACATATCGTCCTCTCCTAAAAAGAATTACAGTAAAAAAATTTAAAGAGCTAAATTTGTTGGAAACTTTTTATCTGTGCATTATGTTGTACATATATTTATACAATTAATTATTGATTGTTGTTTGATTATTTTTTTATTCATAATTTATTGATTAAAATCAATCATGTGACAAGCCCTTCATTGTAAAAGAGAACCATTCTCCAACAGATGGAAAAGTATTTTCAAACTCAAATGTTTATTTGTCAACATCCCTTGTCTCACTGGAGGCAAACAAGTCCTGGAATATAATGAGCTCTCGTGTACCAATTGTTTGTGGTATTCGGGTTCGTAAACAATGACAAATTGCAGATGATTTTTTGTACACTGTACAATAAAAAATAGAAGTAAATTAATTTACTTCTGTTACTTAGAATTTTTTTAAAGGAGGACTTGTTAGTTAAAAAAAATATATATATGCTGTTTGCAAAGTTTGATAGATCATTCACATCATAACATTTAAATTTAAGTGAATTTTTATTCAACTATATTCTATAAGATTGAATAACTCATGTTAACTTTTAAAAATTAAAATTGGTGTAAAATATTAAGATGTAAAAATGTGTTGAAAATTAATAAACGATTTGAGGTAATGTTCTACCACATAGAATTCAATACTGCCAAGGTCTTGAAGTTACAATTTGAAGGCGCTGTCCAAAAAACGGGTCAAAAACCAAGTAATAATAAAAAAAAATAATAAAATAAAAAAGACAGTTCATGGGAAAATAAATGTATAAAACACACAAACATACATCTGAGGCTTCAGAAAATACAATTTTAACCTCTGTGGCATGGCTGATAATGTTGAGGGACATTTACTAAAAATGAACAGTTACTTCACTCCCACTTGATAAATATTCTATTGCTCCAAAAACTATTCCCAATCATTTTTCTGTCCACTGTGGCATTCCTTATTCGCTAGGAATCCGATATTGTTTTTAAAGAACTTAAAGTAGGAGAGTGCATACGGTGGTAAGTCAATCACTGGATTTACCACTTTGTGATCAACTTAGTATCCACCTAACCTAACCTAACCTATACGAAATTTCTATAGAAAAAAAGTGGTAGTGAACTAACGGAAAAAGTAGTGGTAGTGAACTAACGGCAAAGGTCCACCATTGCGTTGTAGTTAAAAACAGTTGCTAGACAAGGATTGTAAATGTAAGAAGTGCCTATGATTAGCCTGAAACCATCTATTTCATAGCATTCATTGTTAAACTTCCAAATATATCGTACAACACTTCTAGATATATCACCTACTGCATTTTTTAACATCCTCACCATATTTTTATATATTTATTTCACTGTTAATACCAAAATAAGTATGTTTATATTTCAATTAATTTCCATGTTAAAAAGCACTCATTGACAAATAATATTCAAGTGATAAAATTAATAATGTTACATTTATAAACTATTTTAAGTATCTTACAGTTAGGATGGCAATTTTGGATTTACAATGTGATCGAAGGTAAAGGGTCATGGATAAACGAAAAAATTAGAAAATTTGGAAACATATAGAATGAGGCTAATTATGAAAATGTGCGTAAAAGGCGTAACCCTCCCCCCTCCACTAATTACGTCATTAAATTCATAATTCAAATTAACCTGAGTAGACAATAATATACTTGATAAACATTTATAAACTCAATAAACAATGTATAACAAAAGCATTCTCCAATGAGCTCAACGCAAACAACTCTTCAACTCCATCAATATGCAACAGACATGGAGCGTTGACCCTTATCACACTTACTGGCCTAAACACATTAATCAGATCACCAATTTCGTTAATTCTGCTATAATAAAAGAAGAAAGATTTTACTTAGAAAATATTTTGTTGTTTATTTACACAGCTTGATACCAATTAATAGTGCTACAGGGCAATTATTATGGAAAGTAAAGTTCAAGAAACTCGTACTTAATCTATTTAACAGGCTGTCGATTTGACTTTCGACTACAGCGCATTCTTCTGTACAGAGGAATGTTGAGCAAACACGTACTTTGGCTTCTATCTACTTACCATGCTATCGATTGACCTTGTACTATAGTGAACTCTTCTGTACAGAGGGGTGTTTAACAATTACGTGCTTTGGCTTCTATCTACTTAACATGCTATCGATTGACCTTTACTATAGTGAACTCTTCTGAACAGAGGGGTGTTTAACAAATACGTACTTTGGCTTCTATCTACTTAACATGCTATCGATTGACCTTGTACTATAGTGAACTCTTCTGAACAGAGGGGTGTTTAACAAATACGTACTTTGGCTTCTATCTACTTAACATGCTATCGATTGACCTTGTACTATTAATAGTGAACTCTTCTGAACAGAGGGGTGTTTAACAAATATATACTTTGGCTTCTATCTACTTACCATGCTATCGATTGACCTTGTACTATAGTGAACTCTTCTGTACAGAAGGGTGTTTAACAAATACGTACTTTGGCTTCTATCTACTTACCATGCTATCGATTAACCTTGTACTATAGTGAACTCTTCTGTACAGAGGAATGTTGAAGAAACACGTACTTTGGCTTCTATCAACTTACCATGCTATCGATTGACCTTGTACTATAGTGAACTCTTCTGTACAGAGGAATGTTGAAGAAACACGTACTTTGGCTTCTAGCAACTTACCATGCTATCGATTGACCTTGTACTATAGAGAACTCTTCTCTACAGAGGGGTGTTTAACAAACACGTACTTTGGCTTCTATCTACTTACCATGCTATCGATTAACCTTGTTCTATAGTGAACTCTTCTGTACAGAGGAATGTTGAAGAAACACGTACTTTGGCTTCTATCAACTTACCATGCTATCGATTGACCTTGTATTATAGAGAACTCTTCTCTACAGAGGGGTGTTTAACAAACACGTACTTTGGCTTCTATCTACTTACCATGCTATCGATTACCTTGTAATATAGTAAACTCTTCTGTACAGAAGGGTGTTTAGCAAATACGTAATTTGGCTTCTATCTACTTACCATGCTATCGATTGACCTTGTACTATAGTGAACTCTTCTGTACAGAAAGGTGATTAACAAATACGTACTTTGGCTTCTATCTACTTACCATGCTATCGATTGACCTTGTACTATAGTGAACTCTTCTGTACAGAAGGGTGTTTAACAAATACGTACTTTGGCTTCTATCTACTTAACATGCTATCGATTGACCTTGTACTATAGTGAACTCTTCTGAACAGAGGGGTGTTTAACAAATACGTACTTTGGCTTCTATCTACTTAACATGCTATCGATTGACCTTGTACTATAGTTAACTCTTCTGAACAGAGGGGTGTTTAACAAATACGTACTTTGGCTTCTATCTACTTAACTTGCTATCGATTGACCTTGTACTATAGTGAACTCTTCTGAACAGAGGGGTGTTTAACAAATATATACTTTGGCTTCTATCTACTTACCATGCTATCGATTGACCTTGTACTATAGTGAACTCTTCTGTACAGAAGGGTGTTTAACAAATACGTACTTTGGCTTCTATCTACTTACCATGCTATCGATTAACCTTGTACTATAGTGAACTCTTCTGTACAGAGGAATGTTGAAGAAACACGTACTTTGGCTTCTATCAACTTACCATGCTATCGATTGACCTTGTACTATAGTGAACTCTTCTGTACAGAGGAATGTTGAAGAAACACGTACTTTGGCTTCTATCAACTTACCATGCTATCGATTGACCTTGTACTATAGAGAACTCTTCTCTACAGAGGGGTGTTTAACAAACACGTACTTTGGCTTCTATCTACTTACCATGCTATCGATTAACCTTGTACTATAGTGAACTCTTCTGTACAGAGGAATGTTGAAGAAACACGTACTTTGGCTTCTATCAACTTACCATGCTATCGATTGACCTTGTACTATAGAGAACTCTTCTCTACAGAGGGGTGTTTAACAAACACGTACTTTGGCTTCTATCTACTTACCATGCTATCGATTACCTTGTAATATAGTAAACTCTTCTGTACAGAAGGGTGTTTAGCAAATACGTAATTTGGCTTCTATCTACTTACCATGCTATCGATTGACCTTGTACTATAGTGAACTCTTCTGTACAGAAAGGTGATTAACAAATACGTACTTTGGCTTCTATCTACTTACCATGCTATCGATTGACCTTGTACTATAGTGAACTCTTCTGTACAGAAGGGTGTTTAACAAATACGTACTTTGGCTTCTATCTACTTACCATGCTATCGAATACCTTATACTATAGTGAACTCTTCTGTACAGAGGGGTGTTTAACAAATACGTACTTTGGCTTCTATCTACTTACCATTCTATCCATTAACCTTGTACTATAGTGAACTCTTCTGTACAAAAGGGTGTTTAACAAATACGTACTTTGGCTTCTATCTACTTACCATGCTATCGAATACCTTATACTATAGTGAACTCTTCTGTACAGAAGGGTGTTTAACAAATACGTACTTTGGCTTCTATCTACCTACCATGCTATCGATTGACCTTGTACTATAGTGAACTCTTCTGTACAGAAGGGTGTTTAACAAATACGTACTTTGGCTTCTATCTACTTACCATTCTATCCATTAACCTTGTACTATAGTGAACTCTTCTGTACAGAGGGGTGTTTAACAAATACGTACTTTGGCTTCTATCTACTTACCATTCTATCCATTAACCTTGTACTATAGTGAACTCTTCTGTACAGAGGGGTGTTTAAAAAATACGTACTTTGGCTTCTATCTACTTACCATTCTATCCATTGACCTTGTACTATAGTGAACTCTTCTGTACAGAAGGGTGTTTAAGAAACACGTACTTTGGCTTCTTTCTACTTACCATTCTATCGATTAACCTTGTACTATAGAGAACTCTTCTGTACAGAGGGGTGTTTAACAAATACGTACTTTGGCTTCTATCTACTTACCATGCTATCGATTGACCTTGTACTATAGTGAACTCTTCTGTACAGAAGGGTGTTCAACAAATACGTACTTTGGCTTCTATCTACTTACCATTCTATCCATTAACCTTGTACTATAGTGAACTCTTCTGTACTGAGGGGTGTTTAAGAAACACGTACTTTGGCTTCTATCTACTTACCATGCTATCGATTAACCTTGTACTATAAAGAACTCTTCTGTACAGAGGAATGTTGAAGAAACACGTACTTTGGCTTCTATCAACTTACCATGCTATCGATTGACCTTGTACTATAGAGAACTCTTCTCTACAGAGGGGTGTTTAACAAACACGTACTTTGGCTTCTATCTACTTACCATGCTATCGATTAACCTTGTACTATAGTGAACTCTTCTGTACAGAGGAATGTTGAAGAAACACGTACTTTGGCTTCTATCAACTTACCATGCTATCGATTGACCTTGTACTATAAAAACTCTTCTCTACAGAAGGGTGTTTAACAAACACGTACTTTGGCTTCTATCTACTTACCATGCTATCGATTACCTTGTAATATAGTAAACTCTTCTGTACAGAAGGGTGTTTAGCAAATACGTACTTTGGCTTCTATCTACTTACCATGCTATCGATTGACCTTGTACTATAGTGAACTCTTCTGTACAGAAAGGGGATTAACAAATACGTACTTTGGCTTCTATCTACTTACCATGCTATCGATTGACCTTGTACTATAGTGAACTCTTCTGTACAGAAGGGTGTTTAACAAATACGTACTTTGGCTTCAATCTACCTACCATGCTATCGATTGACCTTGTACTATAGTGAACTCTTCTGTACAGAAGGGTGTTTAACAAATACGTACTTTGGCTTCTATCTACTTACCATTCTATCCATTAACCTTGTACTATAAAGAACTCTTCTGTACAGAGGAATGTTGAAGAAACACGTACTTTGGCTTCTATCAACTTACCATGCTATCGATTGACCTTGTACTATAGAGAACTCTTCTCTACAGAGGGGTGTTTAACAAACACGTACTTTGGCTTCTATCTACTTACCATGCTATCGATTAACCTTGTACTATAGTGAACTCTTCTGTACAGAGGAATGTTGAAGAAACACGTACTTTGGCTTCTATCAACTTACCATGCTATCGATTGACCTTGTACTATAGAGAACTCTTCTCTACAGAGGGGTGTTTAACAAACACGTACTTTGGCTTCTATCTACTTACCATGCTATCGATTACCTTGTAATATAGTAAACTCTTCTGTACAGAAGGGTGTTTAGCAAATACGTACTTTGGCTTCTATCTACTTACCATGCTATCGATTGACCTTGTACTATAGTGAACTCTTCTGTACAGAAAGGTGATTAACAAATACGTACTTTGGCTTCTATCTACTTACCATGCTATCGATTAACCTTGTACTATAGTGAACTCTTCTGTACAGAAGGGTGTTTAAGAAACACGTACTTTGGCTTCTATCTACTTACCATGCTATCGATTAACCTTGTACAATAGAGAACTCTTCTTTAAAGAAGGGTGTTTAACAAATACGTACTTTGGCTTCTATCTACTTACCATGCTATCGATTGACCTTGTACTATAGTGAACTCTTCTGTACAGAAGGGTGTTTAACAAATACGTACTTTGGCTTATATCTACTTACCATGCTATCGAATACCTTATACTATAGTGAACTCTTCTGTACAGAAGGGTGTTTAACAAATACGTACTTTAGCTTCTATCTACTTACCATTCTATCCATTAACCTTGTACTATAGTGAACTCTTCTGTACAGAAGGGTGTTTAACAAATACGTACTTTGGCTTCTATCTACTTACCATGCTATCGAATACCTTATACTATAGTGAACTCTTATGTACAAAAGGGTGTTTAACAAATACGTACTTTGGCTTCTATCTACTTACCATTCTATCCATTAACCTTGTACTATAGTGAACTCTTCTGTACAGAAAGGTGTTTAACAAATACGTACTTTGGCTTCTATCTACTTACCATGCTATAGATTAACCTTGTACTATAGTGAACTCTTCTGTACAGAAGGGTGTTTAAGAAACACGTACTTTGGCTTCTATCTACTTACCATGCTATCGATTAACCTTGTACTATAGAGAACTCTTCTGTACAGAAGGGTGTTTAACAAATACGTACTTTGGCTTCTATCTACTTACTATGCTATCGATTGAACTTGTACTATAGTGAACTCTTCTGTACAGAAGGGTGTTTAACAAATACGTACTTTGGCTTCTATCTACTTACCATTCTATCCATTAACCTTGTACTATAGTGAACTCTTCTGTACAGAAGGGTGTTTAACAAATACGTACTTTGGCTTCTATCTACTTACCATGCTATCGATTGACCTTGTACTATAGTGAACTCTTCTGTACAGAAAGGTGATTAACAAATACGTACTTTGGCTTCTATCTACTTACCATGCTATTGATTGACCTTGTACTATAGTGAACTCTTCTGTACAGAAGGGTGTTTAACAAATACGTACTTTGGCTTCTATCTACTTACCATGCTATCGATTGAACTTGTACTATAGTGAACTCTTCTGTACAGAAGGGTGTTTAACAAATACGTACTTTGGCTTCTATCTACTTACCATTCTATCCATTAACCTTGTACTATAGTGAACTCTTCTGTACTGAGGGGTGTTTAAGAAACACGTACTTTGGCTTCTATCTACTTACCATGCTATCGATTAACCTTGTACTATAGAGAACTCTTCTGTACAGAAGGGTGTTTAACAAATACGTACTTTGGCTTCTATCTACTTACCATGCTATCGATTGACCTTGTACTATAGTGAACTCTTCTGTACAGAAGGGTGTTTAACAAATACGTACTTTGGCTTCTATCTACTTACCATGCTTTCGATTGACCTTGTACTATAGTGAACTCTTCTGTACAGAAAGGTGATTAACAAATACGTACTTTGGCTTCTATCTACTTACCATGCTATTGATTGACCTTGTACTATAGTGAACTCTTCTGTACAGAAGGGTGTTTAACAAATACGTACTTTGGCTTCTATCTACTTACCATGCTATCGATTGAACTTGTACTATAGTGAACTCTTCTGTACAGAAGAGTGTTTAACAAATACGTACTTTGGCTTCTATCTACTTACCATTCTATCCATTAACCTTGTACTATAGTGAACTCTTCTGTACAGAGGGGTGTTTAAGAAACACGTACTTTGGCTTCTATCTACTTACCATGCTATCGATTAACCTTGTACTATAGAGAACTCTTCTGTACAGAAGGGTGTTTAACAAATACATACTTTGGCTTCTATCTACTTATCATTCTATCCATTAACCTTGTACTATAGTGAACTCTTCTGTACAGAGGGATGTTTAACAAATACGTACTTTGGCTTCTATCTACTTACCATGCTATCGATTAACCTTGTACTATAGTGAACTCTTCTGTACAGAAAGGTGTTTAAGAAACACGTACTTTGGCTTCTATCTACTTACCATGCTATCGATTAACCTTGTACTATAGAGAACTCTTCTGTACAGAAGGGTGTTTAACAAATACGTACTTTGGCTTCTATCTACTTACCATGCTATCGATTGACCTTGTACTATAGTGAACTCTTCTGTACAGAAGGGTGTTTAACAAATACGTACTTTGGCTTCTATCTACTTACCATGCTATCGAATACCTTATACTATAGTGAACTCTTCTGTACAGAGGGGTGTTTAACAAATACGTACTTTGGCTTCTATCTACTTACCATTCTATCCATTAACCTTGTACTATAGTGAACTCTTCTGTACAGAGGGGTGTTTAAAAAATACGTACTTTGGCTTCTATCTACTTACCATTCTATCCATTGACCTTGTACTATAGTGAACTCTTCTGTACAGAAGGGTGTTTAAGAAACACGTACTTTGGCTTCTTTCTACTTACCATGCTATCGATTAACCTTGTACTATAGAGAACTCTTCTGTACAGAGGGGTGTTTAACAAATACGTACTTTGGCTTCTATCTACTTACCATGCTATCGATTGACCTTGTACTATAGTGAACTCTTCTGTACAGAAGGGTGTTCAACAAATACGTACTTTGGCTTCTATCTACTTACCATTCTATCCATTAACCTTGTACTATAGTGAACTCTTCTGTACTGAGGGGTGTTTAAGAAACACGTACTTTGGCTTCTATCTACTTACCATGCTATCGATTAACCTTGTACTATAAAGAACTCTTCTGTACAGAGGAATGTTGAAGAAACACGTACTTTGGCTTCTATCAACTTACCATGCTATCGATTGACCTTGTACTATAGAGAACTCTTCTCTACAGAGGGGTGTTTAACAAACACGTACTTTGGCTTCTATCTACTTACCATGCTATTGATTAACCTTGTACTATAGTGAACTCTTCTGTACAGAGGAATGTTGAAGAAACACGTACTTTGGCTTCTATCAACTTACCATGCTATCGATTGACCTTGTACTATAGAGAACTCTTCTCTACAGAAGGGTGTTTAACAAACACGTACTTTGGCTTCTATCTACTTACCATGCTATCGATTACCTTGTAATATAGTAAACTCTTCTGTACAGAAGGGTGTTTAGCAAATACGTACTTTGGCTTCTATCTACTTACCATGCTATCGATTGACCTTGTACTATAGTGAACTCTTCTGTACAGAAAGGTGATTAACAAATACGTACTTTGGCTTCTATCTACTTACCATGCTATCGATTGACCTTGTACTATAGTGAACTCTTCTGTACAGAAGGGTGTTTAACAAATACGTACTTTGGCTTCAATCTACCTACCATGCTATCGATTGACCTTGTACTATAGTGAACTCTTCTGTACAGAAGGGTGTTTAACAAATACGTACTTTGGCTTCTATCTACTTACCATTCTATCCATTAACCTTGTACTATAAAGAACTCTTCTGTACAGAGGAATGTTGAAGAAACACGTACTTTGGCTTCTATCAACTTACCATGCTATCGATTGACCTTGTACTATAGAGAACTCTTCTCTACAGAGGGGTGTTTAACAAACACGTACTTTGGCTTCTATCTACTTACCATGCTATCGATTACCTTGTAATCTAGTAAACTCTTCTGTACAGAAGGGTGTTTAGCAAATACGTACTTTAGCTTCTATCTACTTACCATGCTATCGATTGACCTTGTACTATAGTGAACTCTTCTGTACAGAAAGGTGATTAACAAATACGTACTTTGGCTTTTATCTACTTACCATGCTATCGATTGACCTTGTACTATAGTGAACTCTTCTGTACAGAAGGGTGTTTAACAAATACGTACTTTAGCTTCTATCTACTTACCATGCTATCAATTGACCTTGTACTATAGTGAACTCTTCTGTACAGAAAGGTGATTAACAAATACGTACTTTGGCTTCTATCTACTTACCATGCTATCGATTAACCTTGTACTATAGTGAACTCTTCTGTACAGAAGGGTGTTTAAGAAACACGTACTTTGGCTTCTATCTACTTACCATGCTATCGATTAACCTTGTACTATAGAGAACTCTTCTGTAAAGAAGGGTGTTTAACAAATACGTACTTTGGCTTCTATCTACATACCATGCTATCGATTGACCTTGTACTATAGTGAACTCTTCTGTACAGAAGGGTGTTTAACAAATACGTACTTTGGCTTATATCTACTTACCATGCTATCGAATACCTTATACTATAGTGAACTCTTCTGTACAGAAGGGTGTTTAACAAATACGTACTTTAGCTTCTATCTACTTACCATTCTATCCATTAACCTTGTACTATAGTGAACTCTTCTGTACAGAAGGGTGTTTAACAAATACGTACTTTGGCTTCTATCTACTTACCATGCTATCGAATACTTTATACTATAGTGAACTCTTATGTACAGAAGGGTGTTTAACAAATACGTACTTTGGCTTCTATCTACTTACCATTCTATCCATTAACCTTGTACTATAGTGAACTCTTCTGTACAGAGGGGTGTTTAACAAATACGTACTTTGGCTTCTATCTACTTACCATGCTATAGATTAACCTTGTACTATAGTGAACTCTTCTGTACAGAAGGGTGTTTAAGAAACACGTAATTTGGCTTCTATCTACTTACCATGCTATCGATTAACCTTGTACTATAGAGAACTCTTCTGTACAGAAGGGTGTTTAACAAATACGTACTTTGGCTTCTATCTACTTACTATGCTATCGATTGAACTTGTACTATAGTGAACTCTTCTGTACAGAAGGGTGTTTAACAAATACGTACTTTGGCTTCTATCTACTTACCATTCTATCCATTAACCTTGTACTATAGTGAACTCTTCTGTACAGAAGGGTGTTTAACAAATACGTACTTTGGCTTCTATCTACTTACCATGCTATCGATTGACCTTGTACTATAGTGAACTCTTCTGTACAGAAAGGTAATTAACAAATACGTACTTTGGCTTCTATCTACTTACCATGCTATCGATTGAACTTGTACTATAGTGAACTCTTCTGTACAGAAGGGTGTTTAACAAATACGTACTTTGGCTTTTATCTACTTACCATTCTATCCATTAACCTTGTACTATAGTGAACTCTTCTGTACAGAGGGGTGTTTAAGAAACACGTACTTTGGCTTCTATCTACTTACCATGCTATCGATTAACCTTGTACTATAGAGAACTCTTCTGTACAGAAGGGTGTTTAACAAATACGTACTTTGGCTTCTATCTACTTACCATGCTATCGATTGACCTTGTACTATAGTGAACTCTTCTGTACAGAAGGGTGTTTAACAAATACGTACTTTGGCTTCTATCTACTTACCATGCTATCGATTAACCTTGTACTATAGAGAACTCTTCTGTACAGAGGGGTGTTTAACAAATACGTACTTTGGCTTCTATCTACTTACCATGCTATCGATTAACCTTGTACTATAGTGAACTCTTCTGTACAGAAGGGTGTTTAACAAATACGTACTTTGGCTTCTATCTACTTACCATTCTATCCATTAACCTTGTACTATAGTGAACTCTTCTGTACAGAGGGGTGTTTAACAAATACGTACTTTGGCTTTTATCTACTTACCATGCTATCGATTAACCTTGTACTATAGTGAACTCTTCTGTACAGAAGGATGTTTAACCCTTTCGATGCCGCGGTCCGATATATCGGACCGCGGTAGTTACGCTAAAAATGCCGCGGTCCGATATATCGGACCGCTCGTAATTTTTTTTTTCGATAAGGCATTTTCGTTAATATGCAACATATACGGTACCAATCTGTTGAGAATTGATTATAGTACCCAGAAAAAGTGTTTTAAACATCTTTGAATTATGCGTTTGTTTACCTTAGAATTTTAACTTTTGTGGTCTGTTATTGTTTACTCCCGGTTACTGTTGCTAGGAGTTGTTTGTGTCAAGTTGTGTTCGTGCCGTTCGAGGTTAAGTTTCGTTGTTTTTTCTTGCTTTTTGTAGTTTATTTATTATAAATAACTGTAAAATGAGTAAGAGACGTCGAGATACATCTCCAGTGAGTGAAAACACTCTTATGAACAATGTGACTGCTAGTGGGATTATGCTCATAGACAATGACGTGAGTGATAGTGTTGAACTTCCCGGCAGATAAAAGTGTAAACAATTTTTTTTTGTAAATTGTTTTTTATAATCCTTTATAGATAGTGTTATCTTTCATAATTTTACATTAGAACTCATAAGTGCAATTTATATCAGTGTTATTTATTCATGTTTTATGTAATAATCGCTCAGAAGTGACAAATATGTGATTTTGTACTGTCGAACAAAAATGACGATAAATCCTGGGATTTTCAAGGTAAGACTTTGAAACTTGGTATGCATGTTAGTAATTAAATGTTCTTTCAAATAAAGTCACTTTTATAGCCCTAGTATTTTTTTTTTATGGTCTGAAAAGTTTCAAAAGTGAAAAATTAAAAAAAAATGTTTTTAATTTTTAAAAAAAGTTGATTTTACAAATTAAAACCAATATTTTATTTAAGAAAATATATAAGTAGTAAAAAGAGCATTTCAAAACAAGAAAAACCAAAAAATAATTATGAAAATATATTGAAAAATAACAAAGTTAGAACAAAATATCGTAAACTATGCATATTCACTAAAAATACCCCCGGCATTTCTAGCATACCAAGGGAAAAAATGCCCGGCATCGAAAGGGTTAAGAAACACGTACTTTGGCTTCTATCTACTTACCATGCTATCGATTAACCTTGTACTATAGAGAACTCTTCTGTACAGAAGGGTGTTTAACAAATACGTACTTTGGCTTCTATCTACTTACCATGCTATCGATTGACCTTGTACTATAGTGAACTCTTCTGTACAGAAGGGTGTTTAACAAATACGTACTTTGGCTTCTATCTACTTACCATGCTATCGAATACCTTATACTATAGTGAACTCTTCTGTACAGAAGGGTGTTTAACAAATACGTACTTTGGCTTCTATCTACTTACCATTCTATCCATTAACCTTGTACTATAGTGAACTCTTCTGTACAGAAGGGTGTTTAACAAATACGTACTTTGGCTTCTATCTACTTACCATGCTATCGAATACCTTATACTATAGTGAAGTCTTCTGTACAGAAGGGTGTTTAACAAATACGTACTTTGGCTTCTATCTACTTACCATTCTATCCATTAACCTTGTACTATAGTGAACTCTTCTGTACAGAGGGGTGTTTAACAAATACGTACTTTGGCTTCTATCTACTTACCATGCTATCGATTAACCTTGTACTATAGTGAACTCTTCTGTACAGAAGGGTGTTTAAGAAACACGTACTTTGGCTTCTATCTACTTACCATGCTATCGATTAACCTTGTACTATAGAGAACTCTTCTGTACAGAAGGGTGTTTAACAAATACGTACTTTGGCTTCTATCTACTTACCATGCTATCGATTGACCTTGTACTATAGTGAACTCTTCTGTACAGAAAGGTGATTAACAAATACGTACTTTGGCTTCTATCTACTTACCATGCTATTGATTGACCTTGTACTATAGTGAACTCTTCTGTACAGAAGGGTGTTTAACAAATACGTACTTTGGCTTCTATCTACTTACCATGCTATCGATTGACCTTGTACTATAGTGAACTCTTCTGTACAGAAGGGTGTTTAACAAATACGTACTTTGTCTTCTATCTACTTACCATTCTATCCATTAACCTTGTACTATAGTGAACTCTTCTGTACAGAGGGGTGTTTAAGAAACACGTACTTTGGCTTCTTTCTACATACCATGCTATCGATTAACCTTGTACTATAGAGAACTCTTCTGTACAGAGGGGTGTTTAACAAATACGTACTTTGGCTTCTATCAACTTACCATGCCATCGATTGACCTTGTACTATAGTGAACTCTTCTGTACAGAGGAGTGTTTAACAAACACGTACTTTGGCTTCTATATACTTACCATGCCATCGATTGACCTTGTACTATAGTGAACTCTTATGTACAGAGGGGTGTTTAACAAACACGTACATTGGCTTATATCTGAATGGCAAGCAATAGAATGACCTTGTACTATAGAGAACTCTTCTGTACAGAGGGGTGTTAAACAAACACGTTCTGAAGCTTATATCTGAATAGCAGGCAATCGATTTACCTTCTACTATAGTGAACTCTTCTTTACAGAGGAGTGTTTAACAAACACGTACTGTAGCTTATATCTGAATGGCAGGCAATCGATTTACCATCTACTATAGTGAACTGTTCTGTACAGAGGGGTGTTTAACAAACACGTGCTTTGGCTTATATCTACATGGCAGGCAATCGATTGACCTTGTACTATAGAGAACTCTTCTGTACAGAGGGGAGGACAGAAAATTATTCATCCACGCTTACATCCAGATCCACATTCATACATACAATAAGCATGCATTCACACACCCATTCTTTCAAAAAGAGAAAAAAAATGTTTCCTACTCAGCCAGTCTACTCTGCAATTTTACTAGATCTCCCAGTCATGTGCCAAAAACTCGTCCGAACTGTAGACGAACTTAGTCCTGGATATTGTAGAATGTAGATATAACCTTCATCGAGGAGTGTTAAGACGTCTGGAAACACAGTCGATGTTTTGATAAGCACCTTACTATGTGTATGTACTGCATACATCGTATACACATACTAAAGAAACAATTCATAATTTAATTTACCTTTATTAATCCAATTTATAACTTTTATTCTATAAGTTTTCTTATTACAGTTCTTAGTCAATACGCTGCTTATTTCGTAACGTACATGAACTTAATATTTTTATTTTATGTTTAAACTAAAATTTAAACGTAAAACAGTACAAAGCATTGTAGTAAATTAATTATTGACATAAAAACAAACAATTATCCATAATGGGTATTTTAAAACTGGATGAACAAATATGCAGTATCAGAATATTTGACTAAATAGTTATAATTACTTGAATTAATGGCTTAAAATTGATAGTACCTACGCTTCGAATTGTTTTAGAAACAAATACAACATTTCGACAGGTAAAAAACTCTTTTCGTCTTCAGGTGTTACTTACCACCTTACTATTACCATTTCTGATTCATAAAAGTAAATTGTAATGATTCGATTTGGTTTAATTTGTATATTTAAAAACGAGTTGACATTGTAAAAATATTTTATCCTGTATCTAAATGTCCTGTACAAAAATATTGTTTCATGATAGTAAATTGTTTTTATTTAGTTTGATTTGAAACCAATGCATAAAGTTAAAAAGTAAAATAAGGAAATATTGCAACCACTTATTACTAATTGACATAACTCCGTCGTGTTTGGACTAGTTTTTCATGAAATCACACGTAGACATCAAAACTGTAATAAAAAATTACAAAATACGCTTACTTTACTGTGATAATTTTTTGGATTGGAGTGCGTTTCACGCCTCATTAGCGCAAGCGGCCGGCCGCCGAGGGCCTGACCCAAGATATTGTTGGGAGCTCGAGTGGTGACTTAATCCTTTACCCGCCTTCCCTAAAAGAATACACTATATTACCAGTGAATTTTCCGTGGTTCTAAGTACTACTGAGTTTGGCGGACCGGGAACCACGAACTTCTCCACTCACAGGCTAAACCAACAATGAACGTGAAAGACTGAATTCCCGTAGGAAGCCGATCCTGATTAGTGGTGGGGAAACTCCCTCCAAGTGATACCTAGGTGGACTGGAGCAGGTGACTGGAGGGAGGGTATTGTAGTTTTGGAAAGTTTCTCATGATTTTTGAAAAGTTCTATTGTCTTATGAAAATAAGTTTTTGTTGGTTTGATATTTTCTCATGACGAGACGCCAAATAAAAAACTACTTCCAAGCAAATCTAGGGGCAGAAGTGTCAGTGAGCCTGATGGATGCTGGTGTGTAAATTGTCCATGTTTTATTTTAATTAAAATATTGTGTTTGTCTCTTAAGACACTCGACGCGTCGGAAATCTCCAATATTTGATAATTATTGGTTAATCACGAACAATCCAATTACAATAAATAACAATCAAACAATGTGTAATACTTAATTATGTGTTTTGACTATAAGGTGTTATATATGTTACATTTGTTGCATTTATTCACGAAAAATGACGTGAATTATTATAAAACTTAAAAAAAACATACACACAATGTAAAAATAATTAACAAAAACATGTATATTATAGATTGGAAAGTCTTGTCAATTATAATTAAATTAATTTGCTAAAAAAAAAAATAATAATAACACTATGTAACTACTAGTAGAACTACTAGTACTAGTAGAAGTGAAATAAAATACAATTGAAAGAGAATTACAGCTAGCACAGCAAAATATAATTTTAGAACTAAACCTGGAAAATAATTTACCTAATTGTCAACAATACAAATAAAATTGTAGTTAACCTGACAAGAGTCCATGAAACTAACAGAAGGAATGTTAGTGAAGGGGAGAGAAAGGAATTCAGTTCTATGATATCGTCTCTTTGTCATCCATATGGAAGAGTTCATTGTACTTTCGCTGGCAACGAATGTACATTTTAAGCAGCCAATAACACGTGGTGTGCCCTCACCCAAGTTACACTGCCTTTTTTTTACTTATGCCAAGTAAGGGATATTTTTTTACAAATATTTTAGAGCACTAAAATGTACACACAACTTGTATATAGATTTGTATAAAATACTTCCTTATATTACAATATAAGAAAGAACAGCCATTATAATAGGTCAATATATAATTATTTATCCATAGTTAAAATAAGCTGATTGCACTTATGAAAACATTTTTGGTTAACAATGAGACCGTCGAATGATAAAATAAATGTCTATCATATATTTAAAAGATCTAAAACTAATATATGACGCTGTAGTATTACTGATTCTAGGGTATGTATTGATTGCTCATTTCTATAGGGGACTCGCTGTAGTCTTACTGCTGAATAGGTCCGTTCACTACAGTAAACTCGCTGGAGAACTACTGGTACTAGGGTATGTATTGATTGCTCATTTCTAAAGTGGACTCGATGTAGTCTTACTGCTGAACTGGTCCGTTCACTACAGTAAACTCGCTGGAGTACTACTGGTACTAGGGTATGTATTGATTGCTCATTTCTAAAGTGGACTCGCTGTAGTCTTACTGCTGAACTGGTCCGTTCACTACAGTAAACTCGCTGGAGTACTACTGGTACTAGGGTATGTATTGATTGCTCATTTCTAAAGTGGACTCGCTGTAGTCTTACTGCTGAACTGGTCCGTTCACTACAGTAAACTCGCTGGAGTACTACTGCTACTAGGGTATGTATTGATTGCTCATTTCTAAAGTGGACTCGCTGTAGTCTTACTGCTGAACTGGTCCGTTCACTACAGTAAACTCGCTGGAGAACTACTGGTACTAGAGTATGATTGATTGCTCATTTCTATAGTGGACTCGCTGTAGTCTTACTGCTGAACTGGTCCGTTCACTACGGTAAACTCGCCGGAGTACTACTGGTACTAGGGTATGTATTGATTGCTCATTTCTATAGTGAACTCGCTGTAGTCTTACTGCTGAACTAGTCCGTTCACTACAGTAAACTCACTAGAGTACTACTGGTACTAGGGTATGTATTGATTGCTCATTTCTATAGTGGACTCACTGTAGTCTTACTGTACTGCTTAACTGGTCCGTTCCCTACAGTAAACTCGCTAGAGTACTACTGGTACTAGGGTATGTATTGATTGCTCATTTCTATAGTGGACTCGCTGTAGTCTTACTGCTTAACTGGTCCATTCACTACAGTAAACTCGCTAGAGTACTACTGGTAATAGGGTATGTATTGATTGCTCATTTCTATAGTGGACTCGCTGTAGTCTTACTGCTTAACTGGTCCGTTCACTACAGTAAACTCGCTAGAGTACTACTGGTACTAGGGTATGTATTGATTGCTCATTTCTATAGTGGACTCACTGTAGTCTTACTGCTTAACTGGTCCGTTCCCTACAGTAAACTCGCTAGAGTACTACTGGTACTAGGGTATGTATTGATTGCTCATTCCTATAGTGGACTCGCTGTAGTCTTACTGCTTAACTGGTCCGTTCACTACAGTAAACTCGCTAGAGTACTACTGGTACTAGGGTATGTATTGATTGCTCATTTCTATAGTGGACTCGCTGTAGTCTTACTGCTTAACTGGTCCGTTCACTACAGTAAACTCGCTGGAGTACTACTGGTACTAAGGTACGTATTGATTGCTCATTTTTATAGTGGACTCTCTGTAGCCTTACTGCTTAACTGGTCCGTTCACTACAGTAAACTCGCTGGAGTACTACTAGTACTAGGGTATGTATTGATCGCTCATTTCTATAGTGGACTCGCTGTAGTCTTACTGCTGAACTGGTCCGTTCACTACAGTAATCTCGCTGGAGTACTACTGGTACTAGGGTATGTATTGATTGCTCATTTCTATAGTGGACTCGCTGTAGTCTTACTGCTGAACTGTTCCGTTCACTATAGTAAACTCGCTGGAGTACTACTGGTACTAGGATATGTATTGATTTCTCTTTTCTATAGTGGCCTCGTTATAATCACACTGATGGAGTGGTTGTTTAATTATAAGGACTCGCTGAAGATCGTATGGGTTGCTCTTTGCTATTGTACTTTCGCTGTAGACTACTAGAGCTGTATTCCTTTAACAATAGTGGACTCACTGAAGTATTACTGGCACTAGAATATGTATTGACTGCTCTTTTCTATAGTACTCTTGCTAAAGACACACTAGTGCTGTGCTCTTTTTACTATAGTGCACTGTTTGAAGTATTACTGGCACTAGGATATGTATTTATTGCTCCTTTCTATAGTACACTCGCTGGAGTACACACTGTTGCTGTGGTCTTTTCACTATGGTAGACTGGCTGAAATATTACTGCCACTAGGATATGTATTGATTGCTCCTTTCTATAGTACACTTGCTGGAGACACACTAGTGCTGTGGTCTTTTCACTATAGTGGACTGGCTGAAGTATTACTGGCACTAGGATATGTATTGATTGCTCCTTTCTATAGTACATTCGCTGGAGACACACTAGTGCTGTGGTCTTTTCACTATAGTGGACTGGCTGAAGTATTACTGGCTCTAGGATATGTATTTATTGCTCCTTTCTATAGTACACTTGCTGGAGACACACTAGTGCTGTGGTCTTTTCACTATAGTGGACTGGCTGAAGTATTACTGGCACTAGGATATGTATTTATTGCTCCTTTCTATAGTACACTTGCTGGAGGCACACTAGTGCTGTGGTCCTTTCACTATAGTGGACTGGCTGAAGTATTACTGGCACTAGGATATGTATTTATTGCTCCTTTCTATAGTACACTTGCTGGAGGCACACTAGTGCTGTGGACTTTTCACTATAGTGGACTGGCTGAAGTATTACTGGCACTAGGATATGTATTGATTGCTCCTTTCTATAGTACACTTGCTGGAGACACACTAGTGCTGTGGTCTTTTCACTATAGTGGACTGGCTGAAGTATTACTGGCACTAGGATATGTATTGATTGCTCCTTTCTATAGTACACCTGCTGGAGGCACACTAGTGCTGTGGTCTTTTCACTGTAGTGGACGGCTGAAGTATTACTGCCACTAGGATATGTATTGATTGCTCCTTTCTATAGTACACTTGCTGGAGACACACTAGTGCTTTGGTCTTTTTACTGTAGTGGACGGCTGAAGTATTACTGGCACTAGGATATGTATTGATTGCTCCTTTCTATAGTACACTTGCTGGAGACACACTAGTGCTGTGGTCTTTTCACTATAGTGGACTGGCTGAAGTATTACCGGCACTAGGATATGTATTGATTGCTCCTTTCTATAGTACATTCGCTGGAGGCACACTAGTGCTGTGGTCTTTTCACTATAGTGGACTGGCTGAAGTATTACTGGCACTAGGATATGTATTTATTGCTCCTTTCTATAGTACACTTGCTGGAGGCACACTAGTGCTGTGGTCCTTTCACTATAGTGGACTGGCTGAAGTATTACTGGCACTAGGATATGTATTTATTGCTCCTTTCTATAGTACACTTGCTGGAGGCACACTAGTGCTGTGGACTTTTCACTATAGTGGACTGGCTGAAGTATTACTGGCACTAGGATATGTATTGATTGCTCCTTTCTATAGTACACTTGCTGGAGACACACTAGTGCTGTGGTCTTTTCACTATAGTGGACTGGCTGAAGTATTACTGGCACTAGGATATGTATTGATTGCTCCTTTCTATAGTACACCTGCTGGAGGCACACTAGTGCTGTGGTCTTTTCACTGTAGTGGACGGCTGAAGTATTACTGCCACTAGGATATGTATTGATTGCTCCTTTCTATAGTACACTTGCTGGAGACACACTAGTGCTTTGGTCTTTTTACTGTAGTGGACGGCTGAAGTATTACTGGCACTAGGATATGTATTGATTGCTCCTTTCTATAGTACACTTGCTGGAGACACACTAGTGCTGTGGTCTTTTCACTATAGTGGACTGGCTGAAGTATTACCGGCACTAGGATATGTATTGATTGCTCCTTTCTATAGTACACTTGCTGGAGACACACTAGTGCTGTGGTCTTTTCACTATAGTGGACTGGCTGAAGTATTACTGGCACTAGGATATGTATTGATTGCTCCTTTCTATAGTACACTCGCTGGAGGCACACTAGTGCTGTGGTCTTTTCACTGTAGTGGACTGGCTGAAGTATTACTGACACTAGGACATGTATTGATTGCTCCTTTCTATAGGGGACTAGGTTCGTACTCTTGCGGATTACCTATAACATAAATCACTACGACTTCAAAGTATAAATGTTGCAGGCAATATGTTCAAGCAAGTATTGTGTTGTTATAGAAATGATGATTTATTTACTTATCCATTGATCAGTTGACTAGTATTGATAAAATTAACAATATTAGTGGAATCCTTAAGAAATAGAAATGAACTGCGAATACAATAGAATATTCTATAAAAATATACTTTTAAGGCCTACAATATCGTAAAACCTAATTATAGCGTTTGATGATAGTTAGAAAATATTTCCTTAATAATGATTAGACAATTGACATAAATGAACACGTAACAAGAGGAACTCCTTTAGTTCACTGCATTACTTAATTGGTTATCCTAGTTGAAATATATATCTTTATCTTTGTCTGTGTTTTTTTGTAGTGTTCAAATAAATTTTAGTATTCCTTAATAATCAGCTTTAATGAAGTAGCGAACACATTTTATTCCAGGATATTAATTCAGTAAAACTAAAACTATGGACGTAATTCATAAATAACATGAACAAGTTCATAATTTTAATGTAAACTGTTGAACTACATTTTGTCCCTCAACAACAGTAATATTTTTACTTAATATTCCAACGTTGTTATAAGAGTACGGTCCAAACCTATCAAGCCAAGTTTAGTTGTACCTCCCGGGATAATGATGACTCGCGACAAAGCCATAGTAATGAAAACATGTATTAAATGTCTCCTTTTAGTGTACACCTATTTATAACAAGGCTCTTTGTGTTTAAGAAGTAAGCTACGAGTGTGCTCTGCCTGTAATAACTAGTAGATGAAGATATTATTAACAATTTAAATTGAGGGAGTAAATAAATAAATTTCGAATGTCTTGTAGTCGGGAGAATTGCTCATTAAGTTTCCCTCCCCTACTTCTCCGAGCCTATTTATGTATTGTGGTCTCTCTAGACTACCGGGGGCCTTTTCGCTCCTTGGAAAACGCCTAAATGCTTTCTATTTCAACGATTGGCTCTATATTAAATATTGTATCGTAACAATTGGAGTATCATTTGGTAGGTTAAGGTCCGTTCTACTGGAATTAATGATGATTTTTGTAAAATATTGAGTCTTTTATAATTTTTTTACACTTTAATATGTACAAATTTGAATATTATTCTTAACTATTTTTAATTTAAAATGTCATGATACCAACTTAGGGTCCACTATATTCGACCTTCAATAATCATAGTGTTCACTAAAATTCATTACAATAATAATTATGAACCATACATTTAAAATAGAAAAATGTTTTGGCCACTGACGGTTATATTGATGGCCACCATAGGGTTCTGCGCCTGTCGACTTCCCAGCTTGGAGGTTGAGGAAATGGCCACCTGGTGGTGCAATCGGTTTTCTATGAGTTAATTATTTTACTATCAAAATTAGTTAATGTACCTTCCCTTAAAACAGGAAAAATACAAAACAATGTTTAACCACTATATTAGAACTTGTGGACTTTTGAAGTAGAGAATTTAGCTGATTTTAAATTAACCTTAAGACAAAACCATTTAAAGTAAAAATTTAATTTTTTTCATAACTACGTTTCTTACACATAACTGAAGGGATTAAGATATTTCTCATTAAAAAAATGTCTTTCCTTTAAAATTGTAAATCTTTTACATTAAAAAAAAAATTAATAACATCTTAATCCCCTTGTACTTTGAACGGTTTTGCAATAAGGCTGATTTATAATCAGCTAAATTCACCACTTCATAAGGCCACAAGTTATAATTTAGTGGTTACAAAGTTTGTTATATATTTTTTCTGTCTCAAAGAAGGTACACTAACTAATTTGCATTATAAAATTGGAAAATAATAACTCACCGAAAATAAATTGCATCACCTCAACGTGACTTCCGAACCACGGGAAGGGCACAGGGGGTAAAATCTAATACGGTCTCACTGGGAATCGAATCTGGATCTGCTACGTGGCAACCCACCGTCTTAGCTGCTCCTAACATGTAAACTCATTTGAACAATCAGAATTACTTATTACAAAAATGAACGAACTTTCAAATTGGTTCTCTTCCAATAAACTAATAAATCATAGTAAGACACACTTAATTGATTTTTCTTGTAACCCTACTCTAAATTTTGAACCATTATTAGCGCATGATGTTGACCGGCAAAATTCCAAATTAATTAGCAATACTAAAAGAGTTAAGTTTTTAGGTTTAGTTGTAGATTGTAATTTGAACTGGAAAGGACATATCAGTGGGCTTATTCCAAAACTCAGTTCGGCTTGCTACGCCATTCGTCAGTTAAGTCAAACTGCCAATCTTAAAACTTTACTACTCGTGTATTGTTCTTATTTTCAATCATACCTCTCATATGGCATAAGCTTTTGGGGCAATTCAGTTGAAAGCTATAAGATTTTTAAATTGCAAAAAAGGCACTGAGGATTATGAGTCATTGTACTCAGAAAACATCTTGCAGACCTCTATTTTCAAAATATAAAAATTTCCCCCTGTTTTCACTATATTTGTATGAGTTACTTAGTTTTTTCAAAAACCCCAAAATAATTATCACAAAAACAATCAAATACATAATTACAATACAAGACATGGTGATTTACTTTGCACTCCTAAACACCATCTAGCACTCACCAAAAGAGGAGTATCCTATTCTGCAATAACCTATTTCAATATGCTACCAGCCGAGCTGAGAGAGTAATGTTCGTACTTAAGGTTTAGCAATAAGTTAAAATACTTTCTTTTATCTATAGTAATTCATAATCGCTCTGACTTTATGAATCTCTGCCTAGGTTCACCATAACCGAATACTAGGCTAGTATTGTCTTTTTCCTTTTATTTTTTTTTCTCAGGTTAATATAGAAAAAAGTAATTTTATTCTTTGTATTAGAGCTAAGATGAATTGTAATATTAAGTAATTTGATTTTAGATTTATAACTCATTTGACAAAGCCTATTTGGATTCTTCATATCCAATGGTGTTTTTTATTCAATATTTTACAAAATATTTATTCAATGGTGAATAAAGGTATTTATTTATTTAGTGTCTTCCGTACACTACAATCACTGCACTGCCTCCAAGTCATCAAATAGATGAACTAATTCAAAATATTAAACCTCAACGAAAATGTTGTTTCATATTTTCTTTATTTGATTTTTAATAACTCAAATTTGTAGTTCTAGACAGGTCACTTGGCTGCTAAGTTTGGTTTGTGAACGTAATGTATATTAAAATTACGATCATGTTTATCAAAAATAAGTTCTCTGTGTTGAAACCATCTGTCATATCGTTAAAATCACCTTAATTAAAATCAGTAGAGAATGGACATTTTATGTTATTCATTTAAGCCAATGTAAACTGTATTTACTTTACAATTTGTTACTTATATTTTTTATTTACGATATTACTATTTTAAATTATTCACTCATAGTTAACTTGATTAAACTAAAATAGAATGCATCGGAGAGTAAATAAACTATCCAGGGCCAGTTTTTGAATACTTTAGATAGCTTTAATGGCAAGTAAATGGACGATTCAAACGAATCGAAAAAAAAAATAGTCAACAGCCCCTTATTTAACACAAACTAAAAAAAACAGTACATAGCTTTATTTTTTTCTGTATGAGTGTACGTATATTTTGGTCGATACATTTTATATGGTTTATACTAAAAGAAAAAAAGTTAAAGGACCACTCTATATATGGTTATCAAAATCTATATCCATATTTTATTATGTTTACTGTTCAATAATAGAAGAGCTGTTTAAAGGAAATTATTTGTAAACGTTTGTCTGAAAAATGTTATATGAATGATCTTAACAAAATAAATATTACCATGCAAGTAGCAGACAGATTCAGACCTGTGTTAATCTGTGTTTGTTTAACAGAGTCGCCGTCAATGCCATTGCAGATCGATGGCGCCTGACCTACCCCGGCAGTAACCTTCCAGCGACTACAAGTGTTGACTATCTATAGTAATGGCCTTCCCTCGCAATAACATTCTACCGACTACACGTGTGACTCTGTAGTAATGAACTTACCTGGCAGTAACCTTCCAGCGACTACACGTGTTGGCTATCTATAATATGACCTTCCCTGGCAATAAAATTCTACTGACTACACGTGTTGTCTCTCTGTATTAATGAACTTACCTGGCAGTAACTTTCCAGCGACTACACGTACTGACTTTCTGTAGTTTATGACCTTCCATGGCAGTAACCTTCTACCAACTACAGATGTGAGTTGGTGGAATACCACTGTACGTGTAAGGGTTGGCGGGTGGGTCAATACCACTGCACATGTAAGGGTGGGTGGGTGGATCAGTACCACTGCACATGTAAGGGTGGGCGGGTGGGTCAATACCACTGTACGTGTAAGGGTTGGCGGGTGGGTCAATACCACTGCACATGTAAGGGTGGGAGGGTGGATCAATACCATTGCACATGTAAGGGTGGGCGGGTGGGTCAATACCACTGTACGTGTAAGGGTTGGCGGGTGGGTCAATACCACTGTACGTGTACGAGTGGTCAGGTGAGTGGATAGCACAGAACGTATAAGGGTGGGCGGGTGGATCAATAGCACTGCACATGTAAGGGTGGCGGGGTGGGTCAATACCACTGTACGTGTAAGGGTTGGCAGGTGAGTGGATAGCACAGTATGTATAAGGGTGGGCGGGTGGGTCAATACCACTGTACGTGTAAGGGTTGGCAGGTGAGTGGATAGCACAGTATGTATAAGGGTGGGCGGGTGGGTCAATACCACTGTACGTGTAAGGGTTGGCAGGTGAGTGGATAGCACAGTATGTATAAGGGTGGGCGGGTCGGTAAATACCACTGTACGTGTAAGGGTTGGCAGGTGAGTGGATAGCACAGTATGTATAAGGGTGGGTGGGTGGGTCAATACCACTGTACGTGTAAGGGTTGGCAGGTGAGTGGATAGCACAGTATGTATAAGGGTGGGCGGGTGGGTCAATACCACTGTACGTGTAAGGGTTGGCGGGTGAGTGGATAGCACAGTATGTATAAGGGTGGGCGGGTGGGTCAATACCACTGTACGTGTAAGGGTTGGCAGGTGAGTGGATAGCACAGTATGTATAAGGGTGGGCGGGTCGGTCAATACCACTGTACGTGTAAGGGTTGGCAGGTGAGTGGATAGCACAGTATGTATAAGGGTGGGCGGGTGGGTCAATACCACTGTACGTGTAAGGGTTGGCAGGTGAGTGGATAGCACAGTATGTATAAGGGTGGGCGGGTGGGTCAATATCACTGTACGTGTAAGGGTTGGCAGGTGAGTGGATAGCACAGTATGTATAAGGGTGGGCGGGTGGGTCAATACCACTGTACGTGTAAGGGTTGGCAGGTGAGTGGATAGCACAGTATGTATAAGGGTGGGCGGGTGGGTCAATACCACTGTACGTGTAAGGGTTGGCAGGTGAGTGGATAGCACAGTATGTATAAGGGCGGGCGGGTGGGTCAATACCACTGTACGTGTAAGGGTTGGCAGGTGAGTGGATAGCACAGTATGTATAAGGGTGGGCGGGTGGGTCAATACCACTGTACGTGTAAGGGTTGGCAGGTGAGTGGATAGCACAGTATGTATAAGGGTGGGCGGGTGGGTCAATACCACTGTACGTGTAAGGGTTGGCAGGTGAGTGGATAGCACAGTATGTATAAGGGCGGGCGGGTGGGTCAATACCACTGTACGTGTAAGGGTTGGCAGGTGAGTGGATAGCACATTATGTATAAGGGTGGGCGGGTGGGTCAATACCACTGTACGTGTAAGGGTTGGCAGGTGAGTGGATAGCACAGTATGTATAAGGGTGGGCGGGTGGGTCAATACCACTGTACGTGTAAGGGTTGGCAGGTGAGTGGATAGCACAGTATGTATAAGGGTGGGCGGGTGGGTCAATACCACTGTACGTGTAAGGGTTGGCAGGTGAGTGGATAGCACAGTATGTATAAGGGCGGGCGGGTGGGTCAATACCACTGCACATGTAAGGGTAGAAGTAGTTTATAATATTATTGGCTCTCTGTAGTTTATAATATTCTCTGTCAGTAACCTTCCACTGACTATGCATGTTGACCCTCTGTAGTTCATCACCTACCCTGGCAGTAACCTTCCACTGACAACACACGTGCTGACTCTCTGTAGTTCATGACTTACTTAGGCAGTAACCTTATACTGTCTACGCGTATAGACTGTGTTCACCAATCGAATTCACCAAAACCATTAAAAACATCAAATTTTTAAGAAATCGATAGGGCTGGAAAGGATTAATAGGGATTTTTACAAACATTCAATATAAAATGTAACACAATTTTATTCGCTATGTAGTGATATAATGAAGCATATTTGTATAATCAATTATCGAATTTGTATCCCTATAACTATATTTGATTTTAGTAAAACTAGTGATAGATTCCATTACACTGTAGGAATATTGTTACATTAACACAATTTATCACCAAATTAATTATTCACAACATATAAAATTAGAATGACAAAAAAGTTTTTGGCAAGACATATATTTGTTTACTCAAATGGACAACTACTGCGTGAAAAATTCATTTATTTTACTTATTAGATAGGGATAGTGCGTAAAACCATTAATTTTGTTTATCGTTTACTGAATGCATTACAATGTCGTATCAGTGAGACAGAGGGGACTATTTACGCCCCACCAAAGACCTTGGAGTGTTGCTTCATTAACGCCTTGACATTAATTGAAATTTAAGTACAAACAGGATTAATGAAATACTTCATTTATGTTTATATACATAGTAAAGAAACAAACTGTAGTTTTTCAAGCCAAAGTGTAACTAGAGTATATTTTCAGTAACACCTTTTCGATAAATATTACTACAAATGTTGACGGCATATATAAATGGCCAATTTTGACACTCCTTGTTGATACCTTAATAAACAATGTCATCAATTTAGTACCTAAAATAAAAAGAAATGATACTATTTAAATAATGTCTTTATTTGTGCGATTAACTTGAGAGTTTTCTTAATTGAAATATTTCTGATATTACTATAAAATATTAAAAATTTACTATAAAACTTTAACTTGATTTTAAATAATATTCAGGTAATCAATAAATACCAAGTAACAATGTAATAAATAGAGTAATTTTTCTATTGATTTCAAGTCACGAGATACAAAATACACTGTTACTACCAATGTATAAAGTATTTATAAAGATGTAAAAGTCACACGAGTCCTTTACAATGTCAAATGTCCCTTAGTTGGGGAACTCGTCAACATAAAAAGGTCAACAACTTCGTAATGACTGTTGAGAGGTACGACCCTCTCTCTGGACACCCCTTTCACCCCTTATGTACATTTGCAACTCATTTTACAGCTGTTTGTCAGCTGATAATATCGTCCCTACAACAATGATATTTTTTTCTTTTGAGGAGTCTCATTTCCTTTTTAACCTTACTCTGTCCGTTCTTCTTACCCGAAACATGAACTTAATATGGTAATTATTACTGTTACATGTTTAAGAGGTTAAGTGTTCAAGACACTACAATTCATATCTCACAATTGCAATAAATACTTTTCCATATCATTTATTTAACATAAACAATAATACTGGTTTTGCTTCTTGTTATAACATTAATTAATGTTTTCCAGTAGCTATGCATGTAACTTTAAGATTTAAAATTAAAACGTAGTCCCTCTGGAACTTTCAAAAATAAAGTTACACGTCAAAACTCGAATATAAATAAAATATCCATATGTACTCTGAATATAAATTGTTTTCAGAGTATTTTCTTGTAACCTTTAATAATAACACTATTTTGTGCCTACTGTTATGTTTTGAGACAATTATATCGAGAGATTTTATATTTCTTATATACAAGTATCTAATTTGAAATAAGCTTATGCTTAATTGTAAGGAATTCAAGCACATACTGTAATTAAGCTAAGTACGTTTTTTTTTTTTTTTTTAATTAGTAAGCGATAAGTTAAATGTATGCTTAATTTGACACTCTTAAATGTCTTAGCTAAGTACTTTTTTTTTAATAAACCAGATTCCTGTGTATAAAAATTTATTATTAAAATAAACCAGATTCCCACTTATAAATAGTCCCCCTTAATAAACTTACTAGTAAAATAAACCAGATTTCCATTCTTGGAAAGATATTAGTAAAATAAACCAGATTCCCATTTATAGAAAGTTATTAATAAAACAAACCAGATTCCCATTTATAGAAAGTTATTAGTAAAACAAACCAGATTCCCATTTATAGAAAGTTTTTAGTAAAACATACCAGATTCCCATTTATAGAAAGTTATAAGTAAAACTAACCAGATTCACATTTATAGGAAGTTATTAGTAAAACAAACCAGATTCCCATTTATAGAAAGTTATTAGTAAAACAAACCAGATTCCCATTTATAGAAAGTTTTTAGTAAAACATACCAGATTCCCATTTATAGGGAAGTTATAAGTAAAACAAACCAGATTCCCATTTATGGAAAGTTATTAGTAAAACAAACCAGATTCCCATTTATAGAAAGTTATAAGTAAAACAAACCAGATTCCCATTTATAGAAAGTTATTAGTAAAACAAACCAGATTCCCATTTAGAGAAAGTTATTAGTAAAACAAACCAGATTCCCATTTATAGAAAGTTTTTAGTAAAACATACCAGATTCCCATTTATAGAAAGTTATAAGTAAAACAAACCAGATTCCCATTTATAGAAAGTTATTAGTAAAACAAACCAGATTCCCATTTACAGGAAGTTTTTCGTAAAACAAACCAGATTCCCATTTATAGAAAGTTTTTCGTAAAACAAACCAGATTCCCATTTATAGAGAGTTATAAGTAAAACAAACCTGTTTCCCATTTATAGAAAGTTATTAGTAAAACAAACCAGATTCCTATTTATAGAAAGTTATTAGTAAAACAAACCAGATTCCCATTTATAGAAAGTTATAAGTAAAACAAACCAGATTCCCATTTATAGAAACTTATAAGTAAAACAAACCAGATTCCCATTTATAGAAAGTTATTAGTAAAACAAACCAGATTCCCATTTATAGAAAGTTTTTCGTAAAACAAACCAGATTCCCATTTATAGAGAGTTATAAGTAAAACAAATCAGTTTCCCATTTGTAGAAAGTTATTAGTAAAACAAACCAGATTCCCATTTATAGAAAGTTATAAGTAAAACAAACCAGATTCCCATTTATAGAAAGTTTTTCGTAAAACAAACCAGATTCCCATTTATAGAGAGTTATAAGTAAAACAAACCAGTTTCCCATTTATAGAGAGTTATAAGTAAAACAAACCTGTTTCCCATTTATAGAAAGTTATTAGTAAAACAAACCAGATTCCTATTTATAGAAAGTTATTAGTAAAACAAACCAGATTCCCATTTATAGAAAGTTATAAGTAAAACAAACCAGATTCCCATTTATAGAAACTTATAAGTAAAACAAACCAGATTCCCATTTATAGAAAGTTATTAGTAAAACAAACCAGATTCCCATTTATAGAAAGTTTTTCGTAAAACAAACCAGATTCCCATTTATAGAGAGTTATAAGTAAAACAAACCAGTTTCCCATTTGTAGAAAGTTATTAGTAAAACAAACCAGATTCCCATTTATAGAAAGTTATAAGTAAAACAAACCAGATTCCCATTTATAGAAAGTTTTTCGTAAAACAAACCAGATTCCCATTTATAGAGAGTTATAAGTAAAACAAACCAGTTTCCCATTTATAGAAACTTATAAGTAAAACAAACCAGATTCCCATTTATAGAAAGTTATTAGTAAAACAAACCAGATTCCCATTTATAGAAAGTTATAAGTAAAACAAACCAGATTCCCATTTATAGAAAGTTATTAGTAAAACAAACCAGATTCCCATTTATAGAAAGTTATTAGTAAAACAAACCAGATTCCCATTTATAGAAAGTTTTTAGTAAAACAAACCAGATTCCCATTTATAGAAAGTTATAAGTAAAACAAACCAGTTTCAGATTTATAGAAAGTTATTAGTAAAACAAACTAGATTTCCATTTATAGCAAGTTATTAGTAAAACAAACCAGATTCCCATTTATATAAATTTTTAGTAAAACAAACCAGATTCCCATTTATAGAAAGTTATTAGTAAAACAAACCAGATTTCCATTTATAGAGAGTTATAAGTAAAACAAACCAGTTTCCCATTTATAGAAAGTTATAAGTAAAACAAACCAGTTTCCCATTTATAGAAAGTTATTAGCAAAACAAACCAGATTCTCATTTATAGAAAGTTATTAGTAAAACAAACCAGATTCCCATTTATAGAAAGTTATTAGTAAAACAAACCAGTTTCCCATTTATAGAAAGTTATTAGCAAAACAATCCAGTTTCCCATTTATAGAAAGTTATTAGTAAAACAAACCAGATTCCCATTTATAGAAAGTTATTAGTAAAACAAACCAGATTCCCATTTATAGAAAGTTATAAGTAAAACAAACCAGATTCCCATTTATAGAAAGTTATAAGTAAAACAAACCAGTTTTCCATTTATAGAAAGTTATAAGTAAAACAAACCAGATTCCCATTTATAGAAAGTTATTAGTAAAACAAACCAGATTCCCATTTATAGAAAGTTATAAGTAAAACAAACTAGATTCCCATTTATAGAAAGTTTTTCGTAAAACAAACCAGATTCCCATTTATAGAGAGTTATAAGTAAAACAAACCAGTTTCCCATTTATAGAAAGTTATTAGTAAAACAAACCAGATTCCCATTTATAGAAAGTTATAAGTAAAACAAACCAGATTCCCATTTATAGAAAGTTTTTCGTAAAACAAACCAGATTCCTATTTATAGAAAGTTATAAGTAAAACAAACCAGTTTTCCATTTATAGAAAGTTATAAGTAAAACTAACCAGATTCCCATTTATAGGAAGTTATTAGTAAAACAAACCAGATTCCCATTTATAGAAAGTTATTAGTAAAACAAACCAGATTCCCATTTATAGAAAGTTATTAGTAAAACAAACCAGATTCCCATTTATAGAAAGTTATAAGTAAAACAAACCAGATTCCCATTTATAGAAAGTTATAAGTTAAACAAACCAGTTTTCCATTTATAGAAAGTTATAAGTAAAACAAACCAGATTCCCATTTATAGAAAGTTATTAGTAAAACAAACCAGATTCCCATTTATAGAAAGTTATAAGTAAAACAAACTAGATTCCCATTTATAGAAAGTTTTTCGTAAAACAAACCAGATTCCCATTTATAGAGAGTTATAAGTAAAACAAACCAGTTTCCCATTTATAGAAAGTTATTAGTAAAACAAACCAGATTCCCATTTATAGAAAGTTATAAGTAAAACAAACCAGATTCCCATTTATAGAAAGTTTTTCGTAAAACAAACCAGATTCCCATTTATAGAGAGTTATAAGTAAAACAAACCAGTTTCCCATTTGTAGAAAGTTATTAGTAAAACAAACCAGATTCCCATTTATAGAAAGTTATAAGTAAAACAAACCAGATTCCCATTTATAGAAAGTTATAAGTAAAACAAACCAGATTCCCATTTATAGAGAGTTATAAGTAAAACAAACCAGTTTCCCATTTATAGAAACTTATAAGTAAAACAAACCAGATTCCCATTTATAGAAAGTTATTAGTAAAACAAACCAGATTCCCATTTATAGAAAGTTATAAGTAAAACAAACCAGATTCCCATTTATAGAAAGTTATTAGTAAAACAAACCAGATTCCCATTTGTAGAAAGTTATTAGTAAAACAAACCAGATTCCCATTTATAGAAAGTTTTTAGTAAAACAAACCAGATTCCCATTTATAGAAAGTTATAAGTAAAACAAACCAGTTTCAGATTTATAGAAAGTTATTAGTAAAACAAACTAGATTTCCATTTATAGCAAGTTATTAGTAAAACAAACCAGATTCCCATTTATATAAATTTTTAGTAAAACAAACCAGATTCCCATTTATAGAAAGTTATTAGTAAAACAAACCAGATTTCCATTTATAGAGAGTTATAAGTAAAACAAACCAGTTTCCCATTTATAGAAAGTTATAAGTAAAACAAACCAGTTTCCCATTTATAGAAAGTTATTAGCAAAACAAACCAGATTCTCATTTATAGAAAGTTATTAGTAAAACAAACCAGATTCCCATTTATAGAAAGTTATTAGTAAAACAAACCAGTTTCCCATTTATAGAAAGTTATTAGCAAAACAATCCAGTTTCCCATTTATAGAAAGTTATTAGTAAAACAAACCAGATTCCCATTTATAGAAAGTTATTAGTAAAACAAACCAGATTCCCATTTATAGAAAGTTATAAGTAAAACAAACCAGTTTTCCATTTATAGAAAGTTATAAGTAAAACAAACCAGATTCCCATTTATAGAAAGTTATTAGTAAAACAAACCAGATTCCCATTTATAGAAAGTTATAAGTAAAACAAACTAGATTCCCATTTATAGAAAGTTTTTCGTAAAACAAACCAGATTCCCATTTATAGAGAGTTATAAGTAAAACAAACCAGTTTCCCATTTATAGAAAGTTATTAGTAAAACAAACCAGATTCCCATTTATAGAAAGTTATAAGTAAAACAAACCAGATTCCCATTTATAGAAAGTTTTTCGTAAAACAAACCAGATTCCTATTTATAGAAAGTTATAAGTAAAACAAACCAGTTTTCCATTTATAGAAAGTTATAAGTAAAACTAACCAGATTCCCATTTATAGGAAGTTATTAGTAAAACAAACCAGATTCCCATTTATAGAAAGTTATTAGTAAAACAAACCAGATTCCCATTTATAGAAAGTTATTAGTAAAACAAACCAGATTCCCATTTATAGAAAGTTATAAGTAAAACAAACCAGATTCCCATTTATAGAAAGTTATAAGTTAAACAAACCAGTTTTCCATTTATAGAAAGTTATAAGTAAAACAAACCAGATTCCCATTTATAGAAAGTTATTAGTAAAACAAACCAGATTCCCATTTATAGAAAGTTATAAGTAAAACAAACTAGATTCCCATTTATAGAAAGTTTTTCGTAAAACAAACCAGATTCCCATTTATAGAGAGTTATAAGTAAAACAAACCAGTTTCCCATTTATAGAAAGTTATTAGTAAAACAAACCAGATTCCCATTTATAGAAAGTTATAAGTAAAACAAACCAGATTCCCATTTATAGAAAGTTTTTCGTAAAACAAACCAGATTCCTATTTATAGAGAGTTATAAGTAAAACAAACCAGTTTCCCATTTATAGAAATTTATTAGTAAAACAAACCAGATTCCCATTTATAGAAAGTTTTTCGTAAAACAAACCAGATTCCCATTTATAGAGAGTTATAAGTAAAACAAACCAGTTTCCCATTTATAGAAAGTTATTAGTAAAACAAACCAGTTTCCCATTTATAGAAAGTTATAAGTAAAACAAACCAGTTTCCCATTTATAGAAAGTTATAAGTAAAACAAACCAGATTCCCATTTATAGAAAGTTATAAGTAAAACAAACCAGATTCCCATTTATAGAAAGTTATAAGTAAAACAAACCAGATTCTCATTTATAGAAAGTTATAAGTAAAACAAACCAGTTTCCCATTTATAGAAAGTTATTAGTAAAACAAACCAGTTTCCTATTTATAGAAAGTTATTAGTAAAACAAACCAGATTCCCATTTATAGAAAGTTATAAGTAAAACAAACCAGATTCCCATTTATAGAAAGTTATAAGTAAAACAAACCAGTTTCCCATTTATAGAAAGTTATTAGTAAAACAAACCAGTTTCCCATTTATAGAAAGTTATAAGTAAAAATAATCCTTACAAGAACACGAAATATAACTGAAAACAAATTCAATCCGATTGTTAATTTATTTCCAATTGAACTATTATTTAAGTGTAACAGGTTAAAATATTGTAAATAAAGTATCGCAGTTCAGTGATAGAGTTCAGTAAACCATATTTCCCAATCTCAAGTTTAAGAAAGGATTAATTTGTGGTTCCTTTCCGGTCTGAGGATGATAAATTTGGTTTAGCAGAACCAATCCCTAAAGTATTTGTATCCTTTGTAGTTAACATTGTACACTGTTCTGTGATGTTTAATTTCTCTCTACGTAGTAATTTTCCCCTTAAAATTGTGTAATATTTCAATTATTATAGTATTCGGAGAGTTTTGAGTTGAGTTTGAAAGTGGTTTTCCATTTAGAAGCCAGCCACAACTAGTCTGGCTACTCCCTTTCTCAGAAATGGTACAATGAAATAAAAAATGCTTTATTTATCGAGGCAAGGTTAGGACTATTAGGTTCTCTCTTACACTTAACCTAAAAAATGACAGGGCTGACTAGAACACCAAAATATTTGTTTGGGCCGTACTTACTTGCAGGCTACAATAAAGAAAAGGTACACTTTATCAGTGTATGATCTTTGAGACTTAAATTCAACTTAAATTAAAGAGGTTAAAGGAAAAGAAAACACAGAAAAATGTTATTTAATAAATATCCAAAGTTGATACATGATAACATTTTAGCATTATTTCAGGCCCTTTATCGGATACAAGAGTGAGTTAAAGTCAAACGAAGACTCAAATCATTTCACTTCCGATAAAAATTGTCGGCTATACGTTGTGACAACATGGTAAATCGAAAGTAAATATGAATATTGTTGCGTTCGGTAAAAAACTGAAGAAGTATGGCGATGAAAGAAAAACATCTCAAGGAAATGGTGGATTTGAGGAGCCCTTGTGAGGAAAAGAAACATCTTCCCGATATTGAAGCTGATTAAATATTATAGTCAGAAAATATTATTGAATGTTTAAAACTATTATAGACTTACCAAATATCAATTGTTTTTTAGTTAATACAAATTGTAAAGTATAGTATATAGATGTAAATTTGAAGATATAAGGTAAGATTATAAAATAAAAAAAATTATAAATTTAAATATTGATCTAAATTTTAAATTTTACAACAAATTTACCAGCAAAACGTCTATCAATAATGTTAAACTAATTAATGTTTATTTGTAGCACATCCAAACTTGATTACATATATTAAATGAAGTTTAAAAATAACAACTCCTAAGAGGACTCGGAAAAGAACAATCCCTAACAGGACTCGAAAGAGAACAACAGCCATCAGGAGAATTCGAAAACAAAAAAACCCTACCAGGAAGACCCGAAAAACATCAAGCCCCACCAGGATAGAACAGGATTATTCGAAAAAGAAAAACCCCTATCAGGAGGACTCAAAAAACAACACCACAAGGACAAAAAGAATCCCACCAGGAAGACTCGAAAAACACGAAACCTTACCAGGAGGACTCGAAAAACGACAACTCCCTATTAAAGGAACTGTAAAACAACAACCCCCTTTAGAGGACTAGTAAAATAAGTAAATAAGTTACAAAAGTAAAAATAATGAGATATTTTGTAAAATTATTTAATTTTAAAATATAAGATTTTTTTAATATTAGTGCATATAAAATGACGTCAAGTCTTTCTTTATTCTTAAAAGATACTCATTAAAATAATGAATTTTTAATATACTTTTATAATATATTTGTTATGTAAAGTGAGGAACTGTACTTAAAAATAGTAAATAAAAAAATCTCTATAATCCCAACCCACACTTCTACCAATAAAAAAATCGTACTCACGCTAAAAAATCTTTCTATTTTCATTTCTTTATTTTGAAATACAATTTTATTGTAATATTTTTACATGCCTGTTTTAATTAAATGTTTATGCAGGAGTTGGTTATTTGAAACTTTTCATTTGAAGGATAAAAGGATTTCGATCGATATCAATTTTCCCCCTAGGTGCTGACTCACTGCAAGGCAGGGTATTGATCACGTGGTTTTACTCTAGCGTGTGCAGTCGCGGTGCGCATGGCGTCGCTGCTCTGACGCTACCTTACACTGACCAGCTCAGACGTGCTCTGCGAGTGGCGCGCAACACCGGGAACGCAACAGACGCCGAGTCCGACACCCTCACGTGTGTTCACAAAGTTCAAGGGAGTTGTTGAGTGAAGTACAGTGTCAAAGTTGGTCTGTTCTAGTCCTTTTCCTGGTGTTTACAGCTGCCTCGTATTGTTTGGCGTGCGCAAAGCAGAACATAACCTCAAATCAACGCGGCATCGATTTTCTGGACCATGATGAAGTTTCAGTCATTTGAGTTTTGAAAATACCTGGATTATTTTGTGAAAAGGTGAGTAAGTGTTCTTTTCTATTAAACTTTTAAGACGTTTGCCTTCGTATTTTTCAATAGTTTCATATGTGCTTTTAAAATATTGGGAACAATCTAAAGAAAACTAATTATTTCTTATAAAATAAACTTTTTTAGTAGGGGAAAATCAAAGAAAATATACTATGCAAATATATCACTCTTTGCAACACACCTACATCGACAAGTCCGTTTAGTAAATTTAGTTGTAACTAGACATATGTATGCTGATTTGTTTGGATAAATTACTTCTGATATGTTTGTTGTAATAAATCTTTGTATTAGTATTCTATTGACAAAATATCATTAAAGGAAATGCATTATTGACCGAGAGTTAAAATAGCTTTTTATTTAGTTGATTAAGAACAACGGTTTGCGCACGAAGAAAAACAAGTACACATTAAATTATCGTTTTAGTTATTTAAATGCCTTACCATAGTATTCAGTCAATAAAGTGGCCTATGCCATTTCATAATTTTATCTCAATATAAATTGATTTACATCTCCATTATTATTTGAGTATTTAAAATAGATTAATTGTTTAGCAATTTTCATTATCAAATGTTATCGATAAATAAATACATACAGATTGATAATTATTTATAAGAATGACGTGAGTTTTTGTTGCCAACTTACTCTTTGTCATTAATTAAAAGCAAAAGATAATCACACAGTCGGAATATAATTCAATGGCCTTGATAAAAATACTGTCTTGTATAAGTTGCAGTATGTACAGAAAAATCTTTTAAAATGACGTATAATACGTATGATCGCTATACATATGCTTGACTATAACTGAGGTTGTTTGGTTGGAAAACAAAAATGCTTGAAAACTACTATCAAAACCAAAAACAAAGCAATATTGTTTAGTGTTATTGCTTTGTTGTGCTTTGTTGTTGGCGAACTCTAAAATTGGTCAAATTCCTCCTTTAGCTGTTCGTCAAACAGAAACTTTTTCTATGCCAATCACTACCTAAACTACTTATATATTTACAAGACGTGTTTTTATTAGCTTCATTTGTAATGTAACCTAACCTAACCTAACCTACACAATATCTTTGTGGGTTTTTATGGACATATTGTAGCGCCTAAGACATATTGTATAATGAGTTTTTAATACGTCCTGTAACATCTTTCATATTCCTTTATGGATATTCGGTAATAGAAACAGTTTGGGTTTTGCGAACAGTTAAAGGAATTAGACCCTAAAACTAGAATAAATTCACACATTGGATCGAGTGGAATGAATTACTTGATAATACATATAGGCAGTGTCAGACTGACTCTTCAATATGTTTTAGAGAAATCCTTCTTCCTTAAAACACGTTCAAAACGATTTAAACGATTCCCTACTTCAAACTGTCTTCAAGCTGTTGCTGCTAACTAATCAATGATTGAATCATCAAATCAACAATAAACTAAAAAAAAAAAAAAAAATGGTATTTATGCAGTTTCTTGCAACCAAACAAATTTGGTACATTTTGTTTGAAATTTGTCTAGAATTGGCTATATCTTCACGAGACATGCTGTTTATTCCCTGGAAATAACGTATTTTACCGAAAAAAAATTGAAAAACCAATGTCAAAACTTTTAGTATTTTTATCATATTTCCGTTAATTTAAATGATATTTTAATCATATTTTTATGTGTTTTTTACGCTGAATACAAATTTGAAATCTACTTTGTTCTATTACTAATATCTCTCAAGATATAACGGAAAAACTACCATCGCGGTGAATCGTGATTAGCGGCCATTACGAGATCATTATATACAACAACTATTAATCACAAAAACCGAATTCACCTATATTCCCGCCGGAGTGACGGCAGGTAGGCCGTCACGGAGGCCTAACACTCGAATTTAACGAAAATTACGAATTTTTGTTGAGAAAATAGACAATTAGGATAAGTTAGGTTATGTTTGGTTATGTCAGTAAAAAATGCATTTTTCGAGTTTAAAACATAATTTTACTTCAAAACCAGTTATATATGACCATAAAAAACACGAGAAATGAAAAATAAGTTGTTGAAAAGTAACGAATTTAAAAAAATTTAGTTTTTTCACTATCAGATAAATAACTATTTTTCGATTTTTCGTTAAATCGAGTTTTCCGCGGATAAAATCAAACTCCTTAAGAAATGTAAACTCAAATTTCACCACTTTTTCATCATGAAATCGTATTTTCAGAGGTGGCAAGAAAGTGCATAATTACCAAGTGTTGGAGGGTAATACTTACATTTTATTTAGAAAAGTATTATCAATTTAACCAATAACATTGATTAATTTTAACTAGAGATTTTATATTCATAATTTCAAATGTTTTATATACTAGTTATTTTTACAATATTTTTGTAAACTTTCTTACGTAAATATAACAATATTTTATCAAGGTTAAAATAACGACGTATAAAATGTAATACCTTTAATCCTCATCAGATTTGAGACTGACATAGCTTGTGTGTATTTTAAGGCGAACGTGAATACACACATGAGCGTATAGAATGTGTGTGGATGACTAACTAACCGTCAACTTAACAACTTAGTTTAGTGTGTGTTATGTCTAGAAAGGACCATTTGATAATATCCCAACTGTCAGGTCAACTAAATGACCTGCGGCTCAACGTGGAATCTGAACCATGTAGAACTGGTCTGATTTGTAACTAACCGACATGCTTGATCGAGATCTCTTCCTTAGAAAACATCCGAACCTACTGGAATAGTATAATATCAATATTACGATTCACTGACGTAAAATAACATTGTTATACCAACAAACCAATTGTAGTATGAAGTATTCAGTACTTGAACATTGTGTCTTTATTATTACTAACATTTAATACTAATAACATACGTCTTTAATTTTCACAGTAGATAATATTTTTCACTTAGTGGAGACTTGTTACTTCTCTCCATTTAACAATATATTTACGAAACATTGTGTTATAATCACCATGTATAACTCAACATTTCGTAAGTCGCGTGACAGTAAGGTATTTGATGTTTGATACTGTCAGATTCAAAACGTAACGTAACAACTTAGCACGTTCTTTGACCCGTTTTGATGCAGAATATAATAACTGTGTTTGACATTTAATATAATTCAAATAATAAAAAAGGATTTTTAATTGTGTCTGTGTGTGTGTGTGTTTATTATCATTACATGTAACAGAATTTACAGTGTCGTGCATTAGAATTCCCTTTTAACTGACTGTCAGAAGTGTTTATACCAATAATACCGTACTTTTTAGTTCAGTTTTGTAATTTATAAATGTCACAAACCAATGTAAATTGGCCACAAAATTAGTAGTGTTTTTAACAATCAGAAAGTACTTTTTAATTCAATTATGTATTTTATCAAATTTACCAAGACCCAAATGCAATTTAAATTGATTAATGTCAGCAGCAGTGTTTATACCAATAAAACCGTAAGTTTTAGTTCAGTTTTGTACATTATAAACACAATTTAACAAGTCGCAAAATCAGTGTATATTGAATACTGACAGTAAGTGATATTTATATCAATCAGACCGTACTTTTCAGTTATTTTTTTGTACTTTACAGTTGCAACTTAACAAGTCACAAAAACAATTTAAATTAACTAAAAGCAGTCAGCAGTGTTTGTAACAATCAAACCATACTTTTAATCCAGTTTTGTATTTTATAAATGCAATTTGACTAGTCACAAACCAATGTAAATTGATGACTGACAGTCAGCAGTGTTTTTACTAATCTAAACGTACATTTTAGATCCGTTTTGTACCTTATAAATGTAATTTTACTAGTCACAAACTAATGTAAATTGATGACTGACAGTCAGCAGTGTTTATAACAATCAAACCGTACTTTTAATTCAGTTTTGTATTTTATAAATGCAATTTGACTAGTCACAAGCCAATGTAAATTGATGACTGACAGTCAGCAGTGTTTTTACTAATCTGAACGTACATTTTAGATCCGTTTTGTACCTTATACATGTAATTTTACTTGTCACAAACCAATGTAAATTGATGACTGACAGTCAGCAGTGTTTATAACAATCAAACCGTACTTTTAATTCAGTTTTGTATTTTATAAATGCAATTTTACTAGTCACAAACCAATGTAAATTGATAACTGACAGTCAGCAGGGTTTTTACTAATCAGAACATACATTTTAGATCCGTTTTGTACCTTATAAATGTTATTTAACTAGTTACGAACAAATGTAAATTGACCACAATCAGTCCGCAATGTTTATACTAACCTGAACGTTATTTTCAATTAAAATATGTACTTTATATATTCAATTTATTCATGTTATTTTTAAATATTAGGACTGAACGTCATGAATAAAATTTGAAACCATGAAATGTTGCTATTCTATTAAAAACCGAACAACATTGAACAAAGGTTCTTTCCTGCCAGAATTTTCCTTAGAAAGTTTTCTTTTGTGAAAGAAAAAAAATACTCTTGCCAGCATGGTGGCTCAGTGGCTAAGGCTTTGTACTGCTGAGGGAGTTTTCCAAGGTTCTAATTCTCACTGAGCCAACGGTCGGTACTTCACTCGTTAAAGTTCACGCACAGGCCTTATGACCCATGGTAACTGACGAGTTAAGTTTTATTTAAAGATAAAAAAAGATAAAGACTCTTATCTTTGCTTTAGTTCATCCTAAAAAGTGTTGTCTATTTTGAGAGTATAGCTTATCAAGTTATTAATTGTTTGAGATGTATATCATAATAATACAAATTATTACGAAAGAAATAATGAAAGTTATTATTACGAGAATTGCGAAATTTATTATATAGCATCAAATTTGAGACATTTCCAATGAAACAAAAAATAGTATAATGAACTATTTTTAATCTCGTGGAAAAAGCAAACATTTTATTTAATTCATCTACATGACTCAACATTTTTAACGAACTAACACATTTTGAAATTGGGATAAAAAATTAGCATTTTCTCTCCGTTTTCCATAGAGAGTAACATGTACAGTAAGTATATCAGGGACAAACTCTGTCTGGGTTAGTGAGTTAAGCAAGTTCTCCTCAATTTTCCAAAGACAGAATGTAAACCAAGGACAAAGGCTGACTTGGTTAGGGAATGAAGCGCATGTTCTCTTCACTTTCATACGCAAAGTGAAGGAAACAAAGGCCTTGTATAACGAGAGAAACAACATTTGCCCTCTTTGTTGGATAAACAAGCAAACTGGATGACATGTGTGAGTTATTTAGTTGGCATGCTAATTATTTATTTATAAATCTTTTAAAGCAGGTTTAATACAATTATAATTTAACATTAATTATAAAATAAAAAATCAACTTGCAAAAATTTTGCCACGAGTTGGAATCATGCAAGTATTTTAAAAAAGAGTATGAAATATTAGGCAATAGGTTCTATACTCGGTCCTCTTAATACTGACTCGCTCAATGGTTGCCATCGACGATTACAATACTAGGGAAATCCGGGATCTCCAAGTTGGGTGATAGTCAGCGTCTGGATGTGGTGAAGGGAAGAGACCTGAGTATGAAGCTTGTCAATTAGCTAAAAATTATAACAATACAAAGTGGTTCGGATTCCACGTGAAATGGTATGTAGCCCTAGTTTACCTGGCTATTAATAAATAGCCCTTTTAAGGAATAGTAAACATCAGTTAGTAACAATGACTACACTCATTCATGTACACTCTTAAAACTCGTTAACCCCTCATATTTGCATATTGGGAAAGTTTTTTAATACTACTGTTAAAAATGGCCATTCACTTTCAAAAAAATTAAGCAAAATATAAAATTTCACACTGTCCATTGTAGACACATGGTCTTAAAAATATCGTATTTACTAAGCAATAAATCCCGACATGATGTCACACAACAAATCTGTATAATAGTTAATTTTCTATTCTATGATTCACAAAAGAATCATTCTTCTTCTGTGGTTAAGGTTGGTGAGCGTGTTTCACCGAAATCGATCACCATAATATTTGTGCATTTTGTAATTGTATTGTAGTATTTTTGAGCTTATACTGTAAGAAATTTGTGTGACGTTTACTTGTACTGTATATGTACCAACACGTATTATGCTAATTAAAAAACTATTTAATCATATATATAAACATACAATTCATATTAGGTTTATAAAACAATAACAACAATAGAGCTTAAACACTCATCAATGCTATTAAGTAACAACCAAAAATATAATTTATTCTTAATACAGCTAGTAGGAGTGGTTCTGGCAGAAAGGGGTAGTTTGTTAAAGAATTTAACGCAACTTAATTGATGTGAAGAACCGGTTTTAGAGAGTCTGTGAGTAGATATATCAATCTTGTCTTTGTTTCTGGTGTCATGTCTATGAATATTTTTTCTAGTGGCATAATAAGAGACGTTATTTTAAACATGTATTAAACTGTGATATATATTATATATATGTAAATTTATAACTGTTAAGATTGTCATATTTATAAAAAAGGGCCTGCAATGTTTAAGAAATTCAGCTCTACAAATTATTCTAATGAGGTTTTCTGCATCAGAAGATTATCGTGGACTTTAGATGAGTGCCTCAACAGACCATACGAGATGTGTGACTGAAAAAGTTCAAAGTAGGTTATTCTTAAATATTCAATAGTGAGAAAATCCCTTAGTTTCCAGAACAAAAAGACAACTATGAACAACAACTCTGGACAACTTCTTATTCAAGTGACTAATATGTTCACACCAACTCAACTTCTGGTCAAGGTGAATACCCAGCAATTTCACTGGTGATACAGTTTTGGTCTGAAGACTTAGAAGTATTTTTTGTGTCGTTGTCTTGTGTATTTCGTTAATAAACACAAAGCTAACTTGACGACGTGAATCGCCTTCAAAAATGATATAAGCTATGACTATGGTATCATCTCGCATGCGGCTACAGTACATGCTCGTCATGAATATACGCACAGAGTTGTGTCGGCGTCTCGTATCAGAGGATATAGAGAGAAATAGGGAAAATCATGTGCTGTGTCAGGCGTTTTAAAGCACATAGCACTAACCTGACGGAGAAAGTTAGGGAAAGTGTACGCCGCATACTTTTTCCTGCAGATGAGCTTGTCGCTAAGTTACAACTCTCATTACAAAGTCCTGTCTGCTTACATCAAGCTGTTCTACACGTACTTTACTCAGAAATGTTATTTATCCTGAAATAATTACAAACGTGCAATTACTTTTTTCATGTCTATACATTTCCTTTCCTTACTATCACTATATCAACTTCAGCTTTTAAATATAAAAATCAAACTGATTTAATCCAAAATTTTGACATTTTTTTTATATGCAGTTAATTGCTCATAAGGAAATTAAAACTATTTTTTTGTAATATCTAATTTCTTTATGTTTGAGGAGAACTTTTGATTTTAAATGTTTCACAATATAAAGGGTGGAAAAAATATGGAAACACTTTCACAACTTTTGTATGACTTTACTTATAAAATTGAAGTCTTGGTTACACGTACAATCGTACATGATCTTGGTTACAAATAACATACTTTTTGACTCCATTAGTGACATTTCATCTTTTCAGGGGGACGACCCACAAGGAGTTGAGCGAAAATTTTCGTTCAAAAATAAATTGAACAAATTATTTTTCGCTATTTATTGGTTTGAAGTAAACTATTCTGATAAAAAATTATACTTTATGGAACAAAATTATATAAACAAATATTATCAAGTTAAAAAAATGGTTTTCATGAAAGTGTTTCCATATGTTTTGTATATTTTATGACACAGTGATAAAAACCATTAATTATATAAATATATTTCTCATTCAATGCAAAATGTTTCTCTAATTTTCAGCTGTTTTGTGGTCAATTGTGAAGCGCTAGTGTAGTTCCATGTAAATGTAACGAATTATAAGGCAGTTGTAGTGGCAGAGTCATTAACTAACCAAACTACTGGTACAAATATTCCTACTAGATGAGATGTGTAATGTGTAATATAATTGTGTTTTAATTTATGTTACATATAGTTTTAAATAAGCTATTCTATTTTGTAAATAGTTAAGCTAATCAATCAGTAATATATTTCTAATGAAATAACGGCGTCAATCTAACATTACAAAAGTATTCATTTGTCTTATGGGTACCATTTAAGTTCTCCATAGGAATTTTAGTTATTTGGTAAAGAGTTAGAAAGGAACTCGGTAACTGGAACAGCCGGTAGGTATCACGTTGTGGCTGCGCATTAGACTGTGACGTCACAAGGGTGAAATCTGCTGGTTTTATGTTTATATCAAATACTGGTAACTAAATCTTCAAATCACATCGAAGCTTTCGGTTAAATACCAAGAAAGTATTCACCACTTAGCTGTAATTGTAATACGGTAAATCAAGTATTTTTGAGTGTGTGTATGTTTCTTCCCCCCCCCCCCACTCAGCTCTCACTTCGCCCTTGTGACGTCATGAGAGATGCGCGTGATAATACCCACCGTCTTCTTCTATTTCAGGTACCATGGAGATGTATATCCCACCATACGGTACATTATTGATCCAGCTTAAAAAAAATGCTCTGCCTATTCTCTGTCTAACAGGATATGAACGATCATCTGTTAAGTTTAACACATTAATTACAGCAGGTTAGGCCTACTTTGTTGTTATTTTCTTACGTGCCTCTTTGTTCATTCATGTTCAAGTGACATTGGTAAAGATGGTTTCGATATTCCCTTACATGTTCATTACTACTGGGGTAGTTGCACATTTATACTATGCCCTCTACTCATGAGAAAAATGCAGTTTTTTTTTCTAACGAAAACAATCTTTGTCAATTTGAGATAAAGTTGATATTGGTATTCTTAAATTTTTTTAATTTTACAAATTACCAATAAATACACTTTTTTTACAATATTTATACACAATACGATGTATATAAAGTTAACAATTTACAATATCTTTATTCCTATATTCTTTTAATTATTTACTTACGTTTTTCAAACTCTTTATCTTGTTTTATTTATAACCAAATAAAAATTTGTATTGGTTTTTATTGTTGGTGAAAGGCTGTGTAAAAAAGTGATTTTTTATTGGTAATTTATAAAAATGTATTAAAATATAAAACAATCTTGTTGATTTTTGTAATATGAGCCGGAAATATAGTTTAAAATTAAATTATATGTATTGTCAGCCTTCTAAATTTTGTCAATATTTATCCTAGGATAGCTGGATGTATCCGTGATGTCCTTGCAAATGTTTAAATAATGCGGGTAATAATACATTTGCAAAATACATAAGTAACTAATTCATAAAAAAACTTTCCAATAAATATAAAATTGTTATACCAACATGAATTACCCTAATTTGACCTGGCCTTACCCATATAACTTACTTAACAGCACCATCCAGCATAGAGTAGTCAAATCCAACTGCATTTTAACCACATATTTTGTCTTAGTTTTAGAAGTCAGGAGAAAATAAACAGCGTGTTTCAGACCACCCTGTGGTTGAACCGTTTGACATAGAGCAATATAATAAACTGTAACACCAATCAATCTCATATGGCGAAAGGCACAGACTTATCACATTTACAATACAGGGTGTGCACGAAACACAGTGTCACGGGCTAGAACTAGAAGATTTAAAATGACAACAAACATTATGTGGCACATCATTTTGAACGCTGAAAAATTTGGATAAATTTATTTAAGTCTTGTCCGAATACAGTTTTTTAAAATTTTTTGAGTTTTCTCTTTTTTACCATGGTTATTTTGTAAGTACTTAAATTTACAAATGTAATGTTTTTTATGGAATTGAACATTAAACCGGTTTCAAAATTAGCATTCAAATGGTATATCGCCTGGCAATATTTGCAAGTTTTTATATCCCCGTGTCCAAAAAATTTTAAATTAGAACGCAGATCATTTGGCATATCAAATTAAAGATGCTAAAAATGAAGCATTTTTGTAACTTAAACGTCGTTTCTATCTCTTATAGTTTACGTGTAGTTAAAAAAAGAGAAAACTGTAATTTGTGAAGATTCAAGCATTATTATTTATAGAAATAATACTGGTTAAATTACCTTTTTTCCTGTCAACAGTTCTTCAAACATAATCTGCTATGTACATTTCGAAGCATAAAGCTTCATCATCAGGCTTTTCAAAAACATCACTATTTACATTAGAACACTAAAAACATTAACATTTAAACATATTAAAATAACACATTTGCCGGCCGGCGATAGACACCAACTGATGACCAATGAGCAGGTAACGAACTCAAACATGTTACCCTACTCCCACCTGTTGACCTTGGACTTTAATTATATTGATTTTCTTCCTTTGTGACTGCAAGTTGTTTATTCGGTTGAACAGTACGTTGGACTTGTATTTTAATTTGTCATTCAAAATATTACTTGGATCAGATTTGAAAGCATTGTAAATATGGATATCTTCTATTGTATTCATAAAATGTGATTTGTTGCATTTATATAACATTTCTAAACTGTTTTCTAAACTGTCAATATTATGTCTATTGGAAATTAAATGTTCAGCAACTTTTGAACTAAGAAAACATTATTATTTTCTAGGTACCGTTATTTAACCTAATTTAACTCTTCCTAACTTAGTAACTTTATGAACATACAACGATCTACCATAAAATCAATTTACGGATCTTTTCCGTTAATTCACTACCACTAATATGTCCGTTGATTCACACCACTACTTTTTTATCACAATTATGGCTAGGTCAGGTTAGGTGGCTACTAAAGTTGATTACAAACTGGAAAATCCAATGTTTGATTTACCGCCGAATGCGCTCTCCGTGTGTAGGTTCTTGGAAAGCGATAAGATAAGGTCAGCGATATCAGATTCCTAGCAACATTGGATTCCTAGTGATATAGGGTTCCTAGCGATATCGAATTCCAGTGAACGTAAAATTGATTGGGGAACAGTTTTTAGAGCATAAGAATATTTATCAAGCGGTAGTGAATTAACGGAAATAAAATAAAAGTAGTGGTAGTAAATTAACGATAAAGATCCAAATTAACAAAAATGCATCACTGTCACATTGTAGTAGTAAATATTGTAAATAGTACGTTTGTCATACCAATATAAATAAATTTACTCTGCACTATTCTCTGCTTCAATGACATACACTCTTTTATATTTAAACGAGATGACATATAATTTAATGTATGGTCTTGGCGAAGTTTATTAATTAAAAGTTTTCAAAACCATTCCACTCTGATGGATGGCATTTCCTTTTGATAATGCAATTACAGGGTTGTGTTAGATTACTTTAGGAAAGTTCTTTATCCCAAAATAATTAGGTCACAGCTTATAAAACAAGTCAACTGAGAAGTTGTTTTATATGACATCTTTTGAATTTGAGATTCACTAAGCACTAAAAAAATAGTTATTTATTATTAAAAGTACATAGCTATTTGGCAGGTAAAAGTATTATCTGTTACTCTTTTATAACTTACTTTCATATTAGAGGTTTATATTACCTTATATTCAGTCAAGTGGCCCAACACGTCGTCAGATGGCGACTGGTTTCGACTACCTCATGTAGTTATTTTCAAGCCGAAAATACATAAAATCTTCACTCTTGTGAGATCATCATAAGTCTTGAAAAACACTGAGTCACACGGACGCACGACACACAAAAAAAAAACACAAAGCGGACATTTATTATGACTAAAATATGACAGATGCACGTTTGGTATACGGCGCGGTTGGTGCAGGTTGCGAGCCTAGACTCACTGACTGAATAGACAGTGAGACTAGACAGTGGTCTGGAGGCAATACATTATGAAATTTACTTTCTGTGGAGAAAACTTTCTAAATTAAACCTTTTTTAGCTTAGTAGTCAAATGTTTTCTAAGCTATATTTGACTACTGGGTGCAAGATTATGTCAACTATCTAATAAATTATATCAACAGTTTCGAAACAATTCATCAAACTTTACATATGATAATGACTGAATAGTAAACAATCTCAGTATTAATTGAGGATAATACATATGACAAATAGATAATGTTAAAGAATTGGTTTATTTATATTATTTCTTGAACTTTGTAGCATTTTTGTATGGCTCTGACGCGCGGTATTGCCAGGAGTATTACGTTTGACATACGTCACAATGATTACATGTTTAGGCAGAAATCCACTTGAGAATATTAATAGATTTAAAAAATCATAATACAAAACATCAGATAAATAACGTGATAAGAATAATATTTAAACAGTGGGAAATAAAAATGTTGAATGCAATCTAATAAAGTCTACGATTATTATATGAATTCACAATATCAAATAAGGAGGTTATAAAGCAAGTGCATTCAAAGAACTGAAACATGGCATTTAAAGTTGATATGGTTGAAGCTGGCTAACGTTGTCACGCCATTGGTGTTAACATTCCCAAACTCTCCGTAGTTCAAGCATTTTCTGTAAGAGCGTTCTGAAGTAAACTCGGGACATTCATTAGATAAAGAAAAGTTGGTAGTTGGATGTGTAAGCTTTTAAACAAATTTATAAACAGTTTGGAGTCAGAAAACACAATGATCAAATTCCAAACAGATCTTAGCATTATTATAATTGTTTTTAACTAAGACAAGTTAATGTAAATAACCAATATGACCTGCATTGTATGGCATTGGATATCAAAGTACCTTGAGTTAAATAATATGTATAAAAATCTTACATAATATTTTTTTTATAAACTTAACAATATTTAAATAATTTAAAATTATTTATGTAGATTTTGTGTCTGTTACCTAATTAAAATCACCCGACATTTATTTTATCACTACTTGGTACTTTTTACACCACAACCTTGCACTTTTATTTATTTATTTATTTATTCATAAGACGCCGATCATCAAGATATGGGCGAATATGGATTTCGAATGAGTCTGATGAGTGTAAATGAACGAATGTAGTCATTGTTACAAACTAAGGCCGACTATTCCTTAGAAAGTGTCATTAATTAATAGCCCAATGACAAATGAACAGCCCGTGATTATCAGCTGATCCTTCTCAAAATGTATTGACTCTGATTGGGATCGAACTGAGAACCTTTAGCACATGAAGCTGGGATTGGTACACTAAACGATATGTAACAAAATGCTTTATTTTAAATACTATAACGATAAATATTTGAAATTTTTGCTGTTACTATATTTAGGGATGTTAAAACAGTATCCAAACTACGTGATAGAATTATTCTGAGAAATATTAATTCAAACGGTGTTGTTTTTCGATTTGTTATTAATTTAGTTCTATATTACAAATTGAAAATGACCACTTAAATAACCTATGTATTCGAGCTTTGACTGTCTAGAAACTAACAATTATTTATGAAGTTTCGAGAAGAGTTAGATGATCGACCTGAAGATGGTCAGCCGGAATACAACCAAAACGTCGACAAATATGACGTTTTATTTAGACGTGGTCAGAACCTAAGGACCTAGTGTATGTGAGAGTTTCAGAGACCACAGAAGTCAATTACATAAGAATACACACTAAAAGTATCTGATGTTGGGATGTGAATTCAGATATTGTGTCGTGCAAGTGACCGTCCTTATGTTTAACGGCACAAAGAAAATGTTGTGATATAGACGAGGGTGGTTTTGTGGTCTTAAAAATGTTGCCAAAATAAATAATGTATGTGCTGAATGAACAACTATCAATCATTGTGCTTAAATGTTTTTTTACGCTGCTCTCGTCTTTTACAATTAAACTGGCTAAACCCAGCCATGACCCAACCACGCTTAGCTGTGCCTTAGTCTGATATTGACTATTAGGGATGTAAATAGTTGTTATTGAATTTTGAATATTAAGGAAACATATACATAATTTTATGGTATTTAACTGCTGTTTTCATAAATAAACAATCATCTGGTCAGAGTAATAAACTTACAGGATATGTTACGCACATAAATCAGCTGGTCACAGTAGCAATTTTTCAGCACTGGCATTTATTTTCATTTATGAAACGTTGGTAGGTCGAAAAGTGCTTGAAATATCCCGTCCCCATTTAAAATTTTAGGAACTAAATATATATAAACACTCATGTATATAAATGCAATATTTTGTCTGATTTTCAAGTGAACCCATTGACTAGGCCAACCTTTATAGTTTTGTGTACAAAAACATACAGGAGTTTGATTTTTATACTGATGAAATAAAAAACAGGAAAAGGAAGAGTTTGGAAATAATTCCGTATATTTTTTTAAACTTGTCTTCTTAAATTGTTTAATAAACTTTTATTTTACTTATTTATTTTTAAAAGTCACAAATTATTTGGCCCTGCTATGTAAACAAATTGTTAAATGCATAGTAATCAAATTTTAATGTAACGAAACGTAAAATACCTAATCATTTTAGTTAAAGAAATAAGTTAATAAGTAAATCGACAATTTTTATTTAAAAAATCTACTTCAAAATACATTATAATACAAAGTAGACAGCTATGTAAAATAGATCTGTTTGATCATTGACCAAAGAAACAAACATATTGTCCAAGTAAGTGTATTTGCTGTAGACGCTGGCCTGTGCTGCTATCTAACGGTGATTGGTTTCAAATAATCGCTCGAACGACTGTTTGGCGTACTATTAGCTCAGCTGTTAGCCACTTCAACTTGTGCTGGAGAGAGACAGGAAGAGGGACGAAAAGAGAGAGGGAGACTGCTAGCGCTACCTGTGTGTACAGAACAAGAACTAATTTCACCGAGCAGGAAAAACTACGTGATCCGTATGAGCGGACGCCGTCTTGTTTCATTTTCAATGGTTTTATCAATAAATTAGAACATTTGGGACGTTTAAACGAGTTAATTGCAGTAGATAATAATTTATCTTAAATTGGATTCGTTAATTACCTTAAATTGGAGAAATTGCTACAATCGTGAAAAGAGATTGATGTGATTTTTACACAGATTTGGACTAAAATTATATGCAAAATTTGATGTGTTTAATATGATTCAGAACACATGAGAGCACGTTTCTTGTTCATGTCTTAGCTGAATTTTATATTCTGAGCAATATAATTGAACAATCCGTTTAATAATACTAATTAATTGTAGAATTGTTACAACAATGTATAATAAAAAACTATTCTTATCATAAACACAAAAACAATATTTTCTTAAAGAATTTACACTTGACTTGTAATACTCATTTAAAAAACATCCCTTCAAGTAGTCCGTTAATGTAATAAGTATTCAAAAGTTAATTAAGGTCAAGGAGTTAATTAAGAAACACTCCAAGGTCTTGACATAAATTGTCCCCTCTGTCTCACTGATAAGACAGATTTTGTCAGCTAAACACTCGTATTTAATTTATTGGATTTCAAAAAAGGTAATTTACAAAACTATTATTTGGAAATCCGAAAAGCAATTGATTTCTATAAAAAATGTATTTCAGTGGTATGGGTGGGCGGGTGGGTCAGTACCACTGTAAGTGTTATAATCTTTTAATATAATTAAAAGATTATAATGGGTAGGCCATTATAATCTTTTGATATTAAAGCAATGTCATCGGCAAAAGCCAGAATATTGATGTTATCCTCAAGTGAAGATTTTCGGTTTCTTTTAGAGTATTTTCTAGGCTAAATTAAAGAGGAGAGGTTATCTCCTTATCTCACTTCTGTACCAAAATTTGAAGTGTAATGTGTCTGTAATTTAGGCCCTTTCTTAAAAAGTAACACTGTACGTGTAAGGGAGGGCAGGTGGGTCAGTACCACTGTACGTGTAAGGGTGGGTGGGTGGGTCAGTAACACTGTACGTGTAAGGGAGGGCGGGTGGGTCAGTACCACTGTGCGTGTAAGGAAGGGCAGCTGGGTCAGTACCACTGTACGTGTAAGGGAGGGCAGGTGGGTCAGTAACACTGTACGTCTATATTGTTTTATACCATATAATATAGACTAACGTTTCATGAACAATATACAATAATTAATTAACATTATAAATGTAAACTAGGCACGTCTAGGTTAAAAAAGAAATTTGGGAATATATTTTTAACGCATATATAAATGTGTTAAATGTACATTTCGTATAAAATGTTATTATTCATAAATCACGAATTAATAACGGTTAATTAAATAAAATCTGACGTTAAATAAAAGTGTTATTTATGATTAAAACTGTGAAATATTAATTTGACCTCTAAAACCAGAGGGCATTAAACTCTCCCAGTTTAATTTTACAAAAAGGTTTGGTCGGATTCCAAACATTAAAAAGAAGTAGCACCCTATATTAGGGCCTTTATTTGATTTAGAAAATAAAATTATATTCTAATAACTATGTAATATATGTGAATTTTCATATATTTAAAAATATAGAATCGTTTAAAAATAAAATGTAATGTCATATAGTGTAATAATTAAGTATTTACAATCAATTTAAAAAAGTAAAAAAATACAATGTACATAAGCATTTTATTGCTGAAATTAAACTAAAACTAATTTTTTTTTCAAATTTATCTTGCCACTTCAAATGGACCTATAGGCATTTTACACCAAAAACAATGTAATTAAAATGCTCTAAAAAGTTTTTCAACGAGTGAAGTACCGACCGTTAGTACATTTGGGGACTCGAACCTTTGATCTTGTTCTCCACAGTCCAATGTTACAATGCTACCAAACAAAAAAACCGATAAAGTTAATACTCACCGATAATACTCACAAAGGGATGGTGTGCATATAAATTAACTAGAATGAACATATCCCAATAGGAAAGCTTTAATTATTCACAAAATGGTTTAAAAAAGCGAACAATAATAAATATATATATTTTAGTAGAATATATAGATCGAGATTAAATAAATATTACTAAAAACTAGATCTAGTAAATATATTTTCTTTTTTCATTTATTTATTTTTTTGTTACTCATTAATAATGTAAGCTCATTATACTCGTTTTAAGGGTATCCATTATGCACGTGTTAGTCTTAGAAATAGTTATAAATACACCCTAAATGTCAACATAACCTAACTTCACATAACCTAACCTACATAATTAGTTGAATATCTCAGTCCATTATTATTATTCGTATTGATAATTCGATGTCATATCCTGTTCAGGAGAAAAGACTAAACAAAACGTAATGAACATGGTTTTGATGTAACATTTTTTGTTATTATTTTCAAATGTAAAAAAAACTGTATTGCCTCTGAAAAATATCTATGAATTCATATTTGCAGGGTTATTTAATATTGACTGGTAAAACAATTGTGAAACTTGGGGGGGGGGGGATCCCTGTATTCCATATTTAAAGCCAAAACTGTTCTGGTCCACATTTCCACCAATAGCACCTCATAAAATTAATAGTAATTCTGAATCTTCATTACAAGCACAGTCCATCGCACGGAGAACTTACGCACATTAAGCAGTGTCACTAAACAGTAAAAACAGTCTTTAATGCGCGCTTAACTCTGTTTGTTGTATCCATTAATAGGCAGCGCAGAAAACACAAAAAAATCTTGAAATTATAGTATATGAAGATAAAAAAAATGTAAGTCTACATTTTGGAGTAAAAAAGTACAATTTACAATTAATAATTTATAGTTGACTGATAAAATATTATTCATTATCTGCCATTAAGACTAAGATAATTATTTTGTTCTATACAATGATTTATGATTATTAGAAAGTTCCATGACTTAATTTTAAGCTAAAATATACAAGATTCTAGTATTATAAAAGGTTACAATACCTTTAAAAATCCGTCTTCAGTTCTTTCATTGCATAAATCCAATTGTAATTTCATGACATAAATTCACATCTTCAGTGATACTATAAATTATTTTTGAAACGTTTGTATTTATTGCTGGATTATTCATTTATAATTTAATAAATAATCAAGCAAGAAATACTAACGTTTAAAAAATAACCTATCTTAACCCTGAAGATGTGACTTTATGTCATGAAATTTCAGTTGGATTTATTTCTGGATTATTTATATATAATTAAATAAATAAACGAGCAAGAAACACCAACGTTTAAAAAATAACCTATCTTAACCATGAAGATAGGTGAAGGTCCAGTGGCCTTGACCGGAGGGTTCCGACGTTATCGCAAGATAACGGAGTCAAGTAACATCGAGCGTGGCTGTCCCTTTGATGGGTGACCGTCGTCTGAGCGATCCCGTCCTTGCACGCAGCCCACCAGCCCGGTCACTGGTGGTGGTTCGGAAGTCACCCTTAAGCCATTGGTCCCTAGGTTAAGTGTTAGAGAGGGTTTCTTAGCCCTAACTTCGCCTGGTAAAATAAGACGATCTTTAACTTTTAAGATATGACTGTACGTCGTGAAATTTCAGTTGGATTTATTGCTGGATTATTTATATGTAATTAAATATATAATCAAGCAATAAATACCAAAGTTTCAAAAATAACCTATTTTAACCCTGAAGATGTGACTTTATGTCATGACATTGTAGTTGGATTTATGCAATCAAAGAACTGAAGACGGACTTTTACAGGTATTTCAAACTTTTATAATATTTTAATTCAGTTCGGAGGCTATAATGGGATTCTAGTTTTTGATAATTGGTCGGTAGCGTAGTTGGTTCAATCCCAGCTTCATGTGATAAAGGTTGTCAGTTCGATCCCAATCAGAGTCATAACACATTTTGAGAAGGATTAGCTGATAACCACCGGCTGTTCATTTGTCATTGGGCTATTAATTAATGACACTTTCTAAGGAATAGTCGGCCTTAGTTTGTAACAATGACTACATTCGCTCATCTACACTCATCACACTCAATCGAAATCCATATTCGCCCATATCTTGATGATCGGCGTCTTATGAATAAATAAATAAAATAAATAAAAAATAAAGAAATAAAATAGATAAAAGTTGTCTTGATCGATTTACGTTTTCCATTTACAATTTATTACATTATTAATCACACTGATGAGAACCGTTAAGCGTTCGCTGTGTTGGTAGACAATCACCGTTATACTCAACGTTCCATACAGTACCAAGTTAGTTATATAAGATGAAAGAGGGTTGGTTGGTAACTGTAAGTGAGTTGGTGCTCGATGGACGAATCACTCGTGTGATTTAATGATGCATCCTCCAGTCCCTACTCCCAAGCACAACATTCGTAAAGAAGCAAAATGAAACAGTGTTTTTGATTACTTTTACAAATTATTTTCAGTATACTCTTCTCATTGGAAAATATATAATTTGAAAATATTTTATCTTCAAGATTCCAATAAATATTCGTTTCATTTGGTAAGACCTTTCATTATTTAAGATAGCACCAAGAAACGAAAACAAAATTGATACAAATTATGACTATTTACTTACAATATGTTTAAAATATTACAGTTAAACACATTTTTCATGATAAAAATAAGTACCACATATAAACAAATGGGAAAATTTTAAGATTTAAATTATTAATTAAGTAAATGACAAACAATTTTGAAATGCTCCTTCTGAATTTTTCACAGTAGGCCTTATTTTTAGTGTTTCAAACACTACAAAATTTTTTCTTAAAAATGTCTTTATACTTGTTCAAAAGAAGACCATTCTCTGAAAAATGAACCCAGACTATTTCAAAATGTCTCACATATAACTTTTGTTAAATCACTTAATATTAAATGTTACTACTTAATGTTTTTTCGTATATACTCGATTTAATTCAAAATGTTGGATCTTTTCCGTTAATTCACTACCATAAACATAACTTAGGCTAATCAAACATAACCAAGCCAAACCTAACATAAACTAAAAATTCCTAACATAACCTAACCAAATGTTCATGTTAGTTCCGCCAATAACTACATGGCTGATTAAATATACTTTTTTTAAAGCAAGAGATTTTGGTTCAATCCCAAAACGAAGTTGACACTAATCTTGAGGGAACAGTTACTTACACTCGATCGTACCATACACGTACAATCGAGTGTAAGTACCATACACGCACAGTACACGTACCCCATCCGCCCACCCATACATGTACAGTGGTATTGACCCACCCATCCACCCACACGCGTACAATAGTATAGAGCCACTCACCCACCCATACACGTGCAGTGGTAATTACCCACCCATATAAGTACAGTGGTATTGACCCACCCGCCCACCCATACACGTACATTGGAATCGGTCCACCCACCAACCCATACACGTACATTGGTATCGGCCCACCCACCCACCATACACGCACACTGGCATTGAACTACTCGCCCACCCATACACGTACATTGGTATTAGCTCACCCACCCACCCATACATGTACATTGGTATTGGCCCACCCATCCAACCATACACGTACATTGGTATTGACCCACCCATCCACCTATACACGTACAGTGGTATTACTTAATGTTTTTTTCGTATATACTCGATTTAATTCAAAATGTTGGATCTTTTCCGTTAATTCACTACCACAAACGTAACTTAAGTTAACCAAACATAACATAACTAAAGTAATGGTAGTGAATTAACGGAAAAGGTTCAAACATTTTTTATAAAATATAACAAAATATTCATTATTTTGTATGTTGTGTTTTGGTCTGATAATTTTATCTTCAAAATAAAGGCCTCTTTAAATAAAAAAAATTATTGGAATCGTTGAAGCATGAATTTTTAAATTTTTTATTCGAATTGAACATAGTATTCGTGCCAATTAATTGAAATAGAATGTAAAAAAAAACCTAAAGTTAGTGATTTGATAATAAGACATCATTAAAAACAGGCAATTTGGTCAGGCCGGATTTATGAAAGTGTTCATTTAATTAGGAATAACTAAGTGAAATAGAACTGATTTTGTCGCAGACATGGATAAATGGGGGCCATTACATAAATGGATTGTGTGAAGTTTAAAGTCTGTAAACACATTGTCTATTCATATATGTATATTGATGGATATGTTACATACACGTCCATCTGAATAGCGTATATGTGCGAGCAGTTTTATGAAAATTTGAAAATATATGTTAATATTAGATAAATCGCAGTAGTCGTTCCCATTTTCGTTGAACAATTTTGTTTTTATTCCTTGAGCGTTTTTGTAAAATTAAATATTTTTAATATATTTATATCTTCGTGATTTTTACTTTAATATCGTTTATATTATGAAAATTAGTTTCTTCCAAAATTATTATTGTCATAAAAAATGTCACAATATTTTTACTGAAAATATTGAAATAAGCTTCTAAAATCTAGACCAATATGTCAACACCGATGATAAAAGTAAAAAAATACTGTTAAAATTTGTGAGTCAAAATTTTTCTAATGTTACTGTTTTATGAGTACTTACATTTGTACATTTAGAATGGTATTTTTAAAATTTGTATACGACTTAATTCCAATAAAAAATTAAATAACTATAAAATAACTTTTAGCTGTTTTTAATCAAGTTAAAATACATCTAAATATTTGCACTGAACTAAAGAAACAATTTAGTAAGCTTTGCATTTAGTAATATATTTGTGTGATAGGCAATAAAAACTTTTTTTAAAAACTCAAAACCACAATGAAACATACATTTTGTGTTGTGGAATGTACTTCCACATTTTGTATTACTATTTCCAAAAACGTTGTTCTACTATATCCGATTTAATAAACATCCCTGCCCTACTTAAAATAAGCTAGTTTAGTGATGTTTTAATGAAGCTCTTACACGTGCTGTTGTCAAGAGCAAGACTAATTACACAATAACATCAAATGTGAACTGTTGACAGGTAGGTATCAATATTTGAAAACAAATTACAGTTCTGGGGATAAAAATCATAAATAAATAATAAAATTAAGTTGATGTTTATTGTCAACTAACCTGGATCATTTAAGGATACACTCACACATACTCCTGATTGGGAGGGGGAAGCTCATCCTGTATGAAAAGGAACTTACAATGCTTTTGGAAAATATTATGTCAACGTTTATCACAGTCACATCTGATATAAAGCATGACAGCAAAATACAAATGCCATCAAGTTGTATCCGAGGTTTCCATCTGTAACAAAGCAGTACGTAGAGTGTGGAGCCTTAAGGTGCATTCCAAAGATCTTAAAGGCCTAGAACCTTTTAAGGGTGTTCCACTAGGCTCCCAGTTGAGCGCTCCATGGAATTTAGTTCACGCAACTAATATATCAGCTACCATTTTTTTTAATTATGTAAAAGCTAAGTTTTATACTTGGACAAAAAGTCCAAAAGTCATTACATTATAATAAAAACTTAAAATAAATAGCAAATGTTCTCCTGTTACAAAGCTAAATCTAATCTATCAAGCCATATAACTCCTGCCTCACTGATTCTATTTGTGCTACCTAATCCCTCCGTAAAGCACCACAACGGGCACTCTAAACTATGTCCATCATAGTCCACGAAACTGTCACTAGGAGTAGCAAAGATCCTGCCTCACTAACTCAAATAACGTCTTCCCCTCCCCTCTATCTTCTTCTCTGTCCACAACTTCCCATTTCGCAATTAGTATAAAGGTACATAACCCTCTCATTTATACAAAAGTTTTTAAATTTTATTAATCTACTCGTTTAGTTTAAGACAACTGTACACATTTCTACTCAACATTCGATCAGATTACTCTAGCAATTGTCTTTTAAAATTGTATTCAACTACTCTTTCGACTAAAGGAAACTGTACATATTTCTACTTAAAATTCATCATATGTCATTTATAGAAAAATAATAATAATTTTGAGGATTTAGTGGACAAAAGGTACTATACCTAGATTGTGTAGAGTAAAACTGAAACTGGTATTTTTTGGTAATATATCACTCGATTTCTTAACGAGTTATGTACCTATAAAGGTCAAATTAGCTGCAATATAAGTAGACATTTCGAGAATTTTTCCCTCTACGCCTTTTTACATATAGAGAAGACTAAAACTTTTATTTTAATAAAATATTTAAGAATAGCTTTTGATCAATCACTCGGAATACCTGTAGATAATAGTAACACAAGTTTTATAAAAAATCCTCTCTCGTCTTCTCGGTAAAAGCGAGAGTAGGAAGAACTTGCGATAAGGAGAGTTTCGTACTCTCAAGTATAACAAACATGAAGTATAATATACAAAATGTACGTTATTCTAAGCACCGACAAAAATCTTATTTTATTTATTTACATCTTTAACACTGCCATCTCTCACATCAGTACATTTTAGATAACTTGGGATTTCACCAACCCTATGACGTCAGAGGTGGAGTTCGTTACAGCTGTACAGTATTTCACTGTGTCCACTGGGGGTGCTTGAAGTCAGCTGAACTTCGGATTTAGAACGGTCGCGTACTTAGTTTATGTATGCTTAATGTTAGCACTCAATAGAATAGCTTAATTTTTAACTTAAATTATGAGGTTTAAATTATTATCGTTAATTCCCCCTCTTTTTATGATTAGAAACTTAAAATTGTTGTTTTTTTAAACTCTGATTAAATCGTAGAGTGAACAATATACTATTTATTTGATTTATCATTTTTTCTTTCTAAAAATTACAGAAAATATATTGCTGTTCGTAATAATGTTATTTATACATAAAAAATAAAAATATAAACGGTAAAAATAACCGTATTTAATTTGAAATAAATTATTTTTGTTAATATAGTTTTTATTAATAACAGTACTTAGAGCATTGTCTAATAATATATGGAATTATTTTTTCACTAAATGCCTGTAATAAATACGTTTGTAAATTTAATCATAAATGAGTGATGGAAACAAGAATTGTACTATAATTAGGGGTGTTTTCATTAACAAAGTAAAAAATTAAGACAGCCTATTCAGGGTTGGGAAAAAGTCTGGAAAATATTTATTATCAGCATAATCAGCAACAGGGACATGAAACTGTTAAATAAATAAATCTACAAGTACGAATAATTAAGTAATATGACATTAAATTCTTTGAAAAGCTGTATTTTGTGAATGGGTCACCCTTTTGACCTCATATTTGCACTTTTGTATTGTACAAACAAAGACCTTTAAGATAAGGTATAACTCGAAGTAGGTTTATATTTAAAATGTTTAAGACCTCTTTCATGGGCCATCCCCTGAATATGCAAAAAACAAGTAAAATGTGTATGTTTGGTATTGGGACATATACATAACATCAAAGTTTCATTACTTTTCTTCTAATAGTTTTAAAATTAATAAATATATTCCAGACTTTTGCTCAACCCTGAAATTAAATTCTTTGAGTGGCTGTATTTTCTGAGTAACTCTTTTGATCGCAGGTTTACACTCTTGTGTTTTACAAACAAAGACTTTTAAAATTAAGTATAATTATAGGTAGGCTTAAATTTAAAATTTTTAAGACATCCTTCATGGGCCATCACCTGACTATGCGAAAAAGAAGTAAAATATGTCTAAAGGTTTGGTGTAGGGACACGTACATTTCTTTCAATGGTTTTTACATTAATAAATATTACAGATTTTTGGCCAACCTTGTATACTGCAGTTTATAAAACAAATTAAAACGTTTGAAGGATATTGTTTTTTATACAGTTGTCATAAAAACAACAACTTATGAATTGTTTTATTAGTCAACAACTTAGGACTTCTATAAAAAGAGAAAAGAAATTACATCTTAAAGTGTACAATGGCTAATGACATTTAATCTAAAAGCTTCAACTGAACGACACTGTTTAATTAGTTGATTACAACTCATTTTTGCAATCATTTTAAGACTTATGTAGTGTTAATTATAATGGGTAGGTGGTTGGGTCATCAACACCGTACGTGTATGAACGGGTTGTCGGGTCATCACCACCGTACGTGTATGGACGGGTGGTCAGGTCATCACCTCCGTACGTGTATGAACGGGTGGTCGGGTCATCACCACCGTACGTGTATGGACGGGTGGTCGGGTCATCACCACCGTACGTGTATGGACGGGTGGTCAGGTCATCACCTCCGTACGTGTATGAACGGGTGGTCAGGTCATCACCACCGTACGTGTATGAACGGGTGGTCGGGTCATCACCACCGTACGTGTATGGACGGGTGGTCAGGTCATCACCTCCGTACGTGTATGGCGGGTGTTGGGTCATCACCACCTTACGTGTATTGATGGGTGGTCGGGTCATCACAACCGTACGTGTATGGACGGGTGTTGGGTCATCACCACCGTACGTGTATGGACGGGTGTTGTTGGGTCACCACCACTGAACGTGTATGGACGGGTAGTTTGGCCATCACCACCGTATGTGTGTGGATAGGTGGTCGGGTCATCACCACCATACGTGTATGGACGGGTGGTCGGATCATCACCACCGTACGTATATGGACGGGTGGTTGGGCCATCACCATGTACGTGGATGGATGGGTGGTCAGGTCATCACCACCGTACGTATATGGATGGGTGGTTGGGTCATAATAACCGGACGTGTATGGATGGATGGTCGGGTCATCACCACCATACGTTTATGGATGGATGGTTGGGTCATCACAACCGTACGTATATAGATGGATTGTCGGGTTATCACAACCGTACGTGTATGGATGGATGGTCGGGTCATCACCACTGTACGTGTATGGATGGGTGATTGGGTCATCACAACCCTACGTGTATGGATGGATGGTCGGGTCATCACCATTGTACGTATATGAGTGGGTAATTGGGTCATCATCACCGTACGTGAATGGATGGATGGTTGGGTCATCACCACCGTACGTAGGATATTCAGGTAGGTGGGTGGGTCATAACCACCGTACGTATATGGGTGGGTGGTTGGGTCATCAACACCGTACGTGTATGAATGGATGGTTGGGTCATCACCACTGTACGTGTATGGATGGGTGATTGGGTCATCACAACCGTACGTGTATGGATGGATGGTTGGGTCATCACCACTGAACGTATATGGGTGGGTGGTTGGGTCATCACAACCATACGTGTATATTTATATAATGCAACCTTTATTCTGTACGTGTGTTTAACCTACAGTTATTGTAATTGTTGACAGATATTTTTTATATTTAATACGTTAGAAGTTAATACAAATATAGCATTACTAATTTAGCCTGACAAAATGGAGTCCACAAATAGACAGGATTGTGTGTACAGGTGGTACCGACTTTATAGTATTATTCAAATTGAGATGCAGATGCAGCTCGTGTGTATTTTAAGAAATTATGAATTATTACTTGTGTGGATGGCCTGAGATACTGACTGAATTCGACTTAGCTCAGAAAAAATCATTAATATCCCAATATACAGGGAAACTAAGGGACCTACAGTTTCACATGGAATCCGAACAATGTCGTATCAGTATGATTTTCAGCTAATTGACTGATATTCAGTTATCTTCCATACACAACGTTCAAACCAACACGGACACTTCAGCCTTCTGTAATGGTGTCCACATCGATGGCGACTATTGAGCGAACGCCATATGAGTGTTAAGACGACTGAACACAGAACCTACAATTTTCACAACAGTTTATCACCCAGTAGCTGGATTACAGCACTGTGTCACTATTGGACAAACAGCTACGTAGGTCATGTATATCGCATTGGGTAAATGCCTATGGTTGAGAAAAATTTTATGGTTCTTCTTTTACTTGACTTGAAATGTTAAAGTAGAAAAGGTTCAATTTGTTTTTGTGAAAGTGTTAATGAAGGAACGCTGCAAGCTGTTGATGTGGTATAAATTGTCACCGTCTTTCTCCCTGATAAGACTTGTGTAATTAATTGAGAGACTTAAACCCAAGGACTTGTCGTACCTTATTTATTCTTTCCTGAAAAGTGGTGAACTAATGAAACACTTGTCTATTGTAGTCGAAAAGACAGATTTAGTTCCATTCAATATGAAGTATTTATGTGGCTTATCTAATATGATTTTAAATGTTTCACCCCATTTGAAAAAAATTCATCTTAAAATATAATTGACTTACTAAACCTTACTAGGAAGAATATTCCTTTATATTACTGAAATTATTAGATCTTTAACTCTAAAGCTGTACGTGGTTATTGCGCACTGAAACACCCCCGCATTTTCCAGTCGTTAACTCAATGTCTGAACTTCTTTAATTTATTCCTTATCGTCCATTTGCATAATTTTACACTTTGATTACCACGGTTTTACGAGATGAAATCGAAGGCCGTGAATTCAAATATAAAAAGGTATCCTATTATTAAAGCTGATGTCCTGTATTATCTCTAAAATTAGTAACTTGTTGTATATTTAAATTTAAACTTCATTATCAACTAACCAGAGTACTACATTTTCTTAGGAAGATTACTGGCTTTAAAAGGTTGATTTTGTTTAATCCAATTGGCAAATGAAAGAAATGAACTAAATATTAATGTGGACTTTGAACCATATGTTCATGTTTCATTTATGCAGAATTTTGGAAAAAGCTGGTTTAGTGAGCTTTACATGACAGGAAATTACGTGAGGTAGATATAATTCTAGTACTCTATTTGATAGAAAAAAACATTAATTTACAACCCTTGGCATTAGCAAACATATAATTTCATTGTAGATAAAATAGTTTAATATATGACAAAAGCTACAGGCTGTTTATTTAATTGCTATCGAACTGAGATATATACAATTTTTTATTTATATTTTAAGGCCTATTTACACTTAGTATGTAATAGAATGAAAACCACTTAGTTTACGATTATCTTTGTTAAATTAATTGACGTTTTATTTATGACCAGGGGACACTCCTGCATGCTTCTCGTGTAACTTCGTCACTCGCTAAGCTAGTGTAATTTTCTTATTATTCTTCACACTGTACGCTTTCATTTTTCAAAAGTAGACTCTTATTTCAAGTTGCAAAATCTTAAAACTCTTTCTTTCGTACACTAAAACGGTGAGATGGGATCTTTTAGTGAGATCAGTGCCACAGTAATGTATGGTTGGATGGGTAGGTGGGCCAATACCACTTTACGTGTACGATTAAAGTTATGTGGTTAACAAGGGGTAATTATTTTCTGGTAGAAATTTATCACTATATTGATACAACGGTTTAGTTAAACAACAGTCCTAACTAATGCCACTTTTATTGAAGAAAGGAAACAAACTGCCCGATACTGTGGAAAAATATCATATTGTAACGTAACTTTTTTGGTCGAATATTAATATTTTCCCATTAAAAATCAGCATTATTCAGTCTGTAAACATATTTTAACGTTGTTATTCAGTTTTAGTCTATAAACGTTATTATTACCAGCGTCAGCTTCTTATATAAAATACTCCACTGAACGCTTCGTGCGCTAACCCTGTCACTCGCTACGCTCGAACCACCTCCTTGTTAAAAAATAACTTCTCATGTCAATTTGCATCATCCCCAGCTTTTCCAATCGTATGGTGAATGGTAACAAAGGCTACGAAGAGCTGGTGATTCTATTATGTACCTTATTTTAGCTCTTTAAAAGAAAATATTTATAAATTGTTTTTATTACACATCTAGAGCCTGTAAAGAATATTTGTGCCAAATTTCATAGTTCAAACTCTTATAGTTTGTTTAGAAACTGTAATAGGTAAATAATGCATTTGGCTTTTTGATTTATTAACTTTTAACCATTTTACAAGAATATTAAAATTATTGGTGTAGATAAATAAATCCGAATGAGTGATAAAATCATATACAGATATGAGGACCTCTGTTCTCTTTACTAACACAGTCTAGCTGAGTTGAAAAAATAGCTGAAATAAAATTGTTCTGAAAGAGTATTAAAAACGTAATAAATACTTATTTATTTTACGCAAATCAACAAAAATGTATTAATTTACGAGACTTTAGTATGTTTATTTATTGTATGGGTTTCAAAGCCAGCTATAAAAAGTGGGGGAGGAAAGACAACTTATAAAATTTATTGGAAATTTAAAATCTAACAATAAAAACGTAATCTAAAGTATAAGTTATAAGATTGTGTGTTGCTGTTTTGAAAGCCTATTGGTCTCTCGTCACATAGCTAAGTTCAGGTTAGCCAACCACACAACCCCGGGGAAATGATATTGTTCACGTTGCAGCAAACTTTAAGCTGTCCTTGTCCCCTGGGTGAGGCTAACCGAACGACGTTTATGGTAGCTGAACTGACACCTGTGTAATCTCCCAGCGGTCAGCTTCCTACCAAAACGCCGGCCCTTTTTAGGGCCAGCGAAATTATTAGAAAGTAGTTAGAAATATAACGCAACCTCTTTATTGTTTAACAGCGACACGATACTGTATAGTGGCGTAATTCATTATCACAATAGTTATATAAATAAAAATATAGTATAATAAAAATAGAAAGTTTCTTGAAAATTTGACAAATTAAATAATGGTCTATTTAGCTTAGTGATTCAAACAAAATTAAGAACGTAAAATAATTATGATATTAAATAATTTACTGTCAGGGTACTTAAAGCTCGTGTTCATTTAGGGCAGCCAAGTGAGAATTTATACGGTTGATGTGGACGGTATCACAACAATAGCTGGTCCCTTTTCATCTGTTCAATTGCCCTATCCTAACGTAACATGGGACAGAAACACGGTTACTGCACCTTTGTACTTGGTGGTCCATATTAACACCTCATAATGTGGTTTTGTGGACCACCTACCCAGCTAAAAACATTTGGACTAAAAAAAAAAAATTAGTCTTTCAGAACCTTCTCAGGGTATAAATAACCTATCTATATGGTGTATATATTCTTAATATACGAAATCGATAAACAAAGCAAATGGGATGCAAGCTCGTGGACAAAATCTCCGAAACCACTGAAGAGATTTTGTTGAAATTTGAAGAGAGGTTAATTTTTTTTGAGACATACTAAGTAAGGATAATATAGAAATGCTATTTCTACGGGGTAGAAAAAGCCCCTTAACGTTTCATTCCCCCCCTCATTAAAGTAATATTTGTATTAATTTCAATTTATAATTTACTAAACAGTTGACTGACTTTATACTAAATGCAATAGCTGTAGACGCTTGCCTGTGATGCTATCTAACGGTGATTGGTTTTAGTGATCAGACGACTATTTTGCGTACTATTAGCTCAGCTATGAGGCACTTTAGCGTGCACTGGACACAGACAGAGGGAGACCGCTGGTGCTATCTATAAAAACCGGACGTGAACTAAATTTACGGAACTGGAACACCAGCTTCAAGGGACCCTTATGAGCTGAAATTTTCTTATTTATATTGTCAATAGTAATGGATATTAACTATATTAAAACTAGAATCTACGTCTGCAGATGAAGAAATTTCCCTGTATTAGAGAGCTCCCACATGATTGATTAATACTAAACTACCCATAAACACGAGAAAAAGCTAGCCTAATTAGGTTTTCTTTTTTGAAATTCTTAAGATAATTTCTACTAACTCTGATTTGATTGTATTACTTTACATACCTCTACAGTAGACTTATAAGGGTTGATAGACAGTAAAATGTTGTTGTCTAGGAGAACTGCTGCAGTCTGAGCTTTTAGAGAGAACCACCCTGTAGCGAAGCAAGAGTTAACAGCTAGTAAAATATATAAACGATGATTATTTATATCAATATATAATAATTCAAATTTACACATCCGTGCGTAATTACTGTTTTTTTTTTGTTTTTTTTTTTTTTAATAAAAGGAGAGGCCGATCTCCTTCTTAACCTTACTTTGCCCATTCCTCATAGACTATTAATCTGTGTGAGGAACTTATTCAGACAGAGTAAGAGGGCGAACCAGTACAGTGGAAGGTGAATATTACTAATAAATCTTCCAGTCTAGGCCGGATTCAAACCAGTGCTATCTCTAACCCAAGCTCAAAGTCCTGAAGCCTTAGACCGCTCGGCCACTGGCTCGCCCGGGGGGGGGGGGATTTTCATGCATCGATGGATTAATTATCAAAGCACTAACGTGATATTGATGTGTTTCCTTAAAAGAAATTTTGAGTGAAAAAGTAATGTTTTTGAAAAATAGCAAACATCCAAATTAACGAATGCTTATTAAAGACGAGATGTTTCGTGAGGGCCCATTTTAAGTTCCCCCTATTAATAGCTACAGCTATTAATAATAAAAAATAGCTGAGCGGTAATTATTGGTTGGCATATAGATGTTTGAGTGCATTCAGAGGTAGACGCCATATTTGTTTTATTACCTTAAAAGCAATATTAAAATAAAAATTTGGAATATAAATATGACGTCATGGTTTGACGATAAATTAAACTTTTATTATGGTTTGAAAGAACGCAAAAGACCGCAGTGAATCCTCTTTTTAATTAAAAAATGTATTTGTAAAAAATAAATAAATATTAGTTTAATTTAATATTTTCATAAAATTACAAATGAACAATAGACATTTAAAAGTTAATTCTCTAGAAAATTTTATACTCTTTTAAACTATGTATAAAATATAATTTCCCGAAATATTGTTTTGTCACATCCGTGTTCCACATTTACTTTTGCTCTCATAGGTATAAATCAAATATGGTGACTATCTCTGTAGACTCAGCAGAATGTCTAGCTATGTAAACTAAGGGTTTTAAGTTCAGTCTTAATCAGAGTAATTAAAATTTAGGAAAATATCGTCAATTAACAAACTTCTTAACGTAAAATTGGCCGTAGTTCGTAGTTAATATTTTTTCAGATTTAAACACTGTTATGTGGAATCCGAAATACGTATTATTGGTCTGATTTTCAGCTAACCGACAAGCGTGACTCGCAGTTCTCTTCCACACACAACATCCAAACGCTAACTACCACCTAACATGAACACCCCAGACTTGGGTGGGAGGTAGGGAGAGAGAGGGAGAGAGAGAACTACACTTCTCCCACTGTGGAATTCAATTTAAAAAGTGCCATGGCAGTTAAGAATGGCTGCCAGCACTGACGTAAGCCCCACCTACTACGTCATTAGCAGCAGTGATCAGTGACCACTGTTCAGTTTTATTAGCACTAACGATTCGAGCATAACAAGTGATAATAACAATAACTTCATGAATAATAGTGTAAATGGATTTAATAACAACAAATAGCAACTAAACAGACTTGTACAGTTTATTAGAGTTTTTTCAACTAAACACTATTGCGGAAGTTAAGCAATCTAAGGAGGAGTTGACACTCGTGATGCACGGTAGCGAAGCGTTGGAATATCTCCCCTCCACTGCTGAAAACCGTACATGTACAAAGTATATTGTCGGCGAGTTACGAGAAGTCCTCTGAACGATATACCTCTGTGATATTGTAGGTGCTGATTTCCATTGAAACAGCACAATTTATGAAATGTACGATAGGTACACTACGTGACTTGTGCTGTTTCAATGGAAATCAGCGCCTTTAATATCACAGAGGCTTGAGGTAAGAGGACATCATTCTCGTAACTCGCCGACGATAACAAACAAGTTCCTTATTTTCAAACCCGATTATATGATAAGTTGCCTTCTGTGCACCAGCTTGATCTTCATTATCCCCTTGGGAAAGTGGATGTTGCTGAGATATCACAGTCACTGCGTAGTAAAACAAATACATTGTTAGAATACATACCATTGTTAGAATAATTTTGTGTTTGTTGCTTAGTACAATTCCTAACAGACAAATCCAGTGCTTTTATTATATTAAAGGCCGAGGAATATATTTTGTAAATAATCCCGGAATTTGGGATTCTCTCAAGATAAAAGGTGACTGCCTATACAAAGGGAATGCTCGGAGAGAGCATAATTTGCATTTCAGTCCTTTGTCTCTTCCACCCCAGTACTCCAGGTGTCAATATTATATTTAATGTAGGTGAACTTAAGGTTAATTCAGCCTTTATGGTATACATTGATTGTATTTATGGTTTAGTTAGATATTTAGAGGTAGTTAGATATGTTTTATATATATATATATATACATATTGTTACTTCGAGAAGAGTATAAGGACGAAATTCCTGTGGGAGCTCTCTAATAGAGGGAAATGTCTTCATCTGCAATCGTAGATTCTAGTTTTAAGATAGTTCATATCCATTAGTATTGACAATATAAATAAGAAAATGTCACCTCATAATGGTCCCTTGAAGCTGGTTTTCTTTTCGGTATAATTAGTTCACGTTTGGTTTTTATAGATAGCAACAGCGGCTTCTCTCTCTCTCTCTCTCTCTCTCTCTCTCTCTCTCTCTCTCTCTCTCTCTCTCTCTCTCTCTCTCTCTCTCTCTCTCTCTCTCTCTCTCTCTCTCTCTCTCTCTCTCTCTCTCTCTCTCTCTCTCTCTCTCTCTCTCTCTCTCTCTCTCTCTCTCTCTCTCTCTCTCTCTCTCTCTCTCTCTCTCTCTCTCTCTCTCTCTCTCTCTCTCTCTCTCTCTCTCTCTCTCTCTCTCTCTCTCTCTCTCTCTCTCTCTCTCTCTCTCTCTCTCTCTCTCTCTCTCTCTCTCTCTCTCTCTCTCTCTCTCTCTCTCTCTCTCTCTCTCTCTCTCTCTCTCTCTCTCTCTCTCTCTCTCTCTCTCTCTCTCTCTCTCTCTCTCTCTCTCTCTCTCTCTCTCTCTCTCTCTCTCTCTCTCTCTCTCTCTCTCTCTCTCTCTCTCTCTCTCTCTCTCTCTCTCTCTCTCTCTCTCTCTCTCTCTCTCTCTCTCTCTCTCTCTCTCTCTCTCTCTCTCTCTCTCTCTCTCTCTCTCTCTCTCTCTCTCTCTCTCTCTCTCTCTCTCTCTCTCTCTCTCTCTCTCTCTCTCTCTCTCTCTCTCTCTCTCTCTCTCTCTCTCTCTCTCTCTCTCTCTCTCACTCTCTCTCTCTCTCTCTCTCTCTCTCTCTCTCTCTCTCTCTCTCTCTCTCTCTCTCTCTCTCTCACTCTCTCTCTCACACTCTCTCTCTCTCCCTCTCTCTCTCCCTCTCTCTGTCTCTCTCTCTCTCTCTCTCTCTCTCTCTCTCTCTCTCTCTCTCTCCCTCTCTGTCTGTGTCCAGTACACGCTGAAGTGCCTCATAGCTGAGGTAATAGTACGCCAAATAGTCGTCTGATCACTAAACCAATCACCGTTAGATAGCAGCACAGGCAAGCGTCTACAGCTAACGCATTACTTTAGACAGTTTTTTTAGGCAATGGTATTACATTGATATACTAAACATAATTTTACATAGGTACTCCACTCTGTTATGATCTGAACAAAAGTTTCGGTGGGATACGAAAGACCTAAGCAGTAGCTAATGAACAAGCAGTACATTAATTAAAGGTGATTTTATGAAATACCATGAGATAATAATTAAGAACGAAAAGAAGACAGGAAGTTGTGATGAATAAAAGTAACTGTTGTGGAAGACTCAAATTTAAAAATCAGGCACTATTTAAATAATATGACATCATATGAGTGATCAAGGACATAATAATAACTATGGTAGTCTGCTACATGATAAATTACGTGAGTTCAAAAACAATATTAAGAATAACATGACAATACAAGGGACACTATTATAAACCAGGTATATTTATCATGTTATAAAATATATAATAATGCACATCACTCTTATGCCACGAGAATAGCAACGTTAAAGTCTGAGAATCCATTAAATTAAATTAATTAAATAAAGCCATTCCATAACCAGGACGCACTTTTATTTGCAGATGATGTTAAATTGTTCTCAATCATCTCTAAGGAGGAGGATTTATTAATTAATTCAGGAAAGCTTAGATGCGTTGAACGTTTGGTGTATGGTAAACAGGATGAAGCTCAATGCGAGAAAATGTCATAACATTCCATCGTTGCCTATCACTAATAATATACAACTACACTCTTGGAGACATTATTGCAAGAGTGACTGAAGTGAGGGAACTTGTTGTTATACTGACACCCTCGTTGAATCCTGAACCGCATATAAATAACATCTTCAGAAGAGTGAATAGAACCCTTGGTTTCGTTTTTCGTTATTCGAAGCACAACTGCTATGAAGACTGTGCTTTGGTTCATCAGATCTTAGAGTATGGTTCTCTAACCTGGAGCTCACATCAGAAGTATTTGTGCTAGGAACTTGAACGGATGCAACATCCCTTTGTCAGAAGGGTGGGTGTCAAGATTGGTTTCTTATATCATCAAGTTCCAGTTGTAGGTTTGGTTCATGAATTGTGGCTTCTTTGGAAATGCGCAGGCTAATGGCTGACCTGGTTTTTCTTCGCAGACTACTGAATGATGAGGTAGATTGCCCTGACATCCTAAATTTAATTACCTTGAAGGTTCCTTCTTCTACTTGTTCAGCTTACATTTTACAAGGCAGTATTACCGGACGAATTATGCAGCTAATATCATCATGGCAAATACCCAGAGAGTAGGCAACGAAGTGTCTATGACTGGATTTATTCAAAAAGGGTGAGACAACGTTCAGCCGTAAAGTGTCTTTGTTCCTACGAAGTGCCCCTGTACTTTAGGTGGCCACATAGTCTATCCCTATGATTATTTGATTTGGTATTACTGTCTAGTTTATAATGTTATTTGTTGTAAGTCATTCACATATAAAAATTGGCGATGTCCGTTGAAAATAAATAAATAGATTAGAATCACGTAAAATCAAACATTTTTCAAAGAAAATCGTTTTTAATACATATACATAGCAAAATATTACCTTTCGCAGTCGTATCCGTAATTTTAACCTTTATTAGCTAAACAGTTCTTATCTTATGTAACAAGCTATTCTAAAATAATCATACAGAGAAAAATTCAGAAGATATTAGTATTTTAGATTTTTTTAAATAGTTTAGTTCGATTATATAAATATTAAACTTAGTAAACAATTATGATTTATTTTGGCTTGCAGGTAGTTATGGAATGTTATACCGACATAGACAACTGTAACGTAGCCAAACGTTGAATAGAATGTCCTCATGTCTGAATGGATACCCATTCTAGAATTGTCCAATTTTTTTGTAGAATATCGTTGTATATTTTCCACTTAAATGAGGAAACTCCGTTTGCTAATAGCGATATTTATCAAAAATATTATATTCTGGGATAAACAAGAGTAAGCAACTAGGACATGTCATACAAGTTTTTAAATGCACTATCTGGTATATTGTATGGATTTTTTGAAAGCTACCATTTCATAATAAAAAGAAAACTGTGATGTATACTGGGATCAAAATCCAAAAGTAATGCCGTGTATAACATAAAATAAAAATCGGTCTCCTATTACAAAGCTAAATCGAACTCATAAAGCTATTTACGACCTGCCACACTGATCCTGTTTATTCTGGCTATTCCCTTTATAAAAGAGCTCAGGGGCACTCTGTAACTATGTGATCAGTACTCTCCGCAATCACAGTACTGATCTATTGTCGATCTCCATGTATTCTTCCAGTAAATACATTTGCCCACGCCAGTTAGGAACCGATTCAACAGTGTCCATTCTCTAAGAAGGAGGTTACAATCATAGCCAATTTTTAAAGCTGTAAGTCTTCCCTGGGTAGTTCTAAACGAGCAACAAACCTGGTAGCTGGGCCGTCACGAATTTGTTATCTCCCAGCTATGGCAGCTACCACACTATATTTAAATATTTATTAACCTCTTAATGCAAAATTGTAATGTACAGTCTAATAGAATTATAAATAACTTACTTCCAGCTTATAAACAATTTAACATTCCTTCATATTCTTATAATTTTTCATCACATAAAACAATAAAAGTCTATAATTTATACAAATTATGCGAACTGTTTTATGTTATACAAACTGTTTGGTTAATTAATAAATTAATTCGTAATGTTTATTTCTAGTTTTTTTTTTTTTACAAATAGGTGTTTTTGTTATTGGCTCTCGGCATTGTAGCATTGTTTGAAAAATTGAGGGCTTCCAGGGAGTATGTGAGTCTACGGAAAGGAAGGATATTTGGAAGCAGGTATATTTATCATTGTATAAAACATGAGCAGTTTGGTTTGATAATAAATAAATATGTGATATATATTTGTAATATTTTGCTGTACAGGGATTGCTCTTGCTGTTGTTGGAGAAGATAAATGTTGTAATCAATCTTCCAGTGTAGGAATAATTTGCATTAAATGTTCCACCATTAATTTGTCAGTATTTTATTACAATATTTATCTCACGTACAAAAAAGGCCTATTTTATATGTTTTTAACCATTTCAATCCATACTTTTTCAACATTTGCTTGGTTTTAAATGTTGATCTAAACATAACAATTAAATTCATATACAATTTACTGTACAAACACATTTATATAAATTAAAATGATTATATTTCTGTCCATACCATTTAGCCACTCTTCATGAAACTTTGGGAGGTTGTATACTCCTGGGAAAGTTTCTGTCATGACTTATTTAAATCCAGCTCTAGGGCTTCAACCCACTGACCTTTAAGGTATAAATAGTATTCTATTGGAGTTATTTAATTGTTTTACTAATCATCAGCTGTTGAACAGAAAAAATTAAATAAAAACTTTAGAAAAAAGCTAACTCAAGGGAAATTTTACAACAGTTTCTTTGTGCTAAGCAATGCTTATTGAAATGTGATATGTTTAATTTTAATAAAACTGTTCATATGTTTATCCCAAAGCAAAACGTAGGTAAACAGCTGGTATTATAAATGCACCGAGTTTAAATTTCAAAAATCCAATATTCATTTTTCATACTATAAGTGTTTGAGTTTGCATAATTGTAAATTATCGAATTTAATAGGCTTATCTTAAGAGTGGGTAAAGTTTAGTTAGCAAAACGAAGCAAGACAGCCATTTGACTTTTTGTATGTTTGTCTTATGATTGATTACAACCAAACGTATTTACCAATGTTATAAAACCAAGTCGTTTTTTATAAACCAAGATTATTTGTCGTACAATATATAAATTATCATGTATAGTCTTACAATATTTTTTTACAAATCTTAAATGGTGGTCATTGAAAATTAGACTCCATTTCGTATGAGTAAATAGTTCAAATAAACGGATAAATAGCTTTCTTTTAGCATTTAAAATAAATAACCATTTCTTTCACAGTATATAATACACGCGGTACATTTATATTATATTATTTTGTCATTTCATATCATCGAAAAATACAAATATCAAACGTTTCAACCTTCTTGGTTCACCAAAAAACATTGTATGCAGTGAGAAATGTCTAGTTCATGAATATTTTAAAATGTTTCCCAATAATATAGAATTAAATTATATTATAATGAAGGAAAGTTAATAATCAGTCTTGCCATTAGTGAAATAAAAAGCGAGATGTCGTAGAGAGCAGAGGGGTGAGATGTGGTAGGAGTCGGTTTGCCTCAGGGTTGGGGATGTAAGAGGGAACTACTTGACATGGCGTTGTACTCCGCTAATTATGGGTATTAATGTCTTACGTAACGGTGTAATGATACTAACTTCTTTCGAATGGTGCGGTTATAATGAATAACTAGAGCAACGTTATGATAAAAACTACTTCACACGTAAAGCCTTTTTTGTCAACGCAACTCCTCCGTTATTTCTTAACCAATTTAAATGGTTGAGGTGTCAAAAATGTTGCCTGTGTTCGTAGTTGTCCAATAAGGTCTTAATTCTTAATAATACCACCTTAAAAGGCACGGGAAGCCCTTTTTAAATAAAAAAGTTCTTATTTTAGATGAGGATAACACCACAGTATAAAACACCATACTGTGATAACATGGAGAGCAATTAATTTAAAACAATCGAAAAGTAACAGCTGTTCAAACGTAAATACTGACTTACAAAAAGTTTTAACAGCTGTTGGAATGTAATCAGTGGTGTTTGTAATATTAATGAGGTTAGATCTTTCATAATTTTAAACCAGAGAAGGTTATAATTGTTTTAATCGTAATCCAATGCTCTTATTTTAGTATTTTAATGTTCAGCTGCTAAACAAATGAAATAAACACGTTTGAAATAGGCAACGTAATATCATTAGGTGTTTATGATAATAAATGAGTAGCAACGCAGATAATGTGATATATTGTAAATAAATGAAATAAATGTAATATTGTGATTTAAGGCTATACAGTTAACCTACTATTATTTGTAGTCAAAAGTAATAGGCCGAGGTTTAACGAGTTCGGTGAGTGACGGGTTGGCACGCGTAGCATGCAGGGGTGTCCCCTAGTATTTACTAGTATTATAGTCTTAGTTACCATGGTTCGTTAAGTCACCTTTCGACTCTCATTCAATCGTTTGCCTAATGTATAAGAGACCTCTGTCATTTTGTAACTAACCTACATTTCTCACAAACGTTTGTAAATTCATGCACTGAAGTTACTCACAAGTATTATTATTTCCTTTTTTTTTTTTTATTTCACTGATTGCTTTTGGTATTATTAGTAAATTACTTTTGTTATATTCATTATTCAATCCTTGTTGTAATTTTAAATGTTGCTAATAATGTATTTCATATTTTTGTTTGCTTATTATGTTTATGATTGCATTGTTATTGTTCCATTACCTTGGTTTATTTTGTGTTTCATTTTCATTGTTTTGATTGTATATGTCGTCTTTGTTTCCTTGGTACTTTTATTAAAACGGGGTTCCCTTAGGAGAAATAAATGAATAATTTAACAAATAAATTGTAAACGGGCTTGTGTGAATATTTCTTGTTCATTTTACTTATTGTCAACAGAAAAATAAGCACAATCCACTAATTCATGTAAAAAAAGGTAAACACATACCAAGAATGATTGAAAATACGTCCTTAGGCTTATTAAAAACGAGGTTTAGGTAGAAAATTAATGTGATTGATTGGAAGTTATGGACGTTTTTCGTTAATTTCGTTAGGGATCGACTAAGGTAAGTTTCTAAAAAGACCCTGTAAAGGAAGTTAATAGTCAAATTTGTAGCCTACAGAATAATTTAATCATAAGAAACGTTAATAATAGTCATAAGATTGTTCTCAGTCAAAAAACAAGGACATTAAATAGTTTTTTAATACATGAAATAACAAATATGTGGATGAATCGATGTGCTTGTAGGTTGTGTAGGAGTAAGGTTTCTTCAGGGATAAGCCAGACTACATCGATCTACAGTTGAGTAAATGGTAAACAGGTAGGCTACGTTAATTCTACCATTTATATTCCTAGGATAATACATTACTCCAGGAGTAAAATATATTTAGTTATAGTGATTAGATGTCACAGTGTGTAGAAGTATCAAAAAAATTCTATAAAGAAAATTCATTTTTTAAATCAAGGATGAATTATTAAGAAGCAGATAATCTGGTGAATTGTACCTTAGTTTTTTTAATACGTACGATTAAAAAGGTACAATAATAGAGAACAAGATAAAAAACATTTAATTAAAGGATCACGTGTCTATTGCGTGTTGAACTACAATAAAAAAGTGTAGAAGAATTCCTGCTTGATAATCTCTACTACGAACGAACTTTTGTTGTGTGCTTGCAAAATATATTTAACACAGTTAATAAATCACTAATTTTCAATAAAACCTAGTTAATTATAGGTTTTTTATTAGTTTTAGCTGAAAGTATATAGTTTTCAATTAATGTGTTGTATTCAATTTTAAATCGTTTTTGTATGTTATCAACGCATGTGAAATAAATATGCTTTAGTTTGATGCACTGAACACAACCGTTATCTTTCACCAACTGCATTGAAGACGTTCAAAATGTCAACAAAATGTCAAAGTGAAACTTTATTCCATGGTTGGTGAAACGTCTGATAGTCGACGCCACACAACCCTTCCTCGAAGGGGGGGTTGGGGATAAGAGGAGTGTTGACAGTGTGGCGGGCAGCCTCCCTTATTTTAAACACTTAATGATCTCCCTTCACTCCCGAGTTATTAAAACCGCACCCATACTCATAGCTTCATCCTAGAGCACAGAGAGGCTTGGTGTACATAAATATGATAAACCAGAAGACGTTTATGGCATCCCTGATCAGTGTTTAATGAGCTCCCTTCCAGCCCCCCTCCTAGCCATTATAAGCACATCTAGACTCAGAGCTTCATCCTAGAGCACAGAGAGGCTTGATTTACGTTTGTTACCAAAATACGGTGAAATAGAAGGAGTGAAGCACGTACAGTTTGTGGCATCCATGCTACCTAATCATTAATGTTTAATGAGCTCCCTTCGCTCCCCCCCTCCTGGGCATTAAAAGCACATCTAGACTCACGGTTTCATCCTAAAGCACAAAGAAACTTGATGTACGTTGGGTTACATAAATAGATAAACTAGTAGAAGTTCATGGCATCCTTGGTCTCTTATCATCAGTGTTTAATAAGCTCCCTTCTAACCCCCCTCCTAGCCATTAAAAGCACATCTAGACTCACGGTTTCATCCTAAAGCACACAGAGGCTTGATGTACTTTGGGTTACATTTATAGATAAACTAGTATAAGTGGAACACGTAGAGTTTATGGCATGATCCCTTATCATTAATATTTAATGAGCTTCCTTCTCGACTCACGGCTTGATCCTAAAGCACAAAGAGGCTTGATGTATGTTTGGTTACATAAATACGATAAACTAGAACGAGTGGGCCATGTATAGTTTATAGCATCCGTGCTCCTTTATCATTAACATATAATGAGCTTCCTTTGCCTCCTCCTAGCTATTAAAAGCATATCTAGACTCAGAGCTTCGTCCTAGAACACAAAGTGTGATGTATGTTGAGTTACATAAATACGATAAACTAAAATAAATGGAGCACGTAGAGCTTATGGCATCCATGCTTCCTTATTATTAATGTTTAAGGAGCTCCCTCCGCCCCCCATTCCAGCCATTAAAAGCACGTCTAGAGTCACGGCTTCATACTAAAACATAGAGAGGCTTGGTGTACTTTGGGTTAGCTAAATAACATGTAAGGAGTGGGGGAGCACTTAAAGTTTACGACATTTATTCTCCTTTAGTTCAAATATTTACTAAACTGTTTTTATCCCTGGGTTATTAAAAGATAAATAACAAGGGACTAAAGACTGCTGTATTATTGTTGTTTGATAAATAGGCTACTTTTATTTGCACCCTCTTGCTTACAAGGTCATGAGATAGTGTTTTTGTAAAAAAATATTAAATTGTTTTTGCACTAACTGAACATTATTAAATTATGATTTTTTAAATAAGACATTTGCCACTCATCACAATGCATTAGAATTTTGATATTATGTAGTTTTAATTACTTCACATAATCCTATTTATTTATGTATTAGTCGTTTTAAGACAAAATGTAAAAATGATACTCAGAAATAATTTATTTAATTTAAACAAATTTGCTCATTCCAAATATTATAATATAATTAAAAAAAAAAAAAAAAAAAAAAAAAAAACTAAAGGAACTTGTATATAGAACCTTAATTTCTTTCAAGTGTACTCATTGGAAAAGAGGGTGGTATTCAGTGTTAGAAAATGTAGTGTTGGAAGAGAACTGAGTGTAAGACTTGTCAATTACCTGAAAATCCGACCAATACTTCGTGGTTCGGACTCCACGTAACAAGCATATCCCTTAGTTGCCCTAGCTATTAGGCTATTAATAAATGACTCTTTCTAATGAACAGTTGACCTGTTTAGTAACAACAAATACATTCGCTCATCTACACTTGTCACACTCATTTGACCTTCATATACACCCGTATCCCTACGATTGGCGTCCTAGTGATGAAATAATGAATAATATTGTACTTGAATAATAGAATGATAAAAATATAGATCATAATTCATTATTAAGACACCAATCGTCAAGATATGGACGAATATGAAGAGCGAATGAGTGTGATGAGTGTTGTCATTGTTACTAACTAAGGTCGACTGTTCCTCATAACCAGCTATTTACTAATAGCCCAATAGCTAGGGCAACTAAGAGACCTACAGCTATACGTAGAACCCGAACCACGTAGTGTTGGTATATTTTTAAGCTAACTGACAATCCTGATACTGAGTTCTTTTCCCAACACAACATCTGAACCTTGACTACCGTCCAACATGAACACCGCAGACTTCTCTAGTAATGTCCACGTCGATGGCAACCTTTGAGTGGACGCCGTGTTGATATTAAGAGGAGCGATCATGGAACCGTCACTTACAATCTCCTCAACACTTTGTCCCCAAGTAGTTGGGTTACAGCACTGTGCCACCAGTGCGGACTATCAGTAGGATTGTTTGAAGTAAATAAATAATTAAAATGCTCATTTCTACAAGTATTTTTTCTACAAGACTTTAACCTCAACAGTGCAAGCCAAATGAACATCACACAAAAGGGATTTGAATATTCTGACAGCTCTTGAATGTAAATAGTTCATTTCCCAGGATTGCCTTTGATGTGCAAAGGCCAGATGTATTTCACTGGAAATTAATTTGCAGATCTGTTTTGATTTATAATGTCCAAGCTAGAGGCCCAGACTTTAGTTTTTTAATGGTTTTCCTAGTTAGGCAACCAATCTAATTTCGTGTTACCACAGCAACGTGACAGTCAAATAAATAAATTACAGCTGAGTGTTTTTAAAGAGGCTGTAAACTCATTATATCCTAGGTGTAAACTCATTATATCAGTCCAGTGTGTAAACGAGTTACAAAAGCGCTCAAATGGAATTAATAGTACATACTTGTATTAAAAAGTGCCTTGTTAAGTTAACCATTACACCACCTCAAGGACACAAAACCCCGTCTTTACGTGTGGGAGTTATTGAGATGAGCGTTGTACCAACAGTGTGGCGGCAGTGTGTTTTATCAACAGTGTCATGGCAATGTGCTGTATCAACAGTGTGGTGGCAGTGTGTTGTATCAACAGTGTGGCGGCAGTGTGATGTATCAACAGTGTTGCGGCAATGTGTTGTATCAACAGTGTGACATCAGTGTGTTGTATCAACAGTGTGGTGGCAGTGTGTTGTATCAACAATGTGGCGGAAATGTGATGAATTAACAGTGTGGCGGCAGTGTATTGTATAAACAGTGTGGCGGCAGTGTGCTGTATCAACAGTATGGCGGCAGTGTGTTTTATCAACAGTGTCGTGGCAATGTGCTGTATCAACAGTGTGGTGGCAGTGTGTTTTATCAACAGTGTGGCGGCAGTGTGTTGTATCAACAGTGTGACGGCAGTGTGCTGTATCAACAGTGTTGCGGCAATGTGTTGTATCAACAGTGTGGCGGCAGTGTATTGTATCAACAGTGTGGTGGCAGTGTGCTGTATCAACAGTGTTGCGGCAATGTGTTGTATCAACAGTGTGACATCAGTGTGTTGTATCAACAGTGTGGCGGCAGTGTGATGTATCAACAGTGTGGCGGCAGTGTGATGTATCAACAGTGTGACAGCAGTGTTTTGTATCAACAATGTGGCGGCGATGTGATGAATCAACAGTGTGGCGGCAGTGTGATATATCAACAGTGTGACAGCAGTGTTTTGTATCAACAATGTGGTTGCAGTGTTTTGTATCAACAGTGTGGCGGCAGTGTGATGTATCAGCAGTGTGACAGCAGTGTTTTGTATCAACAATGTGGTGGCGATGTGATGAATCAACAGTGTGGCGGCAGTGTGATATATCAACAGTGTGACAGCAGTGTTTTGTATCAACAATGTGGTTGCAGTGTTTTGTATCAACAGTGTGGCGGCAGTGTGATGTATCAACAGTGTGACAGCATTGTTTTGTATCAACAATGTGGTGGCGATGTGATGAATCAACAGTGTGGCGGCAGTGTGATATATCAACAGTGTGACAGCAGTGTTTTGTATCAACAATGTGGTTGCAGTGTTTTGTATCAACAGTGTGGCGGCAGTGTGATGTATCAACAGTGTGACAGCAGTGTTTTGTATCAACAATGTGGCGGCGATGTGATGAATCATCAGTGTGGCGGCAGTGTGATGTATCAACAGTGTGGTGGCAGTGTGTTGTATCAACAATGTAGCGGCAATGTGATGAATCAACAGTGTGGCGGCAGTGTGATGTATCAACAGTGTGGTGGCAGTGTGTTGTATCAACAATGTGGCGACAATGCGATGAATCAACAGTGTGGCGGCAGTGTGATGTATCAACAGTGTTGCGGCAATGTGTTGTATCAACAGTGTGACGGCAGTGTGTTGTATCAACAATGTGGCGGCAGTGTGTTGTAGCAACAATGTGGTGGCAGTGTGTTGTATCAACAGTGTGACGGCAGTTTATTGTAACAACAGTGTGATGGTAGTGTCATGTATCAACAATGTGGCGGCAATGTGATGAATCAACAGTGTGGCGTCAGTGTGTCGTTTTAACAGAATGTCTTCCCTCATTTAGACAGCTAATGAGGTTCCTTCAGCCCTCGTTCAAAGAGGTTTGTTGTAGTTTAGTTATCTTTACTTTAGTTAGCTTTTAAAGCGTATTTCAATGTCTAATTTACTCGTTGTTTTTTAAGGATACAGTTATAAAATACTTATTCGAGAAATTTATTATTACATTGTTTTGCAACCACATAAAAGAATATATCACTTCAACATGCATGAACATGTCTACTTATCACTTTATTTTTTTAAATTTTTTTTAATATATCATGACTAATTTTCTTTTTACAGAGAAGCCGATTTTCTCCCTAGACCTACTCTGTCTATTCCTCATAGATCGTTGATCCGTAAGGCAGCTTATTCTGTTAGAGCAAGGGGGAGAACCAGTAAAGTACAAGGTGAATATTACTGATAATAACTTCAGTCCAGGCCGGATTCGAGCCTGCGCTATCTCAAACCTAGGCTCAAAGTCCTGACGCCTCAGGCTCGCACAAGGCCCGATAACTAGATAGACTAAGTTAAAAATAATACAATGAAAATAATCTAAATTGATAGTAAATATTTAAAATTAAATAAATAATTAGAGAAAATAAAGAAGATTACTTAATTATTACAATACCAAATGTTTCTCTACCAATCTACTTACAAGAATACAGTGATACAAAAGTGTATCAACAGGGTTAAATAAAAGTGGACCATAAAGTAAAACAATATTCCTGAACCCACAGTTTTAATTAGGCCTACAATTATTTACCTTACTAATGACTCACATAATAACTAGGGAAAGGAGAGGTAATTGAAGGTTTTTTTATGGCTCTGGGCTTTAGGTAATTAATTTTTCAGAACATCCTTTGTTGTTCACTGTCTCATTTTATTTAGCGGAGATTTAATTTTCCAATATCTGCTTTAATGCGCTATTTCTTTTTAAAGCAGATGTTGAGAAAACATTTTATTTTTCTAAACATATATTGCAATGAAAAATTACAAACCGCATTAAAAATAAGATTTAAAGTGTAATTGATTATATTTTTGATAAGATAATTGTTTTATTTTCAAACATTATCTTTTACGTCCAGTGCTTTAGAACTACTGTTTTATAAATATAAAATATAACCATGTCATGGATAGGTACAGTTTTTCTGTCACTACTGCCATCTCGACATTCAACCAACATGTGTTCGTCATCTGCCCTGATTTTACTTTTATCCAGCCAGAATTACTCGCATATTTTGTGATTTTTTTCTGTTTAGGATTTTGTTGTGTGTTTATTTATCCGCGTTTATTTTGTTTTTGTTCTTTTTTTGAGTAATTCTGTTCATTCTCGTCCTGTCTGTGTTGCATTCGTAAAACTTTGTAGGTTTATAATTTATATATAGAATCGAAGTCACACTTTCTCAACAGTTTTTGGTTGGTTTTTGTGATGTGTGAGCAAAATTGACCAAGCACGAAATTCTTTTTTGTGATCGCATTAAGAGTGTATGTTTTTGCTCTATATTCTGTTTTACTTTGATTTCATATTTTATGTTTGATATTGATTATGTTGATGATGGATATCTTTAAAATTTTGTTTAATATTTTACCTGCATTTAAAGTGAAGTTTGCGTACCTTCATTTAAAGTGACGTTTGCCTACAGTTATTGCACTTTAAACAAATGCTTAAAGTGACGTTTGCTTACCTGCATTTAAAGTGACGTTTGCGTACCTGCATTTCAAGTGACGTTTGAGTACCTGCATTTCAAGTGACGTTTGAGTACCTGCATTTTGTTTACGTTCATAAGCTTTATAAGGTCGCTTTAACGTACGCTGTTCAAATGGCTTAAATCATTTGTTTCGTATATGCTGAAATTAAACTATTTTTGAATTTATTTTGATGAACCGGAACAGTATTGTAATAATATTTCTTCGATATAAAATTTACTTTGTCTTTATGAGTTTTAAGGTTCAATACAGCAAACATAAGCGTATTATATTAGATTTATCTATTGAAAATAAAAACTTATTTATTTCAACTATTATTCGTATGGCTGTCATAGATTCTTCTTCATTGAATTTCAAATAATAATGAGTTCACTATCATATGAGTTTATCAACTTACTTGTTTCAATACTCAATTTTATTTAAATTTCGAAATATTATTTGATTTCTAGACAATATTTCATATCAATTAGGTAAAAGGTGGTTTTTATCTATATATGACACAAATTACATATTTACTTCAATAGTTTACTAAATATATAAATTATAAAAGATTCTACAGTCACTAATGTATATCTAGGAATGAAAGATATTTCGTTCATGAAAATAGAACTCGGAAAGAACCAGTTTTAGTTATAATTTGCCCTCCTCAATGCATTTTAATATTTTCAAATTAATCGATAGAATACTGTATTTAAATTAACTAAATTAATAGTTATAACAAATCAAACCTAATTCAGCATAACCCAACAGAACAAACATAAATTATAACCTAATATTACTTAACTAACCTAACAAAATCGAATTCAACTTAAACTTAATCTAACCTAACTTCTACATTAGAAAACCAAATTATTGTAAACCTTATCTTAGTGTCTAGCTGTATAAACCAGATACAAAATTCAGTGTTTATTTTTAAAAAAAGGAGCAGCGTCAATTGTCAAAAACAATTGCTTATTTGTTTATGATTGTTAGTTTTTTTAGGTTAAATGAAGTAAACTTGTATCATTTGTTTTGCCCTCTAATATGGTTTTTGGTTTTTTGTATTAATTAAGATTAAGACCGTAAAGTAACACATGGTGTTTTTTAATTACTTTTATTAAATATAATTATAAATAATCATTAACAGAATTTCAATGAAAATAATTATACTTTCGTTTTATACAACTGTAAAATGTTTAGCTAAACAATCCTTTATATTTTGTTTAGTTAGTATTTAAAACTAATTATACCATGATGGTTTTACTTAATATATGAAGCAAGGAAAAGTACAACTAAACTTACAAACAATTAAATATTAGATCGTTTTTACGTTGATGATAAGATTACATATTTTTCAAATACTAAACAGCTTTTTATTTGTTACGTTTTGACCAGTCTTGAAACCAAACAGACCGGACAATTTTATGATAGGCAGGCAGAAAAGAGGCTATTTCATTTTATGAGAGTGGTAACGTTGTAAATGGAAGATAAACATATCAAGTTCGGATGAAATAAGCCGCAGGATCCAAAAAGAAATTCATTTCTTTCGTTGGTCAAAATATTAGTATTTCTTAAGTCCAGTGCTTTAGAACTATTGTTTTATAAATATAAAATATAACCATGTCATGGATATGTACATTTTCTGTCACTACTTGCCATTTCGACATTAAACCAACTTTTCTTGACATTAAACCAACTTCTTTTTGACATTAAACCAACTTGTGTTCATCATCTACCCTGATTTTACTTTTATCTAGCCTGTATTACTCGCATCTTTTGTGGTTTTTTTTCCGTTTAGGATTTTGATGTGTGTTTATTTATCCGTGTTTATTTTGTTTTTGTTCTTTTTTGAGTAATTCTGTTAATTCTCGTCCTGTCTGTGTTGCATTCGTAAAGCTTTATAGGTTTATAATTATATATAGAATCGAAGTCACACTTTCTCAACAGTTTTTGGTTAGTTTTTGTGATGTATGAGCAAAATTGACCAAGCACGAAATTCTTTTTTGTGATCGCATTAAGATGTATGTTTTTGCTGTATATTATTTTTTACTTTGATTTCATCTTTTATGTGTGTTATTATGTATGTGTTATGTATTGTGTCGTATACATTTTCCAAAACGATTTTATAGTCCTACCTTCACCCCCAAGAAAGAAGGTTTACATTTAAATTATATAAGCAGATATATAGGAGGATTTGTGGATTACATTATTGTTCACTAATTTTATAATGCTTTTTAGTGGTCTTCAGTTTGAGATTATTTTATACAGAATATATAAATTGCAATGAGGGTCTTGGTTTTTTTTATTTAAATCAGGGTTTTTTTCTGACTGGTTGACAAATGTATACTTTTGTACTCAGTTTACACTGTCCCATACTATACACTTTTTATACTAACAATGAAGTTTCTACTCTTTCATTTTGTATGTTTAATTATATTCTTTTTATTGCTGTTTAATTTTTTTATTAGGAACTAACTGAGTAAAAGGAGTGTTGTTCGAAATTATATATTCGTTTTTTCGGAGTGGCCCCACTTGTGTTTTTGGCATCACAGACATCCGTAGCTGTTTCATTTAAGTATATATTAAAATACAAACCCACCGCCCTTAAAAACTGACTGCGCTATTTAATTTCTTTTTTCCGTTGATATTTGCTTCATTTTCTTTACATTTACTTTTTATAAACCATAACTAATTTTAGTCTAATTACTTTAATTATTGTCTTAATAACATTCATTAACATTATTTGATTGTTTAATACACATTCAGAATAATTTTATTTGAAAGGAACGTTAGTCTTTAGAGTATTTTTTTCGATAATTTGCATGATACAAAATGCTACAAATATATATATATATATATATATATATTTAAGTTATTTAAGGTATTTAAAAATGTTTACTAATGCAAAATAACATAATTTCATCATTTAATCTTATAATGTACACATACAATTCGTTAGTTTTAGTTTTAGTTTTAGTTTAAAAGGGGATATATAGTTGGTCCAGCCAACCCTTGCAACGAAGCCTATGGCTTTTTGTGCCAATCCCGGTGCCCAATCGTTGTAAAGCTGGCTGCCCTTGACCAAGTCAAGGAGCTTCTTCACTAGATTGGTAATTTCCAACTGTCCCAGAGGTGAGCCTTCAAAAGGTACTCTTCTGCCGGCACCAAGAGCCTCACGCTCCCGGACAGTGTGTTCTACAGACTCTTCGTCCAACCCACAGAGGCGACAGATGGGATCCTCCGTAAGGAGTCCCACCGTTCTTAGATGCCTCCGGAATTTACCGTAACCGGTGATGAGTCCCACCACCAGCTTTACGTAAAATTTACTCAACCCAAGAAGTTACTTTGTTGACTTCTGGGAAGGATTCCTGACAAGAAGCTTGTCGAGTCATTGCCCTGGGAACCGCCGCCATCTTTCCAGATGTCTGGGACCCAGTTTTGGTTGGTATTTTGACAGCTGCAGCCGAAACGCCGCAGGCCGGCTCAAGACCAATGAAGGGCTTAATAGCGCCTTCCCTAGCCAAGGCATCGGCCTGCACGCTGCCTTCTATTCCCCTATTTCCTGGGATACATTCCAGCAGGACCTGATTTCTTGAACCCAGGATGCTGAGGGACTCCACACACTCCCAGACCAGACCAGACGAAACCTTCCAGGAGTCAAGGGCCCCAAGGCCGCCCGACTATCTGAGAGGATATGGATATGTTTCCCGCAAACCTCTGTCATAATTTGCGCTGGACGTATGGCGACTTCAGCTTGGAAAACGGTGCCATACGCTCCCAGGCTCACGCACGCGTTTGTCCTAGGGTCGCCAGTATAGACACCAAATCCAGCTCTGTTGCCTATTCTTGACCCGTCTGTGGACCATACAAATGGGTCGTGAGAAGAAACCGGGCTAATAACAGCGTCCCAGTACTCCCTCGACCCAAAATCCACAGTATGGGGTCTGGTGAAAAGATACTTAGTCCCAATGAGGTCAAACCTCATTGAGAGTACCTCATCTTTTACTAGATTGACCACTGAGGAGTGACCTGTACAGGACCCCCTCCAGTGATCAGTCAGTTGAGGCCTATAGGCCTTTTCCTCTGATTGCCAGGAGTGCTTCTCCTGGCTATCTTCATCCTATTCAGAGCCCCAGCTGTCCGATCGAGCTGATCAGAGCCTGGGCTCCGAGAAGGATGTTTTCGAGGTCAGAGAGCGACATGCCCCCCTCCGCCGAACCCATGACCCGAGCACCGGGGACTTCAGACTGGCCTGCCCCTGCCTTCTTTCCCCGTGCCAAGGTCCTTGTCTGAGGGCTCTGAGCGGTCCTCAGCCAAGTTGGATTCAGAATCGGAGAGAGACATGCCCCCCCCCCCCGACATTGATTTGGCCCGAGCAATGGAAAACAAGGGCTGGCCAGTGAGGCTGCCCTCTGCTCCCATGCTCGGTTCATTATCTAAGGACTCAGTGCGGTCCTTAGGTATGTAACTATAGGTGTGTGTGGTAATGAGTTCAGGGTACCGCGGGGTCACTAAGCCCGTCAGCTGCACACCTCAGCTGCCCCTACGGACCTCGGTCCGGGACTGCTTATTAGGGTTTTCCCCTTATTCGCAGTTGTCCACCCCATCAATGACGAGGTGGAACATTCGCTATCCGCCACCTGCGACCCGCCCAGTAGCTGAGGCTCGCCCTGGGTACAATTCGTTAATTGTCAATAAAAGATAGTATGACGTCACTTCCATCCACTGGAATCAGACAGTTGACAATCTACAGTATTTGTTGTGGGTAGATTGCGGGAGTATTCCTTTTATGCTGTTTGTAGACAGTCTTTCCAAGTTCTTTGCAAGTTACAAAGACCATATCTGGATGGGCTTTCTGAAATCGAGAATTGTCGCAACTCGAGCACTAGTTTAAGGAGCACACCGGGATATTTTAAACATAAGTCGTAGTTTTTGCAATTGCAGCCTAATGGCTATTTGTAAAGAAGTTAAATTATCCTACTTTAATACAGGGATGATAAAAATAAATATAATAGTATTTTTTTCTATGAGCAGAAATACCACTGTTCAAAACTAATTAAATATGACGTTACAATTAAATTAGTTTTATTTACAGTTATAATATATCAGATTTATATGAGATAGTTGTTTTATAGAATAAAATATTGAATTGGATGCGTTGTCGTAAATATAAAAAAACGAATAAGATATAGAAATATTTTTTATTTCCGATGAAGAACTGTAATTCTGAAATCGAAACCGTTGACAATGGTTGGTCGAACCATAATAGACAGAATTATTGTTGCTGACCCAGCAGACTCCAGCTACTACATCAAGGGAATTGGGGGACGGGGGTTCGGTTATGTGATATTGCTTCTATTGTCATCGTCATAGAAAAGTTCATTGTGCTTTCATTACAAACAAGTTTATATTGTTTAACAATTTCATACACTCTCTTATATTAAAATGTTGAAAATATTAGTGTAGATGTTCAAAGTGTAGAACCTCCTTAAATCTACTTCACAACCTTAAAACGTGGTTTTACATTCATCAGTAGAACTACGTAATGACTTAATATCCCAGCTCATACAATCATCAATTTATCTATTAATCTTCAAAATATTAACGACCTTATAAACTATTTCACGCCTTCATAAGTAAAGCTACTTTACGACCTCGTAACCTAACTCACACCTTCATTAGTAAATTGACTTCACGACCTTTTAACCTAGCTCATATCTTAATTAGGAATTTTATTTAATGCCCTTTTAACCTACTCCATATCTTCGTAAGTAAAGCTACTTCAAGACCTTAAAACTGAACTCATATCTTTGTCAGTTAAGCTAATATTCAAGCTTATATTATAGCTGGTTCGTTTACCTGAAAAGCTACTGTACGACCGAACAACCTGACCCATACTTACGTCAGTAAACCTACTTCACGACCGCATAACCTAACTCATACCTTCGTCACTAAACCTACTTCACGGCCGCATAACCTAACTCATACCTTCGTCACTAAACCTACTTCACGGCCGCATAACCTAACTCATACCGTCGTCAGTAAAGCTACTTCACGACCGCATAACCTGACTCATACCTTCGTCAGTAAAGCTACTTCACGACCGCATAACCTAACTCATACCTTCGTCAGTAAAGCTACTCCACAACCGCATAACCTAACTCATACCTTCGTCAGTAAAGCTACTTCACGACCGTATAACTTAAATCATACCTTCGTCAGTAAAACTACTTCACGACCGCATAACCTAACTCATACCTTCGTCAGTAAAGCTACTTCACGACCGCATAACCTAACTCATACCTTCGTCAGTAAAGCTACTTCACGACCGCATAACCTAACTCATACCTTCGTCAGTAAAGCTACTTCACGACCGCATAACCTAACTCATACCTTCGTCAGTAAAGCTACTTCACGACCGCATAACCTAACTCATACCTTCGTCCGTAAACTATTTCAATAACTTATATTCTAGCTTATTCAATTACTTAAGCTACTTCACGAATATACTCGTATATCCCAGATTATACTCGTTAATAAAACTACATCTCACACTTATAATTTGGCCCATACTGTCATCACTAAAGCTACTTCAAGCCCTTTGAACCTAGCACATACATCCGTTAACATTTGTTTATTCGTCATTACGGTCTGAGGATGGTTATCCTCGATTACTGACACTGATAAATGTTTTTTACTAGATTTGTAATTACGTTATACTGGCCTGGTGATTTAATAGTGTTTCAATACCTACTAGTACATACACAGTGTTGTTTGAAAGTTATTTGTCGGTGTAGAATTACGCGTGATTGTTAATTAATTATCGTAGTTATCCACAACTGCGAGTACACAGAAACCAACAGAGTGCTTCAACAGTTACAACTCTCTAGTTATTCTCAGGTGTTACATCCTGACCTACATTTCACTGTAAACTATGCATGTTAACCAACTGTAGATACGATAGCAGTGTTTAGTTTGTTCTTTTTAAAACGTAATTGAGAGTGCCTAATACACATTTTATACATGAGTTGTAGTAAAATTTCTTCATTAGGCCTGTAATAATTAATTTGAAACAAGCCTTCTGATTTTGATGTGTATTAAAGTAAAAACATATATAATTACAAAAATTTAATTAGTTTTGTAGTAAGTAAATGATATAAAACTTGAAAACCGATAACACAGATCACAGAGATATATAAAAAAACTTAAACAGTAAAAATAACAGAAATGGAAATAGTTTAAACAAAAAAAAATACAAAAACAAAATTTTGCTTACCCGATAAGTAAGAAGTGATCACACGATCTTAAACGTGTGAGTAACAAACAAGATAAAACTAATAAGAGGGTTTATTACTATCTAAAGGCCAGAGCTTTCACAATGTAAACTCTTAACTGAACAATGAAATGTGCATTTGACTTAATTGTTTGTTTAGTGGTGAATGTAAAAAGAAAAAATTCATCAAGATGATTAAAAACTAAATAGTAAAGGATAACTTATTTTCCATGTGAGTTACCTGTGAGTTAGAGTTAAGGGTGTTCGTCCGGGGCTCCCAGTTTATCACTCTACGGAATATAGTTCTAGATTTTATCGCAACTGCCGCTAAGATTAGTAAAGATCCTGACTCACTAATGAAATAAATACAAACAATGTATTCCCCCCTCATAGCCCCCACCTGACCCCGCAAATTTGACAGAAGGATATAACTCCCTCATTTATATTAAAATCTAGCAGTGAATGTTCAACTGTATATTATTAACCTATTGTCTAGCCAAGGATGATTGTACAAATTTAAACTTAAAAACTGAACAAATATAATTTATAGAAAAATAATTGGTAACACATAAAAAATATATTTTTTAGATTTATTATATACTAGGTTGGTTAGTACCTTTCGTCCACTATATTCTCAAGATGTTAATAAAATAGGCTATATCACACAGTCAGTTATGACCAAAAAGGCCAAATTATCCACTTTGGGCAACCATAGCTTCATACAGAATTTTTCCCCGTAACACATTACTTACGTTCGAACACCACTCGATAGTGGCCTCTCTAACACATAACCTCCCCGACCAACGGATTAAGGGTATCCCGACCTACCACTAGTGATTTGACAGGCGGGCTGCGTGCAAGGACGGGATCGCTCACCGGTCACCTAACAAGGGAACAGCCACGCTCGATGTTGCTTGACTCCGTTGTCTTGCGATGATGTCGAAACCCTCAAGTCAAGGCCACTGGAATTTGTTTAACGTATAAGCAACTAACCTCTCAACAATATAAATAAAAGATTACTTTTGGTTTATTAATAAAATAAAATTATGTTGTGCGTAATAACTAACAATAAGGAGCTAACAAATGTTAACATCGTTAATCTTGCAGTTTAAGGTAAGTAATGCGTTAATTTTATTTACCATTTGAGAGAAAATTGGATAGAATAATTACACAGTTAAGCAGCTAAGATGTTAAAAATTGCCAAGATTAACTTTCAATCTTCGTTTAAAATGTCAATCTTCAGCTCGACGTTATCTGTTGATTACGATGGAATCTCTCCTGGAAGTTAATTGCCTGATTACAGACACCTTATTAACATGTAATCGTTCATATCTTACATTTATTAGATAATTAATTGCCTTTCGGTAGAGTTATCTCAAAATGGAGGTATGAGTTCGTGTATTCAATCTAAATATTGAATAAAACTTTTTACGATATCATGAAATATTTATAAAGATAAAATATTGCAAATAACATTTTTAAAACTAAAAAAATCAATAAAGATATATTTTGCTACATTTGAATATATAAAAAAATTCTATTTTTCAGATTAATTAGACAAAAATAATAAGTTTTTAAATACAGTCATTTATTATTTTACCGCTTAGAAATCTAATAAGCTCTGCACGTTAGATTGCAACTTCGTAAACAAGCTCGCAACTTTAAAATTTTCGAGTGTTTGTGTACGAAATACTTGAAAAATATGAAATGGATTACCTTGACACTTTTTTCACAACATAATATTTATATACAAGAATGTTATATGTATATTTAGTTCCTAAAATTCTAAATGGAAAATGGGCATTTCAAGCAATTTGTGACCTACCTACATTTCACAGGTTGAAATAAATTTCAGTGTTAAAAAATGCTTTTGTGACCAGCTGTTTTATATACATGTTATAAACAACCTGTAACGTGTAATTTAACTACCGTGACACGATGATGGTTTATTTATGAAAACGACAACAAATAACTTTTTTTCAAATAAAAGCAAGTAAAAAGTAATTTTAAATATTCTAAATTCAATAAAAATACTTCACATCCCTAATAGTTAATGTCGCCCTAAAATATTTGTTTGGTTAGGTTTTTTCAAGCAGAGTAATAATTCTTATAATCCAAATACATAGAACTTACAGGATATGATTTGGAATCACATAAATCAGCTGGTCCCAGCAGCACTTTTTCGGCAGTTTTGTGTACAAAAACACACGGAAGTTTTATGTTTATAGATAACTATTTGCTACGGACAGGAAGTTGAATTAAAAATAATGCTGGCGTCGCCTTACTTAGGTCTGTAAACAGTCCATAAAGTACTTTCTCCGCTGACAGTTATGAGGTTATGAAGTTGTTACATAACCGGAATAACGTAGAGGCACATAACTCTTTCCTCGTTTACATTTTCATTTTTTAAACGACTACTGGGTACTTTTTACTATTGTTAAAAACAATACTAATATAATAAAAAAATTTAAAATACTATTTACTATGTACTTGCATAACAAACATAATATCAGCTGTTAATTGTCGCTACAGCTGGTATTTATAGTTTTTTTTCTTGTTAGTACAAGGTTATGTTTTTGTTGTCTATACATTTATATTGTTGTTAGTTTTTTGTTTATTTATTTTAAAACTAACAGAAGGGAATCAGAATATATCGGATGCTTTATTTGGATATTACAGTATATGAATCTTTAAATGTATTCTATTTTTAAATCAGAAAAAAATTCTTGAAGTAACAAAAAATATTATTTTGACAATATGGCGTATTTTATTTCAAAGGGAAAAAAATTTAAAAATCTTAAAGCTCTCCGTATTCATTGAGTTGTTAAACTTTAGTTTGTGTTTTCATTAACTTTTACTTAATCATTAATACACAAAAGTTAATTCCTGAAGGGAGTTTAGAGTAAAAACTCAGTTTATATGTACTATCGGCGAAGAAACTATGTGTACTCAAGTTTGATGATTGTTTATTTAGAAACCATGAAGCCTATGAAAAATACAATCACTCCATTGCTTTCCTCATTGAATTGTATTTTATGACATATCTATGTTTAAATTTCATTATAAGTTTTATTTTGTATTTTACTATAAAACATTTCATAGTAAGTATTTTGTCGTGGTTAGAACAAAAAAGTACCGGAATTTGATCTTTCCCATTTATATTTTAACAGGAGCCTTGCGTAAATATTATCTATACTTTCTATGAGTTACAGAATTCTAAATTTTGAAGAAAAAGTGTGTAACAATTTCCTGAAATAACGTTTTAAATCAATTTAAAATAACAACTTCAAGCGATTTTAAATTGATTTAAATCAATTAAAAACACTGCATTTACTTAAGCATCTAAAAGCAATGTACCGTAACTGGGATAAGGATTTCAGCGTGACCAATTAATTAATTTTATGACACCTGGAAACCAAAAAAAGTTGTTTCAGGAAATCGATAAGCACTTTTTTTCTTACAAGTTAAGATTCTGAAATGTTTTTAAAACTTATAGTTAACACCCCGAAATATTTAAAAATAAAATATAATTGCGGTATACATTTACGAGTTTATTAATCATACAAGTGTGAAACTGATGCACGGTGAAAACTAGTTAAAATGCCAGTACTTCTTTTCCGGCACGCTTCACGTGTCAATCCCGTCTCTCGTTTTTGTAAATTTGCTATTTTTCTTCACATTGCACATTTACATTCAAAACATTTCTCTATGCCAAGTTTTGCCTTTCTAAGTACTCTCATTCGATAGGGAAAAGTAACAATGGTTCTGATTGGCCGATATCATAATATTTATCATCTACGTTATTTTAGCTCCTTGATGGAAATTATTAAAAAATGTTTCTTGCTATGCATCTAAAATTTAATAAAATACTCGTGTGAAATGTTATGGTCCAAAGCATTATGGTTATTTTAGTAACTGTAAACAGTCGATCAGTGGTATTTGGCGTTTATTGTAATACATTACAAATATAAGGACATATAATGTAAAGTGTAATGATCGATTTCAATAAATCTCATGAATCATCAGTAGACTAGAGGGACCCTAAATAAAGCAGGTAAAATATTTGTATTTATTTATTTTTTTGTTTTTAAGATTTGGATTGATTTGTTTCAATCAATCAATCAATCAATCAAACTTTATTGCCATATAATACAATTAGTACATGGGCAGGCGTCAATTATTCTAGTGAACAATACTGTACATAGAATACATATATATATATATATATATATTCCTAGAATTATAATTACAACATTAACTATTAATTACTTTGCAGAAACTCATTTATATTATAATATGCTTCACTCAAAAGTAAGCCTTTAAGTCTGGTTTTAAAAGGTTTTGCATCCATTTTAATTTTTAGTGGGGCTGGCAGAGAATTAAATAATTTAATACCATTCATTAATAAATGTTTTTTAAAAAAGGAGGTCCGGTGTTTAGGTATTGGTAGATTTGTTTTACTTCGGAGGTTGAAGCTATTGGAGCATTGAGATGGTTCTATTCTGAAAAGGTCAGGGTTATTTATGACAAAACTTAGTGTTTGATATATATAAATGGATGGAAGTGTTAAAATATTGTTGTTTTTAAACCATTCTCTGCATGAATCGGTTCTTCTTAGTTTGAAGATGATCCTTACGGCTCTCTTCTGAAGTTTGAATAGTTGTTTAGTTCTACTGGTTTCAGAGCCCCAAATAGATATTCCATATGAGAGGTGTGGATAAACTATCCCATAATAAGCTGTCAGGAGATGACAAGACTCAAGCTGCGATGATAGAACTCTTAGTGCAAAAGTTCCTGAGCTCACCAAGCTTGCTACTCTATTTACATGGCTATTAAAGCGCAAGTCATCATCTATAAGCAACCCTAAGTACTTGACAGATTTTACAGGGCTTATTAAAGAATTTCCTAAAGCATGCATTCCATGGTCACTCTCCTTTTTGGTAATAGAAAAATTTAAAATACTAGTTTTTTCCATGTTAACCACAAGTTTGTTTGAACTAAACCACTGAAGCAAACAATTCATTTCAATCGTAAGACTTTTCCATCTTCGGTTTTAGCTTCCATCTTCGGACGTAGCTAATCCATCTTCGGTTTTAAGATGGATTAGCTACATAATATAAATAATTTTTTATGCTATATCTGAGTTATCTGGGGTTTACATTATTTTTATATCACTACCAACAAATAATATCTTAATTTCATTATAAACTGTACCATAATATAATAGTAGACATTGTGATAAAATGCGTGATATTTCAACAAAATAAAATATTCTGGATTTATTCATTATCAAATACAAATAGGAATCAATACCAGGTACGTTTTTACAAGCAGCATGTTAAATGCATAAGGAATAAAAATTGGTGTGCTAAAAAAATAAAAAAATATTGGATTATATATTTTTTTTATTTCAACTCATTTTGGACTTTAATAAACTCATATTCAAAACTTCATTACTATACATGACAGATAATTCAGGGAGAAGCTTTTCTTGCACTTATTAATATGTCATCTAGTGGTTTTGACAGACTGTTAGTGGTTTGTTTTAGATTAAAATATAGTTAAGAAGAGACTGTTTTGTAACTATTTCAAAAATATATTTTTTACTTCTGTCACAATTAAATTACTATTTAATCCCTAAAAATATTTCAAGTTTTGTTTAATAATGTATTTTAGGCAGTTTTATGTAGACTATGTGTAAATTTTTATCTTTCCACAAAAATTTAGAAAAAATAACATTTCTTATTTTGGTTTTTCTTTTTTGGCAGTAACTAAACTATACAGTATATAGGTATTATATGTTTTTTTAACACAATACCACTGTACGTGTATGGGTGGGCGGGTGGGTCATTACCACTGTATGTGTATGGGTGGGCAGTTGGGTCAATACCACTGTATGTGTATGGGTGGGTGGGTGGGTCAATACCACTGTACGTGTATGGGTGGGCGGGTGGGTCATTACCACTGTATGTGTATGGGTGGGCGGGTGGGTCATTACCACTGTATGTGTATGGGTGGGCGGGTGGGTCAATACCACTGTATGTGTATGGGTGGGCGGGTGGGTCAATACCACTGTACGTGTATAGGTGGGCGGGTGGGTCAATACCACTGTATGTGTATGGGTGGGCGGGTGGGTCAATACCACTGTACGTGTATAGGTGGGCGGGTGGATCAATACCACTGTACGTGTATGGGTGGGCGTGTGGGTCAATACCACTGTACGTGTATAGGTGGGCGGGTGGGTCAATACCACTGTATGTGTATGGGTGGGCGGGTGGGTGAATACCACTGTACGTGTATAGGTGGGCGGGTGGGTCAATACCACTGTACGTGTATTTTTAACTGCTAAATAAGTTATCAATAAAATCGTTCATAGTAATGATTGGATGTGATATGTAAATCTTTTATTATATAATTATTTAAATAAGATTACTCATACCATACAAATTCTATTTGACGTTTATTTATTGAACAGAAACGTTTAACTGATCCGGATATATAAAGGGGAGGGGGAATTGGGGTTATTGAAAATATCTGAACGAGAGAGAGAGAGACAGACAGACAGGAAATTCTTTCCACGTGCAGCAATGCTCCTGAATCATATTGCGTGAAATGTCAACTGCACTGAACTGAAACCACGGAATACATATTTAGTGATTGTTTTTGTAAAAAGTGGAACCGTTGATATGGGTTTAAAGTATATATATCTCGTAGATTTTTCTTATCGTTGACTTATATGGAAATATAGGACAGTTCAGAAAATGAAAACAGTCCCGCCTAAAATGAAGTAAATGATTTTAACTCATAATTAAATTTCAGCCCTAAAAAGATATGTTATGAAATAAAAATAATGTATTGCACTTTTCATACATTTCGTTAATGCAATGTACATTTTAATTGTTATATATCATCTTAAAGCACAATACAACATTTCAACTCATAAATTTGTACACATGAATTAGTTAGTTTTTAAAAAGAAAATAATAACAGTTGTTTAAAAAGTAATAAATTATATAATTTCGTAGAATACCTTAATTTTTAAAATAATGGTTAAAATAAATATGTTGTAAACGAGTATTAATCAATGAATAGCACATTCGGCTCGTATTTAACATTTTTCTCAATTTAAACCCGTCAATTTATAAGCTTGATTTTTTGCATGCATACAATTATCAAATTTAAATATTTTTATAATAATTAGTGTGTTCAGAATCACTGAAATGGCCCACGCATTTAGAATTTTGTGAAGCGTTCCATGTTTTTATATTTTTGTTATTATGTTATTCTTTATTTTTAATATATTTGAATACATTTTTATCTGTTTAACCTGGTACTGTGCCTGAAGAACACTTTGAACACTGAAGATAACATTTCAAATGTAAATTTCACTAGTAAAATAGTTAAAAGTTATAAAAATACAAATATAATAATAATAATTAAAACCAAAAGTAATAAACACACACAAATTAGCGTACATGTGGTGAGATGACTGCGCAAATCCTAATAGCTATTATGTTTTCCCAACCAATTACTAAAATTATGAAAAAAATTAAATATTTGAAAAAATAAATAAATATATGGAACTATGGATCATGAAATGGAGTTTAATCGTAGTTGTTCAAAAATGAAAACTAATCCATAACTTCTGAAAATACCCCTGTGCGCTGTACGTGCCAACCCCGTCACCCGCTGCACCCGTTATGATACTTTCGACCTCGGCGTGGTTATTTTCAAATTCAATAGAAGCTTTTTAGGACCTTTTCCGTTACCTCACTACCACTATTTTTGTTTATCGTAATTAGGGTTAAGTTATGTCATGTTAGGTTAGGTTAGGTGGCTAATAAACTAAAGTTGATTACAAACTGGTAAATGATTGAGTTATCGCCGATTGCGCTCTCTGTGTGTAAGTTCTTGGAAAACGATTAAGATAAGGATAGCGATATCCGATTCCTAGCGATTGGACGTAAAAATGAATGGGGAGCAGTTTTTATAGCTTTAGAATATTTATCAAGTGGTAGTGAGTTAACGGAAAAGATCCACTTTTTAGTATGACATCGAACTACAAATATTAGTGCTTAAACTGTATTAAGTAAAATTCACAATATAAATATTTATTTACAGTGAAGCTCACTTACTACACTTGACTTGCAACATATTTATAGTCCATATATAACACCAAAAATTGATGCTACTTAGCCTGTTTCAAAAATGTTAATTTATTTTACTTAACAGTTGATGATTAATTAAATAAATAAAATAACACCATTAGATTAGCATTGAAACTTGGAAGGTCATTGGGGCAGAGACCCAGAGCCGGTTGCGAATAAAACCATGCTTTTTAAACCTTCCTTGGGAAAAAATAAATAACTTACCAAACACCCAGTCTTCGGAAGAATGGTGTGTAGTAATTTATAAAGAACATTCAGACAGAGAGACACATTTTATAAAGCAAACAGATTTTTTACTGAAGTAAGCAATATTACTATCCCTAACATTTTAGAAAGATCTTCAACCTTCTAATTATTATTTATATCATTACGTGCATTCCAACAGCTGTTACAATTTCATAATCATCATTATTTACATTTGAACAGCTGTTACTTGTTGACTAATTTACATCTCTTCCCATGTTATTCTCAAAGCCGAAAACCATAATTTAACAACTTCTCGTGTCCTTCAGGTTGAACGTATTGAAGAATTAAAACCTTATTGCACAACTATGAATAGGGGTAAATTTGTTGATACCTTAATTGTTAAGATTAGCCAAGAAATAGTTGAGGAGTTGCGTTAGCAAAAAAAATTGTACGTTTATACCTTTAGGTATTTATTTTAATGGTTTTCAAAGAAACAGTTAAAATAAGTTGTGATTACAAAGTTGTAATGATTCTATGTAATTTAATGAAAGTAAACAATATAAAATTTAAGTTGATACGTAGCATAAGAAATGTGTTTCACATTTCGGATATCATGTGTGGTGTCGGCGAACAATGCAACAAGATACCCTTCAATTTGTATTGTTCGCAGGCGGAAACTTGGCTGTTCGCTTACAGCTGAGGTTCTTATCCTATTCAATGTTCATTTGAAAATCGCGCTTACTTCCGTCAGACGCATATCGTATCGAATAATTTGTCTCCTGGTGTGAAGTTTGGTTACGGTGTTCACGCGGATAGTAATGATTTTATTAGAAGATAACATTTTCATCAATCAATCAATCAAACTTTATTGCCATATAATACAATTAGTACATGGGCAGGCGTCAATTATTCTAGTGAACAATACTGTACATAGAATACATATATATATATATATATTCCTAGAATTATAATTACAACATTAACTATATTAATTACTTATTTGCAGGAACTCATTTATATTATAATATGCTTCACTCAAAAGTAAGCCTTTAAGTCTGGTTTTAAAAGGTTTTGCATCCATTTTAATTTTTAGTGGGGCTGGCAGAGAATTAAATAATTTAGTACCATTCATTGATAAATGTTTTTTAAAAAAGGAGGTCCGGTGTTTAGGTATTGGTAGATTTGTTTTACTTCGGAGGTTGAAGCTATTGGAGCATTGAGATGGTTCCATTCTGAAAAGGTCAGAGTTATTTATGACAAAACTTAGTGTTTGATATATATAAATGGATGAAAGTGTTAAAATATTGTGGTTTTTAAACCATTCTCTGCATGAATCGGTTCTTCTTAGTTTGAAGATGATCCTTACGCTTCTGAAGTTTGAATAGTTGTTTAGTTCTACTGGTTTCAGAGCCCCAAATAGATATTCCATATGAGAGGTGTGGATAAACTATCCCATAATAAGCTGACAGGAGATGACAAGACTCAAGCTGCGATGATAGAACTCTTAGTGCAAAAGTTCCTGAGCTCACCAAGCTTGCTACTCTATTTACATGGCTATTAAAGCGCAAGTCATCATCTATAAGCAACCCTAAGTACTTGACAGATTTTACAGGGTATATTAAAGAATCTCCTAAAGCATGCATTCCATGGTCACTCTCCTTTTTGGTAATAGAAAAATTTAAAATACTAGTTTTTTCCATGTTAACCACAAGTTTGTTTGAACTAAACCACTGAAGCAAACAATTCATTTCAATCGTAAGACTTTGACCCAAAAGGGGTTTACTTGGCTCAATAATTGACACAGCTGTATCATCTGCATAAAACCTTACTATTATAAAACTAGAACGAAATAAATGATTGAAAATATACATTCCTGTTTTGTTATTTTTATAGGATTACCTTTGTATTCAGTACACGTAAAATACCTCTGTTACATTAAATACTCATTATTCATTATTCTTTTCTAAGAAGCCAATCGTAGAGATGTGGGCGTTCGAGTGTGATGAGTGTAGTCGTTGTATCTAACTCAGCTCGACTTTTCATTAGAAAGAGCCTTTTAATAATGTCCCAATAGCCAGGGTGTCTAATAGTACTTACAGCTTCACGTGGAATCCGAACATCTCGTATCGGTCTGATTTTGAGCTGATACTTAGTTCTTTTTCGCTATACAACATTCGGATTCTGACAAACAACAAACTTGGACATCGCAAACATCTCTAGTAGTATCCACGCCGATGTCTATATTAGGAAGACCTAGTATAGAACTTATCGCATACAATTTCCAGAACATGTTGTTCCCAAGTGGCTGGGTTACAGCACTGCACCATTTCTACCAATTAAATCAATGTTATATCAATTTTTAATCAAAACCAGTGCACTTTTTAAAAAAATGCTAGAACTTATCTCTTTTTATTATCACTCTTCTATTATTAAAATATCTCTCCTGGGCATAAATAAATTTCAGTTTCCTTTAAAAGAACATGCTCACATTGCGGAGAGATTGCGGAATCTGAGGATTTAGTTCACAAACAACTTCTTAGACAAATAATTGTGGAGTACTTCCTAACAAGTTTAAAATATCGTATGAAGCAAAATGTAGAATTTTTTTGAATTCCTTGTCAGTAATAAATAACTTACTTCTATACAACACATCAAATGCCTAGTCAGTAATAAGACATTTTGTACTAAGTGTATCAAATAGTGTTTTACGATGTACTTTATTAAAATGATATTGTATGGTAATAGGTGGGAGGTAGTATCCCTACCTAGTACTACCTAGTCTTAGCTAGAATTTTAATATTGTTTTAATCACTTTGTAAATTAAAATAATTACTTTGTTGCAGGTAATCAAATTATCAAGATTTCCCTTTCTTATCAAGGTATCACGGATGACGGAAGTAATGTAAGTTAAGTATGTACTTCATGACATTTACATGAAAACGTTATGGTATTTTTTAATTTTAATTCGGAAACATTGCACTAACACTCCTTGTGGGTAGAGAATTATCTCACTTAGCCACATATGTTGTATTATTAATTAAGCAGTAAGCTAACACGAGCTTACAAATTTAAATTATTTGCACAACCATTAGCTATTTTTAAACATATTTACACCAGTCTTAACATATTCAACCAAAAAACGATGTACGCTGACACCACGAGAAATGTACGGAACAAGTGAACAGGTTTGTTGAAATGTTATGAGGAGGTCAACTTTCTATTATAGGAGCTCACTTAGAAAGTATTTCTAGAAACTCCATTCCTATGGGGTACAAACAACTCCTCGACGTTCACTTTTTTCCATAAGAGTGAAATTGGCACTAATTAAATTTTATAATTTATTTCAATCAGTTTATACGAAATACATAAACGCGACTGAAGAGCATAGCTAATTAGACTATCATTATGACATTTTTTAGATAAAATCTACTAACTCAGATATGATTGCACTACTTTGCACCCCTTGATGTAGACTTATAGGGCTTTTAAGACCATAAAACTTTGGAATTTAGGAGAACGGCAACAGGACGAGCTTTTAATTGATGTGATGTTTCGAAATAACCACGTAAGGAAGGGTAAGCAAGCATAGAGAAACACCCGTAGCTAAACAAAACCTGCAGGCTAGAAATATTTTAATATCTAGGTTTACAATTAAACTGTGGTGAATTGTAAGTGGTACCGGCAGAAGATACATATTAAAATATGCTTTTTGTTGGTTGCATACATTTAACACATGTTCAGTAATTGTTATGTTTTATACTGCGATAAGAATTAAAGATTTTATTTCACTGGGACTGTTAATCTTAAAAGACTGATAACATTTTAATAAATGACATTTTATTTTAACGAATATAAACTAACAACGTAAGATATTTCTCTCTATACTATAGAAATAGGGAATAAGAAACGTGTTGATGACATTACATTTACAATTAAAATGGAGTTAATTGAAGCATCTTTAACCATATAAGATTAAAAGCATTAAAATAGCAAAGTGAAGAACTTTAAAAAGTTCCATTTTCTTTTTCTTACAATTATTTAAATTCTCTGTTATATGACCAGAGTAATTGTTAATACCAACGTGGCGTTCGCTCAATGGTTGCTATCGGCTTGTACACTACTCGACACCAGTCTGGGGTGTCCATGTTGAGTGGTAGTCAGAGTCTGGATGTTGTGTATGGGAGGTAACTGAATATGAGGCTTGCCAATTCGCTCAAAATCAGACCAATACGACTGTACGTGTATGGGTGGGTGGGTTTGGCAATACCACTGTATGGGTGGGTGGGTGGGGCAATACAACTGTACGTGTATGGGTGGGAGGGTGGGTCAGTACCACTCACGTGTATGGGTGGGAGGGTGGGTTAATGCCACGGTACGTTAAAACAAATCTTTTTTTAACAATCTTCGAAGCGCCTGTGCTATTTGTGATACAATTCCCGTAATACATGTCTGTACCTGAATCACGGTTCAGCGCCGTCACAAATTGTAAATACGATCATACACAAGAAAGAAACAAGTGGTCACAATCAATTAATAGTGAGCTAAACTTGTTTCTCCAGTTTCCATGGGGATACAGGTCCAGCACCTTGTCAGTCCCTCCATTAGCCTAAGTCCTCAAGAATAATAAAGGGATAGGTAGTTTTGCCTTCCCGTCTATAACGTATAACGTAAGGTGCAAAGAAGTATAAAACTGTTGGCCAAGTTACTCAAGCATGTATTGGTCGGTTCAAAGCTTATTCACCCATATAAAACGGTCCTGTCTAGACACCTAAGACAATATCGATTCCGCTTTGAAGCAAGAACAAAACATTGTCATCGGTTCGGAGGTTAGATAGAGATGATTGGTTAAAGCTCCTTAATCCGTCCCTTACGGAAATATTTAGAGACGAAAATATTTAGCAAGACAATATTATGGATTTTGTATCGCTAAACTATCTATGAAATGGAGACATCTTAATAAAACGGGAATATTAGAACATTCATTTTTTCCACTGACTACAAGGTTATAAAATATAGATTATCAACACCTACTATAGTAAGGCTACTTAGAAAGTGACCTACTGAAAGCACCTGTGTGAGAGAGATGCACTAAGTAGTGGAAGTGAGAGAAATAACTACTCATTCCTTACTATGGCATTCCATATAAGGAATGCCATAGTAAGGGCAACTAGGAAGAAGTTTTGACGTGGACTTGCTGTGCAGCACCAAGCACCAACCACTTCTTAATTAGTAGCAGAGACCATTGGTTGGCTTGATTAACATTAACGGATAAACCTTATATCGATGAACGAATAAATTAATATTTAGTATTCAAATAACAAGTAATAACAATAATAAAATAATTAATAATATTAAAAACAATAATTGGCAATCAAACAAACTTTTACTGTTCATTAGAGTTACTGTTTAAACTAAAAACTGTAGTGAAAGTTAGTTTCAACTGTTATGTACGGCAGCTGAGCAGTGCCACTATTCCCCTCCGCTGCTGAAACCCTTATTTTCACTAAATATCACAAACTGGTTACTTTCTGTCCGGAACCCTTATACTATATTAAGCAACTTATTGATAATTGTAATTTCTCAAGTGATAACTGCATTTCAATCAATTATATTGTTAACTAAATATTTGAAAAGTGGCTTAATTTTTCAAAGAGTATTCCCCTTTACCGTTACCTGTTACCGGATACTTCTTGCTAAAGCTTGCTAACTCCAAAGCTGTAAAATATTGTTTTACAGTTCAAGGAATGTATACTATAATTTGAGAAGGCTGTGGGTAATAAGGAGAGGTAGTCACATGCCTGATACCATTGCAAAAACAGAACCTACGAAACTCATGGGAGGTAAACTGGCTACCGTTGTCGGACACAAGAGTGGAAGGCACACCAAAGTGCTGGAAGAGTTGGGACTGGAGAGCACGGATGGTGAGCTTAGCCGTGGCACTCCGAAGTGGGAAAAGCCAAACGAACTTCGAGAAAGCATCCACACAAACAAGTAGGTAGGAGCTACCTGACTTGCTACGGGGAAAAGGACCCACGTAGTCGATGAACACCTTCTCAAAAGGACGCTCGGCCACCTCAGAAGATAACAACCCTAACCTTGCATTCTGACTAGGCTTGCTGAGAGAGCACAGGTGACAAGCCCGCACTCTGCCAGCAACATCCCGGTCCATGCCCTTCCAGATGAAGTACCTACGAATCTTAGCGATGGTCTTATGAATGCCAAGATGACCGCCCACAAGAGAAGAGTGATAATATTGAAAGACCATCGGTACTAGATGACTAGGCAGCACTACACGGGGTTCACCCCTCTGTCGAGGACGGCAACAGAGTACCCCTTTGGACAGAAAATAGGGAGGGTGGGCACCTCCCTCTTGAAGCTCACCTAAGATGACTGACAGCTCAGGATCTTTCTGCTGATGGGACAGTAGGTCGTCAAAAGCCAGAGGAAAATCCAGAAGAACAGCACCACACTGAGCAACAGCCTCAGTCGGTGGATCACTGGGTTCATGGTACATGCGGGAAAGAGCATCCGCGATGACATTCTGGGTACCCCTAAGATGTTGAACTCGGAACTTAAAGGCAGAAATTTTGACCACCCAGCGACAAATTTTCCCAAGCTGTCTGGGATGGGCAAGAAGCCAAGACAGTGCCTGATTGTCCGTCTCCAGCAAGAACTCAGCGTGTTCCAAGAAACGCCGAAACTTGTCCGTACCGAAGACAACAGCCAGACACTCTAACTCATAGATGGAAGAAGCTTTCCTTTCCTGGTGAGACAACGTCCTCGAAGCAAAAGCGATGGGCTGCCTGACCCCATCAAACTCCTGAGAAAGAACAGCAGCAATGGCGAAGGAGGAGGCATCAGTCTGAAGAATAAATTCTCTGCTGAAATCAGGCATACGCAGGACAGGAGGTTGCATGATAGCCTCCTTGAGAGCATCAAAGGCAGTCTGCTGAGCTTGGCCCCACACAAAAGGGACACCTTTCTTTCGCAGCTCGTTCAACGGGGCAGCAAGCTCGGCCACGTTAGGGATGAAGCAACGGTAAAAATTCACCATCCCCAAAAAACGGGCAATCCCCTTGGCATCTCTGGGAGGAGGAAAATCCCGAATGCCCTGGGTCCTCGCAGGATCTATGCAGACGCCTCGAGAAGAGATAAGATGACCTAGAAAAGAAATCTCAGGACGAGCAAAAGTGACTTTCTCTGGATTGACGGTAAGGCCAGCTGATTTGAGGCGACTAAGAACTTCCTCCAGATGTTGCATGTGTTCCCCGAAAGTCTCACTGTAGACAAGAAGATCGTCCAGGTAATTGAAAACAAACTTGAACTTCACATCATGGAAGATGGAATCAAGCAGACGAGTAAGAGTCTGGGCACCCACAGCAAGACCCATAGGAACCCTAGTGAACTGGTAAAGATTCCAGGGAACACAGAAGCTAGTCATGGGCCGTGATTCCTTCTTCAATGGAATCTGATGGTAGGCCTGGTTCAAATCGAAAACACTGAAAAACTTAGCCTTACCGAACCAATCAAACGCAGAATGCAAATCAGGCAGAGGTACCGAGTCAATAGCGACCTTAGCGTTGAGCCTCCGATAATCCATCACAAGCCTAGACTTACCATTAGGCTTGGGCACAAGAAAAGCTGGACTGGCATAAGCAGAACGAGACGGTTCAATCACACCCTTGCTCAGAAGATCCTCAATCATAGCCCTCATAACCTCCATCTTTGGGGGAGCAAGTTTGTACGGATGACTTCTAACTGGCTGAGAATCGGTGAGGTGGATCTCATACTCCAGAAGAGAAGTGACCCCAAGCTCTGCCGTAAGCACATCAGGAAACCGCAAACACAGCCTCCGAATGGCCTCCGCCTGCTCAGGGGGGAGATGACCAACTGGATCCACCTTGGGTTGTTCGGGCTCACAACCCACCTCTCTGACTGCAGGAGGGCAGTCAGAATCACCTACTAGAGGCACCAAAACTCGCCGATTAAACTTGAAAAATATCTGGCGCTTCTGGAGGTCAAGCACCATACCACTCTTAGAAATAAAGTCTGCCCCTAGGATACAAGAAACCGCCAGGTCCTTGGCAACAAGAAAACCCCACCTCCAGGAAAATCCTTCGATTTTAAAATGGAAAAACGCCTTTAGAATTATAGGTAGAGGAGTTTGGGATGCCGTCCAGCAAGTAATAGAAGAGGGCTCGGTGTGCCTGACAAGTCCTAAGGCGTCAAGGGACTCAAAAAGAGAAAGGCTGATGATACTGCATGCCGAACCAGAATCAAGAAGGGCTCGACACACCGTACCACCAAAAGAAACAAAAACGCCAGGACACACCGAGGTGACCGCACTAAGTCCCAGGGAAGCCATGCCAGCAAGGCCCGAAAAATCCCCGACACTCCTGCTATGGGCACGTGTCAGAGGCAAATGGCCACGGTCAGTCGCAACAACGCGGGGAGCTACTGTGGAGGCAACCCCCCGCGCTGAGCGTTTCCCGCCCCACGACCTCGAGCACGTGGACAGTCACGTCGAATGTGACCAGGTTGGCCACAAGCAAAGCACACAACCGGAGGCCGAGAACCACGACCCTCCACTGGCTGACTCACACCTACAGACATAGCCGGTCGACGGGTGGGGAGAGCACGATGACTCTCAGAATCCCTCCCTTGCTGGTCTGAGAACTGCACGCTGCGCGAAACAATGCACAGCTGATGCAGCTCCCGAAAAGTCGAAGGAACACCAGCAAAAACCAATCTGCACCGTTCTTCAGGAGAAATGCCATCCAGGATGACACAAACGGTGTCAGCTTCAGAAAGGGTGAGGCGCAACGCTTGACGAGCTTCCTTGACTGAAGAGACATAGGCTGCCAGAGACTCGCCCCTACCCTGCGACCGATAAAATCTGTCCATGACCATCCTCTCCCTGAGTCGAATGGGAAGAAACGACGAAAGTAACTCTCGATGGAACGAGTCCACCGAGGCATCACTGGCCAAGACAGAACTCAGCAACTCCCCAATGGGACCTCTACAATAAGGGAAAACCAGACGAAGCAAGTCCCCAGCCTGCATGCCGGGCATCTCACTAAGTCTGAGAAAGGCCACCAGAAACTTAAGAAGCTCCTCAGGATCCATCCCATCGATCACAGGGAGATTCTGGATCATGGGAGTGATTGAACCGTCTCGTTCTGCTTATGCCAGTCCAGCTTTTCTTGTGCCCAAGCCTAATGGTAAGTCTAGGCTTATGATGGATTATCGGAGGCTCAACGCTAAGGTCGCTATTGACTCGGTACCTCTGCCTGATTTGCATTCTGCGTTTGATTGGTTCGGTAAGGCTAAGTTTTTCAGTGTTTTCGATTTGAACCAGGCCTACCATCAGATTCCATTGAAGAAGGAATCACGGCCCATGACTAGCTTCTGTGTTCCCTGGAATCTTTACCAGTTCACTAGGGTTCCTATGGGTCTTGCTGTGGGTGCCCAGACTCTTACTCGTCTGCTTGATTCCATCTTCCATGATGTGAAGTTCAAGTTTGCTCTTTCCCGCATGTATCATGAACCCAGTGATCCACCAACTGAGGCTGTTGCTCAGTGTGGTGCTGTTCTTCTGGATTTTCCTCTGGCTTTTGACGACCTACTGTCCCATCAGCAGAAAGATCCTGAGCTGTCAGTCATCTTAGGTGAGCTTCAAGAGGGAGGTGCCCACCCTCCCTATTTTCTGTCCAAAGGGGTACTCTGTTGCCGTCCTCGACAGAGGGGTGAACCCCGTGTAGTGCTGCCTAGTCATCTAGTACCGATGGTCTTTCAATATTATCACTCTTCTCTTGTGGGCGGTCATCTTGGCATTCATAAGACCATCGCTAAGATTCGTAGGTACTTCATCTGGAAGGGCATGGACCGGGATGTTGCTGGCAGAGTGCGGGCTTGTCACCTGTGCTCTCTCAGCAAGCCTAGTCAGAATGCAAGGTTAGGGTTGTTATCTTCTGAGGTGGCCGAGTGTCCTTTTGAGAAGGTGTTCATCGACTACGTGGGTCCTTTTCCCCGTAGCAAGTCAGGTAGCTCCTACCTACTTGTTTGTGTGGATGCTTTCTCGAAGTTCGTTTGGCTTTTCCCACTTCGGAGTGCCACGGCTAAGCTCACCATCCGTGCTCTCCAGTCCCAACTCTTCCAGCACTTTGGTGTGCCTTCCACTCTTGTGTCCGACAACGGTAGCCAGTTTACCTCCCATGAGTTTCGTAGGTTCTGTTTTTGCAATGGTATCAGGCATGTGACTACCTCTCCTTATTACCCACAGCCTTCTCATGCAGAGAGGTTCACCATGACTTGACGAACGCTGCAAAGAACAAGTGAACAGACAGGCCAACTTGACCGAAGCTGCTGGAACACGGAACGAAACGGAACTGGGCCAACGGCTACCAAGTACACGAAACGCAGGGCATGAGCGATCTCAGGCAGCCCGGTAGACAACGACGAAAAAAAAAATAATGTACCGGTCAAAGACCCGGTACAAATTTAAGAAACTATGTTTAAAAGTTAAAAATTTTAACATAGAACTTAGAAAACAACAATCTTTCAATCTCATGTTTTTAAATACTTTTGTAAATCACTCAAAACCAATTGAGTTGGTTAACATTTTATTTTTAGTTTTTATCAATTGATATGATATGTAATAATACTGATTTATGAATAGCGTGATGGCTTCATATCCATTACCTATCAAAGAAGTCATCAAACGTCTTATATTTAATAACACGTCTAACTTATGTGTTATCAGTAGCTACATAATGTCTGCATACGCGTTTTCTCATTCAATTACGAGATAAGGGCCTATTCTTTGGTGTGATTAAAGCAGTCAATGAAATCCTGATTCTTAAAAACAAGCTCTAAATATTATTATGAAATCGAATACTTTAGAACATTGAAAGCTTCTTTTTATAAGCGTAAGAATTGAGACAGTTTTTAACTTATATCTTTAAGACATAACGTAATACATTCTTGAACACAAATAGTTTTTACATTTCAAACAAAATTGTAATTACGACATCTGTATCAATATTAGGGCAATATTAGGGCAATATTAGGCCAATATTAGGGCAATATTAGGGCAATAATTGACTTCCAAAGACTGAGTATAAGGTTTATCCAACTACAGAGTATTATGCGTCAAAGTCTAACGAAAAACATCAATTAAAGGACATAATATTTAATTTAATTCAAAAACATCAACCCCAAAACGTTTATAATATTACAGTTGGCACTGGTGGCGCAGTGCTGTAACTCAGCTACATGGGGACAAAGTTTTTGGGTGATTGTAGGCAATAGGTTGGATGCTCTCCGCTTGATGGTTGCTATCGGCGTGGACACTACTAGAGAAGTCTGGGGTGTCCATGTTGGGTGGTAATCATTGTGCGGATGTTGTGTGGGGAGATAACTGAGTATCAGGCTTGTCAATTAGCTGACAATCAGATCAGCACTACGTGGTTCGGATTCCACGTAAAGCTGTAGGTACCTTAGTTGCCCTGGCTGTTGGGCTATTAATAAATTGCCCTTTCTGAGGAACAGTTGAACTCAGTTAGTAACCAGACTACACTCATCTACACTCATCCTACACTCATCCTACACTCATATAATCATTCCTATTCGCCTTAAAACACCAACAACGTTGTGTCGGTGTCTCATATGTAAGAATTGTAATTGTAATTATTTCTGGCTACTCAACAAACCTTTTTTATTCAATTGATGAGTTTTGAATTGGACCCAGCTGAATTTTAAGTGTCATATTTATAATAGGTCATGCTCACCCATCGTAAACAGCTTAAAAAAAAACAACACATACGGTCACCTCGACTTGGAATTTACGCTAACCAGTATAAAGATAAGGGATAAGGAAGGTAGTGGATAATAACCTCAGCAATTGTAAACAAAACAAAGCCAGGATATTGTACTCAGTTATTTGTTAAATATCTTACTAACCCTTCTTAATTATTTTAAGGATTCTATATTTTTAGGTTACATTATTTTATGGATGAATTGGTAACTTATAGCTGTAATTTTGACTTTAACAATGCTGTAAAAAGTGTGCTATAATGGTAATATTATTAATAATAATAAAAAGCCCTCGATAAGAAAATATTTGTTATTTCATCTAGTTATTTAAAACTATAAAAGAGTACAGAACGTGAATAACGTTATTTATAATAGTAAGATGTGTTTGTCCGTCATATTGTATAGGTAATTCTAACTGAGGAAGCCAGAGGAATGTCCTATAGTCGTGATACATGTAACATCACGGCTCAATACTGTTTACACGGCATGAATAGGTAGAGGGATGTTTTCCCAAGGGTAGGTCAGATCCCATCGATTTCTACTGGCATTGACGGTGACTTTGTGGAACTAACACAGGCTATTTCTGAACCTGTCTTCCTGAGTTTACGCCATAGCAAATATAAGTTCCTTCAAGAGTTCCATCAAATAGTTAAATGTGTATTGTTTATTTACAAAAAAGCAACATTTATTTTTTAATTGAAGATTTAAATCTTTGTTGACATTATTTTCAAATACTCTCAGATGTTGGGACTAGTGGTGCAGCTCTGTAACCCAGCTTAATGAGGACAAAGTGCTGTGGATATTATAGGCGATAGGTACTGTGCTCAGTCCTCTTAATATTGACATAGCGTCTTCTTAATGGTTGCCATCAATGTGGACCCAACTAGAGAAATCTGGAGTTTCCATGTTGGGTGGTAGTTAGTGTCCGCTTGTTGTGTAGGCAGATAACCTTATCTGACTTGTCAATTAGATGAAAATCGGACCAATACTACGTGGTTTGGATTCCACGTACAGTATAAACTGTAGGTACCTTGGTTTCCCTGGCTATTGGGCCATTATTAAGTGCTCTTTCAAAGGAACAGTCACCCTTTATAGCAACAAGAACTACGCTCGTTCATCTACACACATCACACTCATATTTACCCTTATATGTACGATAGGTGTCTTAGTATTGTTGTGTATTCAATATAATAGACATTTCATATTTTATTGTTTCCTTTCATTGTTATTTCTACAATAAATAACATTATATATTTATAATATATTTTATTGTTAATGAAAGATATTTTGAATCTATTGTAAACAGTTCTATTAGTAATCGAGAGAATTTGAAATAGTTTTAATTATTCGCATCTAACATGTAGGAATACATTAAAAACAAGTGAACGTTACGTAAAGCATAATTATTAAAATATAAGTACAATATTTTCAAAATATTACGATGGTCAATTTCAGTAAACCACGTTTAACCTCTTTAGACCAGAGGGTTTAAATGAAGGTCTCGATTTCTCTGTAAATCCCTCTGGTCTGAGGAAGGTAATCACGGTTAACGTAAATGGATCACTATACTATTTTTATACTTACGTTATAATAAATAAGTATACAAATTTATACTTTCAGTATAACCTTCACTTTTAAGTAGAAAATTACAAAAATAAGAAAGAAGGGATTTTTAAGACATTGTACTTTTGGAATAGGTGGATATATTTCTATTATTGAATGAAAATTAGTTTTACATAAAAACTTCTTGATAAATTATAAATAAAATACTGTTTTCTTTGCAGATGTTCCTGTCAATAATGTATTCTATTAATTTGTATTCATCTTACATTTTATTTATTTTATTAACAACGATAGATATAATACTACGATATCGCAGGCAGAAAAATGTTTAGTCAGTTCATACTTTTGGTTTATTGACAACATGTTAATTAATTAAGAAAAATCAAGAGCTTCCATAAAAGACTGATTTTTCCTCTAACCTAACCCATAGTGGTATGGAGCCTCCATTATTTTATACAGATAATCAGCTCTGTGAATCCCAAGTTTTTCTTCATACAAATGAAGTTTTACTAATATGTCTGGTGTTTTGAATTTATTGCTGGCATGGTAGCGGTATGCTTAATGTTTCACAGTTGAGTCGGTCTTTTCTTCAAGAAAATAAATCGAAGAAGTTTACCAGTATTTAATTGTTTTTATTAAATAAGTTATAAAGACAAATAAATTTGATTATGATAACTAACTTCAAAAACTAAAATAGCTACAAGTGTTTTTACAGGAGCAAAGCTGGGAGATAAAATTATAATTTTCAACTCAAAGGCATTAGTTGAGAACATCCAACACAAGAGAGCTTTAGAAATGTGGACTAAGAAGCTGTTTTACTTTTGAACTGAAAAACTCTTATAAACATCTAAATGTTCAGTTCTAAAGTTTTATAGATTGAAATTTTGTTCTTCCAGGTTTTATACATCATTATTTTATTTCATGCAAGAGAATTTATCTTCATTTTTTTCTTACTGCAGCACAAGAGTTATGGATATTAGTTTTCTAACTATGTGCATTGTAACTAGGTTCCTATTCCAGGTATTATCCTTAAAAATCATAAAGAAACAACAAATTATATTAAATGTATATAATTATTGTTTTAATATTTTCATCATCAAATCACGTATGAAAATGACAGACTTTAAGTCCTCTTGCCTAGACTCACGTTTTATGGATCATGGACTGTAAGCTCTCATTATATCCGTGTTTAAGAATTACATTTAGTATCGAAGAGTAATATTTATGGCAATTTTCTTGAATAAAAGCAGTTCTTTGAAGTATTTGAAGTACATTCAAAATAATGTCACATCTTTGAACTCAGAATGATCATAGTGGGAAAATATTTCGGAACTTTAGGTTTTGGACTAAATGAACACGGTGAAACAAGTCGGCTACCAAAAGGCTATTAGAAAAATAAAACTTATTGCCATAACAATAACGTGCCTTTGCAATATCGCGGTCCTATCTTTCAAACAAATTTGAAAAATATGTACTCAGGAAAAGCCAAAATCGTGGTAAAAGATTTATTCGTTGTGTCATGGTTGCCTAAAATCATATGTGGACAAAAACATAGACTTTTTTAGAGTTTATTATCACCTATCAGCAATGAAAATGTCACCTGGTGCATGGTTCTCAGATAAGAAAGTAAGCTAGCCATTGAAAATGGAGAAAAAAATAAAAATGAAATAAATATCTTTATTTTGGTGAAGTTCAGAATGCAACGTCTTATTTCACACTTAGCCCCGAAAATGAATAAACTCTTAGCACAGCTTTTTAAATTCCACTAGTTCGAAATGAAGAAAACTAGGCAAGCATACAGGAAAAGAGATGGATCAAGCGAAGCTTTGAGGTCACTGAAGAAGACACTGGCAATTTAAGGTACTAAAATACCTGGACTGGAAAAACAATAACAAAACTTTAAATATAATATTTACTCTTTTTTAATTTTTTTAAAAAACTGCACTGAATTGAATTTTAACCTCTCTTCTCAACATACTGATATACTCTTTAAAAATGAGCAGTGGCAATATTACTTTTCATTCTAGGTTAGTAAAATATAACAATATTATCTGTTTAAAAAAGTACATGCATATATTTAAATGCATTTTAATTAAATAAATGACATCTGGCTCAAATATCCTTAGTTTTCTGAGAAAATTGCACAAAACGTATCATAAAATTACTATGGATAATTTACAACGTTCGTGATCGTCTTTCAATGATTTACAGTCTATCTAAAAAAATAGTACTAAGAGAAGGTCAGTTGAATAACTAATATTGCTGGATTTTTAAATATTATTTTGTATCTCGTATCCTTTGTTTCTAATCTCTCCAGCCATCCCTATTAAAAAACCTCGATTTATAGAGGTCTAATATGATGGTTCAGTACTCACTTTTAAAATTATATGATAAACACATAACACCCTCTCCCTCCCTTCGATGAAATGACTAAATGAGGAACAATTATGACATTCAAAGAAAATACTTAAATTTGTTACAAAGTATAAATTTGTAACTATATCTAGTTAAAGTACAATGAACTCTTCTCTATGTACGACAAAAGGGGCAATACCATATAACTGGAACTCCATCCACGTTGTTCCTTGGTGTATTTCACTGGAGTCTGCTGAGTCAGTCAACAATACTTTGTCAACAATACTTTGAGTATTGTTGACAAAGTATTATTGACAAGCTCTAGCTCAGAATATGATTGCTAAACAATGTATCTAACAGACTCACCATGACTTCTTCTCTGATAGCTTGGCGTCGCTGATGAGGTCTTTCTAGGCTCTTAACTGGCTTGAGACTGTTTGAATAGCAGTTACTTGCTGAAATCGTATGTCTTATTATGTGTGTTGTTATTGTTTTTTTTTCTTTTTTTTTTTTCACTAGTTATCATCTTATATTGTTCTTTAAGTTGTAGTTTCGCTATGGTTGTATCTATTATTGCATTAATTTTTGTTTTATCTTGTAAATTAATTAGGAATACTTTAATTTTTTTATTGGTTTAATGGGTCGGCAAGTTAATATCTCAGCTATTTATTTTATAGATTATAGTTGAATGTGTTTGCTCCTTGTTTTGTTGACTAATTCTCTTGTGATATTTATTTGTCTAGTTGTATTATGGCTTCACATTGTATCGTAATTTATTATTATTGTCGTTGTTATTAATAATATTATTATTGTTGTTATTAATATTATTGTTGTTATTGCCATGTCATGTCACAATATTAGAACACTTCATTGCCTGTTAACACTTATACAGTACAATGTTTGTTAGATATTTATATAGCCATATATAATTTGTTATTGTAAAATATAAAAATGGTGTAAACCGTGTAAATGAATAAATAAAAATAAATAAACTACTATTAAGCGTTAATAATTACATTTAACTTTTTATAGTTATAAGTGATACTGCTTAAAACAACGTTAATAAAAAAAAACCTAATATAAATTTTTATTCTGAAACTTGTTAGTAAAAATTATTTCAATGCGTACTTAAATAAATTTTTAATTTAAAGCTAGCGTTTTTCTAAATAAAAATTCTTTTAAAACACATATTATAAAATCGATCTCATCCAAATTGAAAATTAACGAGTTTATATAACTATATATTAACTTATGTAACGTGTTTCGGGATTTAAAACTTTCCATAAGAAAATGAACCTCCCATTACAAAACCCCTATTCGACACCAAACACCTCTGTTAGCGTACTTATTGGTACTACTGAGCTACTTAGCCTAAGTATTCGAAAGCTCCAAAGACATAATAATTAAAACCAAATTTATTTAAATATAATTCACCCAAAATTATCTTTAAATTAATTAAAAGCTGCTTATAATTAATTATTGATATTCAAAGTTCCGTCAAAGTTCCATTTAAACCCGTACTGTTATTTTATTGTTAGAATTATTAACTAATTTTAGTCATATACCATTTAATTGGTCTGAAGCTTAGTTGGTTAAAGCCTAATTAAATGGTTCCACGACCTAAGAGGCATTTATAATTAGTTCAAATAATAATACGATTTAAAATATACAAAAAATGAGATAAAATATAACCTATAAACAATAATAATGTAAAGTCCACGATCATTATATGTCTCATCACACTCAAATTCCCAAACAAGATCCAAGTTATAAAACAGGTGCTGAAACGCGGCAACAATGTATGACGTAAAGTCGTTGCTATGGTTGTATCTGGTTTATATCGTCACGCCCTTGGTTCTAGCTTTCTCAAACTTCTCGTAGTTCCAGCTTTTGCTGTAAGAGCGATCTGCAGTCAAGTTGGGACATTCATAAATAGAGAATACGCCTTCTTATGTGTGTCTGTGACACTAGCGCTTGCAGCGTTTTATTGCCCAAGTAAGGATTTAGACGAGCTGAATGTTTATGATAGGTGTTTGTTAAATAAGAAACCTGTGTTTATTAATATGTATTATTGTTTTTGCTCTTTACAAATGCTACTTCGTTACAAATCGTATCTCAAGTAAAAAGTTAGATATGTTTTGCTATCTTCGCCTTGCCATACTTGTTTTAATTTTCTAAAGCTAATTAATTATGTACTTCGTAAAATTTCTAATTATATCTAATAAAATTTGTTACATGGGAAAATGTTAACGTTAGTTATCACTGTTATTAATTTGAAATACCAAGTACTCCAATGATAGTTTTCCTTGAATTTGTTACTGCATTCTATTGATGCTGCAACCCATCATTATTTTTTTTCTTTTGTGATGTGAGAAAACCACAAATAAACTGTCGCATGACAACTCATTAATGCTTTGTGTCAGGGTTTACTTTTAGCATTGTTATTTTTCCTGATTGCATTCGTATTTAATTTTACTTAAATATATATTACAGACAGCTATCATATATATATATATATATTGTATGACCATATATATTATAAGAATGAAATGACACACATTGTAGTAAAACAACTTTAATATCATTGTCTATAGAAACAAACCGAAAGATTTGAACTACTGCTATCTGACGGTGTATAAATTCGATAAACCCGTGGATATATGTTTTGAGTAATACTAGCTCAGTTATGAGTAACTTCAGCTGTGTTGGAGAGAGAGAGTCAGCTGGCGCTACCTATGGCAACATAACAAGAACTAATTTCATATGACAGGAAAACCACCTTCATGGGACTCCTATGAGTGGACATTCTTCCTGTTTCTGTAGTAAACGATAGTATTTATTTATTTCGATAAGATCATTAAAGGTTATCAGTTCAATACCAATCAATATTAATTTTAAAAAGGATCAGCTGACAACCACTGACTTCCAATTTTCCATTAGACTATGAATTAATTAATGACGCTTTCTATGATATAGTTGGCCTTATTTTGTACCAAAGACTATATTTCGTTACTTTACACCAACTATGTCTTTCCTTTTTTCCATAGCAATATCAGGTTTTTTTATTTTTATCGTATCAATGTATTATTTTGCAATGTTTATCTTCAATTCCTTAAAATGTTAAGAAACAACACATATTTTATAGGTCGGAAAATTTTTTTATAATCAAATTTTCGCAATTGCTTGTAGCATACTTCTGTCAAAGCAGGATATAGGGTGCTGAGGGAGTTTCAGTAGTTATTTTTAGAGAAAGGTATGCTTAAATAATAGGAATAAAATTATAATAAAAATAATAATAACTCTACTGTCTACTGTTATACATTTATTTTAGTGCTTGTCGTATGAAGTTGTGTATTAAAAATGTTTAAGTTAATAGTTTCTCTGAATTCTGCTGGTGAGACAGGGTGGCTCCGAATAGTTCAAGAATTAAAGACAATTAAAGTAACTTGATAGATTAATGTTTATTTCAATTATATATTAAATATATTAGAAATAGTTTATTACATACTGGCATAAAAATAAACGACGTGCTGTTAGTGCTAAGCTAACAGAAACGCTATGTTGTTTTGTAATATTTTGTGTAGAACATAACTCAATTAGCTCCTACCTATAATTTATCCAATTTATATTTAATTAATGTAAATTGATGATTTATATTTATCACTTATCACAATATTATCTACCATTGCCTTTATACAAAATGGTTCTACTGAAGTTAGGGCTTTTACAAAAAATAAAAATACTACAAGGTTATTTACGAGAAACATGATTAAACTCTTTAACAAGATTATTATGTGTTGATAAAATTAGGCGAACCGGCGTGCTGGTCTTTGCACTCTAGGTAAAAATAAATGTAATTATTTTAGAAAACTTACTGAGGTATATTGAAGGCTATTTTATTGATACCACAAACTAAGGGGGTTTTCACTTACGTTTTACATAATAAAAGGTATTTGGCTATAAAATATTATTAATACACAATACTTGAGTTTTAATAATGAATATTGTCAATACATGATAATTAGCAGCAACTGTTATAGACATTTAATCGCTCTAAATAACTCCTCTCAGTTTTCCTCTTTAACAAAAATATTGCATAATTCAATACAATTTATAGATAACAATCCCTGTATTAACATATCATATAACATTACAAATATATTATTATTTGGGGACACAATAATGGGAATGTGGAATTCCTAATAATTTTACTTCAATTGTAGTAAGCCATTAATAATCCCAATTTGATTTCAAATTCCTATTTAAATAAGAATAGTTAACATTGTTTGATATTTGGCTGATATAATGTACGCCGAGACACTGGAGGAATTTAAAAACATGCCGAGACACTGGAGGAATTCAAAAACATGCCGAGCCACTGGAGGAATTCAAAAAATGCTGAGACACTGGAGGAATTCAAAAACCATCCAGGACTGCAACCCACCATCCTGCAGGAACAGGAAGGTACAAATTGGTGAAGGCTTGTTATAAAAATTAATAAAAAACAACAATTCAGAAAATGAAGAAACTCACTTCAAAATACAAGAAACTCATTTGATTTTTAATTAAGTTGTGATTTTCACTAATATTTTAGAAAAATTAAACTACTATTCTTACTAATTGTGGGAACCAAGTACACCACACATTGCCTCACTCCTCCCTCGAGAATATCGGCGAGAGAGAAAAGCAGAACGCTGATGACCTAACCTGGCTGGGTCACGCCACACATTGCCTCACTCCTCCTTCGGGAATATCGGCGAGAGAGAAAAGCAGAACGCTGATGACGTAACTTGGCTGGTCCAAAGGTACCTTCGTTAATGTAGCCTTGAAAAACAGCTCACACAAGTTTATTGCAGCTTCATAAATTATAATAGTGTATACAATTAACTATAGACTGATTTACAAATCAAAATTTACTTTTTATTCCATCTATAACGTGAAGCTATACTGTTAAGTGAAGGGAGGATATTTTAAAGATTTCATCTTACTGGTCCCATTACTATACATGGTGTCTATTATGTCTGGAAACACATGATATATTCTTTACATTCATCGAAATATAAATTGTAATCCTTTTACAATCGTGATTGGGACTGGGCACCTACTTTTTGGAACATTTTTTAGTCATGTCATACTAACGGGGGACGTCCTGTCGAGGGTATCTTCAATATCCTTTATGGAAGCATATACCTTGTGATATCACTTTAAAGTGTATTTCAAATTGAATTCAATGCCACAAACCGCATCTCTAAGATCCCTATATCACAAAATAGAGCACTTTGAATATTCAAAATTGGTTGAACAATTTAATTTTAACTTGATTGTCAAACTAAAGAAGGAAAACAGTTAAAACATTTACCTTGTTACCAAATAGTGCTAAAAGGCTAGTACTAGGCCCGTCGTAACATCATAAATTAATATTAATTTTTATAAGAAATTAATAAAATAAAACATTATTTATACACTTTTATTGTAATGAAAATGCATCAAAATTTTACTAATAAAACTAGCTCAAAATGAAAATTTTATTTTATATCAACTAACACTTTCAAAAAGTTAGGATATTTACAGTAAAACGTAACTTTAGAAAGAACCAAGTTACAATAAAATTGTCAAACATTCTCAAAGTATTCTATTTTGTGATAGAGTTGAGTCCTTAGAGATGCGGTGTGTGGCATTCAATTCATTTCACTATAACCTTTAGAGCGATGTATCACAACGTTTAGGCTTCCATAAAGAATATTGACGATACCCTCCATAGGACGTTCCCCGTTAGTATGACATGACTAAGCATTATTGCAAAAAATTAGGTGCCCGATCCTTATCTTAATTGTAAAAAGTTTCGAATTTATATATTGATAAATAAAGAACATATTTAGGTGTTTCCAGATATAATATACAACCTGTATATTTTATTTTAATGAAATGAGTTTAACGTAATGCTGTTGCATGTTTTTTTTTTTTTTTTTTTTAATTAAAAATAAGCGAGTAAATTACAAACAAATAACTATTCTGCAACCAATTTGGGAATGGAACTCCATTTGTCGTTATGTGGCTTCATCTCATTTAAGTTATACAAACAGTTTACAAACTAAAACCATCCAATGTAGTTACGAGTTGGTTATGTACTGTACCTCAAGTACATAACATCTCCTCACCCCTTCCCACCCCTCCTTTCTCTCAGTGGTTACGTAGCATTTTTTCGTTTTATATCAGTCTGAAAAGAAATTGGAACGCTTTGATGTATTGTAAATGTATATATTGTTTATGCTGTGATACATTTTTATTTGTATATTATTTATTAAATTATAATACAAAAAGGTATCCTAGTTTGTACATTTTTATTATACACCAGATTCAAAGCAAAAATTAAGACAACATTATTTTGGGATTATTCGAGAGAGAGAGAGAGAGAGAGAGAGAGAGAGAGAGAGAGAGAGAGAGAGAGAGAGAGAGAGAGAGAGAGAGAGAGAGAGAGAGAGAGAGAGAGAGAGAGAGAGAGAGAGAGAGAGAGAGAGAGAGAGAGAGAGAGAGAGAGAGAGAGAGAGAGAGAGAGAGAGAGAGAGAGAGAGAGAGAGAGAGAGAGAGAGAGAGAGAGAGAGAGAGAGAGAGAGAGAGAGAGAGAGAGAGAGAGAGAGAGAGAGAGAGAGAGAGAGAGAGAGAGAGAGAGAGAGAGAGAGAGAGAGAGAGAGAGAGAGAGAGAGAGAGAGAGAGAGAGAGAGAGAGAGAGAGAGAGAGAGAGAGAGAGAGAGAGAGAGAGAGAGAGAGAGAGAGAGAGAGAGAGAGAGAGAGAGAGAGAGAGAGAGAGAGAGAGAGAGAGAGAGAGAGAGAGAGAGAGAGAGAGAGAGAGAGAGAGAGAGAGAGAGAGAGAGAGAGAGAGAGAGAGAGAGAGAGAGAGAGAGAGAGAGAGAGAGAGAGAGAGAGAGAGAGAGAGAGAGAGAGAGAGAGAGAGAGAGAGAGAGAGAGAGAGAGAGAGAGAGAGAGAGAGAGAGAGAGAGAGAGAGAGAGAGAGAGAGAGAGAGAGAGAGAGAGAGGAGAGAGAGAGAGAGAGAGAGAGAGAGAGAGAGAGAGGAGAGAGAGAGAGAGAGAGAGAGAGAGAGAGAGAGAGAGAGAGAGAGAGAGAGAGAGAGAGAGAGAGAGAGAGAGAGAGAGATCCTCAGCTATTTTAAAATGGTGCCTCCCTCGAAGCACAGGTTGATATACCAATAAATTGCTATTGTTATAAATGTTTTATACTAATTTTATGTAAATAACCATTCATGTTAATGAAATAACAAAGTACAATTTATGGTGAGGATAGCCCAGTTACGTGATTAATATTTTCAAAAGAAACTATCTTAAATTAATGAAACTATCTCCGGAACTAAGGAATTTTGGGAAATGTAACAAATATTATATTTCTCATTATAAACTTTACTTCATCTATTACGAGTGTTATCTCAAGAATCAACCAAGAAAAATAATAATAGGTAAAGACATTTGAAAGTTCAATAAACATCTTATAAACAGACTTACTTTGCTAAAGAACTTATTTTTGATAAATTGTTAAATTTAAATGCGGAGACAACTTATTTTATTATTCTTGTTTCCAATCGTTGTAAATAAAATAAACTAGTAGAACATGTTGTATATGTTAATCAAAACTTAACTCAAACTGAAGCTTTTCCCCTCAAAATTCATTTAAATAAAATAGTTTCAAAAGTGTTTTAAAATAGTTTTTTTAACAGAATATTACGTGTTTGTAGAACAACATTTCAACTGTCGTCACACAATAGTTAAAAGTTAATACAATACAAGTACAAAATATACTAATTGTATGGTGATTGATTTTAGTAAATCACGTTTACTTTTATCACACCAGATGCATTCACAAAGTAATAAATCCCTCCACTATTTTGTACATTCTGTACTTTTATTGTAATTTATTTGTAATTTGTGACGTTCACTTTTATTATGTGTTTTGTTTTAGTATTAGTATAAATGCCATGCTGAATGACGTTCTATAGCAGAGAGACTTACAAACATTTTTCGTACCTATATCATACTGGCATTGTTTTTTAGTGTCGTCCATTTTTTTATTTATACCAACAAGAAATACGCTAGTAATGAATTATCTTTTTATACTTTATAATTGTATAGTGGGAATTTGTTTATTAGTCGAGGAATAAATTATAAGTAATACTATTTGTAAATAAAAAGTACAAAACCTTCCGTGTATTGTAACAATTATGCTCGTGTGCATAGAATAGAGCTCTGATTTATCAAAGCTTTTGTGTTACTCCCCTTGACTTTGTAGTGGCTTATAAAAAGTAGCAGTTGCTGATTATGATATTTGAAAAACTAATTCAATTTCAAAAAATTATAAAAAGAGAACCTGATGCTTTATATTTATACAAAATGGTAAAACCAATTTAATGAAAATACCTTTACCTTGAAAAAACCAGTGAAATACCTTTACTCGGACCTCACTATCTGCTGCTGCTATTTGTATTCGAAAGTAGAATTCTGTCATAAAAATATGATGCTACATAATTGAGCTAGACAGTAAACTACCTGTGTGTTATATTATACATATTGAGGTTTCACCAGCGAAGGGGAGGGTTCCACCGTTCCACTGCCTTGCATCACGGGCGTGACGAAGTTCCACCTTCAAGTGTTCAATTTCCGTAACAGTGTTTAGTTTTAAAATAACTGTAGTGAATTGTACAAATTTTTTTATTGTTATTTAAAAATTAAATTGAGTTATAGTTATTGTAAATTTAGGGGGCTTGTTACTGCACCATCAGTAAATACCCAGTTTCCCTGACAACAGTAAATACACGTTAGAGTAGTTATCTCTCTTACTAACTCCACTCAGTCCATCTCTCTCGCACCGGTGCTTTCATTAGGTCACAATCTAAGCGGTTCATGTATTATGTTGAAACTTATGTTATTTAACAACAATTACTATTTATTTGTTTATCCCTCTGCTCTGTGATGTCAACCGTGGTTTCCTTAAATCACAATATCCGTGATTTCCAAAGTAAATTACTATATCAAATCTATGTAATCAGTTATCGATAAATAGCTTTACATGTTTTTATTCTTATTAAAAAGAAATAGCATTTTAATTTCCGACTGGTTTGAAAAATAATTTTGTCGATCAAAATATGTGGCATATATTTTACATATAAACTCCACTGATCATTCACTCAACGATGGTGTAAATCTGTATAGAATTAGTATATTTAGTTTAAAAAACACATTTTGTATAAAATAAAAAAAATATTTTATAAGTATTACTAAGCAAATATTAAAAATAGTAAAATATTGTTTAATTATTTAAGAAATGATATGAATATAGCAAGTAAATTATTCTCTTTATAAGTTGTGGTTATATTTTTGATAATATTTTACACAGTTCAGTTATTTAAAAATACAAAATGTATTTAATTTACTGAAGCTAGAGACATTGCTTTTTTTGAAAATACTAAATGTATTGAGATAAATACATTCGTTAAAAAATGTTCTTACGAATGTGTAATTGTTTGAGAGATAGAGATAGCATTTAATTCACACTTTATATTAGTGATACAGAATAAATGTACCTATCATTCAACTATAATACTAAAATTATTGGCATTTTTTAACAAAAACACGTAAATAAAAATATCGTCCTGTGGTAGTGACCTGATAGTAGATGTCGACCTGACCTAACCACTCACATATGGAGGGGACGGGGGGGGGGGGAATAACTGTGACAATAAGTTGCCCAGCCTCATTTATTTTAAACCTTTAATATTGTATAAAAAATCCATAGTTATTAAAGGAGCTCTACATACTGTATTCCAACCAAAGCATGACTATTTTTCAGGCATATTGACATTTTTGTAAAATCAGTACTACTGAACCCCTAAAACAGCTGATAACTAGATACGCAAAGTTTAACATTAGGTGAGAAATCTATCTGTGTGTAAAATCAATGATATTACATAACTATTTGTTTGAACGATTTAAATGGTGAAAATCCCTCATTTCCTCCTTTTGTATAACCTATTACAATGATAAAATACTAATATTAGTATACTACTGAAGACTAAACTATAATGTAATATTTATTTTCTTATAATCAATTTGTTATTAAAATATAAACTTCGAAATGAGAAAAAGAAGAGAGTAATCACAGGATATTTAGTAACTCGTTATTTGAGTGAGAGAGACAGAAAATCTATTCCACGTGCAGAAATATGCCTGAATCACATTGCGTGAAATGTCATTGCACTGAACTGAAGTGATCTACTTACCTCATTGAATGATTTTTAAGGTTAGTGGAACGTGGTTATGAATTACGTAATATTTTTAATTTAAAACTGTAATTCAACAAATAAATCTCGTATTATTCATAGTACATTTTAATTTGTAATTAATTGTAAAGTTAGTGGTATTGATATGTTAATATTATTATTCCATTGCAGTAACTCATCACTATTTTATTTCTCCATATTTATTTCTATTTTATAAAGTATTCAATGGCAAACACCTTTTTGATAAACCTGTACAGATATAAAATTTTATAATTTTTATAAAGAATCACAAAAATGGTTTATGTAAGGTAATCGTATTCTTCCATACTGTTAGTATAAAACGAAAAACAAAATTGATTATTAAAATTAGTAATATCGAACAGTAATACACTTTAGGGAAACAATTAAATCTGGAAACAGCTTTTTTTAAGCACTAAATATTGACCATGTAAATTTTACACATCAATGATACATTTTAAAAGTGTGTATTTGATGCAAGTGCTAATTTATTACATTATGAGGAGGCAGCAGACAATCTTGGATGAGAGCATAGGTTAATACGGGACCACACGGGCGACCTCAAAATGTTGTTCCTGTGAAAAATGGCGACAGTTTAAATGATCGATTTCGTGCTTGATAAAACATTTCTTAGTTAGTTGAGACATAGCAAATTAAAAAAGTTACTTCTAAAATATCGATACTGTACCTATTTTATGGTTATAATTAAAATATATATTTAATTTGTTTATTTTCTAACAATGTAAATAGGCTTACCTCGCTACCTAATAGAGATAACACAAATGATAATGTGTAGTATAACAATGTCACCCCAAGTAGTGTGTTTGACTACGATATCTTGCTTTTAGTCCGTCTCTCATCACGCTACCTAGTAGAGATAACCAAAATATAATGTGTAGTATAGCAATGTCACCCCAAGTGGGGTGTTTGACTACGATATCTTGCTTTTAGTCCGTCTCTCATCACGCTACCTTAGTAGAGATAACCAAAATATAATGTGTAGTATAACAATGTCACCCCAAGTGGGGTGTTTGACTACGAAATCTTGCTTTTAGTCCGTCTCTCATCACGCTACCTAGTAGAGATAACCAAAATATAATGTGTAGTATAACAATGTCACCCCAAGTAGTGTGTTTAACTACGATATCTTGCTTTTAGTCCGTCTCTCATCACGCTACCTAGTAGATATAACCAAAATATAATGTGTAGTATAACAATGTCACCCCAAGTAGTGTGTTTAACTACGATATCTTGCTTTTAGTCCGTCTCTCATCACGCTACCTAGTAGAGATAACCAAAATATAATGTGTAGTATAACAATGTCACCCCAAGTAGTGTGTTTAACTACGATATCTTGCTTTTAGTCCGTCTCTCATCACGCTACCTTAGTAGAGATAACCAAAATATAATGTGTAGTATAACAATGTCACCCCAAGTGGGGTGTTTGACTACGAAATCTTGCTTTTAGTCCGTCTCTCATCACGCTACCTAGTAGAGATAACCAAAATATAATGTGTAGTATAACAATGTCACCCCAAGTGGGGTGTTTGACTACGAAATCTTGCTTTTAGTCCGTCTCTCATCACGCTACCTTAGTAGAGATAACCAAAATATAATGTGTAGTATAACAATGTCACCCCAAGTAGTGTGTTTGACTACGAAATCTTGCTTTTAGTCCGTCTCTCATCACGCTACCTAGTAGAGATAACCAAAATATAATGTGTAGTATAACAATGTCACCCCAAGTGGGGTGTTTGACTACGAAATCTTGCTTTTAGTCCGTCTCTCATCACGCTACCTAGTAGAGATAACCAAAATATAATGTGTAGTATAACAATGTCACCCCAAGTGGGGTGTTTGACTACGAAATCTTGCTTTTAGTCCGTCTCTCATCACGCTACCTTAGTAGAGATAACCAAAATATAATGTGTAGTATAGCAATGTCACCCCAAGTGGGGTGTTTGACTACGAAATCTTGCTTTTAGTCCGTCTCTCATCACGCTACCTAGTAGAGATAACCAAAATATAATGTGTAGTATAGCAATGTCACCCCAAGTAGTGTGTTTGACTACGAAATCTTGCTTTTAGTCCGTCTCTCATCACGCTACCTAGTAGAGATAACCAAAATATAATGTGTAGTATAACAATGTCACCCCAAGTGGGGTGTTTGACTACGAAATCTTGCTTTTAGTCCGTCTCTCATCACGCTACCTTAGTAGAGATAACCAAAATATAATGTGTAGTATAACAATGTCACCCCAAGTGGGGTGTTTGACTACGAAATCTTGCTTTTAGTCCGTCTCTCATCACGCTACCTAGTAGAGATAACCAAAATATAATGTGTAGTATAACAATGTCACCCCAAGTAGTGTGTTTAACTACGATATCTTGCTTTTAGTCCGTCTCTCATCACGCTACCTAGTAGAGATAACCAAAATATAATGTGTAGTATAACAATGTCACCCCAAGTAGTGTGTTTAACTACGATATCTTGCTTTTAGTCCGTCTCTCATCACGCTACCTTAGTAGAGATAACCAAAATATAATGTGTAGTATAACAATGTCACCCCAAGTGGGGTGTTTGACTACGAAATCTTGCTTTTAGTCCGTCTCTCATCACGCTACCTAGTAGAGATAACCAAAATATAATGTGTAGTATAACAATGTCACCCCAAGTGGGGTGTTTGACTACGAAATCTTGCTTTTAGTCCGTCTCTCATCACGCTACCTTAGTAGAGATAACCAAAATATAATGTGTAGTATAACAATGTCACCCCAAGTAGTGTGTTTGACTACGAAATCTTGCTTTTAGTCCGTCTCTCATCACGCTACCTAGTAGAGATAACCAAAATATAATGTGTAGTATAACAATGTCACCCCAAGTGGGGTGTTTGACTACGAAATCTTGCTTTTAGTCCGTCTCTCATCACGCTACCTAGTAGAGATAACCAAAATATAATGTGTAGTATAACAATGTCACCCCAAGTGGGGTGTTTGACTACGAAATCTTGCTTTTAGTCCGTCTCTCATCACGCTACCTTAGTAGAGATAACCAAAATATAATGTGTAGTATAGCAATGTCACCCCAAGTGGGGTGTTTGACTACGAAATCTTGCTTTTAGTCCGTCTCTCATCACGCTACCTAGTAGAGATAACCAAAATATAATGTGTAGTATAGCAATGTCACCCCAAGTAGTGTGTTTGACTACGAAATCTTGCTTTTAGTCCGTCTCTCATCACGCTACCTAGTAGAGATAACCAAAATATAATGTGTAGTATAACAATGTCACCCCAAGTGGGGTGTTTGACTACGAAATCTTGCTTTTAGTCCGTCTCTCATCACGCTACCTTAGTAGAGATAACCAAAATATAATGTGTAGTATAACAATGTCACCCCAAGTGGGGTGTTTGACTACGAAATCTTGCTTTTAGTCCGTCTCTCATCACGCTACCTTAGTAGAGATAACCAAAATATAATGTGTAGTATAACAATGTCACCCCAAGTGGGGTGTTTGACTACGAAATCTTGCTTTTAGTCCGTCTCTCATCACGCTACCTTAGTAGAGATAACCAAAATATAATGTGTAGTATAACAATGTCACCCCAAGTGGGGTGTTTGACTACGAAATCTTGCTTTTAGTCCGTCTCTCATCACGCTACCTAGTAGAGATAACCAAAATATAATGTGTAGTATAACAATGTCACCCCAAGTAGTGTGTTTAACTACGATATCTTGCTTTTAGTCCGTCTCTCATCACGCTACCTAGTAGAGATAACCAAAATATAATGTGTAGTATAACAATGTCACCCCAAGTAGTGTGTTTAACTACGATATCTTGCTTTTAGTCCGTCTCTCATCACGCTACCTTAGTAGAGATAACCAAAATATAATGTGTAGTATAACAATGTCACCCCAAGTGGGGTGTTTGACTACGAAATCTTGCTTTTAGTCCGTCTCTCATCACGCTACCTAGTAGAGATAACCAAAATATAATGTGTAGTATAACAATGTCACCCCAAGTGGGGTGTTTGACTACGAAATCTTGCTTTTAGTCCGTCTCTCATCACGCTACCTTAGTAGAGATAACCAAAATATAATGTGTAGTATAACAATGTCACCCCAAGTAGTGTGTTTGACTACGAAATCTTGCTTTTAGTCCGTCTCTCATCACGCTACCTAGTAGAGATAACCAAAATATAATGTGTAGTATAACAATGTCACCCCAAGTAGTGTGTTTAACTACGATATCTTGCTTTTAGTCCGTCTCTCATCACGCTACCTTAGTAGAGATAACCAAAATATAATGTGTAGTATAACAATGTCACCCCAAGTGGGGTGTTTGACTACGAAATCTTGCTTTTAGTCCGTCTCTCATCACGCTACCTAGTAGAGATAACCAAAATATAATGTGTAGTATAACAATGTCACCCCAAGTGGGGTGTTTGACTACGAAATCTTGCTTTTAGTCCGTCTCTCATCACGCTACCTTAGTAGAGATAACCAAAATATAATGTGTAGTATAACAATGTCACCCCAAGTAGTGTGTTTGACTACGAAATCTTGCTTTTAGTCCGTCTCTCATCACGCTACCTAGTAGAGATAACCAAAATATAATGTGTAGTATAACAATGTCACCCCAAGTGGGGTGTTTGACTACGAAATCTTGCTTTTAGTCCGTCTCTCATCACGCTACCTAGTAGAGATAACCAAAATATAATGTGTAGTATAACAATGTCACCCCAAGTGGGGTGTTTGACTACGAAATCTTGCTTTTAGTCCGTCTCTCATCACGCTACCTTAGTAGAGATAACCAAAATATAATGTGTAGTATAGCAATGTCACCCCAAGTGGGGTGTTTGACTACGAAATCTTGCTTTTAGTCCGTCTCTCATCACGCTACCTAGTAGAGATAACCAAAATATAATGTGTAGTATAGCAATGTCACCCCAAGTAGTGTGTTTGACTACGAAATCTTGCTTTTAGTCCGTCTCTCATCACGCTACCTTAGTAGAGATAACCAAAATATAATGTGTAGTATAACAATGTCACCCCAAGTGGGGTGTTTGACTACGAAATCTTGCTTTTAGTCCGTCTCTCATCACGCTACCTAGTAGAGATAACCAAAATATAATGTGTAGTATAGCAATGTCACCCCAAGTAGTGTGTTTGACTACGAAATCTTGCTTTTAGTCCGTCTCTCATCACGCTACCTAGTAGAGATAACCAAAATATAATGTGTAGTATAGCAATGTCACCCCAAGTGGGGTGTTTGACTACGATATCTTGCTTTTAGTCCGTCTCTCATCACGCTACCTAGTAGAGATAACCAAAATATAATGTGTAGTATAACAATGTCACCCCAAGTGGGGTGTTTGACTACGAAATCTTGCTTTTAGTCCGTCTCTCATCACGCTACCTAGTAGAGATAACCAAAATATAATGTGTAGTATAACAATGTCACCCCAAGTGGGGTGTTTGACTACGAAATCTTGCTTTTAGTCCGTCTCTCATCACGCTACCTAGTAGAGATAACCAAAATATAATGTGTAGTATAGCAATGTCACCCCAAGTGGGGTGTTTGACTACGAAATCTTGCTTTTAGTCCGTCTCTCATCACGCTACCTAGTAGAGATAACCAAAATATAATGTGTAGTATAGCAATGTCACCCCAAGTGGGGTGTTTGACTACGAAATCTTGCTTTTAGTCCGGCTCTCATCACGCTACCTAGTAGAGATAACCAAAATACAATGTGTAGTATAGCAATGTCACCCCAAGTGGGGTGTTTGACTACGAAATCTTGCTTTTAGTCCGTCTCTCATCACGCTACCTAGTAGAGATAACCAAAATATAATGTGTAGTATAGCAATGTCACCCCAAGTGGGGTGTTTGACTACGAAATCTTGCTTTTAGTCCGGCTCTCATCACGCTACCTAGTAGAGATAACCAAAATATAATGTGTAGTATAGCAATGTCACCCCAAGTGGGGTGTTTGACTACGAAATCTTGCTTTTAGTCCGTCTCTCATCACGCTACCTAGTAGAGATAACCAAAATATAATGTGTAGTATAGCAATGTCACCCCAAGTGGGGTGTTTGACTACGAAATCTTGCTTTTAGTCCGTCTCTCATCACGCTACCTAGTAGAGATAACCAAAATATAATGTGTAGTATAGCAATGTCACCCCAAGTGGGGTGTTTGACTACGAAATCTTGCTTTTAGTCCGTCTCTCATCACGCTACCTAGTAGAGATAACCAAAATATAATGTGTAGTATAGCAATGTCACCCCAAGTGGGGTGTTTGACTACGAAATCTTGCTTTTAGTCCGGCTCTCATCACGCTACCTAGTAGAGATAACCAAAATATAATGTGTAGTATAGCAATGTCACCCCAAGTGGGGTGTTTGACTACGATATCTTGCTTTTAGTCTGTATCTCGTCACGCTACCTAGTAGAGATAACACAAATGATAATGTGTAGTATAGCAATGTTGCATCAAGTGGGGTGTTTGACTACGATATCTTGCTTTTAGTCCGTCTTTGTCCTCGTTGTAACATGAACCTGCAAGGTGCTCGCACTGACTACTGCTCAAGACGTCCATGCTGACATTTTATTCTCTTTAATTCAAAATTTAATTCATTCTGCTCATATTGTATATTGTGCTTACGTCGTGTTGAGAGCCCTCGGCTTCTCCACTTCACAGCTAATCAGTTGTATTGGTAAAGATACAGCGCCCCTCTAATGAACTAATTTTACCCAAACAAGTATCTTTTCATTCCCAAAATTACTCTATAAACAAAAGCCAACAAATCGTATCTTTTCGGTTAATTCACTACCATAATTTAGGTTAATCTAACATAGCCAAGTCAAACCTAACATAACCTAACCTAACCTAACCAAACCAAACCTAACATAACCTAAACTGCAAAGTAACATAACCAAAGTAGTTGTAGTGAAATAACGGAACAGGTCCCAAAAATCTAACTATCAAAGTAACCGTCATTTGTTTGTCATATCAGCTAAAAAAATGGTCCCATAGAGGCTAAAAAATAACTTAAAAAGAGAATAATTAAGGTTAATTATCAAATCAAAGGTCTTCTTTTGGAAAACACAATGACACAAACCCAACGCCAAAAGGTCCAACCTACATAAAACAGCAATAGTTAAAACTTATGAAATTAAGCTGACTGAAAAATGCATTTATATGTCTTTCTTTCTATGGGTTACAATAGTAAAGTACTGAGAACCAACTCTGTAGTAAAAGACGGTTTTCCAAATAGGGAGTGAATCTTACCTCCTTAGGGAACGTTTTAAGGGAGATATAAAATTATATTTTTGTTTATTACCTGAATTTTATTTATTTTAACTACTGGCATTTGAAGTAGGGTTAACATTTTAGGATTTAATTTTTGGCTTTGTGTTCTCCTAATAAAAAAGATTAATTTTATACAGATACTCTCTCTTTTAGAAATTTTCCTGGCTTCTCGTGGACCAATCTGATGTGACACAATTGACAGTTGCTTTAGAAAATAGATTTTGAAGCACATTATCGATGTTTTACAATTGTCTGCTTTAATTTATATACCGTTTACTTCATAAAATACTAATTAATTAACAACAATTATAGAAGTTGAATAAAACAAAATTATTAATTAAAGAATTAAGATTAATATAAAAAGGGAATTTTATTATATTGCCCCCAGTAAAATACTTAAAGGCAATTTAAAAACTAAGTAGTGGGGAGAAATACTCTTTTATATTGATTTTACTATGGCCACATGGGGGAGGGAGAATTTCAGCTTGTTGGAACCAACTTGTTTGTGTAAGCCTGCAACTTTTGTTCAGGATGGTCAGTTAGCCACGGAGATCCAACGCAATGCCTCGAGAGTAAGGGATTTCGCTCACTAGCTGACATCTGACATGAGAGTAAATGAGCGAATAACAGGACCCAATTGAGGAGAAAGAATAACCGAGGATAACAAATCAGAATCCCTATTTAGTTTATCCCTCTTTTTACCTGTTTAAAGTTTGAAGGGTTTTCCATGACATAAAAAGCAATTTAATTTTTAGAATATATGTAAATGGGCATAAATGTGAAGATTGCATGCAATCGAGTAATAAAATAATTTGTTAAAATTAAATAAAAAAATATTCATTTATTAAAAAAGATCAACGAAAATCTGTATCCAGTCTAGGTTAGAAATGCTATTTTGAAATAAAAGAAAGATGTAGATATTTTTTATATTGATGTTCAACTTGACCTATGCTCTCATTAAAGATTTTCTTCTGAATCCTTTTGGGCCGTACCCTCACTTGGTTACAAATCAACAGTTTCTTTATAAATTATATTTTTTATCAAGCATTAATGTGTCAAGTTTAAACTCTTAATCTGTTATGGAAAAAATATAAAATGCAACTCTCAGATTTAATTGTTACGCTGTATAATAAAATTTAAATATTTGAATTTGATCTTCTTTGAAATAACAAAGGCTATAAATAAAAACTGTACAAATCAGATGAATAGGGAATCTTGCATAAATTATCACCAGCTGTAATTCATTTAACAATTGCGATAATTCCAGTACATGTATACTGAAAAGAATTGTTTCTTTAAGGCTAGGTCTGACTCCATCGATATTCATGGCCTTTATGGCATATTCATGGCCATATTCATGATGACTTTACGAACAAAAATAGTTTTATCCTGACCCTACCTTACTTCATTCTTCTATTTCTTTGTTAAATTTTATTAAAAAAGAACCAATTATTTAAGTATGACACTCATAGATAAATATATTTTAAAAATGTTATAGTAATTGAATAAAATATATAAATCTTGTTGTATATGGAAGAATATTTTCATTCCTAAAACAGTGACTAGAAAAATACAGGAAGTTGCAATTGAAACGTTAAATGCAATTAGGCTGTGTGAGCGGCAGTCTTGCTTCTAACTATATCGATACAAAATATTACAACAATAAACATCAGCTGATAGTAGTACTATACATTTAACACGTTCTTCAAGGCAACTGTTTAAGTAGGCTAATGTTTTCATAAAAGAGCCCCCTCTTCACTCCTCGTCTTTGTCCAGCTGTCACTGGCCGTGAGCACAGACTAACTGCTCAGTAAGTAGTATGCGCGAATATAACCCTATGATATGGGAGTTGACCAAGGGGCCTAATATTAGGCGCCGATATGATCCTGTTATGTGGGGGATGACGAAGTGGTCTGGGAGTGTGACATTGGGTGATGTGAATAAAATTGAGTGCCCAGTCTGAGCTGTAGTGGGCCCCTATAAACGCTGAAGGGAGCGCGGACATTTAAATCTCTTTAAGCCATTTAAACGGCTGATAACCATCGATGTGATAACCTAGTGACCAGATTTCCGCATTCCAAGCAAGGTCGCGGCCTTCCTCTTCCCCCTCACCGGCGCCTGTCACAACCAACAATGTATGACTGATAGAGTATCGGTTAGTTTGCAGGCGCTGAGCTTCTCTCTTTATTGTTACGAAACACTTTAATTACAAAATTCATATAACTATGCAATTTGACGCGCATATCAAATGAGTTCAACTGATAGCTTTCTTGAGTATTCATTGTATTACAAAATTTGTTTTATGAGATGTTATTAGTATTTTTTAAATAAATATGCAAATAATGCAACAATATATATATACTGATGAAATAATATTGAGTAAAATACCATACCAGTTATTCATTAGTAACACGCCGATCTTCCAGATATGGCCGAATGTGAGAGGTGAATGAGTGTGGTGAGTGTAGATGAACGACATATACTCGCAGGACATGACAAAAAGAAATATTCAACAAACTTCTTATAAAGAGAGAAAATAAATACCATTTCCTAGCCTAATTTATCAATACCAACATATTAAAGAAACCCTTTGTTGAAATATATATGTGTGTGTGTGTGTGTGTGTGTGTGTGTGTGTGTGTGTGTGTGTGTGTGTGTGTGTGTGTGTGTGTGTGTGTGTGTGTGTGTGTGCGTGCGCGTGCGTGCGTGCGTGCGTGCGTGCGTGCGTGCGTGCGTGTGTGTGTGTGTGTGTGTGTGTGTGTGTGTGTGTGTGTGTGTGTGTGTGTGTGTGTGTGTGTGTGTGTGTGTGTGTGTGTGTGTGTGTGTGTGTGTGTGTGTGTGTGTGTGTGTGTGTGTGTGTGTGTAATTTTTTATATATATATATATATATATATATATATATATATATATATATATATATATATATATATATATCACGGGCAACAGATATACAATAGAAAACCAATATAGTTTTTATACTCTTTTGTGAAATTGGTAATCCATCAGTTTCATTAAAAATTTTTGGAATGGCATAACTCAACGAATTCTTACCATATGTATTACTGAACCGTGGTATTTTATACAATGCAAGAATTCTCAATTCATATGTAAGTATTATATTAGGAACTTTGAACTTATTTATTTATTGAACTTAGATTTTATTTCTACGTGGAAGATAACATTAATTTTGAATCATCTGTGAATCAGCTAAAATTTTTAAAATTTCTATAGACTACCCTACTATTATCGAAAAGTCAAGTGTATTAGATATTTCCTTTTGAATCTGTTTAGTCATCATTTCTCGACTCTCAACATTGTAAATTGTACGTACAATTATTAACATAAATTCAGCCATAGTAAACTTACTTGTGCTTTTTCACAAGTGGACACTCCATTTTGTGAGTGGGCACTCGGTTTTATTCAACTAAAATCGGAGTGGCCACTCGCAAGTCATAAGTAGACTCATCGTTGGAGTGCCTGCTCGCCTGCCGAGTTGAGTCCATTCATATTACCCAATGTCGTTCAGACTCCCTTATTTTAAACTTAATGATTTTCCCATAATCCTATTGCACTATTTTAACTATGTCTAAAATCATACGTTCCCTTGATAGTACACTTTTCTTAATGTTCCTGTTTTTGTATGTTGTTCCTTTTTTTATTTGTATTGCCTATACTTCAGTTAATTCTTTTAGCGTATTACTTCTGTGTTTTTCATATAACATATGATTGAATATACCACCTTGAAATCTTCCACATTTTTCATTAACAAAAGCTAATCTTTTTTTACGTGTTTTGTTTTTCTTTCTTGTATGTTTTATATTTTTTATCGTAAATGTTCTCTTGTTTGGATCAGTTAGTATGTATTTTAATTTTGTTCATTTTATTCTGGCTGGTCCACTATTACTATGCATTTTTCTTATGCTGTATCACTAGGGTATTTATATTCAGTATTTTGGGTTTTTACACTGTTGGTAATTTATTTTAATGTTATGTTTTTGTTCCCATTTTGCTGTATGGTTTCCCTTAGCAACTTATTCTCGTCTAAGTCATGACGAACTTCTTGAAACCAACCACCAGTGTAGTTAGTTGAGAGGAAACAGAGTTCCTAACTGTTATCGATCGCGGGTGGTTGAGACACCTGTATGATGGTCGAGGACACTGAGGGTGGTCCACTTGAGTCTATACAAAGGGAATCGTCCTCATTCCTGTTTGAGGTGGGAGGGTGGGTGATCTTACCATAGTACGTCGGCACTGGTGGTGCAGTGCTGTAGTCCAGCTACTTGGGTACAAAGTGTTTGGGAAATAGTAGGCCGTAGGTTCCATGCTCGGTCCTCTTAATACGGCACGACGTCCGCTCAATGATTGCCATCGACGTGGACACTAATAGAGAAGTCTGGGGTGTCCATGTTGAATGGTACTCAAGGTTAAGATGTTGTGTAGGGAAGAGAACTGAGTGTCAGACTTGTAAGTTAGCTGAAAAACGCATCAACACTACGTGGTTCGGATTCCACGTAAAGCTGTAGGTTCCATAGTTGCCCTGGCTATTGGACTATTAATAAATAGTCCTTTCTGAGCAAAGTTGAACTCAGATAGTAAGAATGACTACACTTGTTCACCTACACTCATTCACTCCTCATATTCGCCCGTATCTCTACGATCGGCGTCTGAATAATGAATGTTGACTATAAGGAAATGTGTAATTTTTCACTACACAACGCTATTTGTTTGCAATTTAATGCTATCTTTTTTCTGATGACATTCGAACAAAGGCCCTAAAGTGACAAAACGTCTTCTAACTGTTTCTTAGAAAATTATGTAAGACGATTTAGTATTAAAATAAATATATTATACTGTAGAACAGCTAATTTATTTTATATTTGTTAGTTTGAAAATGTTTGTAACTAAAAAAAACTGATTTTTATAGTATTATTGACAAATAGCGATAGAAAAACGTTTTATTTTTATCAAACAATTTAACTATATAAAAAGTTACTATACCACAACAAGAAATATTTTTGTATTTACTATCTTAAGTAGATAAAACTGTTTTAAACAACTTTTGATTTTCAATATTATGGTTTACCTGTTATGAAAAAAATATTTTGAACCAAATCTTTGTAAAAAAACAGATAGACTAATTGATTTTCAGTCCATTATTAATAATTAAAAGCAAGTGATCGTTTGTTAATGTTTTATTAGCGGGAATCACGGACGATTGGTGCGCGAGAACTCATTAAATATTATAACTTGTTTACCTATCGGCAAAACCAATTGTTGCTGTGACAAATAAATAATCACAAATGTTTGAAATAGTTTATCAATTTATTATATTTCCTCATAATTGAGTTACTTTTCAGTATGACTCAAAACGCAATGTTGTTTTGACATAAAATTGACTTTAATTATTGATATTTACTTTTTATTTATGGTATATTTATTTAATAATGTTATATGCTTCTTATGTAAAGAATAAGTTTTTACTATTGGAATAAATATTTGAAATTCATCAATTTCAGAAATGGTCAGTCGATTAGTGATCAAAACAATGCTATTTGAATATTTACACAACGTACGTATTAATTGTGTATACTGTACAGTACATATGATACCATATGTATACATTATAACTAGATGTACATAGAAATTAAATCAAACCATAGGTAAGAGGTATTGATGTTGGATTACTGTGCAGTTTGTCCGGGTTCATTTCCCGGTGTTTTTTCAACATTTACACCCCTTTTCCGATTCCGTTATTTGGAAAACACATTGGGCCGTTGCTCCAACGAGCCAAAAGAAGAAAAATAGGTTCTTCTTTGCAGGTGAAAGGAACGTGGCCTATTTGGGCATCTATCCTCACTAAAAGCCATACGAAATTTATTTTTTTTAGATGAGATTATAAATGTTAAGGTAACTTTTCCATTGAATCTGAAATTTAAATAGTGTCACCAGTAGGTAATGTAAATTAATTGTTACATACTATATCCAAACTAGCGAAATCCAGCCACGCTTCGCTGGGGTTTAGTCTGATATTATTAGTCTTTATTTTTTACTTTAGTTATTTGAAAAATAAAGGTTGAATGTTTACTTGATTATATTTAAAATAAAGCAACTTACAGCTGTTTTCATTAAAAAATAATCATTTGGTCATAGTAATAAACTTACAAGATATAATTTTCATATAATATTCACCTACTTAAATTGGTGACTGTAATACCTTTTCACCACTGACATTTATTTTCATTTGTGAAATGTGGGTATGCCGGGAAGTGCTTGAAGTTCGCTGTTACTGTTTACAATTTTTGTAACTAAATACGATGTTAAAAATAGTTCCACTGAACGTACATGGCTTGGGGCTCAATATAACTGAACGTGTATAAGTTGATATTTTATGGTTTAGTGTGGAATTTGAATTAATTTTTGTATTGAATGCAGATATGAAATATAGCACTATATTGTAACGCTGTGTATATTTTTATAGGTTCTTAATAAATATTTCTCATATAAAACACTCTTTTATGTAAATGCAACGTTGTGTAAAATTATCAAGTGAATCCATTCACCTCTTATCAAGTTTTTGGTTCACAAACATACGGAAGTTTGATTTTTATATACTTCCAAATGGTCTACACATAAAAATCAAAAACATTTTTGAAACTTTCCTCATATTACAAAAATGACCATTCTAAATATAATGGTCAATTTTAAGTTTTACTTTAAGATTTGTTACTAGGGGGATAATAGTTTATCAGTAATCAAGCAAAAGACAATGTTATAAAATTTAATAGAATCGATATAATTGTGTTTTAGTTTTGTTAGAAGTTTGGTTAACTTTGGGCTTCTTTTTGACAAAATTTTTACTTTTAAAATAGTTGTAAAGTTAGTGGAACATGTGCCAAAATCTTCTCCCAGTTTTGATTTATGAGTGGTATTTTGTAGGAAGCATTACATTTTTTTTTAAATTGCTTGTAAATGTTATCTTTATAACGGTAGTTTTATAGTTATAAAGGTTTTCCTAAGTCTACTAAATTAATAATTAGGAATTAATTGTTGTATAAAACATGTATGCAAGTTATACGAATTCGACCAGTTATAAATCTGTTTTGAATTAAACCAAGCAAACCCAGTAATTTGGAAAAATTATATTCTCAGATTTTACGAAAACCACTTTTAATTTATAATTTAATATGGTTGTAATTGGCCTAATATAGTGGATAATTAATTGATATAATGAGTACTTTCAATTTAAAATCATCAAAAAGGTGTTCAAATATTCACAAATGTGAAAATATAAATATTTTAAAAATAATATTTTCCACTAGAACAGTTGTTTGACCTTCAATTGACCTTGAAAGTTTCCCATACGATTACTATTATACACCAAGTGCTTAGAATATAGTCTAATGTTTTGTCGTTTTTAATCAAGCGAAATGTTTTGATTAAGTATTTATTATTATTTAGAAACGTTTAAAGGCACAAATGATTTTTCATCTTGACGCACTTACATTTTTTGATACACTTGATAAACAATTCTAAAAGTAATTTCTTAGTTACCAGGGTTGCGAGATTGTTACATTGGCCAGACCAGAGCCTGAAGAGCAAAACACATTCCCTCCTCGTCCCCCACTTCGTTCTCTCAACAATTACATGATAATTTTTGTGGTTGTGATGGAAAAAATGTAAATTTAACTAACGGAAAAAAGAAAAATATTATAAAGAGTACAAGTAAAATGTTACACAACGCAAAATGTATTTCAATATAAGCACAAAATGCACAAATATATTAAAAATTTTTCATTCTTTTGTGAATCCCTCTGGTCTGAGGAAGGTGAGCGTGGTTTCCCGAAATCGATCACTATAATATTTGTGCAGTTTGTGCTTATATTGTAATAAATTTGTGTTGTGTGACATTTTACTTGTACTGTTTTATTTTAAAAAGCTACACATCATTTAGTTTTTTTTTTTTAATGTTATATTTCGGCTATACAATCTGAAACCATTTTCAAAAATTTAACAACATAAATAGTTTTAAAAAAATATAAATTAATTATTAGATGATATGTTTTTAAAAATATTTAACTGATGATTTGATCAATGAAAATAGTTGAATATATACTATATAAATTTTGATAAAAAATTGTTTAGTCACTTATTAATTTTGAATTTTATTTAATACTTCTGATTTAATAATAGGCAGGTATATTGAGCATAAGGTGGTACTGGGTTGTAGAATGCAGCTTTCTACAGTCATACATGCTGCTTCTTTTATTGTTCTTTCTTTCCATTTACTTTCTTTATATACTATACTTGCTGCTGTCCATTGCACCTTATGCTCTTCTGCCAAAACATGATCTGAAAGTTTATAATAGTTTTCCAATTGATTTTTTATGCTGTTTTTGTGTTCTTGTATTCTCTTTTTTAAAGGTCGAGATGTTTGTCCAAAATAATTTAAATTACATTGACAAGGAATTTTGTAAACAACATTTTTGGTGTCTTGATTTTGATTTTATGGTTTAACTTTTTTTAGTAAAAGTTCAATTTTTGATTTTGTAACAAATGAAGTTCTAATATTAAATTGTTTGTTAATTCTTCTGATTTTTTCTGATTTTCCTTTGATATAAGGTATAACAATTGTTGTTAAAGGTTTTGATTCTGTATTTTATTTTTTCTGATTTAAAAAAAAAAAACTAAGTGATGTGTAGCTTTTTAAAATAAAACAGTAATGAACACCATCACGAAAAATACTTACCGTCAAGAATTTTACTTGTACTGTATATGTACCAACACGTATTATGCTAATTAAAAAACTATTTATAAAAAATTTATTGATATTGGGAGCTAACTACTTTCTGCATAATTACAAAAAATACTGTAGTAGCAGTACAGATATATAAACAGTTCCACGTAAATATTTAGGTGGCTTAATTGCCCTGGCTTTTGGGGTTTTAATAAGTAGCTCTTTATTATAGGAACAGTTGACCTTAGTAACAATGATTTCAATCTTCCATGTATACTCATCACATTCATTTTCCCCTCATATTCACACATACCCCTACGGTCGTCTTATTGATGAATAATTTTTCGTTCGATCTTTGTTTTGAAATGAAATAATTATAGTTAATTAGGAAATATGACGTTAAAACTAAAACCATTCGTTTTAACCAGTAAATTCATACTGCTTTAATACGTATTTTAAATTTATAAATAAAAATATTTATTTAGTTATATTTGGCTTGGAGTGTAATGGAAACTTATAAAAATGATGTGGGAAATTATGTAGTGTATGTGGTATTTCTATGATCCATTAGTAATTTGATGTATTAATTATTATTAATATTCAGCCAATTCATATTTTAGTTAAATTAAATTAAATGGATACACGAGAATGCCAAGAGGACATTTTGAGAAAGTTGTACTCTAATTATTCGATGTAAAACGTTTGTTTTGTTTTCTAACCCAATTATAAATTGAATAAGGTATGGACTAGTTCTAGTGAGAATCAGCTGTTCAATTCTGTTTGATAAATAATTTATGACACACTCTGCAAACTATTTGGCATTATATTCGAAAAAAACCCTCTCTTCACGTGTTACAATTCATTTACAGTTTTAAAAAACACTTTTAAAATAATGCATGCTCTCCTTTTTGAGAGCAAATGTTATTTTTACAAAACTATCTGTTTTAATGAAACTATGATTTTTGGGGGGTGGGAGGTGTTAATGCTTAACTTCAGAGGTGCAAAATATCTATTTATGGTGTTTATAGGTGTACCCCCCTATGCACCCTATACGTTCTTTTCTTTATAGTCTCCCCAAAAGGATATTGGTTACATCTATACCACAACTCAGCGTTTAAAATAATATTAGGCCAGTAAGTTTTTAAAATTCTTCTTAAACATTTATTTATAAAAACTTGTAATTTATTTACTATAGGCTTTTTAATTGTTCAGGTGTGGCATCCACGTAAAAGGACGGATTTAACATATTACTAATAAAAATTTTAAGTTTTGTTTTTCTTCTTATTTATTATGTAATAAGAATTATTCATTGATTCTTATTCAAATTCCTTTTCATTTAAATTTGAAACGCCCATATAAAATAAATTACATTTGTTATTCATTCAACTTGTTAAACAATATTACCTCCTTCGTAGATTATAATTATTGTTCAAAGTAGATTTTTGAAATGTTTTTTCTGTCGATGATTTGACCCTTAAAATTATATATTTTTATATTTATGGTGATGTTGTTGATTATATTGTAGAATATTTCGATCTGTCAGTATTTGTACGTAGTACTCTTCTTACTATATATTAAAATTTACATGTTTGAAAGGACTCAACACTCCAGTAAAATTAGAATTTTATTTCACGAGGCCCTCCAGTAACAAAGTTACCATCGAAGTTAGTTCTGTTTGTTTGATGATAGAAACTTTGTTACTAAAAGGCTTCACAAAATATAAATCTAATTTTACTAGTGTTGGGTCCTTCAATACATATAGGCTGTCCTTATTGTTAAAATAATAATTTCGTTGTAATATTTTTTCTTTGAGTTTAAAAAAATGTGTATGATATTATTTAGCCATTAAAGGGGTGTGCGGTGAATGTATGAATGTGTTAATAATATCTCTTAATTTTGAAATTAAGTTTTTTATTTAATTAATACATGACTTTTTAAAACTAATAAATAGCAGGTTTTATTTCAGATAACACAGCTGTATTAATTAGAATCTATTTGTATTGATTTTTTTCAATTGAGTGCAAGACAACGCATTCGTCTCCTATTGGGCATTAGAATTTATGTAGGAGAATCTAAACAGGCATTGGCTTAGGGGCCCTATATTTTTTGATAATTCGTTTATTGACAATATATTTTGTTTTCTTTTTTAATATATTTATGTACGTATTTCAATCAGATTTTTTAAGTTAGATTTTTTAAGAGGCTAAAGGTTTAAGGAAAGATATTTTGTGTTATTAAAATAAATGTATTAATTGTAACAATTACAAGAAAATAAAACGTTATATTCTATAATCTGTAAAATTTTTCCGTACAATTCTGGGAAAATTGGTTTCATTTTACGTCAGCCTGCCAACCAAGACTACCCGGTGCTTCACATTGTGTAAAACTACCCGGTGCTTCACATTGTGTAAAACTACCCGGTGCTTCACATTGTGTAAAACTACCCGGTGCTTCACATTGTGTAAAACTACCTGGTGCTTCACTTTGTGTACAAGTACCCGGTGTTTCACATTGTGTAAAACTACCCGGTGCTTCACTTTGTGTACAAGTACCCGGTGTTTCACATTGTGTAAAACTACCCGGTGCTTCACTTTGTGTACAAGTACCCGGTGCTTCACATTGTGTAACACTACCCAGTGCTTCACTTTGTGTAAAACTATCCGGTGTTTCACTTTAACCGGTCTACCGGTGCTTCACTTTGTGTACAAGTACCCGGTGTTTCACATTGTGTAACACTACCCAGTGCTTCACTTTGTGTAAAACTATCCGGTGTTTCACTTTGTGTAAAACTAACCGGTGTTTCACATTGTGTAAAACTACCCGGTGCTTCACTTTGTGTACAAGTACCCGGTGTTTCACATTGTGTAAAACTACCCGGTGCTTCACTTTGTGTACAAGTACCTGGTGTTTCACATTGTGTAAAACTACCCGGTGCTTCACTTTGTGTACAAGTACCCGGTGTTTCACATTGTGTAAAACTACCCGGTGCTTCACTTTGTGTACAAGTACCCGGTGTTTCATATTGTGTAAAACTACCCGGTGCTTCACTTTGTGTACAAGTACCCGGTGTTTCACATTGTGTAAAACTACCCAGTGCTTCACTTTGTGTAAAACTATCCGGTGTTTCACTTTGTGTAAAACTAACCGGTGTTTCACATTGTGTAAAACTACCCGGTGCTTCACTTTGTGTAAAATTACCCGATGTTTCACTTTGTGTAAAACTACCCGGTGCTTCACTTTGTGTAAAGCTACCCGATGCTTCACTTTGTGTAAAACTACCCGGTGTTTCACTTTGTGCAAAACTACCTGGTGCTTCACTTTGTGTAAAACCACCCGATGTTTCACTTTGTGTAAAACTACCCGGTGCTTCACATTGTGTAAAAATACCCGGTGCTTCACATTGCGTAAAACTACCCGGTGCCTGACATTGTGTAAAACTACCCGGTACCTGACATTGTGTAAAAGTACCCGGTGCTTCACTTTGTGTAAAACAATAAATATTTATCAGTTCCATATTATATTGCCTCTTTAATTTAAACCCTCTTTGCCTAAGAATGATTTTGAATGCATAATTTCACAAAATCTAAAGTATTACCATGGAATGGTTACATATTCATTTTAAGGAGAAAGACAGCTCTTAAAACAAGATATCTGTTATAATCCATATGATATGTTTATCATTTACTTAATAACACATCGACCTTAAAAAATACGAAATGCATCATTTTACGAGATTTTAGTTGTTTCTAAAATTATATTATAAATTAGAATCAATAATAAAATATATTCTTAAATAATTTTTAGTAAATAAACTTTAATTTGTTCTATTACGTTTTCTTTGGATCTATCCCTTAAAAGCAAATTTAAATCATTCCCTTTCATGATCTATTATTAATTCCTGCCTGGTGGAAGCTACTATATGAGAAAAAACATTTCTTTAATAGTTCATATATTGCATAGGATAATTATTTGAAGATATCTTAACGGTCTTCTCAGTGAATAATTTTGTCACAGTCGAGCCCTTGAACCTCTACCAAGTGTTGAGTTTTGGAATTACTTGCAACTAGGTCTATCAGAAGACCGCTTGTCGTCTGTCCGTTCGTCCCCAAACCATTGTGTAGTTTGAACAATCGTGGTAGTTGAGTCTTCTTTCCCGCTTGTCTACCAGGCAGCGCCAGTTGTACAGTTATGTCAACTTTTCTTACTTACATTTTTAACGTATGTATATCATATTTTAACATGCTTTTTAGTACAAGTGTGACTAGTGCCCCCTGAAATAGATTTGTCTCGCTGGTTTTGTTTCGTTTGAAAAAACATTGAATAAAAGTTATTTGTACTAAAAAACGAAATCACGGGGTGAATTAAAATCTGATTTCTGGGGAGTTGAAACCATTGTGTTCTCTTTGAATTGTACGTTTATAAAAAATATGTAATCTTTTTTTTAACTTAACATTGGTCTTATGGAGATCATATCCAATATGGCGGCAAGTGTAGGAGACATTAAATAAAAAATTACAATATATACTGCCTCTTTACTTTATTAAAAGCGAAACGCAGCTTTTATCAAATTTCGAGGCTCTCTGGCAGGTTAAAGAATTTTAATAAGACGAGTATCCTTTATCACTACCATTTACGTCTGGGGTAGAATTGTTTAAAAAAAAAAACTCCCTTTTATTTACATTCAACATTCTTACCTTCCCATCTTTTATATTTTAACTGATATATTTATTTATATTTTGACAATTAATTGTGAGAGCTTAATTTTAAGATCTTATATGTAAAACAATTAAACACATTTTACTTAAATCTAAAAATGTGGTACTACAGGATATCTATAGTTTATTTTATGCCATAAAAAATACCTTTGACAGTAATGACAAAAGAAGAACAAAACTATAAAAATGAGGTAAAAAACATCTTTATTTCATAAAGTGAGGTTAGTACTAGGCAGTCCTTCCTACCACTTAACGTTAATAGCAAACATAACTTGTCTTAGATCAACTTTTTCACCCATAAATAACTTGCTCTACGCCATTTTTTCTAAAATATTAATAATTTTACGTTAATTGCTTCATGTGTAAACTAAGCAATTCACAGCGTAAGCAAGCAAATTTGTGGATCAAAAATATAAAATGTTCTTAACTTGTCATTAATCATTTTACTACCAGTACAACATTGCGGTTTTGTGGTTTTCTACTCTAACTTTTTTTTATATAAACCTTCGCTGGCTAATTCCCATGGGCCGTAAGACATATGCGGGATCTTGATTCAACAAGTGAAGTACCGATCGTTAGCTCAGTTGGAGATTGGTCCTTTTACTCCCCAGTCCAATGTCTTTTTTAAACGTACATGAACTTTTTATTTAAATAATCTAAAAGACGAAGTGTCTACAACAATTTTAATCTTACCTTTTGTAATTTTAAGACGCCTTGCTTAATTTAACCTTAGAGCTAGGTTATAAATTTGGTTATTTATAAATCATTGTTAGATATTATAGATATGAAAATATTAATCGTATACCGACATTAGCAATAGAGGTGATATAAATCACAAGCTATCACTTATAATTGAAACAAAACATTGATGTCAACGTTATTTTAATTCTGAACGTAATACTCTTTAAAAGATAGTACACGTTTAATAATAATAATATTTATGATTTATTCTATTTTCTAACACGTTATGTTTTGACTGCCATAACTTAGTAAACTAAATGACTAAGGTTCGTGTCCTTTGGTAGGGTAGTATCCTGAGTATGGGGTGGCGAGGTCAGGAGGTCAGCCACGAGGCAATCAGCTCCATTACCTGCGTCCTTATCTTACACACGGAAGTAAGTAACAACGCATAAACAAACTAAAGCACACTGAACAGAATGAAAGGAAAATTACTTTTTTATTTTAATACAAGGTGGAAAAAATACAGAAACGCTTTCACAATGTTTGTATAACTTGTAAGACGGTTATTTGTTTAATAGATAATTTAATTTGTTAGAATAATTGTGTTCCATAAAGTGTAACTTTTGATCAGAATAATTTTCTTGAAACCGTGATATCAAGGAGAAATATTACTGATCAAAGTAGTTACTTTGAAATTCAAATCGCCGCTACTCTGGAAAGAATAAACCTTAAGAACTCCATTTTGCAGGAAATAATTTTTCTTCAATAGACCTTTCATTTGATACAAAACTCGACCCAGACTTACATTGAAGATTTTCGTTCAACTCCTCGTGGGCCAGAAAATATTAAATATCGTTAATGGCGTTAAAAAGTAGGTTCTTCGTAACCATCGTAATGTACAAGATTTCACTTTTAAAAGTTGTCAAAGCGTTTCCATATTTTTTTTCACCTTGTATATGATACTCAATCTGTAAATAATGGAATTATTTAACGGCTAATTTGTTTACGACTTAATGCAGCGATAATAATGTTAAGGTGGTCACTGTAATGTTCATTATATGTTAAAACTTTGTTTTCTTCCTTACCTATCATTAAATCTATTTATAATTTGTTTTCAAACGTCTTGATATCACATGGTCGACTTACAAAAACTTAAAAAAACAGTTACAATCGTCACAAAAATCAGCCTTAAATTTTTCACACAAGTAAACTATTATAATCAGCTCAATAAGTAGCAATAGATCAATAAAGTCTTAAAGTACCTATTAATATTATACAGGGTATTTAAAGTGCCTATTAATATTATACAGGGTGTCAAAAATAAGGTGTCCTGACTATTAATTGTTGGGTTATACGCCGAATTCGGAGCAAAAAATACCACTCCATTTAGTGTCCATTCGTCTTTTTTTTCTTTTTTTTTCACAAAAACATTAGCAACTAGAGAATGGAGACTGACTGACTTGAAATTTTGAAAATTTATTTGCGTACATTTTCATAAATAAATGGCAAACATATAGTAATTGATTAATTATCTTTAGTTATTTAAAAATGGTGTCTATTTAAAATGTTAACCTTGTAAGCAACAAATCATTTAACCACCCTAAACTGCCACCATTTTGAAATGACTAAACATAACCCAATAGCTATTTTGTAGCTGTTTATTAATGTTATTTAAATTTATGAGAAAAATGGAGTCAGTCGGTCAAGTAATTTATGAGTTATCACTCTTTTTGTAAAACCACAAAAGACAGACACCAAACGGGGCGAAATTAAAAAAAAACGTATTCTTAATTTTGTTTCAATCTATTTGACTGATATAATAAAACTGTTGGTCTGAATTTGTTTAAACATCACAATCACCTAGCTGAACAATATAAAAAATATTAAGTGAAATTTAGATGCAACAGTAGACAAGACAGTAATTCTAGCTATCCCAAGGATAGGGTTAGGTAGGTGGAGAGGCCTTGGCGTCTTGTGATACCGTAGAATGACCCCCACCTCACTCAGCCCGTCTCACCACAATACTCCCTACACCACATCTCTGGCATACAGATTCAAATGTTCCCGTCTGTGAGCTTTGAACATAGAATGTTAATTAGTTTACTGTACAGAAATATCTTTAATTATTTTTTTACATTAATGAATATTGAAATTATTCGAAACTATTACATAATAAAATTCTTACAGGTTGTTTGATACTCATTAGACATTTTATTTACTCAAGCATTTTAAAATAATAGTAATAAAAATATTTTTATGACTTTCCTTTTTTTACTAATCGTAGACTTTCAATAATCAAAACTATACTTTATTTAGTGAATTTCCCAACTTGACATGTACGCACTTCATAGCGTTTAAGTGAATCTTTGATTCGCAGGTTTGTTAAGATTATAGGCATATTGAAATAGCTGAGAAAATAATTAATTACTTTTTGTGGTTTAAATTCACTTGAAGAGGTATTTTGAATCTGTTCAAACGATAATGCAATGGTACTTTATAAAAAAATTAGACAAGAAAAAGCTATAAGTGATACAATACGAAATAAAAACAATACAAAATTCCAAGAACGTTATATGTTTACTCACGCTCAAATTCACAAAATCAAACAGTGTGCTATTATAGGTGAAACGTGGCAACAATGCAAGAAGTATAGGCGTTGCTATAGCTGACTTACATCGTTACGCCAATGGTCGTAACTCTCCAACTCCTCTTAGGTCCAGCGTTTGCCGTAAGAGCGCTCTGAAGTCTAGTCGGGTTATTTTATGAATAAACTAAAGAAAACTAACACTTTTCCTATCCAGAAGAAGTTTGTAAATTGCTCACTGATTGACAGATTTGTAACTTTGGAATTTGATGTTTTTATTTTTTTGTAATATTAATAGTGGATATGCTTTTGTTATCCATTTTTAATAATTGATATTAAAATATCAATTATTAAAAATAATAAAAAATAATTAAATTAAAAAATTAAAAAAATTATTAAAATAATATACATATATATATATATATATATATATATATATATATATATATATATATATATATATATATATATAGGTTCACGAGTTAGGGTTTCTAGTTTAATAAATTGAATATTAATTATAATTAAATACTCTTTTATTCATTTTTTTTAATAATACATGACCTGTTTCGGCTTTTAAGAGTGTAAATAATATAACCTATAATAAATTGACAATTATAAAAATAAAACAGATGAAAATATTATAACATATGATTAATTTAGTGTGTGGGTAAGTTGAATTTTACTTTAGATTCTTATTTTTTTTAAATTTCTCTTATTTTTTAATTCTAATAACATGAAAAATCATATATATGAAAAATAAGAGAAATTAAAAACATAAGAATCAAAAGTAAACTTCAACTTACCCACACACTAAATTAATCATATGTTATAATATTTTCATCTGTTTTGTTTTTATTTTTATAATTATTTTCATTTATTATAGGTTATATTCTTTACACTCTGAAGATAGCTTAAGAGCAGAAACTGGTCATGTATTAATATAAAAAATTAATAAAAGAGTAATTAATTATAGTTATTATCTATATATATATATATAAAATCCAATGTATGTTTGTTTGTCTATCCTTTATGCGCTACCAAACCGTCCGGCCGATCAAACTTGGGGAAGTTGTTCTATATACCCCAAGGAAGGTTTATGTCCTATTCCCGTTTCTTTAATCCCTCAGGGCTCCATCCCTTGGACTTCTAAAGTTTCGATGTTAATCAAATAGCAGGATGCATGAAGGTATAATAAGTCAAATATAAAAAGAATATCAGCTGTGGGTTTTAAATATGTCAAAATTATACTGTTTATATTTTTATGTTTTGATTTCTTGTGAAGCTATATTAATTGATTGATTTATTTAATTAACAGCTGTTAAATAAAAACAAATATAATAAAATTGTGGTAGGCAAAACTTTCAAAATTAAAAATAATTGAGTACAGTAGTAAACTACACAAAAAATCAGCTGTTGTAAATTGGATACTATGTAAACTGAAAGGTTGCTGCACATTTCAATGATACAATCAAAACTCAATATTATGACCGGCGAAGCGGGCGGGTACAGCTAGTTCAATTTATATATATATAAAACTAAGAAGTATATATCACAGATTGCCTGACAAAATTAAACTCGTTAATTTCCATACAATGTCACTGTGAAATATTTAAAATTTATCTCTGGATATTACAATTTGAAAATAATTATACTTAATTGCAGTATTGTCTAGTTTATATAATTCGAAATTAATTTAAAAACTAGAGGCAGAATTTAAATCCATTAAATGAACTAAGGGGAGAAATACTTGCAAAGTTAGAAGAAGTTTGCGTTCCACCGTATAATGCCTTAGCAACATGGCTGTAAACAGGGTTGTTAATAAACCGTTCGGAACAATAAAGCTCCGTGTCCTGATGGCGTTCCAGCGGAAGAGCTGAAGGTGATGGTGGAGAGTCGGATGCAAGTTCCGGTTATTAGTAAGGATAGGAGCGATCCAGAGTCACCCATGTTTGACACGGTGGGGAAACTTCTGGAGAGATGACTTAAGCTAACATAGCTCGGGCTGTTGAGTTAGCCGGCGGCTTGTCTCGCTGGCAGCATAGCTTTCGCAAACGACACGTTTTAAAACATATTCTTGTTATTTTCATTTAAATTCACATGATAATTATTTAACAACTAATACTTATTTTTTTAATTTATAGTTTTTTTGTTTTATAAAACTTCAGTTAAGCACAATTTATGTGAACTACGTACACAAGCCTCAGTCAAATTTCTGTAAATATACTAATAATTTAAGTGTGACCGGGAATAAGCCCAGAAAAGTAGATCACTTTACTGTAGCAGGCACATGAATAAAAGTTATTTTTGGTCAAGCTACAAGTATTTATAACGGCTTTGGGGTTTATACTTCCATCATCAATCACTATTTTCTTGTTATTCATCTCATTTTTATATGATATTGAAATCTCTAACTATTTCTTATATTCTTTCTTTTCTTACCACAAAGTAACCTCATTATTTATTGGCTTTCTCTGTAATAAACAGCAGATAAAAAGTAATCATATTTTCTCAAAAACACTACATAGTAACAAAGATTATGTATATTCACAATTACCTTATTTATATATATATATATATATATATATATATATATATATATATACGTACTAATGTAATAATATATCTTACTATATAAAAAATTATCAGAACTAACGTATAAAAATGCAATATGTGTAAGAAAATATTCTACAAAAAGGCCTGTTATGAATTACTAATATTAACTTTGGGGACCGAATGACTATATTTCGTCATTTACACTTTTTTTCTTTATGACAAGAATTGTGGTCATTAGTAAAATTCACGTTGAGGACCGAAATACGATATCCCGTCATTCGAAGTTTGTTACGTATAACATTCTTACTGCTTGCGATAACTTGTACGTCTTTGGGATGATAGGCAGATGTTCGAGAATGCGAGAATATAACGTCAATTAAAAGAACTTAGAATAATAGAAGAGAGTTAATTTTAACAGACGATTCTGACAGTATTTACAAAATATTTCATGTTAATTTTTTATATTTTCAATCCGATTGTTATATTCTTTTCTGTATTTGTAGGTTATTAAGTTTATACCTTAATAAAACAGTTTCCTACTTGTAAAATATATTTTGTTTACGAGCTATAAGCGTACAACAAAAATTATTTTTAAAAAATACTCTTTTTTACATAACTTTTATATATATTTAAAAATTATGATATGACCTTTTGGACATTTATTCTGATAAAGTACTCAATTACAAACACTTTGATCAAAGAAGTGCCACTGTTTCTTTATTAGAACAGATTTTTAAAATAAATGTATAAAGACTTGCGTTTCCCCAAATGTTCAACCTAAATATTTTACATACTTGAAAAGTGAGGAAAAAAAGTTCGCAATTTTTTTCGGCCCTCAAAGGGTTAATGCTAAGAAGTCGACACATAAAAACCTTCAAAGCTGCTTATGAAATAACTATAGTTTAATTAGTGTTTAAAAGCTAAATCAAGCTATACAAAAATACACCCCTGTCATATCAACTCTGAGGCACAACGCGCGTGCCCAAACCATATGACCAAACACGAACTCAAAATAACAATCACACAAAATACATGACCATTTAAAAACCTTATAAGTTAATCAATTCATACAATTATGTAATATAATGGATATCATTTAACTTATATTCAACTTACTAAAAACTAATTATAAATCTCCATTAACAAAAATGTTATCTTATGTTTAATTATTTCAGTGCACTGCAGGTGCATCTGTTCCCTAAAATGGTGTGTTTAATAATTAGAAATATCAAGAGTATATAACATTCGAGCCTTTCCCGTTAATTCACCACTACTACCTTTTCCATTCCTTCAATACTACTACTTTTCTTATCGCAATTACGGTTAGGCTAAGCTAGGTCAGGTTACGTTAGGTTAGGTTAGATTAGGTGGCCAAAAACTGCTAAATCAAATTTTTTACCTACCGCCGAATGCACTCTCCGTGTCTAGGTTTTTGGAGAGCGATAAAATAAGGCCAGCGATATCGGATTCCTAGCAGATAAGGAATACCACAGTGGCCGTAAAAATGATTGGGGAACGGTTCTTTGAACAATAGACTATTTATGAAGTGGTAGTGAATTAACGGAAAAGATCCCAACATTCTTAAGACGTTTCGTGTGTAGATAATATTTCAGAGGCAGAAAAAATTGTTTTATATTGAAAAGTATATTAGTATATTAGTTTTTATTTTATTTTTATTTTTTATACTGAATTGCATTTGAATGGAAACGTTTATTCCAATTTAAATACAATATAAACTCGTTACTATTTATTTTTATTTAAGAACCAAAATAACATATTATTAAAATTATTACTTGAAATGATATACTGAAGATATATTTAAAGTGCAACTACCTAAATGTATTTCACTGGTTTCTTGTCGTGATATTCAATTACTCTAATTGATAATTCAAATAGCATGGACTGTTTACTTTTCAGAAAAGTAATAAGTGGTGTAGTAATTAAAGTTCTTGTACTTTTTACATTATTTTATCTCCATTATGAACATTTGCTATCTTTTGGCTGAATTATATAAATGAGCTTAACATTTAGAATTTTTTCAAACTATTTTGGTTATTTTTTATTCAATTAAATACTCATTTCATGAAGCAACAAGTATTCTTACTAAAAAAAATAACAACCAGAACAGTGTGAAAGTTTTACGAATTAAATCATATCAAGGTTATTTGAAAATAAAAAAAAAAAAAACGTACATTAGCTCCTATTGAATTAAGTATTTTTATTCATGTAAATATATAAAATGTTCAAATCGATAATATACAAATTTACAATACTTGAAATCAATCCTTGTTTTAAATTGTATCTCATAATTATTCGTTTAGAAGGATAGGATTAAAATATAATGGAGGCGAAATTTAATAATTTTAAATAATATCACATATATAAAAAAAATCAAAAGACATTTCTAAGGTAGTTTATTAAAAAGAAAAATTTATAAAATAAAAGACTCTTTGGAATAAGAGTTACTTTTATTGAAAGAAATAATGTTATTATAAATATGTTATATCCGTGCTACACAACACATAATACTAATAATAATACACATCTTATGATGATACACGTACAGTACGCATACAAATATTAACCACATTAATATGGAAACTAAGACGAACATCGAAAAATAATAATGGGCATAAATTATTTTACTTTAATTTGTAACGTATAGCAACCATGTGTTGACTCGTACTTAGTTTGCATCGCAACATATTATATCACGTTGTAATCACATTTTTATAGTAATATTTTCTTTTCTTTAACGACTCCAAAAATATATAGAATTTTGTAAGAAGTTTATATAATAGTATCACAACTGGATATGATGTAACGAAGTCAGTTATGGAGTTTTTACCACAAATTTACAATCCTATATGTTATATAAAGGGCGTGATCTATTCCAATGTTGATATTAAAATATATTTTCGATTCAAAAACAAGACAACAATTAATTTAAATTTATAGTATTGTAATTGATAAAATACGCATATAAATTATCAATAGCCAACGATTAGTATAGATAATATAAGACTTCAAATTATTCTGTGCTTGAAATTTCTCTAAGAATAAGTTACGCACAAGCACAACGCCTCAAAACATTATCTTATTATACTGTGTTTTGAATAATAAGAGGGTGACATGTTGTTGAGGTATTTACTTACGGGGGTATCGAGTCCTAGGGGATGGTTAAGAATGTATCCCGGATGTCAGACTGATGTATCGTCCAGTCGACCTCCTGACCCGTTTGTGTACGTGAGTCAAGAAAGATAAATTGGGTTAGCTTTTTACCACTCAGAAAAATAAATTTGTTCAACATGTTTATCTTTGATATTAATAAAATTATGTATATAATGGTTATATTTTGTCATTAAATCAAAATAGTTTTTCTTTTATTAACTATTTGTGTATTTTTGTTATTTTAATGAAATTTTTTTGTTGATTTCCAAATAATTTTTTTATGTAAACTGAAAGAAAAATTACCAAAAATATCACAGTTTGTATACATTTTGTATGTTAAAATACGCAGACATCTGCTTCTCCTTTCGTCAGTCAGTTACAACTATAGTCCATTTACTGAATCTATCGACTTGACTTCAGAGCGCTCCTACAGCAAGTGCTGGAACTACGAAGAGGAAATTGACATGGCCAATAGCGTGACAATATTAGCCAGCTGTAATAATAAAACGCCCTAACAACTTGGACAATTGTAACGTTTCGATATTTTATTTTACATTGAACCTGTCCAGAAAAATTGTTTGAATAATCGACTTTATGTTGATATAATTATTTTAACACCAGAATTTTCTTATTGCTTTGATTTATGTTCCTTATTGTTTGTATATTTTTAAACATGCTCTTGACAAAGTCGTGTGTCATAACTTGTCACTAATCACGTTTGTGTCATTTAGGAAGATTTATTAAACCTATATACGGTAAAAACACAAAATCTTTTTAATGAAAGAACGAGTGGCTGAACGGTTTAAGGCGTCAGGACTTTGAATTAGTTATAGAGTAGAGATAGAGTAGGCTAAATCTTAGCCTTGACTATTATTATTATCAGTCAATTCAATATTGTTTGAGAATTATTTGTTAGGATTAGATTGTTCATGATGGTGGATAATATTTGAAAATTTCCAATGCTTCAAGTATTTTAGGGAAGAAACAAAACATGTCGACAGGTTTAAAACTCCTGTCCTCTGCAGGTGTTACTTACTACTTCAACCTACATTTAAAATTAGTCTTTCCTTTTTTTCTCCTTAACCCATCTAAATTCAAGAAAAAACTAAAAAAACTTCATGCTTTAAACTACGGTTGACTGTTAAGAAAGTTAAATGTTTTTAAAAACTACTACACATAATACAATCATACAAAATATAAAACAGAACATGTAATCTAATGCGAAAAATGAAAATCTTCAACAAAATACATGAAAGGTTCAAAACAAAACAGATTCTTAACTTATTAAACCAGCTTTCCATCTCTACCAGGATGGGGGAGTGGGTTCCTCGCACCAATACACTCACGAGATGAACTCACCATGAACGTCAAAAACGAATTGAATCCCTTGGCAAGCTGATCCGTTGTGAGTGGTAGGAAAACTCCCTCCAAGCGATGCCTAGGTGGACTGAGTAAGGAAAAACTGGTTTAAATATAGGCTAAGATAGTAGTATAGGCTAAGATATATAGGCTAAGATAGTAAGTAAATATAGGCTAAAGACGAAAGGAGTTCGTTATTCCTGTCGAAACCTTGTGCTTGTTCTTAAAACATTTGAAGCATTGGAAATTTCAAATATTATCTACCAATCAGTTTTACCTTCTACTATACTGGTTCACCCATTCACTCTGTTTGGTAAGTTCCCCGCACAGATTAATAGTCTATGGGAAATTATTACACTATGATTAAATAGATCAGACTCTCCTTTAAAAAATACACTATATAGAGAGCGATTGTTTTTATATATTCCCTTCAATAATGAAAAATTAAATGTTATGTTTGGAGCAAATATAAAGTAATAGCAAAAAAGTACCGTATAAAAATAAAATCCAAACAAGAAGAAGAATATATGGTGTATTGTAAATATTATTTTATAGCCAATATTGTTGTTGGAATATGATAACACTTTCGGGTTCTTGGAAACAATCTCGATAAAACAAACCAACCTGTGTTTTTGTTTACAATGTCACTTCCGAATTCACTTAACTTTCGGAGAAAAGAGATATCTCGGTAGCTTTACTCGCTGTATTCCTGAACTATTAGTTTATCCTAAGCCATTGTATTAATCATATAAAGGGACCTTGTACTGTTCATAAAAGGTTGCTATTTTTAAATTAGTAAAAAATATATAAGCTACACAGCTATTTCTTACTGTTACACTTATCCGGTAAAATTATTCAATATAAACAGGAATCAGTTTAATGTTTATATTGATGGATATTTATAATAATGGAACAAGTTTATGTTAATGATTATCAGTAATAATAATGATCAATAATAAAATAATAAGTAATCAGTCACCGGTTATTTCATTAACATAAAATAGTGTACTAAAATTAAATAGACATTATTTTAAATAAACGGCGCTCGCCAGTTAACGTGGGCATTTAGGCATGTCCGTGAAATTTATTTAACGAGTGAATTTAACGAGTGACCGTTAACTCGGTTTTTTTTTTATTTATTTATTCTGAAGATGCTGGTCGTAAAGATAAGGGCGACTATGGATTTCGAATGAGTTTGATGAGCTTTTATGAGCGAATATAGTAAACTTAAAAGAATACCGACTATTCCTTAGAAAGTGTCCCAATGACAAATTAACAGCCGATATTTATCAGCTGATCCCTTTTAAAATTTTGTGTGGCTCTGATTGGGATCGAACTGAGGACTATTATCTTTTGAAGCTAGGATTTAACCAACTACGTTACAGACCAGTTTATTAGATTTGAATTAATAATTCATTCAAACAATTAAGGATTCGAACCTTGGACCTTGTTGTTCACATGCAAAAACCTTAGAAAACTAAGGTACCAACCGGAAAATAAGAATATTTATATTATAAAACTAATTAACGACAATTAAAACAAATGCTGCTTCATGCGTTGTAATTCTGAGATTACTTTTTTAAATTGTAATAAAATTTATTAAAATAATCTTTGTTATTAAATTTATGAAAATATATTGTTTGGTATCCATCATTTTAGACACCCGCTTTCATTCAAAGGGTTTTTATTTATTATATGTTATCTTTACTAAAAAGTTTTAATATCCTTTAAATGTTGCAGTTAGTTTCAAACGTTTGATTAGCTGCACTGTTTTAATGTAGGATTACAAATTCTTACACTTTCAATAATTATCTGTTTTTAAAGAAATTTATTTTTTCATCTATTAACCTTAAATTTATGTATATTATAACGAAAATATTCAAAATAGTAAACGGTTCAAATTTACTTCTTAAATAGTCTACATGTAAAATGTAACTGGTTGTGAGTATTAAAATAAATGACAACAAAATAATTAAAACTTTTACCAGGTTTAATATAATACGATACAAACTAAACAAAGACAAATATAATTGAAAACTAAGCATTATTCATCATTCTTGGTTAGTGGAAGTATACAGCAAGAATTCAAGCTTGGCGTAATCCTGGGACGAACTATAAGGAACTTTTTTAATTAGCAAGCTTTAAGATGGATCGGTCTTTCTGACAGTTTCTGATAGGCATATATAAAACTTTGCAGTCTTAAAAACGGCCTTTAACAATATACAATTCTAAAATGTCTCTAACGCATTTGGTAATGTGAAATTAATGTCATTCTATATGAAGTATAATTCAAATACTCTGAATCTATTGTTTAAAACTTTTTAAATACATTAAACAATCCTCTTTCGATATGACTCTACAAACACAACGTAAATATTAAAAACTGTAATAGATAATTACAATATCTGTAATAGATAACTGTAAAAGATAATCACACACAAAAATAATCATATTATTGATTTAAAGAATTTTTGTTTTAATCTCCTTAGTAGATGTTGTGATATCAGTCAAAAGAATATACCAAGCAATCGTTATATACTCAATTACAAAATTGATTCGAGTTTAGTTGTTAGAAATGAAACAAGTTAAAAATAAAGTTTCAACTTGTTTTCATGATACCTTCACTATTATCTTGGTTATATAATCATAAGAAATCTAAATTAATTCAGAATAAATTAAATATATATCATTGCTAATAAGTTTTTAATCTAAATGTACTAAAAGAGATTGACCATTAACTTACTAGTAAATGATTAAATTTACAAGAAATGTATATCGGAAACAAAACATATGTAAGATTTGTATTAATTTATTCGGCATAAATAAATGTTCTTCGACGTTCACTGCGTATAATACAGATCACACTGGTTATTTATATTAATTTATCTTCCTTAAAATAATTATAATATAACGAATAACAGTAAACCTTATAAGGGCGTAAAATTGACCTTGTCATCCTCTGTATAGGAGACATACATTAAGTTTTCAGCACAGTAAAAAAAGAAACAGGTCGCTTTCTTACGATCGCAGCGAACTCGTCAGTGGCAGTTATATATAGATTTAAGTTTGTTTACGTATGTAGTTATAATTATTACGTTTATTTTGAGTATTTGTGGGCAATAAGGGAAGGGCTGCATGGAAAACTTGATAGATAAAAGTTAAAATTAAAGATCATATTATTTTACCAGGTGAAGTTAGGGCTAAGAAGCCCTCTCTAACATTTAACCTGGGGATCAATGGCTTGAGGGTGAATTTCTGACCACCACCAGTGACTGGGCAGGCGGGTTGCGTGCAAGGATGGGATCACTTGGACGGTCACCCCTCCAAGGGACAGCCACGCTCGATGTTACTTGCGATAACGTCGGAACCGTTAAATGGCTTCATTATAAAGAAAACATTTACAAGGAAAGAATAGTTACAGATATATATCAATACCGCTGGACGTGTTTCGGTTGGTGGGTGGGTTAATACCACTGGACGTGTACGGGTGGGCGGGTCAATACGACTGGTTTTTACAGTGGTAGTGACCCACCCGCCCACCCACACACATACAGTGTTAGTGACCCACCCGCCCACCCGTACACGTACAGTGATATTGAGTTTGAAAGGTATTTCTTTTGAAAGGTACGTACAGAGACCGAGTTTGAAAGGAATTCCTAATAAACTAAGATGACCATGACAAATTTAATCACGTAATTGTTTTCCTTGTTCAATTTTTGTGTTTACATATGCATTTTTTAATTTTATTGTAAATTTTAATAATTTTTATCCTAGTTCACCAAAAAGAAACGGAATTTTAACTAGTTTTCACTGTGCATCAACTTTACACTTTGATTACTCAATAATTTGTTAATGTATCACACAGTGCTATAAATGCGATAAATTAACGGATTTTTGAGTAATAAAAGTGTAAAGTTGATGCACAATGAAACTAGTTTCTGGCACTCTTTTTGTTCCAACTAGCATAAAAGTTATTAAAACATATTGTAAAATTTAAATTTCGTTTGAAATAAGGTACAATTAAATATGGAAAACTATTAGTTTCTCTATAAACAACCCTTCAAACTCGGGTTTACATAATTTCTGCGCAGACAGAAGACACACGATCATTGCAGTATTGGATGTGATCTCTGTTTCTTTTTTTCTATAGTTGTCAGACTACAAATTTGTTTATAAAGTGGTTTAAAAGATGTCAGCTCCAACTAAAATACTTTAGTGTACATATTTGTACTTTTTAGTTTTCCTTAATGTTTAATTTTGTAAAATAAATGTTCGTAAATTGTTTTACAAAATCAGAGAAGATTTCTACAAAAGCGTTCTAAAATTATAATGTATTCTTTATAACGAAAAGGTTTTAATTTATTGATTTAAACTCAATCAGTAAACCAATTATTCAAATTGAATTGTCTAAATATTTTACGGTCTGTTGAACAGGAAGGATCTTCCACTGTTATGAACTGAACAGCTCCCAATTCCCAGTGACTGTTCACCATAAACTCTTAACGAACAAATCAAACAGAATAATTGACAGGAACTTCATCTGTCGATTTACGTCATCAGTTGGAAAATTTCCGTTTTACAGAATCACATTTCAACAACATAGCTTCGGGAAAAGCTTGTCTAAGGTTAATTATGCTGGTAGTATTTAGATTTAAACTCACATAGAACGTTCGATTTAAATATTGTTCTATTAGTTTGTATATTATTAAGATTAAATTACTTTAAAAATCAATACATTGCAATTTTGTTAGTACATCAATTTTGATGTACTCGCAAATCACGAAATCTCCAAAATCTCCGAACAGATTTTGATTGAATTTCGAAAAAAACTTTTGTACCATAACGACCCAGTAAAAAAATGTCCGGAAGTTCCATTCCTAAGAGATAGAAACAAACATACAACTTGCCCTATTTCTCTATATGTAAATTTGTAATTAATTTAATTTAATAATCGATGTCAAACAGCTGATACAAAAAAAAAAACACAAATATACACAAAAGTCTGACTAATTTGGTTTTCATTGTGAGATATTTTAGGTCGTATCTGCTAACTCGGACATTATTACACTATTTTTCATCCCCCTAAGGTAGACTTATAGGGGTTTCTAGACTATAAAGTTTTGTTACTTGGGACAAAAGCAGCAATCTTTTATATTTACTTAATGGTTTATAGAGAACCACGGACGGAAAGGTAGAGTACTAACCCACAATGAAGGCTGTGGATTAGCTCCCCTAGACTGTTTAGGGGGCGTGGGTGGTCAAATTGGGTGTGTTCAAATTCACACCCCATTAGTGGGACCAGCAGCTACATCAAATGCACACCCCTATCAAACCAGTTTGATCTGAGCGAGTCAAAACGTCCAAATGCACCCCTTGGCCAAACAGGAATATATCAGCAAGTTTTTGGTTTTGACTGTACCTACCTATGACAAGAAAGATTCAGGCCTGCGTTGCGATTTCCTCATGGTCAAGCAGTTCTTAGACATTGCAACCAGACTTGAGGCAGACTTGAGGCCTTGACAAACAATTTTGCTATCCTAAGGACCCTTGTTATAGAGTACATTACACTATTTACTTAACACTTAAGTACGTGACTGCATTTATTAAAAACAGAAATAGTTTATTTGAAATAAGAGTTTTTAATGAACTCTAAGAACAATTGTTTCCCAATAAATTATTCTGTGCAGCCATGACTACACATTTAAAGCAGTAATAAATTGTATTCAAAAATATTTTAGTTGTTTAATTGTTTGTTTAGTAACTAGTTACACATTTTCAAAATGTTTGTCGAGATTTTTATTCAGAACAAAACTTATAGCAGTAGACCCAAAGACACCAGGAAGATGTGCAAGTGATTATTAAGACACATCAAAACCGATAATAACTGAGAATAAGATAATCTGGTCTTACTATCAGTTATTATTGATTTTGTTTCGTTTATCGTTTTCTTTTCAGATGTTTTTCAAACGTTTTCTTTTTTAAATTACAAAGTACCTTATCTCAACAGAAAGTATCAGTAGCTACAGATAAGGTAAATTAGCTACAGATGTAAAATCATTAGCTACATACAAGTAACGTTTTCGTAGAAGAGGGTAAATATTGTTTTCAATTTTTTGATTAAGATAGCAAAAAGAAAGTATCATAATCATAATATTTTTTGCACGTTTGAATAGAAATTCAACGAATTAAATAAAACTTAATCACGCAATACTATCAAACTACGTTCATGTTAAAGGCCTTGTTTTGTTCCTAAGGCATGTGGTATGGAGAACAACTGTCTGCAGATGCCTCACGGTTGGTTTCCTTGAAATCTGACAGGGATTGTCTGGAAATGGGCTCAATAGTATGTTTGAGAAGTTTTTTAGTTACATGCGGGATTTGAAATTGATGTAGTAAACTGTTTCCTAAGGGGTGTACAGTCCAGCCCAAAAGTATTGAAGTAGAGCCTTGGAGTGTGAATTTGGACATTTTGAGAGCTCAAATCAAACTGGTTTGACAGGGGCTTGAATTTGGATGTGGCTGCTGGAACCTTTAATGGGGTGTGCATTTGGATCCGGCCGGTCAAATCGTGTTGAGGTTCAAATCTTAACATTAACTAGAACTGTTATCAATAATATACACCCTTTACGGTATTGTTTCTTCCTCATACTCTGTCTGGAAACGTTTCCCACATAGATCAAAAGGATATCGGTATCTACTTAAAAGATTTTAAAATTTGAAGAGAGAAAAATACATTTTAATGCAAATTATTTGATATTTCGTACTCCTATAGGTATATAACTCACAAAAATCTAAGAAGGTCTTGATTTTCTAAAAAAGAATAAACATTTTAATCTAAAGTGATTTAGATTATAAAGAGAATAAACTTCAGTTTAAGATTCTACTGGATGTTATCAAGCTGTATAAACAGCATTATAAATGTAAAACAAAAGTTGCAATTTCAGCTGTGAAAGTTTGTTAAAGTTCTATTTGACTCATCCATCTGCGAGGATGGTTGATTAGAAATAAACATACTTCAGATTAAGTAGTTTCCCTCTCCCAAACAAATTATGTAAACGTGCATAGTTGTAAAGTATGAGAAATAAATGCTATGTAATTCTTGCCGAACCAGAGATTAATATGGATTATTCATATTAGCTCTACCGACAAAGCTTGGGCGAATTTTAAAGAAAATATGAATATTTCAGTGTAGGATGAGTAAGGATAACCAGTGTAGTCTTGTTACCAAATGAGTTTGACTAGGCTAAATTAAGACCATTGGTTAGCCAGGATAACTAAGGGCCACAGCTTAAAGTGTACTCCGAACCACATATAATTTGTCAGATTTTCAGCTAATTAGCAAGCCTGATACTCAGTTTTCTTCCCTACACAACACCCGTATCCTCACTACCACGCAGCATGGACACCCCAGACTTCTCTAGTTGTGTCTACGTCAATGGTAACCATTGAGTGGACGCCATGTTGGAAATAATAGGCCTTAGGATAGTTAAAAAATCAAAACCCGGTATTAATTTATTTTATTTGGAACCCGCTAGAAGTAGGAGAGTTAAAGTTGGAGTATCCATTAAATTCCGGCTATAATTTGATTATTTTTGTAGAGCTAGCAATATGTTCGTGAGGTAAAATAGGAACTAACACAAGAACGGGTTGTATACAAAAAAATATACTTAAACTGGTTTGGGTACATCAACTTCACATTCCTCAGTCAGAGCCTCAGCCACTGATCCATAACGCTGGCAAAATTATACTTATTCTTCAACCATTAACCTGTTTTAGACGCAGGCCGAGTAGTCTAAGGAGTCAGGACTTACAGCCTGAGGTAGAAATAGCGCAGGTTTGAATCCTGGCTTTGAGAGTTAAATTGTATCAGTAATGTGCACCTTCTACTGCACTGGTTCTCCCCTTACAGTACCCTTATAAGGTCCCCGGATTAAGTATATGGTGAATTGGCAGAGCAAGGTTGAAAAGAAAATCAGCCTCTTCTTAAAAAATTAGGATCTTTTCCGTTAATTCACTACCAATACATTTTTTCGTTAATTCGCTACCACTTGATAAAAATTCTATTGTCCTAAAAACTGTTCCCTAATCATTTTTAAGTCAGCTGTGGTATTTCTTATCCACTAGGAATCCGATATCGGTGGCCTTATCTTATCGCTTTCCAAGAACTTACACACGGAGAGCGCGTTCGCCGGTAAGTCAATCATTGGATTTACCAGTTTGTGATCAACTTCAGTAGCCACCTAATAAAAAAATGAATCTCAGTGAAGAAACCGAAAAAGTAGTGGTAGTGAATTAATGGAAAAGGTCCCAAAATTCTATTCTTAGAAAAATTAAAATATAAATTTTTTACTATGAATACCAATATTTGTAACAAAAATAGCAAAATAATTATAATACATTTTTCATCGATGCGATTATTGTAAAATATTTTTAAAAACAACGCTGGAAATGTCATACACATTAAATTGTTGTCTTAAGTAAGAAGAACAAGAAGTGTGTCTGACTTGAGAAGGTCGTCAGTGGAATCATGGGTCAACAACTCTTTAACAACTTGTGTACTTGGCTTTCCTCAAGGAGAATGATCCCACCCCTTCTTCTCACACCTCTATTTAAAAAAATGAGTTAACATTAAATGGGTTAACGAGTGTTTCTAATGCTTAATTAATAAATGAACTTGTAACTGTCGGACAGATAGACTGGAGTTATGGGAGACTTTAAACCTTTACGATGTAGAGTAAGCATGCGATACTCACGAATCTTTTCCAAAATCAAAATAGAAATTTGGTGAAAAAATACTGTAAAATGATGCTCACAACAAATTAATTTAATTCAGTGATTTTGTACTAATTGAAGTTTGTTGTCTGAGAGATTAACAATCATATAATAAAAACTATGTCACAGTAATTAAAGTTGCACGTGGGAGACTTGTGTGGGGTGGGGTGGGGGGTTTACAGGTTGGGTTATGGTGATAAAAAGCAAAGAGTTAGCGTTGTTTGATGGAAGGATTATTATTATTATATCTATGGTGGTGGCTTTACGGTGGGGTGGAAATAAGAAAGGGCTAGCTAGCGTTACGTGATGGTAGGGTTGTTTGTGGTGGGTGATGACTTTATAGTGGGTAATCGTGAGAAAAAGAGGGGTTTACAGCTATTACATTTGTAGGCTCAAGGATACAACTAAAACTACCAAATGCACCCTTAAGCAATATGCATTATTTAATTTTTTCAAAATAAAAATAACATTAAGAACAAGTCACAAACACAATCAAAGAACACATACTGTACATTATTTACAGATCTGAAGATAACTAAAATGTAAATTTACACTAGTTACCCTAGAATTAACTAGGGTCGTGTAACAATGTTTACTTAAATACATTTATTTGTAGGTAATTTGTCTTGCTTGAGACAAGGCTATGTCTATATTTCATTAACTATGAACCGTATTTAGGCTCCTCGTGGTCCCTCACAACACTTTCGTACAGTGGTTATAAGTACACATAACAGAGTTTTCGTTGTACACATATCTTTTGAAAGGTCACGTTTTACAGATACGAATGGATAATTAGCACTGTTGAATTATTTTATATAAATTTTGTTTGAATGTAATTAGTATAATAGTATATTTCATAACAAGAGTGGAAAGTGAGGTTTTGCATGTTCGAGACCATATGTTTGAAATGCGAGACTTGTCGAGCACTTCAAATGGTCGAGAACATACAAAACACTTTCGCTCGAGTTTTGAACGATACTTTTCACTACACTACGGAATAAAAACTCATTTTTGGAATGTTAACTGTTTATTAAATTAGAAACATGTTTTAAAAACAGGTGTTGTTGAAGGTGGAAAATTTCAACGGTTGTAAACAATGTTACTTTCGGTAGTAAAAAATAGACAGCTGTTGAAAATATGATGTTTCGCAGGTTGTAAACACATAACGAAAACAGCTGAACTCATAGTAGTGTAGTGAAAAAGTAATTATATGACATGAAAAGTTAATAATACATTTAATTATCTTTGCATATCTCCACTATAAACAATAAAAGCATACTGTTAAAATGCTGACTTTACATTTTGTGAAAACTAAATCACCACCATATTGCTTTACCGTACTTATCTCAACTTTTCAACGGACCACAACTCCATCTACATATTTAAAATGGACTGATGTTTATGGCCACTCAGTTTCTGAGGCAACCCTTAATGGATTTTAATTAACTTTTTTTACTAAATGCAACGTTACGTAGCTTACTATTTCGATGCTAAATTTAGAGTTTTATCTTGTTACTTTGTTAGTTTTATCAAGATCACAGTTTATATATATTTTTTTAATAAATGACGGTATTTTAATTGAATTTTGAATAGGTTAAATGAATTATTTTAATGAAGCCCAGCTTTATAAGCTAAAGGTTCTCAATTTAATCCCAACCAGAATCATAACACATTTTAAAAGGGATCAGCTGATAACCACCGCTGTTCATTTGTCATTGGGCTTTTAATTAATACAGTACAATTAAACTTCACACAACACAAATGTATTATAATATAAGCACAAAATGCACAAATATACTACAATACAAGTAAAAAATGCACAAATATTATGATGATCGATTTCGGTGAAGCACGCTCACCTTCCTCAGACCAGAGGGATTCTCAAAAGAATCACATTTATTTTGTGAATCCTCTGGTCTGAGGAAGGTGAGCGTGGTTCACTTAAATCGATCACCATAATATATGTGCATTTTGTACTTATATTGTATTATATTTTTTTCATTTTGTGCTTATATTGTAATAAATTTGTGTTGTGTGACGTTTAATTGTACTGTATACATACCAACACGTATTATGCTAATTAAAAAACTATTAATTAATTAATGACACTTTCTAAGGAATAGTTGGCCTTAGTTTGTAACAATGACTACATTAATTCATCTATACTTATCAAACCTATTTCAAATCCAAATCAACCCATACCGGCGTTTTAAGAGTTAATAAATAAATTAATCAATTTTAAAATTATTATTTCATAGCTTTACAAATCAGACGTTTCTTTACTATATGTTCTCTCTCAGGTATAACAATTCAATTGTGTTTATTTCCTTACGTTATATATATAGTATGAGTGTGAACGAAGTTTTTTACACTTCTTTTATGTCGTTTTTCATTATTCTTCTGATTTCAGTGAAGATAGCTTCAAGTGCAGTAATTATCAACGGGTACAGGATGACTTATTCAAGTACGTTTCCTGTTACTAAAATCTAAAGCTTCTAGTAACGACCGCTTAAAGTTGTTATTTTCCAAACGGTGGCCGTTTTCCAAACTGCCAAGCCACAGATGGGAAGTCGACAGCCCTATAGTAGATAGACGACGTTACTGTTAGTGGGCTAACGCATGCTGTTCTATTTCAAAAATACGGTTTGGGCTTATTATTGTAATAGAGTTAAAGTGAACACTGTTTCATTACTAAAGGTCAACTCTAGTGCACCATAAATTCATAATATGAGTTTTTTTTATGTAAAATAAACAATATTTGAATTTAAATTTTCACATATTTACTGTAAAAAAGACTGTATAATGATACTCAATATTTTACAAAAATCACCTTATAGTCCACTAGAATAGTTCTTCACCTATCAAATAACACTGAAGAGTTGCAATCCAGATTATTACGGACCGAATCCTTAAAGTGGAAAGCCATGTTTTTGGTATTTTCTTGAAGTGAAACGGCCTCCTTAGGCGTGAAATCCCTAAGATTGAAAACGTATCGGTTTAATGAATATCTCGTCACTTTAAACGTGGATGGATCTAAAATAGAATTAAACACATTATCTGTATCATCCTGTCTCACACAATCACTTTGTTGCAGGTAATCATTAGTCAAGTTAAGCTCTGCTTGACACTGTGCACTATCTTTGATGGATGTGGCGTAAGTATAAAGATATTGATTAGTGTTTGTTTTAGGACTAAGGAGGTAACTGAACAATACAATTTGTAGTCTAAAATTTAGTTAGGGCATAGTTATAAGAATAAGAGCGCGTAGCTTATATTTTAATCTATTAAAACCTAAACGAGGGAACATTGTAAAATTCAAATGAATTCAAACATGTAAATCGGATATTAATACCGGGACCTATATTCGGCTCATGGTTGATCGCCTGCGAACAGCGCATGTGTGACAGAATTGGTCCCTCACCACGCATAATCATTGTTATTATGTACTAAAAACATATGCCATATGTTGCAGTATATATATATATATATATATATAGTATATATAACAATATATCATTGTTATTATTCCATGTACATAATAACAGTGATTGTTGCCACTATGTATGTAACAATGCCCACTTGCCACCGTGTTCACATTGAATCTTCTAATGTGTCGTTTAATCAATTGAGTTGTATTTAAGTGTTCTTAATAGTTTTAGTGCTAGAGTAATTATTAGTTTCACCAACCTTAGTTAAATTTGTTCTAACCACAGTTAAAGTATTTTACCGTAATTGATTTAATATGTCTTGCACGTGATTGTACCTTGCAGCTGGAGGGGAAATGTGATGGGAGAAGTAAACATTCTCTCTCCTCTACGCGCCATTTACTTTGCTTTTATGAATAATAGTTAAATATTCAATTAAACGAACTATAAATATATATTGTCTACCATTTATTACAAAAAAAATCTAAAATTTTATGGCCTCATTCAAGAAAATGAAAAACACAAGATGTAGAACTTAACCATGCAAGTTGTAGAGTTTAACACACAAGTAGGGCCAAAATAGAAACGAAGTATAGATTTTAGTTGTGAAGGAAGATTTGTAAGCACCAGATAAATCATAAACTGCCATTTCATAATGAAACACATTCCAGTAAAATAGTTTTTGATTGTAAAGTTTGTCAGGGTAAGAAAAGGAAAACTGGAACTACTTGGTCTACTATAAGGAAGAGTGCTCATTGCAAAAGGATAAACCGAACAGGTGTCCGCATATAGAAAGACATAATCGCTCAAATAGTTTTGTTTGTATTTCTCTGACTTAACCTCACGTGAATGATAGTGTTTAAAAAAGAGTCACTTGGCCGTTTTTTACTCTATTCACTTTTCCCTTTTCTCTTTTTCACTAGTGATGATATTTGTGAGCTCTTGTTAACAACCCTTCAGCAATAACTTGTTTTTCAGTATTTATTGAACACCATTGGAATTTCAAAGACCATGGAACTCTAAAAAAGTTAATTTTCAGTAAGACTATCCCTAAAGTTTGTTTTCATTTACCACACCTTTAATGGAATCTATATTAGATATAAATCGTATCTAAAACTCAACTTTCATGATACGTACATTTTTTTGGGAATTATTTCTAAATACCCTGACAAAACTCTATTCATTACTTTATACCATTTAATAGTCTATTAAATGTATTTAAGAGATATTGCTATATAAAGTTACTTTGAACTTTATTCAAGGAAAGTTAGAAAACTAAGGCAGAAAGCCTTTTTATTCCACCGTTAAATTCATTTCAATTAAAAGCTCGGTCGGATCAACCTTTTTAATAACGTTCGTAAGCTTACAAATTTTTCATTTAAATATGTATTATTTTTCTAATGACGCTCCATTTCTTTATTGTTGCTATTAGTGAAAGTTAGTTATTACGTTTTTGAAAAAATAAAAGATTAACTCGATTACGTTGTAGGAGGAAATTAGATGTTGTAGGTAAATTATTTTTTTTTTTTTTCAATATCGAAGCGGAAATTATACAGCTGGGATACTAGTTAAAGAAATAACAATATTTTAAAGGGCTTAAAAATAAAATTTCATTCCATTGTATAGTTACTTTTCAAATCGGAAATCAATGGCGTCTGAAAATTTTAAGTATACGTTTTAAAAGGTGTATCACTTATAATAGTCTCTTTTCAAATAAATACATTCCCTGATTTTTAATTAAATTATATTTTCGTGGATTTAAAAGTAAATGAAATAAAAATCAATAAATATAAATAAATATATGACTTTAAATTATACCTACGTTGGCAGACACTATACGTACTTTCCAGGATAGACATGCAAGATAACAATCAGATCTTTTCCGTTAATTCACTACCACTACTTTTTTTCTTTCCGTTAGCTCACTACTGCTTGATAATTCATTAACCGCTCATTGTTCTAAAAACTGTTCCCCATTCATTTTTACACCCACTCTGATATACCTTATCCGATATCGCTGGTTTTATCTTATCGCTTTCCAATACGTCACACATGGAGAGCACATTCGGTGGTAAATCAATCATTGAATGTACCAGTTTTTGACCAACTTTAGTAGCCACCTAACCTAACTTAACCTGACCTGACCTAACCGTAATCACGATAACAAAAGTAGTGAATTTACGGAAAAAGTAGTGGTAGTGAATGAACAGAAAAGGTCCTAACAATCCATTGTTTTTATCTTACTTTTGGTAGTATTATAATTTCAAAACTAATATAAAATCATTACGTTTCATCATGAATTCTTGTTTAAGATAAGGAAAAAATTAGCTAATAAATGTATGGCTTTGAAATTTTGCGTATAGAAATTAATTTATTTTTTATACAGCTCATAGGATCGAATGTAATATTCTGAGTTTATTAAAAATATAGTGAGAAGAAATTCACAGAGACCTTAAGAATAAAATGGGAGTTTTAGTGGAAAGTAAATTGGCTGTAAAAGACCTTATTAGAGACCGACGGAACTGTCATGTATGTCGGAAGTGATCACATACATAACATTGTTGGTATTTTATATTGAAAAGTGTTAAATTTAAGCATTTTAAAAATGTCCCTTGTACATTATTAAGACTAATAACGCAATTTCTCATTCATTAGTTTACTTGTCTTCCTGCATATTTTTTCTGATATTTTATTTCCTATCCTCTCTTTTGAAACAAAACTAGTTGAATCATGATTATAATTAGTATTTTCTACGCCTTCAACCTACTGGTATTAGAAACTCTTAATTATCTTAATTGTTAATGTATTATTTGGTTTTACATAACATAAACTAAAAATAATATAAAACAATAGGCGTTTTTATGAAGCGTTTATATTTTATTTTACAATAAAGATATGTAGTATAGCAATTCCAAAACGAAAATTAGGTGACAATAAAAGCAATAAGGAAGATGGTTTGAAAGCACGATGCGTACTTCACTGAATTTCAGGTAAGATCTTGTGTCATAGTAACGTCTTATGAAATACTTGTTGTTATGCCTCTAAGGATATTACCTGCTTGTATATTATTGCGAACAAATGACAGTTTAAACTCGTAATGTACCTTGCTGTATCAAAAGTTGCATTGAGATTTGTTTACGGGGGGATATTTATATAGAGAGGTACAGTACTTCTATAATGATATACTTATTTAGGAAGATTCTTATACAGGGAGATACCTATGTAGGGATTTAAATATGTGGGGAGATACTTTTATAATGAGATATTTATGTAAGATATTTCTTATACAGGGAGATAATTATATAATGATACGCTTATGTAGGATGATTCTTATACAGGGAGATACTTATATGATGATACGCATATGTAGGTAGATAATTGTATAATGAGATGCTTATGTAGGATGATTCTTATACAGGGATATATTTATATAATGATATACTTATTAGGGAAATACTTATGTAGGAGATAATTATACAATGAGATATTTATGTAGGGAGATACTTATATAATCATATGTTTATGTAGGATGATTCTTGTACAGGGAGATACTTATATAATGAGATACTTATGTAGGTAAATATTTATTTAGGGAGATAATTATATAATGAGATACTTATGTAGGGAGATACTTATATAATGATATGCTTATGTAGGGAGATACTTATATAATGATATACTTAAGTAAGGAGATACTTATATAACGATATACTTATGTAGGGAGATACTTATATAATGATATGCTTATGTAAGGAGATACTTATATAAAGATATAATTATGTAGGGAGATACTTATATAACGATATACTTATGTAGGGAGATACTTATATAATGATATACTTATGTAAGGAGATACTTATATAACGATATACTTATGAAGGGAGATACTTATATAATGATATACTTATGTTAGGAGATACTTATATAACGATATACTTATGTAGGGAGATACTTATATAATGATATACTTATGTAAGGAGATACTTATATAACGATATACTTAAGTAGGGAGATACGTATATAATGATATGCTTATGTAGGTAGATACTTATATAATGATATAATTATGTAGGGAGATACTTATATAATAATATGCTTATGTAGGGAGATACTTATATAATGATATAATTATGTAGGGAGACACTTATATAATGATTCACTTATGTAGGTAGATACTTATATAATGAGATGCTTATGTAGGATGATTCTTATTCGGGGAGATACGTATATAATGATATGCTTATGTAGGGAGATACTTATATAACGATATACTTATGTAGGGAGATACTTATATAATGATATACTTATGTAAGGAGATACTTATATAACGATATACTTATGTAGGAAGATACGTATGTAATGATATACTTATGTAGGGATATACTTATATAATGATATACTTATGTAGGGAGATACTTATATAATGATATGCTTATGTAGGGAGATACTTATATAATGATATACTTATGTATGGAGATACTTATATAACGATATACTTATGTAGGGAGATACTTATATAATGATATACTTATGTAAGGAGATACTTATATAACGATATACTTATGTAGGGAGATACGTATATAACGATATACTTATGTAGGGAGATACTTATATAACGATATACTTATGTAGGGAGATACTTATATAATGATATACTTATGTAAGGATATACTTATATAACGATATACTTATGTAGGGAGATACTTATATAAAGATATACCTATGTTAGGAGATACTTACATAACGATATACTTATGTAGAGAGATACTTATATAATGATATACTTATGTAAGGAGATACTTATATAATGATATACTTATGTAGGGAGATACGTATATAATGATATGCTTATGTAGGTAGATACTTATATAATGAGATGCTTATGTAGGGAGATACTTATATAATAATATGCTTATGTAGGGAGATACTTATATAATGATATAATTATGTAGGGAGACACTTATATAATGATTCACTTATGTAGGTAGATACTTATATAATGAGATGCTTATGTAGGATGATTCTTGTACAGAGAGATACTTACATAATGATATTTTTATGTAGGGAGATACTTATATAATGAGATATATATGTAGGAAGATTCTCATACAGGGAGATACTTATTTAGTGAGATACTTATATAATGAGATACTTATGTAGGGAGATATTTATATAATGATGCTTATTTAGTTAGATACTTAAATAATGAAATGCTTATGTAGGATGATTCTTATACAGGGAGATACTTATATAATGATATGGTTATATAGGGAGACACTTATATAATGAGATGCTTATGTAGGAAGATTCTTATACAAGGAGATACTTATGTAATTATATGTAGGGAGTATTGACTATTTCAAAATCGAAATCCAATAAAGTATATACTAAATGTATTTTTCTAATGAAGCCAAGAAAATAAGGTTTGTAGTAAACATTTTCTTTTATAACAACATATCTATCGTATAACAACAACTTATAATATTATATCTTGACATTTTATTTTTAATTTACATTTGTTACTATAAAAAGAATCCTGTAAACTCAATACATTGCTTTAGATTAGGAATTCCTTCATGTGTAAGAAAATATTCAATCAAGTCTTCAAGTATCTCCTTTTGAAAATTTTCCTTTGACATTTTAAAGATGTTAACCTGAAATAATGAAAAAGACATATTTCCACTTCATTGGAATCTTTAAATATAATTGTTTTGATGTAACTGGCATGGCATAATTGATCAATATTTTCATTATTAATAGCTCATATATGTCTTGAAATATTTTTAAAACATATAAAATTCATTATTAAGATCGACCACAGTGAGCGGTGAATGAGTGTGATGATTGAAGATGAAGAGTGTAATCATTGTTACTAACTGAAATTGCCTTTCGTTAATAGTACAATAACCAGGGCAACTAAGGGACCTACATCTTTACGTCGAATTCCTTCAGAAGCATGTTGTATTGGTTTGATTTACAGCTAACTGACAAGCCTGATACAAAGTCAGCATCCCTACACAACATCTGAACATTGACTACCACCCAACATGGACTCTCCAGACTTTTATAGTTGTGTCCTCTTTAATGGCAACCACTGAGTAGACGCCATGTTGGTATTAAGAGGATCGAGCATAGAACCTATCGCCTATAATATCCACGATACTTTGACCCCCGAGTAGTTGGGTTACAGCACTGCGCTAATAGTGCCCAAATATTGATCTATATTGTAAAAATAAATCGTTAATTTTAGGCACAGCTCTAATTAACCTATTTTAGTTTTGTTATGGATATATTGAAGCGTGTGAAGTGAATAAGAGAAAAATATTATCACGTTTTTAAATGAATCCAAACAACATCACACACATGTCTCTTGCGTCATAGGAAATAGGAAACGTGTTTCTCTTCCTCTTTCCAGTAAGTGCATTTAGTGTTTGTTAGTGGGACAGAAGTGTCATATAGAACTAGGGCACATATAGTCATATGTCCATACAGAAATAGGTCGAAACTATTTCTGTATGGACATATGGCTACCTAAAGTGGCTAATTTGGCTAAAGTGTAACCAGATATTTTTCTATAAATGGCATCTGTACGAATTTTGAGTTGACATTTGATCAATTATCTTTGGCTGAGTCGATTAATAATATATAAAAACTTTATTGCTAGAGTTTACTATAACTAAAGGAGCTTAGTACTTTTGTTAATTTGTGGGGTGAGGTAGACAGGGATAGTAGGGAGTGAGAGGGGAGGGGAACTCTTTGTATGTGTGTTAGACTGTAGCTACACGGGGCAATTTGTCGCTGGCCGTAAGCTGTAAAATATATCATAATTTTATGTTGCATTAATATATGGAGAGGCTAGAGTCTACTGCTTAATGTGGCTGCGTCTATGTATTAATGCAACCTAAAATTACGTTAAATTTTATTTCTTACCACCAGCGACACACTGTAGCCCATGTGGCAGCAGTGTAGTAAGACAGACTCCTAGCGACAGTTACGATAAATGTAGAACTAAGTTTCTTGGAGTGCTCAACTTATCACCTCCATATATGTACACCCTTAATTGTTAAATTAAGGTTTTTATGCTCATAAAAATCACTATGGTTCTACTCTGGGCTAATTTATTAAATTAATTTTCATTTATGACGTGATTAAGGTTATTTTTTAGTTTTCTAATTGAAATTCCTATTTGGCATAATATTATGAAGCAGATATATTTTCACATTGTTACATAGTTTTGTCTTGATTAATTATTTGTAATTATTCAAATCGTTTGGAATTATCTCCGTTTGGTCTTATTTAGAGACAGTTTCACCCGGTGTGATACTTATCTTGTAGAGAAATATTTAAGTGCATCAATATTAAAAGAACATATAGTAAAAGTTTTTTACTTCTTCCTTACGATTGTTTATGATATTAATTATTTAATTCAATGCAAAATTAGCTTTTATTTTTAATAAATACCCAAGTTCCTTAAGTTTTTGTATTCTTAAACCTGATTTAGAAATATATGTGGATAATAAGTGTCATTTGTTAGCTCTTCCAATCTATAGAACCTTCCAGTGACGCTTATTTCTTACCTTAGTTAAAATTAACAGTTTTTCAATTTAGTTAGCGATATTTTGCCTTAAAAAATGTTTTGCATTTAAGTTTTTAGAACCTTTTATTTTGGATTCAATTTTTTTTAATATCGTGACATGACTAGTAAAATATTAAAACATTACAATGTCAAATACTTGAGAAATAATTTATTTAGAGGAGCTTTTTTTTAACCATTTTACTTGATCTCACTTTTTTAAACACAAACTTAAATAATTATAGTATTATACTTGAACTACATTTCATATGTATACAATATTTTTCATCAATTATAAATGAACAATAGTTGATTGTTTATTGACACGTTACTTTTTATAACGCTTAGGAATATAATATATATTATTTGTTAAATGTAATATTGTGTAAACATTAAACAAAAACCCAAAAAGTTTCAAAAATTGTGTTGCTGTTTAAATATATTTTTGGATGAGTTGTTAACAGAATGTATCGCTTAAGTTTCAATTAGAAGATTGGAAAGGATTTACTAGTGTTTCCATATTGAACGTCTGCTTGTATTTACGTTTACTTAAATTGATGCAAACAATGTAAAACTAATCCACTAGCTGACACGGACATTATGAAATGGAATTTTAATATTGCATTAATTCACTATAGGGTTTATTAATTCACTATTAGGGACCTCTTTTGGATAAATTAAAATACAATCAATGTCTTTTTGATAAGTTGATCCTTCTATTTGCGTAGATTTTTATCTTACCGAGCTCTCTGTCTTTCACTAGACCAGTCTGTTTCTGTTATTTTTTCTGCCAGTCTCTGTCAAAACTTCTTTTACGTGATATTGTTCTTATTTTAAATACTCTTAATGTCTTATTTTAATGTTAAAATTTATTTATTTTCTTTAACTTTTAATTTTTTGTTTTGTATTAGACTTACTTTTAATAATATTCTGGGATTTTCTTTGATAAACTAACAGGTCCCATCCTTTCATATGGTCATAGTGGTCATAGTATTTTAGAATTCTTTATTCAATTCAGAATGTATATTCTTATATTTTCCAATTACTTCTGTCCTGTAATTTTTAAAGTCAGAATTTAATATGCCAATATTTTCCAGATAATCTTTATTTCTCTTTTTTAACTTTTTCTTGTAGCCTTTTCTGTTTTAAACTATCCGTTTAAACCCACTGTTTGTAAGTCTCAGTTTCATAGACGTATTTTGGTTTGATTAATTTATTTACCAAAAGGAAAAATTCCTTTACACCTCACAACTGTAAAATTTACAAATTTACTACTTTATAAGTGTAGATAAAATAACTATCCCACAAAATAAACGAATTTTTTAAAAGCACCCATACTTTTCTGGTAGTAGATCCAGTAAAATTTCTAAAAATATCGAAGTGTGAATTAATGTCAGTTAATTCAAATCTAAATTAAAGTAGTTTTTAATATGAAAGGATTATTAAAAACTAAAATTTTCATGAATTGACATAAGAGCACTGTTTAGTTATGAGTGCGTTTAATTATTTTTCCAATGTTGTTTGTCACTTATTGTTTATGAAACATGATTTTTTTTTGTTTAGTCTATTTACTTTGTCTACAACAAACGTTGTTGAGAGACAACGGTCCAACCCCCTCAAGTAGATGTTAAGTGAACTTTCCGGAATTTGAACTCGTGAATTTCTACATATGAAGCAGATATGCCAGCTCCATTAGCTATCAGGAGCCATTTTAAAATTATTTATTTATTTTTTATATTGTCAATGATGTTTAAATAGGTTTTAATTTTATGATAAGAACGATTTTTATTAGTATGTTACTCCAGAATTTTGTTTTATTTTGGTCTACAGTGCCTAAATGCTGCATACTTATAAAGTAATGTTTTTGTGTAAATACTTTCTGTTAGTTTAAACACACTAGTTTTAGTTAAAAAGTGAGCTTATTTTTTTTAAATAGACAACCAATAACTTCCTCCAGTCGAAATAAAGTACGACGCTCCTTAGATGAGGTATAAATCTTTAAGTAACCAAGGATATGAGACACCCAAGCTGGCCATAAACCAAGAAGACGGTCATAAATTACTGGCATTTCTGTAATGAGCCGTCTCAACGCTAGTTTGTCTCTCGCATTAAGGGGAGAAGGATATGACGCAAAAGGAAAAGCTAAAACTTTCTTTATGATTTGATTAATTAAGCTCAATAAATGGTACTGTATTGGAGAATTTACTTTCACAATTTCTTTTTCAACTGTGTTATAAATGTTGTTTATTCTTTGTTCAACCATTTACTTCACTTTTAATATGGTAAATGATTATTACTCTGTCAAATTAAATGATTTGTATTACATTTCTCAAAAAGTAACCTTCCGAAATCATTACAAATCAAAATCAAGGTTACTTTAGAAGAAGAAATCCAATCATAAAGTTTAGAGTTTAAGTTGCAATCCATAAGAGTATTTTAAGTATGAGAAACCTCCGAATTTATGGCTAGGATAGAAGAGTTACTATACATACTGTAATTAGGTATGTAATTCAGTCAACACTACCAGTTTGCATGGCATCGTATAACAGTGCCTTCAAAAGCACTGATGCAATTCACTGAATACACAGCTGTACCTGAATCACGTTTTGCGCCGTCAAGTTTAAAAACTCGTAACAGAAAGGACACAACGTCTTACCACACTGTACATGTATTTGGGCAGGTGGGTCAACAACACTGTACGTGTAATTAGGCACCACTCTACGTTGTACGAGCAATGATGGAGGCGTTTAGGGCGAGAAACAGCAGCCAGAACGTTGTGGAGGCTTGGTGGTCCATGTTTCCTGTTACCAGCTAGGGGTGTACATTCTAGAGTGAATTAATAATAGAAGCCACGAGTTCCGCAAGAGTGATGGGTGTCTGGGGGGTTGCATCCCCTCATAAATAGAGTCGGAAACTGCTATGTTACTTTTGTCTTGATATGTATGTACATGTTACATTTTCAAAGGAGCTGGTAAGGTTTTTATGTTCATAAATGTTGTTATTGATATCTAAAAACTAAAAAAATTTGGAGATATTTCATTATTCATTTAAAGATGCCGGTCGTAGTGATATGGATGAATATGAGAAACTAATGAGCGTGATGAGTGTATATGAACGTGTGTAGTCATTGTTACTAAGGTCGATTGTTCTTTAGAAAAATTCATAAATATCCCAACAGCTTGGGCAACTAAAAGACTACATTTTTATGTAGAATCCAAACCATGTAGTATTTGTCTGATTTTCAGCTAATACTACTGAGTCTGATTGTCGGATACTCAGTTCTGTTCCCTATACAGCATCCGGATATGAGGATACAGGACGATAACTCACTATATTATATTATTGGAAAATACAGTGTAAAGCATACAATTATTGCATGACTTTATTACTATTCATGTTCGAGCCAAATGAAGCCACATGAAGTACAGTCAACATTGTTTTAATCAATTAGCCTTTGTATGTACCCAAGTTTGTGTCCTATTTCGGAATGAGCTCTCTTTCATTCACGAGACCAAATCGTTCCGGTTCTTTTCCTGTCAACCTTCGTTCCAATAATTATATTTTATTACATAAGTTCCTATTTTAAACATAAAATCTTCTTTTTTTCTTCCATTTAGTTGTTTCTATTTTGGCACTAAATAGATTTTCATAAATATTTCAAACCTGCTGTTAACTTACTGGAATTCATTTTTTTTTTAACAGAGTTAGCATTAATTTTTAATTATTCTTTTAACCATTTACCCTTTAAGAACTTATCAATGTATCCATTTATATTCTACTATGGTTAAATTTATGTTTGCCGAAACCAAACCGTATTTATTTCCATATCGCTCAGTAATTGAGCAAACACAAATATGGAAGATAAATTTCAATGTGCAATTCTCTCCTTCGTTTTATTTTAATTCTATTTTATGAAAATGGGTTTAAAAATTTAAAAATACAGCATTTATGGTTGTACATGCAATTTATTGGCTTGAAAGCATACTGAGTATTTGCTACTATTATTAAATCATTAATAAGAAATCACAAAACAGACGATAGCTTCCAATCAATCAACTGTAGTGGGGGGAGGGTAAGTCAGGTCATGCGCGTCTGTTGAGCTTAACTGCGTACTGTGTCTGCCTCTGCTTATCCATCGACGTCATACGTAAGGGTCTCCAGCTTCCAGGCATGGAAGAGCACGTTCGGTCCATGGCCGAGCTGATGTTCCGGAAGGCCGCCACTTCCCCTTTTCCCCACATCGCAGACATTTCCAGGCGGAATGGGACACCAGCATTCCATCGACCGTGGACCATCGCCATCTTGGATGATTCGCCGTAGGATAGTATTATGACTCCGCTAGGAGGCCCTTCCGGCCTACTAGATATTGTTTGTCTGGAGCCTGTGAACACCCCCTTAGGAAATTGTGCAAATCCTATCAAATATAATGACGCCCTCCATGGGATGTAACTACATAGTTTTAGACTAGTAAGCTGCTAAGATAATATTCTACTAGCATACCCTCCAGCCTGTTCATAATGTAATTGTTTTTCTTTAAGGGGCCTGTGTACACCCTCTTAGGACATTGTCTAAACTTCCTTCACCTTAGCTTCGCCCACCAATGGTGGGATGTTAAACTGTTTGTAAAACAAAAAAACACAAACAAAAAACGAACAACCCGCTTGTATGTACTAAATATACGTATAAGAAGAGGGGAAAACTGTGACTACAACAACTGGCGCAGTTCTGAGAGTTTAAAAAAATTTTTTTGGCAGCTTTGACTTGGCCAAAGCTACGTTTGACAAAAGAGGCCAACAAACCCCAGAGCATCAGTGAGTGAGTACTGGACCGTGATAACGCACTGGGATCTCTCTACACGACAGGTGGACAGAATGTAAATAATATTGACTATTTACGTTAAGTAATGAAAAACAGAACCAGGACACAAAGGTTACATTTAATTAAGAAATAAAAAATATTTTAAAAATTTGTAATTTTGTTATTTTTCTTCATATTGCATATATAGATTGTTAAAAAATAACCTCTATAGCAAGTCCCTATCCTCAGTTCTTTCATTATGTGGTGACAAGACTCTCTTCGGTGGGTGATATAAGGATGTTTAACTATCTACTTTATTTTAAATATTTGGGGGGAAAATTTAACATTCTTTATTAGTACGCATCTAGAGGATATAGATAACAATTAATTGTAATGTGTATGGATAACAATTAATTGTAATGTGTATAGATAACAGTTAATTGTAATGTGTTTAATGGTCTGAACCTTTGTATCATTTATTTTAAAAGGGGTGATCAATCAGTCAGTATTTGAATGTTATATTTTTAGATAATTTTCTTTTTGTATGATTATTATAGTGGCATTAGTTTACATGATCTACAAACTGTATTAAAGGAAAAAGATCCGAATAGCTCAAGAAACCTTCCGGGATTTCGACCCGTGATCCTCAGCTTTGGAAGGAGAAGTGCCAATCACTATACTACCAAAAAGTCATTAAACCAATGCGAGTATACTTTTCAATAATGGCATAAATAAATTAATTACTAAACGTGCTAAATAGCACCTAGTATTTTTTTATTATATGTTATACATTTGTTTAAAAATTTATTTTGATTTCAATTTGAAAGGAATGAACCTAAAAATTAGTGTTTTGGTTTGAAATTATGCTCTATACGAATTTTATTAGATTGTTCTAAGCAAGAATCTTTTGAAACTATAGTACAAACATTAATAAAAAAGGAATTGTCTCAAATTCTTCATATAAATATATATAATCTATGAGTCAGTTGATTTTTGTTATCTTTGAAAACAAATAAAAAGGGAGGAAAGCATGCATTACTCAAAATAATTTCTTCAGTCTGACAATTTTGGATGTGTGAATTTATAAACGTCAATCATTTATGAACGTATAATTGTTGTATCACTAAGCTAAAAAATTAACCAATAACATTTCGCCATATTTATGTATACATAATATTAATCAAGTAATGTACCATTGATGTGTTTACTTTTAAATTAATTTTCATATTTCGTTGTAATCTGTAGTATTTTTAAATATACCCAACACATTAATATTTAGACTCATTGAAAAGTTAAAAATTAAAGGAATAAATTAAAATTATTTTAGCAAAGATATTAGGTAAACAGATTCCTGGATAAAATATTCAAAAACTCACGAATTCACAGGTCAAATAGTCTTTGCAAAAGGTAAAGACGTAACACGGCGATATCGTACCGATCAAAATGATTTATTCTATCAGTGACTGTCAGAATTACCACGTTGAATGGCTTACCTAAAAATTCTCTCGTGGTTGGTGAAGAATTTTCTAAAAATTGTGAATCTTGTACTTAATGTTATATCCAGGATGTTTATGTCAAAAAATAAACAAAGAATATTTCATGGTTAATTTTCCACATTCTTAATTTTTTTCTTATGAATAACCTAAATTGGATCTACATAAAAGGTACGTATTTCAAAATAAAATGTCCAGTTTGTTATTCTTAGGAATAAAAATTGATTAGTAATGTGTAATGTCTAGGCGCTCCACCTGAATTTCATATTTTTTTTTAACCAGTCTATAATAACCCTACAAACATGAATCCATAGAAATTGTTTGTAGGGTTACTAATTTTTGGAAAAAAATTTAAAACGAAGAAAAAGCAATTTCACACAAAAAACTATGTATATTACATTAACTTACCTTATATCTCCTGAACACCAATAGGACATAAAAGTGTTCATACGATGATTATTAAATGAGATATTTCCAAAAAAGGTTGGTTAGGCCATTATGGTTCACTTGAATTCATTTCCTAACCAAAAGAACCTAACATAAACTATTTTGTTAAATATCTAAGTTTTTATTACTTATAGGAAGAAATTGTTGATCTTTTCCGTAAATTCACTACAACTACTTTCTTTTTCTTTCCATTAAACTACCACTTGTTAAATATTCTATTGCTCTAAAAACTGTTACCCAATCATTTTTACGTCCAATGTGGTATTCCTTATCCGCTAGGAATCCGATATCACTGGCCTTATATTATTTATCTCCAAGAACTTATACACAATAACTTATGCAAATCGTTGGATTTACCAGTTTGTGATCAACTTTAGTACCCACCTAATCTAACCTAACCTAACCTGACCTGACCTAATTGCCTAACCTAACCGTAATTGCGATAAAAAAAGTATTGGTAGTGAAGTAACGGAATAGTATTGGTAGTGAATTAACGGAAAAGGTCGGAAATTGATGTCAATTAATTTGCTCTGCAACGTCAATGTGAAAAAGATATTTGTATATTTTGCATGCTATGAATTAAAAGGCAAAATTGTTACACAAGAAATATTTACTACTAAATTACTAATATAGTATATTATAAGCTTTTACAATTGCCAATTCTCTAAATTAAACTAATCTGTATTTTAGAGTTATGTGAATCAATTTGTATACTTTTGTTTTTTAACAATATTTTTGTTAGCAATAAAAGCAAAACCAATACATTTAAAATATGAGCAATACAGACGGCACTAGTGGTGCAGTGTTGTAACATAGTTACTTGAGGACAGGAGATTGTAGGTGATAGATTCTCTTAAAACACGATGTGAGTTTAATTGATGTCATATCAGCAAGATAATAATAATATAATTTTACAAAAAATAAATAAGTATATAAATAGTTATGGTGATCAGTTTCTGAAACCCATCAGAAAGCATCCTCAGACCAGAGGGATTCACAGAGGACTGTCCAATTTTACCGTCACCAAGCATTCTCATCTCAACTACCTTTATTCACCAGCATACAATTCGTCCATTACTTCATAATTCCTCCAACCAAATCCACCATAGCATAACGCCATCAAATATATTGAGTGGTACCCTTTGTCGTTAGACAGTACAATTCAATAGTGAAAAGGACAACAAGAAGAAGAATGATTGAAGAAAGCTTGTGTTGAATGAGGTTCGCTTGTATTTCTACCAAAACGTAGTAAGATAATTGAAAGACAATTTTGCCAAACATCTAGAGCTAACCCAAAAAATATGACTTCTGAACGGAATTTAACACGTTTGAAGGGACAATTTGCATAAAAACCATGTTTGATCATCAGAACAAATATCTAGAGTAGGCCTCAGATATGGGGTTGTGTATTTCCACCAGAGGTAAGCTGACAGGATGTATTCTGGAGGTAAGTTGATATGCTGTTATAGGGCTCGGATTTTGATTTTCACAAAAATCGACAACCTTGTCTAGAATTATGAAATACTTTTGATATGAAGTTTCTAAATGTAATTTTGGTTGAAAATCTAAAATATCGATATTTTTATTAGAATTATTTAATGTATCATATACATTAATAGGAAATGTCTGTTGATGATAGCCATTGGTATTTGCCAATATTATCACCTAGTGGGAATACAAATTATAAGACGGTTTTCAACGATTATTTGCAATATCTATCAATTGGAGTCTCTGTATGGATACGTAACATAAATTCAAATGAACCATTACTGTAGATGGTTCGTATATTTTTACTAGAGTGGATTTATAAATACTGATTTAATAAAGACACTACAAATCGTACTTTGTAAATATATCTGATATAGGTGAAGCTTTAGATAGGAAATTATTTGCACTTAAATCTAGTCCGGCTACAACAAATTTATCACTGAAAGTATCACTTAATGAAAGCTCAATGAATATAGATGTATATAATGGAGATTGGTGTCTATTACGAAAGTAAACATCTATTGATAATTTTTTTACGTTACTATTTGTGACACTTAGATAATTTGTTCACTGTCGAGCAGATATGCAAGAGGTAGGTTGAACTGTTTAACAGACAGGATCCTTCCTTGGGGAACAATACATTCAAAGCAAACTCCAAGTTACTGCCTTCGCTCTAACAACGGACCTAATTTGTGAATGTGGTGGCCAACACTCCACTCAGGTGTGCATACTGTGTTTGTGTTGGCCAACCCTCCACTCAGGTGTGCATACTGTGTATGTGTCAACCAACCCTCCACCCAAGCGTGCATACTGTGTATGTGTCGACCAATCCTCCACCCAGGTGTGCATACTGTGTATGTGTCAACCAACCCTCCACCCAAGCGTGCATACTGTGTATGTGTCGACCAACCCTCTACCCAGGTGTCCATATTGTGTATGTGTCGACCAACCCTCCACCTAGGTGTGAATACTGTGTATGTATAGGCTAACCCTCCACCAAGGTGTCCATACTGTGTATGTATCGGCTAACCCTCCACCCAGGTGTCCATACTGTGTATGTGTCGACCAACCCTCCACCTAGGTGTGAATACTGTGTATGTATAGGCTAAACCTCCACCCAGGTGTCCATACTATGTATGTATCGGCTAACCCTCCACCCAGGTGTCCATACTGTGTATGTGTCGGCTAACCCTCCACCCAGGTGTGCATACTGTGTATGTGTCGGAAACTCTCCACCCAGGTGTGCATACTGTGTATATGTCGACTAACCCTCCACCAAGGTGTGCACACTGTGTATGTGTCGACCAAACTCCACCCAGGTGTGCTTACTGTGTATGTGTTGGCTAACCCTCCACCTAGGTGTGCATACTGTGTATGTGTCGACCAACCCTCCACCCAAGCGTGCATACTGTGTATGTGTCGACCAACCCTCCACCTAGGTGTGAATACTGTGTATGTATAGGCTAACCCTCCACCCAGGTGTCCATACTGTGTATGTATCGGCTAACCCTCCACCCAGGTGTCCATACTGTGTATGTGTCGGCTAACCCTCCACCCAGGTGTGCATACTGTGTATGTGTCGGAAACTCTCCACCCAGGTGTGCATACTGTGTATATGTCGACTAACCCTCCACCCAGGTGTGCATACTGTGTATATGTCGACTAACCCTCCACCCAGGTGTGCATACTGTGTATGTGTCGGAAACTCTCCACCCAGGTGTGCATACTGTGTATATGTCGGCTAACCCTCCACCCAGGTGTCCATACTGTGTATGTGTCGGAAACTCTCCACCCAGGTGTGCATACTGTGTATATGTCGGCTAACCCTCCACCCAGGTGTGCATACTGTGTATGTGTCGGAAACTCTCCACCCAGGTGTGCATACTGTGTATATGTCGGCTAACCCTCCACCCAGGTGTCCATACTGTGTATGTGTCGGCTAACCCTCCACCTAGGTGTGCATACTGTGTATGTGTCGGAAACTCTCCACCCAGGTGTGCATACTGTGTATATGTCGGCTAACCCTCCACCCAGGTGTGCATACTGTGTATGTGTCGGAAACTCTCCACCCAGGTGTGCATACTGTGTATATGTCGACTAACCCTCCACCAAGGTGTGCACACTGTGTATGTGTCGACCAAACTCCACCCAGGTGTGCTTACTGTGTATGTGTTGGCTAACCCTCCACCTAGGTGTGCATACTGTGTATGTGTCGACCAACCCTCCACCCAAGCGTGCATACTGTGTATGTGTCGACCAACCCTCCACCTAGGTGTGAATACTGTGTATGTATAGGCTAACCCTCCACCCAGGTGTCCATACTGTGTATGTATCGGCTAACCCTCCACCCAGGTGTCCATACTGTGTATGTGTCGACTAACCCTCTACCCAGGTGTCCATAATGTGTATGTGTCGGCTAACCTTCCAACCAGGTGTGCATACTGTGTATGTGTCGACCAAACTCCACCCAGGTGTGCTTACTGTGTATGTGTCGGCTAACCCTCCACCCAGGTGTGCATACTGTGTATGTGTCGACCAACCCTCCACCCAAGCGTGCATACTGTGTATGTGTCGGCAAACCCTCCACCCAGGTGTGCATACTGTGTATGTGTCGGCTAACCCTCCACCCAGGTGTGCATACTGTTTATGTGTCGACCAACCCTCCACCCAGGTGTGCATACTGTGTATGTGTCGGCTAACCCTCCACCCAGGTGTGCATAATGTGTGTATGTGCCGGCCAACCCTCCACCCAGGTGTGCATACTGTGTGTGTGTGTGTCGGCCAACTCTCCACCCAGATGTGCATACAGTGTATGTGTGTTGGCCAACCCTCCACCCAGGTGTGTATACTGTGTGTCTTGAGACGCCTATCATCAAGATATGGGTGAATATGGAGGACGAACGAGTGTAGTCATTGTTACTAACTAGCGTCGAGTGTTTCTCAGAAAGAGGTATTTATTCGGCCCAATAGCCAGGGCAACTAAGTAACGTACAGATTTATGTGGAATCAGAACCAAGTAGTGTTGGTCTGATTATCAGCTAAATGATAATCCTGATACTCAGTTGTCTTCCCTACACAGCATCTTAACCTTGACTATCATTCAATTGGACACCCTACACTTCTATATTAGTGTTCACGTCGACGGCAACCATTGAGCGGACGCCTTTTCGGTATTAACAGGACCGAGCATAGAACTACCGCCTATATCAACAATACTTCATTCCAAAGTAGCTGGATTACAGCACTGTGCCACTAGTGCCGACTATATACTCGTTTACTGTATGTTCATGAACAGTTTTTGTTATTTAATTATATTACTTGTTACAATGCTTAAACTTGATTTACTACCACATACAAAAACTTAAATTCAATGTTCTAATGGTTTTACTTACAAAAACCAGCTGGTACAATAGTTGCAAAATGAATGTCCGAGATATTTTATGACAAAGTGTTCCAACTTTTCGAGAGGGCGTGGAGGTCATGCACCACAACAGTCGTTAAAGTGTTGTTAACCTTTTTTTTGTTAACGACTTTCTCAAGTCAAGAACACTTGCCAAATTGACTTTTGTCGTTGTTGAAATTTGTCACGTAATTCAACTTGATAAGAAACTGTACAGATTTTGTGATAGTGGAAAATAATAATATAATATATAATAATAATAATCTTTATTGTCATAAGAACAAAATGTCATTGACAAAGTCATAATTTATGCAGAAACTGCCACGTCATATATTTTTTTTTTCTTAAGTCAATAACTAAAATAGAATATACTACAGGTACATTAATAACATTTATAACAATCAACAGCATCAATAAAGAAACAGCACTGGTAATCACATGCATTTCAATAAAATTATACTACATATTATAATATAATTTTTTCCACATCAAAAAACTCCTGAAGTGTGTAAAATGGATTCAAAATTAGCCAGTCATAAAACTTATCACTAAAGTCTCTAATTGAATGCTTCTTAATTAATATATTTAACTTATTGTACACTTTAATTGATAATACACTATAGTTTTGAGACGTTTTTGTTAGTCTGTGCTTGCCTACGATTGCTAAATCCCTCCCTCTTGTGTTATATTTGTGTAAATTATTATGAAATTCTAGGTTCTGAGGATTCCTTAAAATATAGTTAATTAATTCATATATGTACAAATTAACTACAGTGGGGATTTTTAAATTAATGAAGTATGGCTTACAGTGTTCATTTGAATTTATATTTGAAATAATTGTAATAGTTTTCTTTTGTAAGACTAAAACCTCTTGGACTCTACTACAGTTTCCTCACAGTAATATTCCATATTTTATTATAGAATGAAAATATGCGAAATAGCTGCATCTGACATAATGGTGAGGCACAAAATGCATAAGTCGACTTAAGAGATAAACTATTCTTGAAAGCCTGTTTGTTAAATAGTCAATATGCGGACCCCAGTTCAGCTTGCTGTCTAGGAAAATACCCAGAAATTTCACTGAATCAGCAAGCTCATAATTAAATGTAACGTTAGATTTTGGACGCAATGAGAATAGAATTTGCTGGGTTTTGTCTTCATTTAACTGTAGACCATTAGCTAAAAACCAATTTGAAGCTTCTGCTAAGGTTCTTTGGGAGAGTTCTTTAAGTTTGACAATCTCAGAATGAGAGTTGAGAAATGTTGTGTCGTCCGCATAAAGCAAAGATTTTGTGATCTTGATTGATTTGGAAAGATCATTTATATAAATAAGAAACAAGAGGGGACTCAGTACTGAGCCCTGGGGAACACCCCACACAACATATACTTCTTTCGATCATTGATCTTTGGAAAAAACTTTTTGTTTACGATTGTCCAAATAAGATTTAAAAAAGTTCAAAGGGAATCCTTTAACACCATAATGTTGAAGTTTTTTAATCAGGTCCAAATGACTAACGTAATCGAATGCTTTACTTAGGTCACACATAGAGGCTTGAGTGAAACTTCCATCTTCAAAAGATTTTATTACCATATTTACTAGTTTTTCCACCACATTCTCTGTAGATCTTCCACGACGGAAGCCAAACTGAGTGTTACTAAAAAGGCAATTGTCCTCTAGATAATTATTTAATTGGTCATATGCAACTATTTCAATTATTTTCGATAAAATTGGCACCACAGATATCGGTCGGTAACTTTTTGGGTCATCTTTTAACCCTTTCTTAAAAATCGGGCAAACTTTCGAAACCTTTAATTCATCTGGGAATACCCCCTCCTGGAGACATTTGTTAATGCACCAAGTGAGAGGCGTTATTATGCAATGAATTATTTTTTTAAGCATATTGTTTGAAACGTCACATAGCATAGAAATAGTAAACGTCACAACTATTTGAGTTTTTTAACCTCTTACTAGCATCTAACACATCTTTTTGGGACACGTACTTCCACTCCTCAAAACGTATGTGTTGTGAAATATTATCTCTCAAAAAATCCTCAGAGAAAAATGTTGATACATTTGATGTAATACATGTAAAAGGTGAGGCAGACCATCTGTGCAGCGTGTGTATAGTGAGTAAACGGTGAAACAAAATGATTTTTTTCTATGAATAGAACATGGTGAGTTTATTGAAAATTTTTTCGTCGAAATCTATTAAGTATCCTCCAGATTGTCATGGGTTCGAATCTGAAAACTGTGATACATGAAAGTATGTCAAATAATACATAAATTGAAAGGTTTTATTCAAAAAAGACTGTTAACGTAAACATAATTCACTTATTACGTTTTCAAAATAGCGATGTTTTTGTTGAAAATATTTACATCTTGGTTCGGATTATGTTTAGCCAAATTCCAATTTTTCACTGACAAAAAAATCAAGTTCACTCTGATAAAGTTACATGACTACATTTATGCGTATTTTATGTTCGTCACCTAAATTGAATTTTGAGAAATTAAAAGTTTCCTGGAGTTAAAAAGTTTTTAAATAGCAACATGCATAATGTTTTAGTAATTTTAATAACCTCATTGAGACGAACAATATCTGCATTTATCATCTTTTTGAACCTCCGATGGTTTTCGAGAAATAATCAGAAACGTGTTCTTAACGTAATTTCCCGTTACTTTGAACGTAACCTTCAAAATATAATGTTATTAGTTAAATTTTGAACTATTTGTAACACGAATTAAAATTACAAATTTTAAAGTTGACTGGCAAGCTTTGTTGGTTCAAACATTTATATTTTTCAAATATAATACCTTAATAATACCATTAGTCAAAATTAAAATCTGTTCAACTTAGTAAAGTGCATATAGAACTATTTTTTTGGAAGGGGGAAATATTTTAAAGACATATTAAAATTTAAATATAGGCTTGAGTCATGAAGAGTTCAAAGGTATTACATTGAACACGTAGACAAAAATATTTTTCATACTCAAAACTTGTTTGTAGATAGCAAAAATTCCGTTTTAACGTATGGTTTATGTTTGGACAAATGTACTGATTTCCGTATTAACAACCAATGGTTTATGTGGCTGTTAATACGGAAATCAGTACATAATTCCAAAGCTTATTACTTGTTGTTTATATTTTATCAGCTGAATCATCAGCCAATTATCAACTGTTTTGTTGGATATTCTATTGTATTGTTGTATATTCTATTGTATTGTTGTTTATTAACTTTCTGTAAGTTCCTCAAATATAACGTTGTGTTTTTTAATAACTATTAGTAAATCTCCATTTTACTTGCCTATTATGCGCTTTTCTTGTAAATGATAGTTGTATAGGTCTTCTGAATGCCGTACCCAAATGATCACGTATAATAAAAGCTAGGCCTGCTGCCGTTCTCCTACATAACAAAGTTGTTTAGTCTAGAAAACCCTACCTTTGTTAAGTATAGAAAACCCTATCTTTGTTTAGTCTAGAAAACCCTATCGTTGTTTAATCTAGAAACCCCGATCGTTGTTTAATCTAGAAACCACAATCGTTGTTTAATCTAGAAAACCCTATCATTGTTTAGTCTAGAAAACCCTATCTTTGTTTAGTCTAGAAAACCCCATCGTTGTTTAATCTAGAAACCCCAATCGTTGTTTAATCTAGAAACCCCAATCGTTGTTTAATCTAGAAAACCCTATCATTGTTTAGTCTAGAAAACCCTATCGTTGTTTAATCTAGAAACCTCAATCGTTGTTTAATCTAGAAAACCCTATCATTTTGTTTTTGAAATTTGTTAATGATGGAGTATCAGATGAGGGAGACAAAGGTAGTTGGACATTTGCCATCATTACGTGAAAAATAACAATCACGACGTTTCGATTTGGTAAAACCCAAACCTTTTTCAAGTGCTAAAAACTAAATTACATCTACACAAACATGTTATAAAACTACGTTCTTAAACTAATAAACTTATCTACTTTAATAATTATCTACATTTTAACCTAGATCCTAGAATGGAGTACAACAAAATGAACTTCTACTAAATATAAAAAAATATTAACAGGGTTAAATTAATATAGCCAATTAGGCGCTGTCAAGGTCACGATATCAATGAAAATTGTAAAACACAATAAAATTAATAATTAAATCAGACTGAAATAAGATTACATTAACTAATCATAAATATATGGTACCTGAAAAACTCAATTAATTTAAAATAACATTCAACACGCACAAAAAATTATATATATATATGACTCTCAAGGACTGAGACTACTATTAAAATTACATTTTAACCTGAAAAGACAACAATTATTAGAAATAAAACAATACCATAATCAAATATTACAAAAAAGATGAAGTCTTACGACCCGCAGTGACGATGGCGTCTAGACGTCCCAGGTACGAAGTGAGGATGATACAATCCAAATGCAGTGTCTACGAAGTTCCCTCCAAGGTGATAAAGCACGGGGACTAGACAAACATACACACTACACTTCACAACAACCATACACAGACTGACGAGGTCAGGGACGTACGCTCCGAGATCGCCAAAAATGCGGTGACTCAGGTACGGGGACGGAGACTCATGGGGTGTTTAATTGTTATAGGTGCAGGTGGTGTAGGATTCTGGTTAGATGATGTCATGAGTGTATTGAACTTTTTATCAAGTGTGTTTTTAAGTAAAGGAACCCACATGGGTCTAACTTCTATGCTACTTTGACTGATTACTTGTTCATTATTTAGTTTCATAAAGGCACCTTCGATGAATTTACGTTTAAAAAAATGTGGTTCCCTGTGAAGTATTTTTGTGTTATCCCAGTTAAATCTGTGCTCATTGTTCCAGGCATGTTCAGCTAATTTAGAATGTGTAGTGTTTCCTTTTTTTAGAATGTGTAGCCTAACCTTTCAGAAAAAATCAGACGCATAGCTAGGAAATACAAAATCAGAACATCATTCAACACACAAAACACATTAAGACAGCCTTTAACTAAAACTAAACCAAAGAATGAGGAGCAATCCTCCAAAAATGTAGTTTATTGCATTACTTGTGAATGCAATGAAAAATACATAGGGGAAACAAAGAGACCACTGGAAGTTAGGCTAAAAGAACACAAAAATAACATTAAAAAAGGAAACACTACACATTCTAAATTAGCTGAACATGCCTGGAACAATGAGCACAGATTTAACTGGGATAACACAAAAATACTTCACAGGGAACCACATTTTTTTAAACGTAAATTCATCGAAGGTGCCTTTATGAAACTAAATAATGAACAAGTAATCAGTCAAAGTAGCATAGAAGTTAGACCCATGTGGGTTCCTTTACTTAAAAACACACTTGATAAAAAGTTCAATACACTCATGACATCATCTAACCAGAATCCTACACCACCTGCACCTATAACAATTAAACACCCCATGAGTCTCCGTCCCCGTACCTGAGTCACCGCATTTTTGGCGATCTCGGAGCGTACGTCCCTGACCTCGTCAGTCTGTGTATGGTTGTTGTGAAGTGTAGTGTGTATGTTTGTCTAGTCCCCGTGCTTTATCACCTTGGAGGGAACTTCGTAGACACTGCATTTGGATTGTATCATCCTCACTTCGTACCTGGGACGTCTAGACGCCATCGTCACTGCGGGTCGTAAGACTTCATCTTTTTTGTAATATTTGATTATGGTATTGTTTTATTTCTAATAATTGTTGTCTTTTCAGGTTAAAATGTAATTTTAATAGTAGTCTCAGTCCTTGAGAGTCATATATATATATAATTTTTTGTGCGTGTTGAATGTTATTTTAAATTAATTGAGTTTTTCAGGTACCATATATTTATGATTAGTTAATGTAATCTTATTTCAGTCTGATTTAATTATTAATTTTATTGTGTTTTACAATTTTCATTGATATCGTGACCTTGACAGCGCCTAATTGGCTATATTAATTTAACCCTGTTAATATTTTTTTATATTTAGTAGAAGTTCATTTTGTTGTACTCCATTCTAGGATCTAGGTTAAAATGTAGATAATTATTAAAGTAGATAAGTTTATTAGTTTAAGAACGTAGTTTTATAACATGTTTGTGTAGATGTAATTTAGTTTTTAGCACTTGAAAAAGGTTTGGGTTTTACCAAATCGAAACGTCGTGATTGTTATTTTTCACGTAATGATGGCAAATGTCCAACTACCTTTGTCTCCCTCACCCTATCATTGTTTATTCTAGAAAACCCTATCGTTGTTTAGTCTAGAAAACCCTATCGTTGTTTAGTCTAGAAACCCCTTTCGTTGTTTAGTTTAGAAAACCCTATTGTTGTTTAGTCTAGAAGTCTACTTTAGGCGTGTGCAATAATGTCAGAGTTATTAGAAATTACCTTAAACTTTTCACTATGAAAACCAGATTGTTAAATCTTTTATCTCATATTCTTTTTTTTTTTTTCTGTATCAGCTATTTGAAACAAATTATTAATCTAAATTAATGCCAGTGTTACTCTTATATGAAAAAGGAATGGTTTCTATCTCTTATGAGTTAAATTTAAAGATATCCTGTTTTTATTGGGTCTCTATGATACAAAATATAACTGTCCTCCCAATGTGGTTCTGGAGGTTATGTGACGAATGAGAGCTTAGTTTGTATCTGTTTTGTTTTATATTTTTTATTATGATTTGATTTTGTTACCATCTTTTTGAAGACTTGAAACAATTAATTACATTTTAGAGATAATGAATGTGTACGTGTTTATAGTGAATAGAGAAAGTTAAGTTTTCTATTTAATAGTGTCTAGTAATTTTTTAAATTACAAAAATCTAAGTTAACTTTTTGTAAACAATTAAGGGATAGTAAATTTTATTTAGTTTTTTCTTGGATTGTTCTCTCTAGGTTCTGTTTTTTATTTATTCATTTTTAGTATTTTTATTTAGAATGTTACTTTACTTTATACTTTTATTGGGAGTTACTATATTTGTTTATACTATTATTTAAATGCAATAGCTAAACTTTTTGTAAAACTTGACTACTAATAAATTTACTTAATAATTTAGCTTTTCTCCAAACAGGCTATGCTTTGGAGATACCATTTTCCAAAAGCAACAAAAGCACATATTCTGATCACATTTGTATTACAAATTAAATTTACTAACATTTTAAATTTGTATACACACCTTTCTTTTCTTTTACGTTGATTATTCTTAGTTTGTTAAATGAATTTTTAAGTAGCAGTTAATGGTGAGCCTGAGCAACGTAATTAATTTGTTATAGCCTGTGTATGTAAAAATATTTTATGTTTCTCTTATTTAGATAATGCTTTGTGATTGGATACACATTGTATTGATTTATTTTGTAGGATATGTTATTTTTGGAAAATAAATTATTAATTAATATTATTTAATGATATCTAAATTTATTTAAATTAGTTTAGACTGAACCCTAGTTCCAAAGGGGTTTACAAATACAGACATAGTAACATTAAACTAATGTTTAAGTTGTCGGAGTAATAATGTAAGTAAAATACTATCAGTATTAGATTCTCAGATATGAGACGCCGACACTACTTTGTGCGTATTTTTAGGGAAATATGAACGATTACTGGCCTGTGTAGTCTTGCTACTAACTGAGTTTAACTTATGTTCAAAAAGTGCCATTTATTAATGGCCCAATAACCAGGACAACTAAGGGAGCTAAAGCTTCAAGTGGAATCCAAACCTCGAAGTGTTGGTCTGACTTTTAAATAATTGACAAACCTAATACTCAGTGCTCTCCCCTACAGAACATCCAGACACTGACTACCATCCAACACGGACATCTTAGACTAGTGTTTGTACCAATAGCGACCATTGAGTGGATTCCATGGCTGTAGAAGAGGACCGAGCATAGAACCTATCGCCTACAATCTCTTCAACACTTTGCCCCCAAGTAGCTGGGTTAAAGCACTGGGCCACTTGTTATAATATGCCGACATATTATTAAAAAGTATTTTTTTATGAAAATAATTTGATATTTTGTTTAAATGGCTCATATTTTAAAAACTATTTGCTATCACTATTGAAGTACTATGTAGTTCATATTCCACCTAAAGCTCTTGTTTGCTTTTGTTTCTCTTATTATTGGGCTATAAATAAATGGTTCTTTCTAAGAAACAGTTGACCCTAGAAACGACTACACTAGTTCATCTACAAACATTCACCCATAATATTCGACGATGTCTCTACGGTCGGCGTATAAATAATAAGTAAAAAGTAGTTTAAGTGATTTAGGGAACGTTTTACTCTCACCTTTGCCTAACACTGATATCATGGGACATAATAATCGATGTAGATTTTAAAAAATCTTGGGACTAAAATACCTATTAGGGAAGGGCTAATGTGTACATACAAGAAAATTCCAATAGGGAAAATGCCATAGGGAAGGGCCATGTGTGCATACAAGAAAATTCGTACGTAGTTTTTAACATAATTTATGAACACCAGTCAAACCATAAAGACCATTCAAAATAATTTATATTAAATTCATGTTTTAGGAAAGTATAAACAGTGCACAAAAATATTCTCCTAGTTTCTATTGTTTGTATATATATATATATATATATATATATATATATATATATATATATATATATATATATATATATATATATAATTGCAGAAGTAGTTTTTGTATTACTAATTACTGCTTAGTACTGTTTTGTTTTGTTTTATTTTTTTTTTTTTCATTTCGACAAAAACATTGTAGCTGAGCATAAACTGTATACTGTACAGATATTTACAAAAATAAAATTCCCTGTGGACATTCCACAGTGTAAAACTACTGAGCTGGCAGCAATTCCACAAACGTTTCATCCATTATGTTGTACGTTCTCCACGTATTCACGATTCTAGTTGAATACATGATTCTAATTTGGGATAACAAATACGTGGTTTTTATGGTGAATCTAGGGAGAAGTGACACTATTTACTCCAAACTATTTTATTTACATTTATCTATAATTTGGAAATACGGCTAAAAGTTAGCCATAGTTTACTTCCGGATCTAAAAATAGGATAGATCTTAAATGCATTTACATGGAGCGTAAGTAAGATATAGACATAAAATGTAAAAATTGTTTTGTATTCTTTAATGTATCACTTATAATTATGCAATGAGAAAGAGTTATACTGTTTCTATAGGATAAAAAAATGGAGTGTTAAACTATTTATGTTGTCTTTGGGTAAAATAATTTCGCAATATTGGAGAAACCATTTTACAAATAAAGATCAATTTACTCATACAATAACTCATTTTACAACAGTACATTCATCGGCATGTAACACAATCCCTTGGCTTTTGAAAAGTGCTGGGATGGCGTTACCTGACACTTCCCCCAAATAAAACGAAAAATCGTGTTCTGCTCCTACATCTACCTAAAAATAAAATAATAAGCTTACTAACATAAAAAATGAAAATTCATCTTTTAAATTTTAAATATTATTGTTTGGCTTATAGTTTTGTAGTTGCTAATTGCATTTCAGTTGCGTAAAAGGCTAAAGCTATATTATAAAAAATCAATGCTCTAGAAAAATTCTGTAAAATGCGTAAAAGGTTGACCTTCATAAAAAAAGGCCACACGGCATCCCGTACCTCTTTCTTGCTTATAAAAATAACTGTTCTATATGCTAATTAACTATTATTAATTACAAATACTCTTATTTATTCAAGTTATGTAGTATCTTTTTTGTAATTTTATTAGTAAAAATGCTTTTCATAAAACAAAATTATAAAAAATTCAATCATTATTTATTTTCTTTATTGGACTAAATTTGATTTTCACAACTGTATGTAAAAAAACTAATTTATTTAGACTGTCAGTCATTTGTTTATTAACGCATCTCTTACGAACTATTTTTGCCACTGTGGTGACTCAGTGGGTGTAACTTGAGGCTGTGGAGTTCAATGTTCAAAGTTCAAGTCCCCAACTGAGCTAACGGTCGGTACTTCACTCGTTGAATAAAGTCCAAGCACAACTCTCCAGGCCTAAATGAACTGGCTACCAACGTTTTTTATTCAAAAAGTTGTTTTATAACACCTTAACTGATATTTTGAATAGGAAGCGTGTTTCGTTGCAGTTGTGATCAAACAGTTCAGTGAACAGAAATAATTTCCTGTTGCTGGTCTGTATTTGTTGCAATTTATGAAATCGGGTGAAACAAATGTTCACCGCAGTTGTTTATCTGCAACTCATCTTGGAGTTGACCGTGATGGTAAGGTACTTTGCTAAATACTTTGTCTCCATCTCCACCTTTCCAACCTGCATATGGAAGATAGTGTTGATTCGCTTCTTAGTAAGTACCAGGATCTCTGTCTTGCCAAGAGCAAGTCGGACCATGACTTCCATCCATCTGTTCACTGTTCTCATTGAACATATTTATTTATTTATTTATTTATTTCCAACGGTCAACAACCAATTTCACAATAAATTACAAAAATAATATGGGCTCTTAAAGATGACAGTAGCTAATAACATAATAGTATAAGAAAGTTCATGAAAGTAATTATAGATTATCCTCTAAATTGTCCAACTATAGTATTGTCTAAAAGTTGTCTAACTATAGTACCAATTGAATATGTAACATGCTAATATCCAACAATAATAACAAAAAGTATGAATAATATATAATGATAGTAATAACAATCTAAATAATAAACAGTAAAAAATAACTAATGCAACAATTATAAATGAAGTAACAACCAAAAACAAGACTAATTAATTATAGAAAGGTAACAATGTGTGAGTATTGATAGAAGAGTAATTTTAACAAGAAGCATAGATAAACAACAACAATAAATAACTATACAGAAAAAAAAACAATAACAAAGTGTTAACAATAGAGCAACAAAATGATTAATAAAAAAAAAAAAATAAAATGACCAAGCTAATCTGCGAGGCACTCCAGTAGAGCCCTCTTCCAGGTGTTTTCGCTCATGCCGAAAAGATCCAAACGCTCAGGCAAGCTGTTAGCCAGTCGTTGTAGGCGAGGTAGAGCACTGTGGTACATATATTGTGTGGTGTACTGCCGCCTGACAAACAACTGAGGGTGTCGGAGATGGCGTGATGTCCGGAAATCTAGTTTTTCCAGTAGTTCAGGTGCATCGATGGCGGAGCAGACCAACTTCTTCAGGAATACCAAGTCTAGAACTTTCCGTCTAGTATGGAGAGGTCTTAATTTAAACTGGAGAAGAAGGTCGGTGATCGGAACATCCCGGTATTCAAAGCCAAGCCGCAGCCCTAACAAGCGGATGAAGCGGTTCTGTATGCTCTCCAGCCTCTCAATATGCCCAACCAGGTATGGATTCCAGACGGTTGAAGAGTATTCTAGAATGGGTCTAACAAGGTGAATGTAGAGTGTTATCAAAGCCCGGATAGAAAGCATGTCACGACTGGCTCTCATAATGAAGTAAAGTGCTGAGTTTGCCTTGGTGGAGATGTGGTTTATATGCTCGTGGGAACTCAAGTCGGAAGAGAGTATGACACCCAGATCCTTGATCTTGTCACAACGTGTAAGGGGTTGGTTGTTGAGTGTATAGTGATGAAGAATGGGATCACTAGATCGAGAGAAAGTTATAACCGAGCATTTGCATATGTTCAGAAGCATATCGTTTTTGAGGCACCATTCTGTCAACAAACCAATACTAGTTTGTAGAGACACACAATCCTCCATAGTTGTAATCTCTTTGAATATTTTTGCATCATCGGCAAAGAGTAGAACATTAGAACCCACGTGTTGAACCAGATCGTTGATGAAAATGGAGAACAAGACAGGGCCAAGAAGGGACCCCTGGGGCACACCAGAGACAGCAGGAAAAGGCTGGGACAAGGAGCCCGCCACTCGCACCTGAAGGAATCGATCCCTAAGGTAACTCTCCAACCAACTCAAAAGAGCTCCTCTGACACCATTGGCACTTAGCTTGGCGATAAGGTGATTATGGCTAACTCGGTCGAAGGCTTTCGAGAAGTCAGTGTAGATGGCATCGACCTGAAGTGAATTCGAGAAGGCTTTGAGAATGTGGTTTTGAAAAGACAAAAGGTTAGAGATAGTAGAACGCCCTTTGACGAAGCCATGTTGTTCAATTTTGATGACGCTCTTAAAATTAAATACCAACCTCCTTAGGACGAGTGATTCAAAGACCTTTGCTAAGGTAGACAGAATTACTATAGGGCGATAGTTTTTAATATCAGTAGGTGATCCAGACTTAAAGATAGGTGTAATGTATCCAATCTTTAAATTAGCAGGAAAGATGCCAGCTGCCATGAGGGCATTGAAGTAAATAGTGATATGAGGTGATATTACATTGCAGCAATGCTTCAAAACTCTCGGAGAAATGTCATCAGGACCTGCAGACTTATTTGTGTCAAGGGATTTCAATTCAGCCTCCACTTCCTCACAGTGTTCATATTGTTAAGAAATAAATATAGACCAGCCAATCAGTTTGAAATTCCCAAAACATGATTTCACCCGTACAATGACAAGAAATTGATTGAATACACGTACAATGGCATTGGCCCACCCACCCACCCTTACACGTACAGTGGTATTTACCCACCCACCCACCCATACACGTACAATTGCATTGACCCACCCACCCTCCCACCCTTACACGTACATTGGTATTGACCCACCCGCCCACCCTTACACGAACATTCGTATTGACCCACCCGCCCACCGTTACACGTACAATGGCATTGACCCACCCACCACGTACATTGTTATTGACCCACCCACCCACCCATACACGTACAATGGCATTGACCCACCCACCACGTACATTAGTATTTACCCACCCACCCACCCATACACGTACAATGGCATTGACCCACCCACCCGCCTACCCTTACACGTACATTGGTATTGACCCACCCGTCCACCCTTACACGCACAGTGATATTGATAAATAGTTTTCATGTAGACTATTTATCTGAGAAGCGAGCTTATCTAGGAAGAATAAGGGGACAGAATAGTAAGGTAAAATTTACTGATATATTTTTCCAGTCCAGGTTAGATTCGAGCCTAGGTTAAAAATCCTCTGACCGTTATGTCACCAGCTCTTCCAGGTGTACTTATTACTGTTACAACTACCCTCGCGTGATTTTCTATTAGTGTAGCTTTAGTGTTGGGGATGTTACCTGTCACGAAGGTAGACTGAAACTAAGTACGAATTACAAATTAGTTAGTTATAATGTTAAATATGTCCCAAAGCATTTTGTAGTTATTAAGCTACTAAGTTCAGTTTTGGTATAAATAAAATACGAGGCAGGGTGAATTATAAGACTAAGTTGGGAAAAACTATAGAGCAGGAATAGTTGTCCTTCTAACAACAACATGATATATTTTTATATGAATTACTAGTCAAATTAGGCCAATAACTACCTAAACTACTTATATATTTACAAGAACGTGTTGTTATTAGCTTAATTTGTAATGAAAGGACTTGCCTGTAACCTAACCTAACCTACACAATATCTTTGTGAGTTTAATGTGGAAAAAGCGCCTAGGAAATATTGTATAACAAGTGTTTAATACGTCCTGCAACATCTTTCATATATCCTTAATAGATACTCGGTAATATAAAAAAGTTTGAGTTTGGTGGGCAGCTAAAGGAATTTGACCGAACTACTATTTTTAACTACGTTTTCAAGAAACTTATTCATCATTACACTTTACCTAAAACCACCTATTTGAACTAAGTGCTAAAGTAGTGGTATAAGTAAATTTTTGTAAATTTAAATTCACAATATACCCTATGCACAGTTAATCGATTATTAGTTTTGAAATGAGGTATTTACTTACAGCTCAGGATACAAAAGTACAGGCCACTTTATTATTTATTGTTTTTTTTTTTTTTTTTTTTCAAAGGACACACTTCTTCACAGCTAAAGCTTTAAGAAAACTAAAAGAAAATGTTTATAAATATAAAACGGTAGCTAGATAAAATTGCGAGAATTACTGCAGGAGCCAACAACAAAAAGCCCCTTTTAGTTGTTGTCGCGTGCTTACCAAGTATTGACGGGACTGATGTAGGATAGAACATCGACTATAACCTCTAACTGACCTCACCTCTACATGGATTTTCTTAAATGAGGTTTTACCAGAACTTTGGCTGGATAGAAAATCGATTGCAAGGTCTAACTGACAACACCTCTACATGTATGTTCTCAAGTAAGGTTTGACTAGGACTGAGGCAGAATAGAATATCGATTGCAACCTCTCACTGACCTCATCTTGACATGGACTGTCATAAATGATATTTAACGGACTGAAGAAGAAAAGAACATAGATTTCAACCTCTAACTGATCTCACCTCTACATGGATTTTCTTAAATGAGGTTTACCAGTACTGTGGCAGGATAAAACATCGACTGTAACGACTAACTGACCTCATCTCATCATGGATTGCCTTAAATGAGGTTTGACCAGAACTGTGGCAGGATAGAACATCGACTGTAACCTCTAACTGATCTCATCTCATCATGGATTGCCTTAAATGAGGTTTACCAGTACTGTGGCAGGATAAAACATCGACTGTAACCTCTAACTGATCTCATCTCATCATGGATTGCCTTAAATGAGGTTTGACCAGAACTGTGGCAGGATAGAACATCGACTGTAACCTCTAACTGATCTCATCTCATCATGGATTGCCTTAAATGAGGTTTACCAGTACTGTGGCAGGATAAACATCGACTGTAAACAAGGATAGAACATCGACTGTAACCTCTAACTGATCTCATCTCATCATGGATTGCCTTAAATGAGGTTTACCAGTACTGTGGCAGGATAAAACATCGACTGTAACCTCTAACTGATCTCATCTCATCATGGATTGCCTTAAATGAGGTTTGACCAGAACTGTGGCAGGATAGAACATCGACTGTAACCTCTAACTGATCTCATCTCATCATGGATTGCCTTAAATGAGGTTTACCAGTACTGTGGCAGGATAAAACATCGACTGTAACGACTAACTGACCTCATATCATCATGGATTGCCTTAAATGAGGTTTACCAGTACTGTGGCAGGATAAAACATCGACTGTAACCTCTAACTGATCTCATCTCATCATGGATTGCCTTAAATGAGGTTTGACCAGAACTGTGGCAGGATAGAACATCGACTGTAACCTCTAACTGATCTCATCTCATCATGGATTGCCTTAAATGAGGTTTGACCAGAACTGTGGCAGGATAAAACATCGACTGTAACCTCTAACTGATCTCATCTCATCACGGATGGCCTTAAATGAGGTTTGACCAGGACTGAGGGCGGGTGTGTTTGGTCGAAAATTATTTTTGGATATTTTTCGAATAAGACTTTTAGTATCTATGTAAGTAATTAATGTATTACAGGACAAAAATTCTTAAAGATTTCTCTATGGAGATATGGCTGCTCAAATTGACTAATTTGGTCATTTTGGTGCACAACTTATGAACATACCGCGTGATATAATTTATCAACATAGAACATCGACTGCAACCTCTAACTGACCTCAGATATTGATATTCTCAAGTGAGGTTTGATGAGAACTGAGGCAGGATAGAATATATATTGTAACCACTAGCCCCAATTTCGTAACTCATTTTATTGTGGAGTTTTCAACTATCTAAAAAGAGGCTTTGGTCTCAAGGTCTTGTTTCGTATGAAATCATTTTTTTCAATCAATTATAATACAAGTAACGTCACAGAAGAAGAATCGCAAAATAAGTAAAAAAATTGGAGTAGTGCTATTGACAAAGATAAACTAGTTTAAACTCTCCCGACCAGATTGATTTATGAAAAATAAATCTATCCAGAAAAACAAGTTTGTAGATATTTATTATACAAATAATAATCTCAAAATTACGGATTTATAATTATTAAGATACCTCAATCCCTCAATGTTGTAGATGAGCATATAAAGTTATTGTACAGAATGTCTTAACTTACTTTTCCAGTACAAATTCCACAGTACAAAGCCAGTGAGCTGGCAACATTTATTTATTTTTTTTTTTATTTTGATGTTGCGCATTTTACACGGTATCTAATTAAATATATATTCTGTTTGATTTTTTTAGTGAGAATAAATTATGTAAATGACATGATAATGGTAGGTCTTGGAGGTTAGATGTTTGATCATTTGAAAATTCTAAGAAACAGGCTTACTCTAAATGCCAGCAATCTGCAAAGCGAGCAAACTACGTCGTGTATAAACAAAATCAAATTATGTTTATTCATATTGCATCCAAGAAGCAATTAACAGCGCTTACAAAACACATCCTGAAGGTGTGTTGTGTAAGCCATGTAAATACTGTTTCTAAACACCCTAGCCTGTTTCTAACATCACTACTTATAAACTTCTGAAGTGGTAAATTTCATTACTTAATTATAGTTTAAATTTCTTTGAAAAAATATGGTTTATGTTAGAGCTGTTTATGTACCAAATAATAATAGTCAAAATTGATTTGATTTAACCTAACAGGAATTATATTTTTATGTTTTTTAACAATAGTCCAACAGGCCTACTGTACAAGACTATTATAATAGACTATCATACATGACCTTTGAAAATATAAATAATCTGTGCCTTAAAGACCTTTGGATGGAAATACATCATGTAGCTGACGTATAGACTTTAACTATCGATATATTTTGTTTATTATAAATGATAATTTAATAATTATTTTGGTAATGCTTGATTTTTTTCTTAGTTACATTGAAGGAATTCTTCTTTAAATTAAATTGTCTGTTTTTTTAACTGTTGTTCAGGAATTTGGTTAGTAATTTTCGTTCTAATGGTATCTGGTAATTACGGTTATGGTTGTATGTAATTAATTAAAGTATAAATTACTCCAGTTTGGCTTTGTCTGGGAGGATTAACTTTATTTCTGTATAAAAGACTTGTATTTGTATTTACTTACGCACTGTTATTGAATTATGATTATGTATTTTTGTATATTTTAACATAATAGATATGTCTAATATAAAATGATAAAACGTGTAATATTGTTTTCGTTTTCGTTTTCGTTTTCGTTTTCGTTTTCGTTTTCGTTTTCGTTTTCGTTTTCGTTTTCGTTTTCGTTTTCGTTTCCGTTTCCGTTTCCGTTTCCGTTTCCGTTTCCGTTTCCGTTTCCGTTTTCGTTTTCGTTTTCGTTTTCGTTTTCGTTTTCGTTTTCGTTTTAGTTTTCGTTTTCGTTTTCGTTTTCGTTTTCGTTTTCGTTTTCGTTTTCGTTTTCGTTTTCGTTTTCGTTTTCGTTTTCGTTTTCGTTTTCGTTTTCGTTTTCGTTTTCGTTTTCGTTTTCGTTTTCGTTTTCGTTTTCGTTTTCGTTTTCGTTTTCGTTTTCGTTTTCGTTTTCGTTTTCGTTTTCGTTTTCGTTTTCGTTTTCGTTTTCGTTTTCGTTTTCGTTTTCGTTTTCGTTTTCGTTTTCGTTTTCGTTTTCGTTTTCGTTTTCGTTTTCGTTTTCGTTTTCGTTTTCGTTTTCGTTTTCGTTTTCGTTTTCGTTTTCGTTTTCGTTTTCGTTTTCGTTTTCGTTTTCGTTTTCGTTTTCGTTTTCGTTTTCGTTTTCGTTTTCGTTTTCGTTTTCGTTTTCGTTTTCGTTTTCGTTTTCGTTTTCGTTTTCGTTTTCGTTTTCGTTTTCGTTTTCGTTTTCGTTTTCGTTTTCGTTTTCGTTTTCGTTTTCGTTTTCGTTTTCGTTTTCGTTTTCGTTTTCGTTTTCGTTTTCGTTTTCGTTTTCGTTTTCGTTTTCGTTTTCGTTTTCGTTTTCGTTTTCGTTTTCGTTTTCGTTTTCGTTTTCGTTTTCGTTTTCATTTTGATATTATTGTGAATAATATTAATAAATTGAGGAGTTATGGTAACTATGCATTTTTATTGCATTTTCTGGATGATTAAATACGTACAATAAAATAATTTTTTGCCTTACCTCCACAGTTAATAGATTCGCAATAAAAATCAAGATACAAGGATTTAAATTAAATGCACTTAGTCGTCATTTTCTACTCAAAATAAGGTGTAGGATCTAAAAGTATATAGCCAGAACATATTTATATATACACCTTGTTTAGGCATTACATAATATTTAGAGCTTTGAATATATATTATTTTGTAAAATTCAATTGTTAATGTAATTTGTACTGTAGCAAGCCAGAAATGAAAAATGGAAATATTTGAGGCACTGAAAGTAAGGGTAAAAAGCTGTGAATACAATGATTGATGAATCTACCTTTAAAAACCACGAAACCGTTATGAATAATGAGAATATCCGGAGTTTCTCTGTAGTAGCTGAAACGTATTTAAGTGTTACACTAAATCACAATAGAGTATGATGGGTTTTCATTGAATAAAATTTACGAGTTTTGTTAAAATTCTTTGTTTTTTATTTATATATTAAATTAGCTTTAACAAAAAACTAAACTAAAGGGAAAACATATATTTATAGGTTATTGTTCTATGATTGAATATTACTTCCACTCGAACTATTGATTTTTAGAGGTTGTATTTGCGTTATATTAGGTCATTACTAGAACGTTTTGCTCAATTTAATAGCTTATTAAGAAGTGTATAACAAATAATATTTATTCATTTCAGTGTCACAATACGCCTTACAAGCACAAGTGCTCTGGCAAAGACTTGTTAAATTACAAAATAATTCATCTGAAACCATTACGATATATTACGTTAATTTATATTAATAATAAACGTTTCAAACCAAACTAACATCAACAATGATCCAGTGCACTACAAAGACATGCCAGTGGTGAGACCAGTCGCCCCTTAAGACCCCGAAGAGGAAGCCAAATACTCAGCCACACTGTAAAATCAATGGAAAATAAGATACTGCTTTAAAAGTTTCTTAAATTTCGTGAGAGACTGTAGATCCGTTAAGGAATTTGACAGGTGGTTATAGGTTACAAATTATACGTATATAATGGAGACTTTTCAAGAAAACTTTTTCCATGAATACTGGAACACTTAATAACTCTTGTAAAATGTGAGTGCGGGTGGTTATTTTTTACAAATTTTTCTAGGTTAGATTTTATGTACAAAATATTTTTAAAGATAAAAAGTGAAGGTAGTGGAAGTATCTGCAAATCCTGGAAGTGTTTTCAGCAGGGACCTTGAAAAGGTGCAAAAATGATCAATCTAACCATTCACTTTTGTATACAGAACACCTTTTTTGAAACAGAGGAAAATATGGTACTATAGATAAAATTTGTGTATTAAACTAGTTGAACCCAAGTATAGGGTGAATTAGTTCAGCAACCATAAAATGAATCCACAAATTTAACGTAAAACTAAATGTGGTATCTGTTCATATAAATGTTAAATATACTAAACAGAGAATTTTAGGTGATGGAAGGTCTCACTCTTGTTCCCTAATATTACTAAATTTATCAATTTCTGCAACTGTAAATCGGTTAAAAGTATTGTCTAAAAGACAAGAGTGAATTCTCGTGAAGAATTAACTGTACGTATCATGGATTCAGATATGCATACAAAGGGAAGTTCTCGAAAGTTAATAAACTCAAAAAAATAGTACAAAAAAGATATTTAAACTCATTAATTATAATGGATTTATTTTTCTGCATCTATTTTTTTTTTCAATGCGTAAGTTTACCCAACCCAATAATTTATTTTAAATCATCGATACATTATACTAAGTCAAATTGAATTGTATCTACCTGCTTCTGTTTTATTTTGATTGAAATTCATAATTGTTTTTAGAAATATATTATCTACGATCTATTTTCTAAGTTTTTATGTATTTATTATCCTTTTAATACATTTATTTTACATCTAATGTAAAAAAAAGAGATTTCATGCATCAATATCTTGCATTTAACCCTGAATTACTCAAAAAGTAATACAAGTAAAATCCTGGAACTGATATAGTGGTTTCTTAAGGCCAAAAAGCACAACATACATTCAAACTTTTTATGTAATTTACCTTTTCAGAAGTGCAATATGTCTTTATTTCCCATGGAGTCATGCTGATATATTGTGATAACTTAAAATTTCTAACGATATGATCAATGTTTATATGATGGTTTTAAAAAATTAGTTTTACTACTATAATGAGCGCTAAGAGAGGATGGAGTAGAACTTTGTGAAATATTCTGAACAAATAAAAAGTGTGAATATGGTATCCTGTTTGCCATTCTTTTTAAGAAGAAACTTGATAAGCTACAGTAACATAATTTTGTTTGCTATGTGTGTATTTTTTTACTTTATTATGGAATAAAAACATTCCATATTTACTTAATTTTATTCAACCCTAAATTAAAAAAGTAACATTATCAAAGCATTACATTAGTTCACGAGAAATAAGTGTGCAAAGCATAAACTTATTTTCACCTTTAAAACTCGTTAAGTTTATGTACTGGAGATCACAAAACTTAAAACTTTTAAATGTACAAATATTTAACGAAGTATTTACTCATTTTGCAAATTACGTGGGTTATAGATAGCACTGGTTCAAATCCTAGCCTTGACTGTTAGTTTTTCTAACTAATGTTGACTTTGTTCTGTGCTGCTTCTCCCAATTGGCACTGTGTTTAAAAGTTTATACACAGGGTGTAACAAAACTCTCTACACAAACTTTAGGATATTGTTCCTTGGGTGAAATGAAGCAAAAAACATAACACAACAAATGGTCTATCTCATTCCGTTTACTGTCTGTATATCAATATGTGATTTTTACTATTTAAAATGTTTAAAACCAAATTACAAAGAAACTAATCGTTTTACGAAAAAATACCAAGATAAATAATTGTTAGTGCTTTTAATAAGAATTAAAACGACACCTTATTTTTTAAATGAAACAATAAACAAGAAAACTACAACAATTTTTTTTTTTAACTGTACAGCTTCACTTGCACGTTTGGGAAAAAATCGAGTAGTTTTATGAAAAAATACCAAGATAGGTTAAAAATGTAATCCTTTTATTAATAGTTGAATAATAAATATTCATTTTTATAATCTGTCAAAATGTAGTTATATTTTTAATATTTAAAAAGTACTACATTTATAGTGTTACTACGTTATTATAAGCCAACAGCCCATTAATAATGAATTCCATTGTTGCTCTATGGGTCCATTCTAAACTTTACAGTGTCATACAACTATCGTAGTAAATATGTTATTTATTATTTGATTTTCACAAATAAGGCGTCGTTTTAATCCTTATTAAAAGCACTATTAATTATTTATCTTGGTACTTTTTCATAAAACGATTAGTTTCTTTGTAATTTGGTTTTAAACATTTTAAATAGTAAAAATCACATATTGATATACAGACAGTAAACGGAATGAGATAGACCATTTGTTGTATTATGGTTTTTGCTTCATTTTACCCAAGGAACAATATCCTAAAGTTTGTGTAGAGAGTTTTGTTACACCCTGTAGATTAATAATATATGTAAAATGGGCAGAGTAAGGCTAAAAAGGTGATCGGCATCCCCCTAAACAAATTTAAAAAAAATAACAAAATCAATTAAGGAAATATTTTCAGCCTTGATTACGATATTATAAAACACAATTTATATTTATAAACTATTTTTTAGTTTATTAAAATCTTTTACCTATTTTATTATGTAATAACCTAGAGAAAAAGATAAAAATATTCTAAACTCAATAAAATTAACTAGCGTTTATCATATTAAGTATTATTGTCTTAGGTGATTTAAAATATAAAATTATCAAGAGTAAAATATTGTAGTTAAATGAAAATTTGCATATAAAACTTGTTTGCTACTGCATTTTTTTTTAAACTAGGTAAATTTAATATGAATAAAGTCTATCCGTTTTATCTAACTAATAGGTCAGAAGCGTATTTTCCATCCATCAATTAGGGTAACTCAGTTAAAACGGATTTGGTCAAAGCCAGTATTCCTGATAGTGTCAGTTACTCTGATCCACCCCTATATTCCCCATCACTGAGGTCCGCACAGTTCCACTTTAATGGCCTTCTAAAAGTGTAGAAAATAAATGGAATGAAAGCCAACACTATTCTGTTAAATGTTGTGAGCACATAATTGTCATTTTAAAATAAACATCTACGTATAATTGAACGTTAAAACTTTCTACATAATTGTATTTAGTCTGTCAACTTATAATAGGTAACACACTTTTATAATGTAGTCTATAAAACACTATAAGTCTACTTTAGGGGGATGCAAAGTAGTGCAATCATATCAGAGTTAGTAGAAATTACCTTATTTTATTTTCCATGATAATAAACTTGTATTTCTTCCTTTTTTACTTTTGTTATTAATGACAGTTATATTAGTTTATAAATTAGACTCATGCCCACGCACAGGCCTAGGCCCATGTGGGCGTTTTCTTATATTATTATATGTGTAATATAATGTTATATTTAATACTGCTTCGATTATTATGTACATATTGTATTGTATTTGAGAAATTTATTATGGAAATAAATTATTATAATTAATTCCTTATACACTTTACAATAAAAATTAAACTAGCCAAGCTTTTCTGTCTCGTTTATGTTTTTTTTAATAGATGTTTGGTAAAAGTTAATAAATTAAAATAATGCCAATGTTCCTCTTATGGAAAAATAATATGTTGAGGGACTGTTTATACCCCATGGTATTTTGAGAATTGTTTTTGGTCTTTCTGATACAATAACCAACTTCCCTCAAAATTAGGTCGTCAAAATCTGATCATTGGTAGCGGAGATTTCGTGATGAGTCAGTACATCGTTTTTTTGTACTCTAAAATAAAGTAACCTACAGCTGATTTTATAAATAAACAATCATCTGTTTACAGCGGCACTTTTTAGCACTGACATTTTAAATTTCATCATAAACAAAATTTCCACCATTTTTCAACAGCTTCTAATCATATTTACATCCTCCGCAATAACATTCCTTCTCATTCTACTTCTTTTTTTAAACGTAACCTTCTATACAATGGAGTCAAAATCTTCAATAGCTTACCAACTGCACTGAGGATGGAGTCCGATAACACTAAGTTCCGGCGTCAGGTAAAAACATACCTCTGAAAAAATGCCATTACAGCGTCAAGGAATATGTGACTGGTGGTCGTGTAAAATAGTTCCGACATTCTTGATTTAAGGGTAAATACGTTTTACGAATTTTTAATTTTCTTTATTTTGTTAGAAATAAGATTGATTGATCTGTGAAATGTAGTTATATCAGGATATGCTTGAACTGCCCCAATTCCATTTACAATTTTAGGAACTAAATATCATTAAAAAATGCAATGTTATTTAAACATTTTAAGTGAATCCATTTACTACTATCGAGTTTTGTGTACACAAACATAAGGAAGTTTCATTATGAATATATAAACAGTAAGTGAATTATAAACATATTTTGTAATAAAACAATATTTTATAAAGTTTTGGCGACATAATTTACAATCTGCAAATATCATATAAACCATTCTGCACAGTTTTTTTATTAACTGTGTATGACCATATAATATTTTCCGTCAATAGTACTATAAAATGAACATTGTGGTATGGATACTACAGTTGTTTACGGGTAAACATATCCTTTTACAAAAAGTAATATGTTGATTCATCCTGTCAGGACTTGTCAGAACTGACAGTTACCTGCAGGAAGGCCGTGTTTACAGCAAAAACACCGACAAAGAACCACCAACCAACAAAAAGTTCCATTATGTAATTCAGACCATTCTGTTTGAAACGGCGTGGATTAAATTAGGGTTTGAAATGTTATAATAATGCACTTACCATATTTTTACACCTATATTTCATTTTATAAATTGGTTAAAAATCATCTTTGTGTTGAATATAAGTATATAATTATGATATATCTAACGAATTCTTACGTGTACATAGTTTTAATTAGAATTAATAAAAATAATAAATTAAAAACTTGCGCAAAATATTTTAGTGTGGTATTTACAAAACACAAGCGGAATATGGTTAGGTTATCTTCCATAAATAAAATGCTATATACCTAACAATGAGGAATTATTTATGTATTTTAGCCTGAAATTTGCATTAAATTATATACGTAATTTTAGCCTACGCAATATTATTCAAACAAAATATTCAATTATATGTACTTTTGTTCATTAAGAATAACATACCTTCTCCGATTTGGGTTTCCAAATAAATAAAGAACACTAAGTATTTTTTTAATAAAATTTATATTTATATAATTACTATTTATATGATACAAGAGGTTCTAATATTAATATAGTATTTTAAATCTTTTTTGACATTTCCAAAGTAAATTTACAACATTTAAATTGTTTACAGAATTTTACAAAATATTTTGGAATTAATCCTCAAGCGTCAATTTTAGTCCAATTACTTTGATGTTGTCTGAGTCGTTTTTTTTTTTTTTTTATAATATTTGAAAGTTTACTGGCACATTTTAATGATTTACTGGTTAATTTTAAATAGATGAATCCCAAAATATTGTATGGAAGATCCACATTTTGTCTAAACCTATGATTAAAAAAAGATTTTTACCATTATTTATGGAGCAATTTTCTTTTAATATTAGTAAGTTTTTTAAATACATTATTTGCAAAGCTAAAAAAAAAAAAACAATATTATCATGGAGTGAAATAATTAATAGATTTAAACGCTAAAGGAGTTTTTAAAGCCTGGTGGTAATTAGATAAAGCTGGCATGTGTACTTTTTCATTTCCTCTCCATATTGAGTTCTCTAATTACTTTAACTGTCAATTTAGGTTATACTATTTACATATACAGTTTATGGTTAGTTTAATATGATTTTTTAAATTCGAATTTTAATGTTGGACATAACGTTTATGAATTTGAGCATCATATAGAATTATCTTACTTTTTTATGTGATTACTGTTTTAAATATGACAATGCTGTAATAATATGAAAAATAAAAGTTTACATTCTGATAATTATAATTTTTTATGTATACATATTGCTTAAACATAATTCTATGAAATATAATATTACATATGCATCTCTAAGAGGAATCAAAAAACGTGTAACCACGCGTCATTATTTTAATAACATATTACTAGTTCGTCCATAGTCACTTAATCTTAGTGCTTTTAGTATATTTTAATTTAAAAAAGTTATTACAATAATAATATTCCACAAATGGCAAGCTGTAAATTATTATTTAGAGGACTTAAAATTATGTACTTCTTTGTAAGTTTTTCATCTCAAAAGAACTAATCATACATAAATTCACAATGCAAAGTACAATATAAGAAAAAATATAATATATATTATAAATTACAAAGCAGTTGTTAATAAATTGCCAATACATATACTTATAAGAATCTTACAAGAAAAAAAAATTATAATTAATAAATATAATTTATATTTTAAATTCAAGAACTGCAACTAACTACATTCCCTATTGTTTTGTATACTATTATATAAATTTATTAGTTTCTGTTATATTGGATGTCTAATACTTATTTTAATTGAAAGCAATAAATCCAACTACTTGAGGACGAAGTGTTGAGGATATTTTATGACATAGCTTCCTTGCTCGGTCTTCTTAATACCGACATGGCGTCCACTCAATGGCTGCCATCGACATTGACACTACTAGAGAAGTCTGGGGTGTCCATGTTGGATGGTAGTCTTGGTTCGGTTGTTGTTTAGGGAAGAGATCTGAGTGCCAGGCTTGCCAGTTAGCTGGTAATTATACCAACACTGTGTGGTTCGGATTCCACGTAAATCTGTAGGTCCCTTAATTAATTATCCTGGCTATTGTTCATCTACACTCATTCGCCCCTCATATTTGTTCATATCTTAACGATCGGGGTCTTACTAATGAATATTGAAGAATAATATTAATAGCACAATACGTGTTGGTGCACATAGAGTATAAGGAAACGTCACAATTACAAATTCATTACAATATAAGCACAAAATGCACAAATTTATTACAATATAAGCACAAAATGCACAAATATTATGGTGATCAGTTTCGGTGAACCACGCTCACCTTCCTCAGACCAGAGGGATTCACAAAAGAATGGAAAATGGTGTTCAACAACTCAATTTATAGTCATATTACCACGTGACCCCATTGGCTGAAATCGTCAAAATGGCGGCTGCTGTGATATTATTGGTTAATCCCTATTGGTTGTTACTTCTATTATTATAGTCCCTGAAAATACATTATTTAAAACTATTTCGGCATCAAAATTAACCAGTTCATTCATCAATTCATCACGATCCTTACATTTTTATTTAAAAATAAATAACTCTTCCCAAGCATTCATGAATTGTACCCACAGTTTGAATAAAAAAAGAATAAAATGTAGATATTCTAAAAGTTTGTAATAAGGGTTGTATTATGAATGCTTGGGAAGAGTTATTTATGTTTAAATAAAAATGTAAGGATCGTGATAAATTAATGAATGAACAGGTTAATTTTGATTCCGATATAGTTTTTAATAATGTATTTTCGGCGACTAAAATAACTGAAGTAACAACCAATAGGGATTAACCAATAATATCACATCAGCCGCCATTTTGACGATTTTAGCCAATGGGACCACGTGATAATATGCCTATAAATTCAGTTGTTTAACACCATTTTCCATACTTTTGTGAATCCCTCTGGTCTGAGGAAGGTGAGCGTGGTTCACCGAAACCGATCACCATAATACTTGTGCATTTTGAACTTGTATTGCAATATATTTGTGCATTTTGTGCTTATATTGTTATATATTTATGTTGTGTGATGTTGGCTTGTAGTGAATAATATTAATTAGCTAGAGACCTTGACTGAAAGGTACTAACGTTATCACAGCATGGACGGAGGGTTCCGACGCTGAGCGATCTCGTCCTTGAACGCAGAGTGGGGGTTTGGAAGTCACGTGTAAGCCGTTGGTCCCCCATGTTAATTGTTAGAGAGGGCTTCTTATCCCTAACTTCGGCTAATCATAGCACATAGGAAATATTACAATCATGTAACTAAGTATCAAATGTTATTTTAAAGAAACACCTGTAGGTGTGATGTTTAGGTAAAATTTAAGCAACTATTGTGTTTGTATATTACTAATACACATGTAAGGTACATTAGTCAAGGGGTCAGCTCTACAGTATTTAAAGGAGTATTTCCTTCTCTGAGAAATGTCAGGCTTACTCAAGGGACAAATGTATTATTCAAAGCGACCTGCTTTGTATAAGTAATCCTTTTGGGTCCTTCTTTAAGGAACTCACATTGTGTGTGCCTTAAAATAGTTAACCAAGAGGATTCTTCACCATAAAATCTATGAAATTGCGCATTTCTATACTAATACCATTGGCTGTAGAAAGAAAAATGCCGTCAACTCAGATGGGTCCCATGAAGCTAGTTTCCTGAAGTACACGAAACAACATCCTATGAAATGTTATTTCGTGTACTTTCTTAACAGGTGGCGCCAGCTGTCTCCCTCTCTATCTCTGCCTCTCTTCAATCCTCTCTCAGTTTACCTTCAACATGCACTAAAGTGACTAATAGTACGCAAAACACTTATCGGAACGCTTGTTTGAAACTATTCGCGGTCAGATAGCAGCACATGCACGCGTTTACAGCGAATTAATTTCTTTGAACTCTCTCTGTTTCTTTCTATAGTCAATTCTTATATCAATTACGAGCATCGTACTATAAAAGCAAGATGTCTGTTCGCTCTTATGGGTCCCGTTAATCCGGTTTTCTTGTTTTATGAAATTAGTTGTTATTCCGTTTCCATAGGTAGCGCCAGCAGTCTTTATCTCTCTGCATCCCTCTCTGTCACTTTCCAGTACACGCTGAAATGACTGATAGCTGAGCTAATAGTTCGCAAGGCTCTGGCCGAGCGCTTCTTTGAAACCATTTACCGTTAGATAACAGCACAGGCGCGTGTTTACAGCAGATGTATTGCTTTGGTCTGTCTGTTTTAATACTTAGTCAATGCTCTTACCAAAGAATTAATCTTCACAAATACTATTTTTGATAATAACATAACTTATGATGAAAAGCCAAAAAATGTTTGGTAATTTTTGCAAATGCATTTACGTAGTATGATTTTTTATTTCTCTTTAATAAACCGTTATATAAGAATATGTTATTATGTATCTTTAGTTTAGCAAAGAACATGAGGATGTCATACTTATTTTATTTTCTTTATCAAATAAACATTTTTATTAAAGTAGAATTTATATACTTACGCATTTTTGTTTAAATTTCTTAAAACATTTTATAATCCTTCTCACTAAAAGAATTTAAAAAATATCTTTAAAAGAAATTATATTTATACGTTGTTTACGCTTTTTCATATAAAATTTTAAAAATTGTACTTAAATTTTGCTAGTTACCGGAAATGGTCTGTGAGGAATGTTGGGTTCTAAAACATAACTAAAGAAAAATGTGAACATAAGTTTGAGCCACCGCATTGTCTGACATTTGCGTAGAGGCTCAATTTAAAACCTCTTGCGGGTCATGAGTGGAAACAGGCATTAAATATGCACACCTGTTGTTAGGAGTTGTAATACAAATAGATGAGACTAGGCGTGTAAGGAAAGGAGGGGCAGTCACGTGATGTTGGATTTGCACGTATCAGTCCCGTGGGGAAGGTTAGCTAGTCTAGCTAGTTATATAACAATACTTTTAGCCTAGTTACTCGTGGAGAACTAATGGTGATAACATGTGTCTAACGTTTGCGTGATAGATATTATCACTTCGATTAAGACCATGCCAAACCTTAACAATTGGCACTTTTTCTAGACGATTCTGTGCAGTGAGCTAAAATACTTTGTCCATACATGTTTATGGAGTGGAAAATTTTGTTTTTGTCTGTGCACATTTGTGCAGTGGAGACCTTTGGTACGTTGTTTAGTCGTGTCTGTGCAATGGTAAAAATTGGTACTTTGTCTAGGCATGTATATGCTGTGGAAAAATTGTACTATGTCTAGGCACCTCTGTGCAGTGAGGAAAATTTGTACTTTTTTAGGCAAGTCTTTATGGTGGAGAAAATTGGTACTTTGTCTAGGCACATCTGTGCAGTGGGGAAAATTGGTACTTTGTCTGGGCACGTTTGTGTAGTGGGGAAAATTTGTACTTTGTCTAGGCACGTCTGTGCAGTGAGGAAAATTGGCACTTTGTCTGGACGAGAGTATTGAAGATGAGTATGTTATACACAGCTACGAAATTCGTTAAGAAATAAGGGAAAAGTAGTGATAGCGAAAAAACTTCACTTATATGTGAGGATTAATCTATAATTTGGTCGAGCAGTAAGCATCCTTCGTGTAATATTTAGTACGTATAGGGGTTTAAGCAGTAAAGGGGAAGTGGTTCTATCACTCCATCATGGGTGTGACTAACTTCAACCTTTAAGTGTCCAACTTGCGTAAAAGTGTTCAGTAGAAAAAAAAATGTAATTAACTGTAAAGGTTAGTTTAATTGAAATTTATTAAATACATTATTATTATTCATAATATTGTCATTACAAAGTGTTATTTGAATATTTAATAATGATTTAATTTAATCGTCCTAATCTTGATTCGTTAGTGTTAATAGATCCAACCTATTGTTGGGTTCTTCCCCCAAAAAATATTTAGCGGCTTGCTAAGAATATTGTATATGCTACTTATAAAATTATCACAATGTTTCAACAACTATATTATTTTGACTTGAGATAGTTATTTTTAAAACTACATTCAATATGTGTGAGGTAAGATTGTATTCAAAAGAAGTCAGTATTCATATAGGTTTTGTAATTGATTTAAAATTAAATAATGTAAAATAAAGCGCATGGCATAAAAAGTTGTTTAATTGTAGTTTATGTACAGTAAACACCATTATATCTAAATTTACTATTTTGATTCTTAGCAGTGAAAGTGTCAATACAAGACCAAACTGTTATAAAATACGCAATAAAAAATAAACATAAAACAACAGAAAGGCACATATTTTACAACACAAATGATAATACTGCTTGTGAAAGTTGTATAATATATTTCTCTGTACATCAGAATACATCCCATCAATATCTCGCCCAATACTGGCTGGGCTATAGCGTGGAGCAGTGTTGATGGTTGAAATAGGTTTTTTCTACATCAATCTTAATATGTAGTTAAAATTGGGTAATATAGGTTTGTAGAATCTTGAAATAAACTTAAACCAGTAACTATTTAATTTTAGCGTAGGAAAACTTAAGAAGAAAATGTTGAAAAAATGTTTAGTAATAATTTTTTTAAAGACAAACTATGGATCACATAACAATAAAACATATCATGTCTTTTAGATAATTACGAAACGCGTATTATTATTTTTAGCCCAAATAGGAAACACTTCGTCCTGTAGGTCAACTGAATATCTTTAGGTCAGTTATTTCCGTAACATTAACGAACTCTTTTTAGTTTCTTTGGAAACGGAAGTTTGCTTCTTGGTAACTACTTTTTGTATCACACGCGCCTCTTCTCTCCAATCACATCGTAGTCTTATGTAATGTTAGTAACTCGGTTACAGAATGCAAAACGTAAGTAAGTTTTATTAAAAGCGGTTGCACTTTACAGTTATTAGTTGAATAAAAGTCATTTTATATATTTTATACAAAAAAGTGAAGGCTACTGAAGAAAACGGGGCTACAAAATAAGTAGTGATAATTTTAAAAATATTGCTGTAATCGATTTAAGAAAACAATCTGCAAAATTTGTAATGTTACAATAATTTAAAAATACTTAGCAGAATGTATTTTCAGCCAAAATTAAGATTTGAAATATTATTTAATTTAATAATCTTATGAATTCAAGTTAATATTATAATAAAAATAACTTGTTTGAAATATTGAAATACTTGCAATAAGTTGTATCAAAGTAAGTTGCGAGTAACAAAGCAAAAAAGTAAATAAGTTTTTTAGTTGAATATGACATACTAGTTGGGTATGTACAATATCAATTTTAAAGTGACACTTAAATCTGTAGTGACATTTGATCAAACATAGTTACATATAACAAATATTTGTACAAACATAAGAGAAAATATTACAAACTGTATTCAATCGAACTGTTCTGAAAGCGTCTTACAAGAAAAGTGATATGAGCAGAATACTTAGGATGTCTTTTAAAAGATATTTGATTACAAAGAGGCTTAATTCTCATTTCTCTCTCACTCAATATAGGGTAAGAGGGTGGGCCAGATAGAATATCTCATAATATCTGCTATGAAGGTCTTATAAATTCTTGTTGAATATTAGGTCGAATTTTCCAATCGGTAAATGAGAAATTTATATTCTTTAAATTGTATTATCCAACTGAAAATCAAAATAGCTAAAAAAAATGTTTTTCCTCAGTAACTCTCATTACTACAATGTTATTGAATTTTATAAAATGTATATCAGTTTATAAACAAGCATAATATTGCATATACGAAACGGTTTGTGTTCAATTATGACAAAATAATTGTGATTTTATAATTGAATGTTTTTTTTTTGTTATTTTTACCATTACGTAATGCAATTTCTTGTAATTTCTGTAAATACGATTTCTCATTCAAAAAGTGTTGAAATATGAATTTATATCTCTTGAGGAAGTGGAATTCAATCGCGTAAAATTTGTTTTTTACCGAAAAACCAAAAAAACTAGTTTTTTATCTGATAGTGAAAAGCCCCAACTTTCAAATAATAATCATTATAATTTTTTTCATTATACATGTTTTTTTCTGAACACGAATTTAAAATTCTTTTTCGATAAAATTATTTTTTCGACCCGAAAAATACACTTCTAGCTTACCTAAACCAAACATAACCTTGTCCTGATTGTTTATTACGCAATTGTTCGTAAATTGTTTTAAATTTGTGTATCTAGCCTCTGGAACGCCATACTCACCCCCCCCCCCCCCGGTGGCAATATAGGTGAATTATGTTTTTTTTAACAGTTGGTGTTTATAATGATCGATTTACGGCTGCTAATCGCAATTCTCAGCGAAAGTTCATAAACTTTTCACGAACCAAAATAATTTCCAAAGACGTTTTCAATGCAATAAAATACATCAGATTTTTTTTAATATGATAAGAATTTCATTTAAACTATTAGAAATATGTTTAAAAATACTGAAAGTTGTGACATTAGTATTTTTAAACATCTTTGTAAAATTTGTGATTTTCTCATAATAAAAAAAGCATATATCGTGAAAATATAGACAATTCTCGACCCATTTCATTTAAAGTTCTCAAATATTGTTAGGTGGCATGAAACTTCATAATAGCCTACTTTTCTTTTTTGAATACTTTAATTTTACATGTTTTTCATATGAATGTACGTTCATAAAGAAATTATCTTTGTCTTACATTTTTAATCAGTACAGACCTCTGACATTAAATACGCTCTCATGTTTTTGTAGTAACGTTCAATTACTAGATGTAGCTACTTTATTTTCTCAGTACACTAAATTTATTACCTCCATAGAATTACTACAAGTATGTTACCAACTTAAATACAAAACCCAATTTATCAAGCGAACTTTACTTGTGTTTCAGTTGTGCAGCAATGATTATATTGACCCTACTCACTCTCTTATTCTGCTTCAGTTTACCCAAGGCAGTTCATTTTATCCTAGTTTTTCTTTAAAGATTTTTTCTTCATACAACTCTTTATCTTTTACTAAAAATATAAAATACACATTCTAAAGTTTTTAGCTTTTTTGTGTGTTTTATCCTAACAGATAAAAAGAACAATTTATGGATTGCTGATAAAGAGCTTATTTTGAAGAAAGCAATTTATTTGTTTAAATTTGTCTAAAAATGTCTACACAGATTCACAATTTCAATGTGTAGACCATATTGAATTTTAAATGATATATTCGTATTTCGGTATATGTGATCGGTAATGTAGTTTGAATTTACACTTCGTAGGCTAAAGGTTCTTAAGCTAATTTTATCACAATACGAGTTACAATATATTTTAAAAGTAATCGGCTGACAACCACTGGCTGTTCATTTGTAATTTTGCTAGTAATGAAACTTTTTTTGGAATAGCCGGTCTTAGTTGATTCTTATCACTCACTCATTCTACACGTATCACACTGACTTGAAATCCATATTCACCCATATGTCAATGATCGACTTCTAAAAATAAATAAACGAAGGGAGTTAAAACATGTATTCTTCATTTTAAGTAATATATTTGTAAATCGAGTATCATTTTCAAATGTAAATTTTACAATAATTGGAATAATTGAAATTTAAACAAGACAGTGAAATGGATATTCTATTAGATAATGTATGTAACTATGGAACTAATGGAATGGTGACTGCTGGAAGTCCTGGAACTCAAATTTTCCATTAATCCACATCACAAGTTTGGAAATCATTTCGTTCACCACGTGTCAGGCTTTGTAACATATAGAGGCTTTGTAAGTATTATTTTCATTATTATTAATTAGCAATTTATGATAACATTATAATACATATTTTTACCCTCTAAAGTGTTATATTATTTTCTTTTTAATACATTGATAAAATGACCGTTCTATCTTGTTAAGAACGTTTAATTTTTTAATTATTCATTACTAAGACGTCGATCGTATAGTTATGGTTGAATATGAGGGGTGAATGAGTGTGATGAGTGTAGATGAATGAGTGTAGTCATTGTTACTAAGTTTGACTATTCCTTAGAAGGAGCCATTTTTAATAGACCAATATCCAGGATAACTAATGGACCTACAGCGTTACGTAAAATCTGAACCACGTAGTGTTGGTCAGATTTTCAGGTAATTGACAAGGCTGATACTCAGTGGACCATGACTACCACCCAACATGGTCAACACAGATTTCTCTAGTAGTCCACGCCGATAGCAACCATTGAGCGGGCGCCATGTCAGTATTACGAGAACCTAGCATAGAATCTATCGCCTACAATCTTCACAACATTTGGTCGTAAAGTAGCAGGATTACAGCACTACGACTCTAGTGCCGACCATTATAATAATGAAATATAATGTTGTTTAAAACATTAAATTTAATGGTAATGTTAATTAATGGTAATCGGTATCGGTAATCGGTAATTAAAAACAAATAGAATGATAAACCGGTATATAATTAAATTTTAGATCGAACCAAAACAACATAAATTTGAACGATAGTATTTATACTTTTATATTTTTAAGACTATAAATAGATTTTATTTTTATTTCTGAATTTTTTTATTTTTGAACTGTGCACAAAATTAAAGCAAAACTAAGAGACACGTCAGAAAAACATTTATCCATCAGATTTACAATAGGCTAGTTCTAAACTTCGAGGGTTCCGCAGACTTTAGAGGGCCAAATTTATGTCCATTACACCCCTCTGTGTTTGACAGTTATGGGGTCTCCTCTAGAGCATTTTACAGCCAATTTCCCTCCCTCCATTCCATCCATCCATAGATTACATCCTCTACCTCTACGAAGGTCTTTCACCTTTCATAGCCTCCTTTTTCCAGGGGTTAAGTATGAAATGTATATTGCCATACAAGTGAACGTCACACAACAAAAATTTATTACAATATTGTACATCGTGTGCAAATTTAATGGTGATCAAAAGGAATCCCTCCGGTCTGAAGATGGTTAGCGTGCTTTACCGAAATCGATCACGATAGTATTTTTATATTTTATGTATTTTATTGTAATACATTTTTGCTTTGTGACGTTCACTTGTATTGTATATCTACCAATGCGTAATATACTGATAAAGAAACTATTTAATATATATTGAACACTATATTGTAAAGTGCATTTTTTTTTAATTAAAAGGCATACTATAACAGATTTTTAGTAAATGTACATTCCTGCCTTAACTTCATCATCCCTCGACATTAAGGAAGGTAGTTTACATCCATCATTATCCCCCACCCCTCCAGAAAGTCCTGACGTAGGCTTTTAAAGCATTTTATAGTCGATTCACTTCGCATCATTACTTCCACTTCTTAATTAAGTTTAGGCATTTCATTATTATGAAATGCATTACTTATGGCATAGATTTCAAAATCAAATAGTAATTGATTTTGTATGTAATGATATAATCAAGGCTTATGGTTAGATGTATTTTCCAGTTTTGTTAAATAATATAGGGACTTTTTCCAAAATGTATTTATATCAAAATAAACACTTTAACAACCTCTTTTTTGACCAATTAATCCAAGTTTTTGTACATGTATTGTTTGATTAAAAAGTGAAGGCTAATAATATGGATTTTTGTTAATGATTTTACGCTTGATTTATCATTATATGAAAGGTAGCTATTGTGAATCAGTGACAGCTAATTGAAAAATGTTTTGTCCGTACTTAAAACCCCAATTAATTGTGATTAAGTGGTAGCCCTAACTTTGCCACATAAATAAGGGCATTTTTCATGTTATTTCAATTAATCTATTACTTATATTATTATTAAATTGTATCCATGTTTCTACCAATAAAATTTGTTGGATCACTATTATTAGAGTTTAGTCCATTAAAATTTTAGTGTGCTGTTAATTTTTATTCCACTCCTCCCCCCACCCCCCTCACCAAATAATTCTTAAGTTATCATGGAAAGTCGGTCAGCTGTGTAAAAACATTTTGTCAACGCTCACTGTACAGCTGATGTGGCAATAGTCAACCTTTGTAATGATACAGTATTTTCCGAAATATCTTGCTTATTTAATAAGTAGAGTATTTTCCAGTTTGAGTTTTATGATTGTAACGAAAAAAATATGCATTTTCATAAGGTTACAAAGTTGTAATACACCTTTAAAAAACACATATTATTATGTATTCAGATATAAATAAAAGTGAAAAATGCCGAATATAATATTTTTAACATGTTTTGTACACTATCTTAAAATAACAAACTATATAAATATTTTAAACCAGTATCCACATATCCGTTTAAAATATTTGTGGATACTTAACTTAATGAGTTAATACTGACTACAATATTAACTCATTAATCGAATTCCTTTAAAGGAGATTTGAAAGATGTTGCAGGATGTATTAAACACTCATTAAACAATATATCCTAGGTGCTTTCTCCACATAAACTCACAAAGATATTGTGTAGGTTAGGTTAGGATGGTTACAGGCAAGTCCTTTCATTACAAATGAAGCTAATAACAACATGTTCTTGTAAATATATAAGTAGTTTAGGTAGTTATTGGCATAGAAAGAGTTTAGGTTTGGCGAGCAGCTAAAGGAATTTTACCCATTAATCAACTACTGTACTGTAAATCATCAACTTCAATTAAAATATTTATAACTGTTCTAAGTTTATCATATTCTTATAGATAAATTAAATGTTTTATGGCTTTTAGTAAACAGATACGTCCAATTAAGATACAGTTACTTTCGCATGCTTTGATAATTTGAATATGTGCCGAGGAAGTCTTTTGGCATATGAATACTACTGTGTGTGTGGTATCTATATTATTTACCATCGATACCATCTTCCACACCGAGTATTTGCTGGAAAGAAGTATTGTATTTCGTTTTCCATACATTTATGCCAGACCTGATAAACAGACAGATGTACTTCTACATGAATTCATTACCTGCAATGAATTTATTTTATTTCATTTCAGACGACACTTTGTATTCTTAATTTAGTCCCTAACTCTATATTATTAATAACATTATTTTAACTCTATAAGTGTAGGAGTTGGAGATTTGTTTCCAAAAGTATTTTTATTGTACATTTATGCGAATGAGTGGTAACTGCCTTTTAAAATGTTCAAAATAGTGAGGAATGAAACCCATGGTTTTACTTTTTTATATAAATCATAAGATTAACATTTACAGAGAATATGAAACTCTCGGCATCAGTGGTGCAGTGCTGTAATCCAGCTACTTGAGGCAAAAGTGTTGTGGAGATTGCAGGTGCCTTAGATGGTCCTATTAATTCCGACTTAGCGTCCGCTCAAAGGTTGCCTTCAAAATTTTCACCATGAGAAACGTCTGTAGTATCTATGTTGGGTGGTAATCAGGGTCCGGATGTTGTGTAGGGAAGAGTACTGAGAATAGGCTTGTTATCTGAAACTAAAGTGAGTTGAGTTCCAGTCAGCTGAAAATCAGACCAATACGCCGTGGTTCAGATTCCACTTAAAGTTGTTATCCCCTGGTTTCTCTGGCTATTGGATTATTAATAAATGGTCCTTTCTGAGCTAAGTCAAACTCAGTTAGTAACAAGACTACAACGGTCGTCCAAACTCATCCTACACTTTAGCATTTAATCATACTTACCTTAAAAACGTACAAGATGTGACGTCATCTCAAATCCGAATAATACTAATTATTACAAAAATACATATTTTTATGGAATATATTATTAATTTTTAAATTTACATAACCATCCTATGAATTTTACAATTAATTGTAATAAATTAACTAAAACTGGGTAATTAAAACAACTTCTTTACAGCTGTAATTGGCACTCGAGTCCTGAGGCCAGACAATAGTATCTCGGTTTCTAATTAACTTGAGCACCGAACGTTTGATTAAAATTGTTGATAGCAAAATAAACGTTTTGTTTTTGGCTTAGCAGAGAAAATATTTCCAAAAATAAGGCGGAACAAGATTGTTAACTACATCGTTTAATCTCGTAGGGGAGGAAGGATTAATTAATTAATTATACCTAAATGATAATCGAAATATTTATTTATGTGTTTCTAAGGTATCTTTCAGACAGCCTAAATACGAATAAATCAAGTGAGTTTGAATAATTCGATAAATATAAGAAAAAAAATTACATGTATTCAAATTCAAATACATTTATTATTTTCAAACTCAATTGAACTGAATCTGTAGTATATAACTGGTCATTATTAATTATATTTATGTTTCGTTCAAAAATAGCTTATACGTAACAGTTGGCAAGCACTCGAGCCAGCTGATGGATGATGTTTGATAGATGTCACGACTGCTCCAGTGACGTCACAGGATCACCTCTCGTGATAGTAGGTCACATGGTTTATTTATAGACTTACGCCTCTGTACGGTTCTATACGGTATAATCTTCATTCATTACTGTTAACTCAACCAAAGTTCGATATTTCTGAAATTGAAAGTAAATTTTTTAAAGTCATTTACAAAAATAGGTTTTAAGCTATCCTTTATAACAAATAATAAGGTTAACGTACCTTTGTCGTGTTCAGCTACAAAATCCTATTTATTGGATGTTGTAGCTGAAGACGAAAAAGGTAAGTTTATCTTATTATTTGTTATATATATTAGCTCAAGAGGCTTTAAGAATGCGTAAATCTAACTCTCATATTGACTTAATATTGTAGACTATGTAATAATTAACTGAAATTTGATTTTGCTTATTGTTAATATACAGAAAATTCTTTAAATTTCCTATGTTAGATATAAATAGCACTTGGTTGTTTTATCAGCCACCCTTTTTTTAATTTTAAAATTATATAAAAGCTGTAGTTTATACTTGGAAAAAGCTCCAAAAGTCATTAAATTATAATAAACATTAAAAATAAATAAATAAATAACAAATTGATCTCCTGTCAAAAAGCTAAATCTAATCTATCTAGCTATTTAAGATCTGCCTCACTGATTCTATCTATGCTAGCTAATCCCTCCGTAAAACAGCACAAGGGTCACTCTGAAACTATGTGATCCATTGTTTGGATAGACTCCCTGCAATCATATGACAGATTTACTGTCAATCCCCATTTGTATTTCCAATAGTTACATCTGTCTACTTCAGTTCGGAACCGATTCAACAATGTCCACTCCCTACGAGGGAGCTTCATCCCACCTAACAGGTATTAACGGATCATTAATAAGGAACTTATTTCGTCCATCAAAACTATTTCTCGCCAAAAAATGTTGGGAGAAAAATTTGATCTGCTCAACTGGAAAGCAGTACATAGAGATGGGTTTCGAGATTCAAGCGACCTTTCTGACTTGGGAGATCCTGGGTAATGGGGAGGTGCGGGGCATTCAAGATCCTATTGAATTCTTTAAGTAGTGCCTCCTGACGTCCTATTTCTATCCACTTCATACCTATGTTAGATATTAATGTTTTTCAAACTTTTAAAAATACTATTTTTATGTTATCGTACATTTACCAATTGGAAAAAATTACCCATCTATGGCAGTGGTAAATTACAAAAAAAAAAAAAAAAAAAAAAAAAAAAAGAACTATGGCGTTGATTTAACTTAATAGTAAAAATTATGACAAATCATAAAATTTTATCCACAAGATTATGTTTGAATAAAAATCTCAATACATAAAATAATGTTTTTTTTAATTTACTAACAGATTTTCTCTTTATTACTTATATTTTTATAAATAGCAAATGTCAATTAATTAATTAAGTTAGCCAGCGTTTATTTGTTGAAATTGCATGTTTAAAGTTAATTATTTGCTATTGTAACTATTATTTTTATTTGTTGTTAAATCTGAAACACATTTGTTTCTAAATTGTTTGAGTATTGTTTTCTATGTTATGTAATCTTGCCATTCTTTCACTGATAGTTTTCTACTTCTTAAGGTGGTATTAATTTTATTTGGCATGATTTTTTCTTTATGTTACATTTATAAAGTCATGGATAATCTTTTTCTCGCCTGTACTGAGTCTCTATTTAGTTGATTAAAGTTTGGCAAACTATTTATTTTTGAAATTGTATTAATGCTTTTTATTATTAATGTAATCTATGTAGAGGATAAAACATGTAGAGGATGTACAAATAGAGAGGATAGAACCCGCAGATTAAAAGAAAGCATTGAACAGGCAGATATATTTATGTATCATAAAATCTTCTTTTAAAACTATATACCCTAAAATCATCTTTTTTTGTTATATTTTCTGTCGTGTGGAGCTACAGTGTAGGAGTTTGCTACTAGCAAACATGTTAGTTATTCATGCATAATGTATAGTGCAAACATGATTGTGGCTTCCTGTCTTGCACTGATCACTAACCCTTCCAAGTACAACCCCTATGACGTGTATCCATTCCACCCCAAATAGAACTTGATTGTTAAACAGAATTCCACTTATTTATATTATATAAAATCATTTAGCTTTCACGATTAAATATAATTGTAGTGTTGTGGAAATGATAAATAGTTCATCTGATTTATGCCAAACATTTTTACCTAGCAGTTTTTTATTCCCTTACAGCAAATGTAATGATCATACAAATTGTCCATTAATTGATAGTTTTTTCCAAATAAATAATCCCAATTTTATAAAAACATTTCCTCAAATGTTAGATTTTGTCAAAAATATATTTTTGAAAGAAATAGCCCTTCAAGTGTTTATTTTGTCAGAGAAAGCGCAGCTGGCCTTAGCACAAATATAAAAGTAGCAAGTTTGCTGGAAATATGCGTGAAGAAACACCTCAAGTGATATATTTTTCAAAGAAATAGACACTATAGAAATCTATAAAAAAATAGTCACTTAAGTAATATATTTTTTATTTATTGTTTTTTTTTGTGAGGTTAATAGAATCAGTAGGTTTTATCTGCGTTGTATCAGTATTCGGTGACAAAAAACTAACCTCTTTCTAAAACTAAATATAAAAATTATAAACAGTATTATAAATAAATGCTATAAAACATTTATCTAGGCAGCTATTACATTACGCGTAGTCACAATTCAGGTTTTTAACAATTTTAAAAGAACGTTTCAATAACAATCTCTTATAAACAAAAAAATCTAAATCGGAAAAATAATATAAAACCAAAAACTTTGTGACAATATTCTTTACATTGAATTCTGTAACCTAAGAAAAGTTTACAACCCATATCAATAAAAATGTGACCTACATTTCACCTTGGCGTCATTGAAGCTGTCAGTCACGGCTATCTATCAAACTTCATCTATCAGCTGGGCTTGAGTGTTTTGAGTGTTTCTATCAGCTGTCTATCAGGGTTGTTTTTGTGTCAACATCTGTATCATGGTAAATATTTTTTATTAAGTTTGAAAATGAAACAAGAGTTATACAAATGTTCTTTTTAAAGCGTTCATAAATAATGACAATAACCTCAATTGTTTTGATTTCATAGAAATTGGCTACTTCTAAAACACTAATGTAGTAGTTCAAATTCTTAATTTTCTACTAGTTCATTGTTTTACGTTTAAGATTTATTAATTGCGGTTTAAGACCTATTAATTGCTTTTTTAGAACGCATTTCTTTTATACGTTTATGTTTACAGGATTACACAGATTTGAGACAAAACTAGAGATGAAATAAAATATATAAATACTGTATATAAATACTATCAATACATTAAACATGATTTATGTAAAAATATTTCAAGCAGGTTTATTTCTTATTTTTTCTATGTTATTTTAGGGTTGTTATAGGGAAAATTTAGATGACGCACGCCAATTAGATTACTACAATCTGACCACGTTATGGATGAATGTCAAAAATATACTACATTTCCTATGTCACCCACCCTCCTATACACATACAGTGGTACTAACCCACCCTCCCTTTCATACATGTACAATACTATTGACCCACCCGCCCTCCCATACACATACAGTAGTATTGACCCTCCCGCCAGCCCATACACGTACAGTGACATTGACCCACCCACACTCCCATACATATGCAGTGGTATTAACCCACCTGTCCACCTATACACATTCAGTGGTATTGACCCACCCACCCTCCCATACACGTACAGTAGTATTGACCCACCCACCCTCCCATACACGTACAGTAGTATTGACCCACCCGCCCTCCCATACACGTACAGTGGTATTGACCCACATGTCCTCCCATACATATCAGTGGTGTTGACCCACCCGCACTCCGATACACGCACAGTAGTATTAACCCACCCACCCGCCCATACACATACAGTGGTATTGACCCACCTGTCCTTATACACATACAGTGGAATTGACCCACCCGCTCTCCCATAGACATAAAGTGGTATTGACTCACCTAACCTCTCATAGACATACAGTGGTATTGACCCACCCGCCCTCCCATTCACATATAGTGGTATTGACCCACCCACCCTCCCATAGACATACAGTGATATTTACCCACCCACCCTCCCATACACATACAGTGTTATTGACCCTCCCCCCCGCCCATATACGTACAGTGGTATTGACCCACCCACACTCCCATACACATACAGTGGTATTGACCCACCTGTCCACCCATACACATACAGTGGTATTGACCCACCCACCCTCCCATACACGTACAGTAGTATTGACCCACCTAACCTCTCATAGACATACAGTGGTATTGACCCACCCGCCCTCCCATTCACATATAGTGGTATTGACCCACCCACCCTCCCATAGACATACAGTGATATTTACCCACTCACCCTCCCATACACATACAGTGTTATTGACCCTCCCCCCCGCCCATATACGTACAGTGGTATTGACCCACCCACACTCCCATACACATACAGTGGTATTGACCCACCTGTCCACCCATACACATACAGTGGTATTGACCCACCCACCCTCCCATACACGTACAGTAGTATTGACCCACCCGGCCTCCCATACACATACAGTGGTATTGACCCACCCGCCCTCCCATACACGTACAGTAGTATTGACCCACCCGCCCGCCCATACACATACAGCGGTATTGACCCACCTGCCCTCCCATACACGTAAAGTGATATTGACCCACCTGCCCTCCCATACACATACAGTGGTATTGACCCACCCACGCTCCCATACACATACAGTAGTATTGACCCACCCACTCTCCCATACACATTCATTAGTATTGTCCCACCCACCCTCCCATACACATACAGTGGTATTGACCCACCCGCCCTCCCTTACACGTACAGGAGTATTGTGGATATTAAAAATGTTCCTACCTACAATCATACATATTCTACCAGAAATAAAAACAACTTAAGTGTACACCATTATAGTAATAACATGTTCTGTAAATCAATAGAATATTTGGGACCCAGAGTTTATAATAGATAGCTAGATCATCAAAAAATCAGCCTCTCAGTATCATCTTTTTTAAAATAACCTAAAAGATTTTCTTGTGGAAAACTGTGTTTATTAACTCTGAATGTTTGTGCCCCAACTAACCATACCAGTAAAAAGTATGAACAATACTGTTATTTTTATCTCTTAATTGGTTTTTAATTACTGAATTATAGAGATCATGTTACTATTTAGTCAATCTAAATATATTGACCATTCTTGATACATGTAAATGTCCATAAGAAATAAATAATTTAGAATTTTTGAATTTCGTTTTCCTTTTTGGGTAAATATTGATATTTTCGATGTTCTAAAACTAGTTTTCAACAGTTGTTTACAAATAAAGGTAAACACAATTAATTAACCTAGTATTTAACATTAACGCTGCATCATAGCAACAACATAAGGCGTGATGGCCAAGTGCAACTTGAACACGTCTTGTGCATAATGAACGCCTTCGCTCATGAAACGCAATGTAGATGCTGATCTCATTTTGCCTATCTTAGATAAAGCAGGCGTTGTAGTATGAACAAAGAGAACATTTAAAACTATAAGAAAAGTGTTTTAAGTAGAAACTTTAGTAAAAAAGTATAAAGTACATTTTACATCCAACTGCACTGTAAATAGAATGGAATAGAATTAAATTAAATTTTAATTTGTGAAATAATAATAATTTATTATCTTCTTAATATTCTAGATTAAATTTTCTGCTATAAATTATTTTCTATAATTCTATATATCTTGACCTTTTTTATGATTTTATGATTCTGCCTCAGGAATGTTGCCGTCGATTTAATCGAAAGGCGCCACCGGACACGTAAACGTCGCGTACAATGAAACAAACACCCACACTGCGCGGAACAGCACAGCTTCTCATAAGCTTTCCGTAGGAAAATTTCCGGAACGATTAAAGAAGCGGCAAACATCTAATGGTGGCGGCAAAACAGTCCGAGAAAACCGTTGCTCGAACTATTTACGTGTACTCCCCTCTACACAAAATTTGCCCCGAAACAAAAGGGATGAGAACCAATCAGGGAGCTTCGAGGAGGAGCAAACGTGACAACGTCATCAAAGCCTGTAAATAGCCGAATACATGTCGATTCTATTCGACAGGAAAAGATCTTTTTGTAATCAAATATTGGTTATTTTATTTCTTATTAGTAATATGTACTTTTTTACTTGAGGGGCTAAGATTATCAGTTTTTATGAAAAACTGCAAAATTTAGATTGAAATAATATAGAGTTTGAACTAATTTTCCATTGCAAGTACTTTTTCTAATATTTTAATTTTTCTTACATTAATAAGTAACAAGATCTTTTTAGAGAAGCTTGTCACAACTGCTCAACTCTCTGTACAGGCAATACTCTATTAGATATTAGTTTTTAAATCAGGATTATAATCCTAAGATAACTGATCTATTATGAGGTATGGGATTGAACCGTAATGTTTTCAATGTCTTATATTTTCTTTACTAATATTTTTAATTCCCTTGGCAGGACTTGAAAGTTATATTTCCCAAATGTTTATTATTTTCTTATACAATGAGAGTCTGAGATTTTCTGAAAAATTATATTTAAATCTTATAATCATGAGTTGATCTATCATCTTTATAGGCCATAGAAATGAAACAAACCAGTTGATTTCTTATGGCCACAACGAACGCATAAGTGGCTGATATGAGTAGATTTCAACTAATGTACATCTTTAATACATCTTTACTAATACGCTTATCCTTGAGGATTTGGGGGAATAAGGGAAGTGCTGGTTCTGTCATCCGCATGGCAAACTCGAGAAATAACTACTCGACACACATTTAGCGCACTATTAAATGCTATATCTGTTTCTTTGTGGTGGTGCAGTACTCTAACAAAGTGGGGACAAAGTGTTGACCAGATTGAAGGTGATTGGTTCTATACTCGATCCTCTTAATTGACTGACATGGCATTCACTCAATAATAGCTTTCAACGTGGACACTACTAGAGAAGTCTGAGGTGTCAGTGTTGTGTAGTAGTAAAGTTTCTGATGTTGTGTAGGGAAGATAACTGAGTGTCAGGCTTGTCAATTAACTGAAAATCAGACCAACACTACTTGGATGAAATTTTACGGAAAGATGTAGGTCCCTTAGATGCCCTGGCTAATAGGCTATTAATAAATGGTCCTCTCTGAGCTAAGGAAACTCAGTAAGTAACCAGACTACACATTTAATCCTTCCTATTCACAAATTCGCCTTAAAATACCCTCAAGCTGTGCCTCCATCTCAAATCTGAGTATATTTAAGCACTCTCGATTTACGTCTTCCTTTCCATTGTTCGCACAACATCAGCGTATCTTCTCACTCATTAACATAATATGGCTGTCCAGTCTCAGTTTCTGAGCCCGCCCATTATACAGAAAGGAAATTTGCAGCTCTCTCCCCTCGTATACCACTACAACGGTACAACAGTGGTATTATGCATTTTTACTTTCTCCCATAGCATAGAGAAAGTATTGTGATCGTCCAAGAAAAATTGTTTACAAGTTGGTCTTAAAATCCATTTTAGGTTCACAAAAAGAGTTTTTTTACCGAAAAATAACTGTGATGTCTGTCCGCATGTGTGTCTGTCTGTGTGTATGTGCAGTTAGCTAGAGACCAAACGGATTGGATCAATTTTTATTAAATTCGTTACATTAAATTTATCTAGCATTATCTCCAGACTATTTTTTCACTTTTTAAAATTTTATTTTTTTTTATTTTTATGAGATACAAAAATGTTATTTTCTGAAAAATGGCTTTAAATGTGAATTTCTACAGGAAAGATGTGGATTACAATTTAAAATATTTTATTAAAAACCACATTTTTCTAACTAGACTAGTTATTTATTTATAGCAAAAAACCTATTTGGGAATCAAACTGGTAATTTTCAAAAGTTTTGATTTTTTTAGTGTTTAATATGGGGGAAAGTTTGTGCAAATTTTTTAGAACCATTTATTAAATATATCATTAGACTTATTTAAAACTAATTACAAGAGATGTTACTGGTTTCTTTGAAACTTCTTTTCTACGATTAAATCATTACAAGGTGTTTCTAAATAATTGTAAAATTGTTATTCAGTAGGTTTTCAAAATTATTTTCCGAACATATGATTACTTTGATCTGTTTAATGTAATAGAAAGTGAATTGAGCTTGAGCAATAAACTTAGTAAGTTACATGAGACACGTTCGTAGTAAGTGGGAAGGGAATTGGCAGTAAATACTATTATGGAGACAGTAAGTACTGACATAAACGTGGATCGTGAATATTTTAGGAACTTTTAAACTTGATTGGGTAACTCTTATTTGTAATCTTTGGGGAATATGTAAATTGAATAAGGTATCTCAGATTTCCACATTTTTACCCTTTTCTTCAAACTGACGTTTAAAATATATATATTACTAAACTTTATAATTTAATTTACTCTTTGCTGATTATAATTGAGATTGTAATTTTACTATATAAGCATAATTATGGTTTCAATGTGTTTAATCTTGTTATTTGAGTTAAAATCTAAACTGCATACGTTCTTGTCTATATAAATAAAAAGTTCAGCTAAAGGCTGTGTCACACAACTCAAAATCCCACGGGCCAACCCTTTGGTCTTCATAAACCTATGGCCTTAGGCCGAACGTCATAAATGTATACGTCATAAAAACATATACTCTCTTTTCTTGATAACAATAACACAACAAATATTATATTAATAAATTTTTTTGGAGATTTCTAACGCTTCAAGTGTTTTAAAACTAACACAACGATTCGACTGGTGTGAGATTCCTGTCGTCTTCAGGTGCTACCTTAGCCTATATATAAAATTATTATTATATTCTTCTGTACTAACTTGTACGTACTAACTAACTAAATATAAAAAGCTATATATCTAGGATAAGGTATACGAAGAAGACAAGGTTTCATACGAACATCAGCAATTCAGTGCTAACAAATAACTTTCAAACAAAATATCTCTGTTATAAAAAACTTGATTCAGTATCTTGTCTAAATATTTTAGAATAAATCTATGTCTATGACTTGTTATCATTTTAAGAAAACGGATACTTTAATAGCTTAGGATACTCACAGAACATTCTTTAACACGATTATAGAGAATTAATGGAGACAGAGAATACTACATTATCTTATTTGGACAATAACTTATTTGGATTCAAAATATTTATTGACTATTTAGGTTTTTAAACTAAAGTTTTAGTAGTTTACAATACATTTTATACTAATTAAACTAAAATTCACTTAATTTTTAAAACTGTTGAGTGTTACAAAATGTTTTAGTGCCAAAAATATTTTAAAATATGGCTGTGTTGATTTTTGACGGATCTATTTTTATGTCTACATGCCAGCATTTTCTCACAACTACACTTTCATTATAAATCTGCAGTAAAACATTAATTTTCCCACGAAAAGATGTATAAAATGAACTTAATAGATATGTTCAATTTGGAAATATTAATTTATTAGGAGCAATCTATGTAGAAACTATTTATTACATAATATTACATGAAGGAATACTATGTAATAAATAATTCATAATATTCCTTATAGTTAACTATCTTAAACACAATTCGTACCTATTTGTACTATATGGTTTCCATAATGTTTGGAAAATAAATAAATTCCACCAGGAATCCTTTTATTTTTTAATTATATCTGACAATGTTTTATATTGAACTGTAGTCACTAAATCCTTGAGTGTTTCTTATAATTAGATCTTTCTTATACTTCCATAAGTATAACTGTGATATTCGATATAGTTCAGATAATGATCAAAGTATTGATTCGTAAGGAACCCTCAAAACCATTTATACCTATAGAATTTTGTAATAATAACACTGCGTTTAACTAACTAAAACAATCTAATAAACTAGTCATAGATATTTCGTCAAGTAATGGTACAAAATCAAAACTAATTTTTAGAATTTCTTTTGAAATACCTCTATATATTACATTATAAGGTTTAATGTGTTAAATTTGTTTCCAAATACAAATATATTCATAGAACAGTTAGACTCATTGAACAAACTAAACACTGTAAGAACCATTGAAAGCGCCGCAGTACAACCATAAGCAATTCCATGAAATGAAGATTCGAAGCACAATGGAAGCCTTGTGTGGAAAATACCTAGTTAATCTTCCTTTTCAAAGTTTTACCCAGAAATACTACAATATTTGAAAATAATATTCTTGGAAATGAATAAAGTAAATCCAAACAACTGACGACAGTTAAATCCTGTATGTAATTTTATTTTTTATGGTTATTATGTTTGATAAGATTGGTGATATTGAAGTTCAAAAACGGTTTTACAACATTTTATTTCATAAAATGAAATGTATGATTAAAATATGACTACGTTTCACAAACTCGTACACAAAGATATTTTAGCTAATTTAATTTCAAATATCGTTTTTCATCATAGTATGATATCAGAACAGTAATTTCTATTCAAATTTTCTCTAGTTAAGTGAAAAAATCTCTGTTCATAACTTTTTTATAACTGACATTGAGACAGTTGAGTGAGCGGGGCATTGATGTGCTTTGGGATCTGATGAGGAAGATTTGGCAAAGGGAAAAAATACCACATGAGTGGACAAAGAGTATACTTATTCCCATATACAAGGGAAAAGGCGATATCCAAGATTGTGGAAATTATAGAGGGATAAAGTTGATGTCCCACACAATGAAGATATGGGAGAGGATCATTGAGGGTAGATTGCGTGAGGAGAGTGAAGTGTGTGAAGAACAGTTTGGATTTATGCCAGGAAGGGGAACAACGGACGCAATATTTGCACTGCGACAATTGATGGAAAGGCACAGAGAGGTGCGGGCTAACCTTCATATGACTTTTATTGACTTAGAAAAGGCTTATGATAGAGTGCCCAGGCAGGAGGTATGGAGAAGTATGAGATGTAAAGGCATACCCGAGAAGTATGTGAGAGTGGTAAAGGGGATGTATGAAGGAGTAATGACGCAAGTAAGGACCAGTGTGGGTACCACTAAAGACTTCCCAGTGAGAGTAGGGCTACACCAAGGGTCGGTTCTCAGTCCGTACCTCTTTGACCTGGTAATGGACTGTATGGTAAATGGAGTAAAGAGAGAAGCGCCATGGAGCATGATGTTTGCAGATGATGTGGTGATCTGTGAGAGAACCCAGGAGATACTTCAAGTGAGACTGGAAGAGTGGAGGAAGGTGTTGGAAGAAAGAGGAATGAGGATCAGCAGAGCGAAAACGGAATACATGAGTATGGAAGAAACACAGGGGCTAAGGGTGGACATACAAGGGGAAGAGCTGCCACGGGTAGGGAAGTTCAAATACCTGGGTTCGTACATCCAGAGTGATGGAGGACTGGAGGCGGAAATACAGCATAGGATTAATAGTGGATGGATGAATTGGAAGAAAATGAGTGGAGTGTTGTGTGATAGAAGGGTTGGCGCCAGGAGGAAAGGAAAGTTGTATAAATCTGTGGTGAGGCCTGCAATGCTGTATAGTGCAGAGACTTGGCCGATAAAGAAGGCGCAAGAGAGAAGGATGGAAGTGGCGGAAATGAGAATGCTGAGGTGGATGAGTGGAGTTACAAGGAAGGATAGAATAAAAAATGATTACATCAGAGGAACAGTTGGAGTGGGACCCTTAGGGAAGAAAATTCAAGAAGGTAGACTGAGGTGGTATGGGCACATACGTAGAAGAGGGGAGAACTATGTGGGGAGAAGGGTTGGAGACTTGGAGGTCGAGGGGCGGAGGAAGAGAGGGAGACCAGAAATGAGATGGAAGGACAAGGTGTCATGTGACTTGAGGGAAAAGGGATGGAGGAAGGAAGAAGCCCTGGATAGACAGCTGTGGAGGAGGAGGATCCGGAGTTGTAATGCCGACCCTACGTGACGTGGGAAAAGGCAAAGACAAAGAAGAAGAAGAACAAGAATTGAGTTCAACAAAACAACCCATTAAATTGATATTTTCATTGCCGTATTGATTTTGCCATTTTCTACGTTGTCGCCCTCATTTCAATAGTCAGCCAATTCCGTTAGTGACTACCTAATTCAATCATTGACTACATAACTCAGTGCCTTTACAGTTCAATCAAATATTACACGGCAGTCAGTGACTACATAATTCAGTCACTGATCACACAATCCAGTTAGTGACCTCATAATTCAATAAAATATTACACGGCTCAGTCAGTGGCTACACGATTCAGTCAGAGATTACACTGTTCAGTCACTGATCACACAATTCAGTTAGTGACTTCACAATTCAATCAAATATTTCACGGCTCAGTAAGTACTCCACAACTATGTCACAGATTACACTGTTCAGTCACTGATCACATAATTCAGTCAGTGACTACACAATTAAATCAAATATTATACAGTTCAGTCAATGACTACTCAATTCAGTTAGTGACTACAAAATACAGTCAGTAAAATACTACGCAACAAACAGTTTCATCACTCGTTTGTCATAATTATGTAATAAATGCGTTATTAACTTAGTCCCTTGCCTAATATTATATCAAGTCACGTAGTTAACTGCATCCGTATGCTAGTGGCTTACCAACTGTTACTGAAGAATATATTGTGAAATACGAATGTAGAAATTATCTGAAAAATACTTAAATATTATATGTTTTGTTAACAATATTTTTCTATGAGATTACGGGTTTTAGTTATTTTTCTGTTAGTATAACAAAGAGTGACAAATTCGATTTCTTATTGAGAATGATTATTAAGTCAACATCAAATGCTATCCAATAAAATTAGTTCAAATGAGGTTCAGCAGGGACAATTGACCAGAAATGCGCAGAAAAATAACGGTCAAGTTAATGTGTGATTGTATCAGCTAATTGTGGCAGAATAATCACATGGTTTTAGTAACCATCAAAATAAATTAATCATTTTTTCCATTAGTAGATTATTTAAGTAAATTAAATTACCAACTAACATCAAAGCAAAATTTGTATCTTACTTTCGCTTATCTAAAAGTAAATAATATTAATATTACTTATTTTACTACTAAAATAAATTAGAGTTTCAACCTAAAATTAAATTAAAATCGGGAATTTAACAACTATGAACTATTTAGTGTTAATAACTTAGTGAATCGTAAAATGACAGTATAACAAAGGCCGCTTAGAACCTTTTGAACGCACTAGTGTGAAAGAGATGCATGGAGTGGTGCAAGTGAGACAGATAACAACTCTTCCCCCACTGTGGAGTCTACAACACTTCCGTTTAAAAAGCGTTACATCAACCGGACGGTAGGTTTCGTGCTGACTGCGCTTTAGTAAAACCCGCCAACCATTAGCAGAAGTGATCATTGGATCGTTTGACAAGCTTAATACGTTTGAATGAAATCATTATTTAGTATCCAAATAACAATTAATAAGTAATAACACAATGAAAAAATGTAAACAATAAATAACAATCAAACAAACTTGTACAGTTCAGTTTAATTTTTTTCTTTTTTTGTCACAACTAACAACTTTCTTGCGGAAGTTGAAAACTTGACGGCGGAGTTAGTCACGCCCGTGAAGTAAGACAGCTCAGCGGTGGAAAGATCCCCTCTTCCGCTGGAGGCCCTACAAGGACTAAATATAACACCCAGGTCACTGTCCGGCCTAATTATAGTTTTGAAAGCAAAGTTGATTTTAAACTCAACACAAAAAACACAGCTGGCTCAGTTCAGAATAGTTGGCAAGAATCGCCAATAAATACATGACTATTTTATAGGCATATTTATCATATTGTACATTATATCTATTCTTACCAATAAACTTTTGCGATTTGTATGTCTTTTATTTATAATAAAAATAGAAGATCGTTAAAATAGTTCTTGTACGGTGTAACAAAAGTGTTGTATAGCCATGAGTGGATAGATGATTGCTAATGTAAACAATGAGAATAATCGATTGAATCTGAAAATAAGAAAAACAGTCGAATGTTTAATTCTGTTGTCTTCCACAACATTATTATTCAGACAGGTTTCACTTCCCTTGTTATGTTCTCACTACGCTATACACCCTCTCTCACGCGTGCGACTCCTCTTACTACAACTGCCGATCTGTATTTAGAAGTGTTATATTAATTTAAAAGTAAACAATATTAAATAATATATTTATATCATAAATGTTAAAATTCTGATTATAATTTGTATTTACAGTAAAGATAATAAAATTGTAAAGGAATTTTAGATGATGGTTTTACGATTAGAATATAAAGTATGCTTTTTTCAGATAACTGGAGAAGAAACCAATAAAGGCAGCTCACAATGGAAACAATTCCATAGGTAAGTTAATTTCATAATTAAATTACTTCAAAAATGTTTATCATTGTAATTTTTCAAGAACAGTAAATAAGTTTATAAGAAGGCATTTAGTGAGTGTCAGTCTTCAGAAATATATTAGCTCATATTATATGTTTGTATCATAAATCTAGTATTATAGTTTGTTAACGCATTTTTGTTGAATTTGGATAAGTACTTAACATTCTAATTGAGTTTAATGTCAACCATCATGCGTTCGTGGTTTTCCCGTCCATCCATACACTTCTTGTCTGTTGTCTAGTACACCGAAAGGTGAATTCAAATTAAAATGAAAATCTCATTTATATTCGGATAGTTAATGTATAAAGTTTGTATAAACATGAACATGACACAAGAGCTTTACTAATTTGATTTTCATTGTTTAATGTTTATGGTAATTTCTATTACATCTGACATGATTACATTACTTTTCATCCTCCTCTAGTAGAATTATAGGATTTTCTACAAATATAAAACTTTGTAATCCAGGATATTGGCTGTAGACTGAGCATTTCTATTGGTATGGTGGTTTAGAGAGAACCACGAAGGGAAGGGGAAGCAAGCGTAGATAACCTACTCGTAGCGCAGCAAGGGCTGTCGTCTAGTTGCAGTGTAAAAATAACCATAACTGTACAAATATTGTAAAACTTACTTTTTTATTTTTATGTTATATTACACATTACAATTACAATATATTACTTTCAAATATACATACTTAAAGAAATATAATATTGAAATATTGAGCATACAAAAATAAAATAAAAAAAACAGTAAACCACGTAGAATTTAACATTTAAGTAAACAGGCACTTTCTGCGTAAATTAAATGTATACGACATGGTTAGTCGCTAATGTTTCTGCATTTTGTTGTCAAATAGTCATAATATTGGCAGTGCTTTGATTTGCCTCTAGTGTACGTCCATCCTAAGAACTACCTGTAGCATGGTGTCCTTTGATGAAAGCTGTATGATTAGTCCTTTGGTTACAAACAGGTCACTCACGTAACTTTAGAGATTTGAAGTTACATAGCTTGTTTATTTATTGGAGCGTGTTTACTTTTCGGTCAAAGCTCGTTTTGATCATAAGAACTGTTACGTGATATTAAAACCTCTATAAAAGTAATTTGTCAAAACAAACCAATTCTTTTTGGGTGTAAAATTAAGGAGGTAAGTCAACTAGTGCGTTTGTTTTTTATGACTACAAAAACAAAATACCACTAAATTACACACAAGAAGCAATCTTGCAAAAATATACTATAAAACTACTGATTTAACTACTGAAGATTAAAAAGTTTATTTTTATTTATTTCTGACAAGTCGCCGATCGTAAATGGTTGATGAATGACTGTGATGAGTGTAGATGAACATGTGTAGTCTTTGTTACTAAGATTAAATTTTCTTCAAAAAGAGATATTGATAATATCCGAATAGCTAGGTAAACTAAGAAACATACAGATTAGCGTGGAATCCGAAACATGTTACATTGGTCTGATTGTTGGTGAACTGACTAGTCTGACATTCAACTCTCTCCCTTGCAAATAATGTAAATCCTTACAAACAAACCTCATGTTTCTCTGATAGTGCTAACTTTAATGATAACCATTACGTTGACGCTGTTTTGTTATTTAGAGGCTTAGAACATAGAGTATATCATCTACAATCTACTAAACACTTACCGCCCAAGTAACTGGGTTACAACACTACACCACAGTCCCGGCAACATTTTTCATTTAAAAACGACATTAGTAAGTGTTAAGTAACTATAACTAGATACTAAACTTTCTGAATTAACTGAATTATTGGACTAGTATATTATTCAAGATATTGGTGGTGAATCGATGTGATAAGTTTATATGAAAGAGTGTAGTCATTGTTACTAAGTTAGTAACAATGAGTACGCTGCAAATGCCGTTAATGAACCACGAAATGTTCCGTTGCAAAATCATTTATATAAATCAGCAACAAAATAGGACCCAGAACAGATCCTTGTAGTACACCATAGTAAATAGTGTCGAAATCGCAATAGTTTTCACCTATGCTAAAACATTGTTTCCTTCCCATTAAATAACTTAAATGGAAATATTTAAAACATTCAACTTTTATATTTAAACCATATTTGCGGTAATTCTCTAACTCCAGCATACCAAAGCTTTTCCAACAAAATTGTGTATCAACCGTACCAAAGTTATGTGACTACACTCGTTCATATAAACTCATCACAGTTATTGGTGGTGAATGACTGTGATAAGTGTATATGAAAGGGTGTAGTCATTGTTAAAAACTTAGGTCAACTATTCCTTAGAAAGAGCTGTTTACTATATTAACTATTAAAAATAAATGGACTTCCACTTTTCACAATATCTTTAAGAAAAATATAATACACGGTAGAAAACAATTTTTATAAACCAATAAAGCTTTTTAAGATACATTAATATTTTAGTTTATATGATGTATACATACTGTTAATATATTCAAAGATTATTATTCTCTGATATAAAAAAGAAGGCCGAAACAACTTTGTGCGTATTTTAAGATAAATATGAATTATCATATAAGTGTATCATGACCTGTGTAGTCTGCTTACGAGCTGAGTTCGACTTATGTACAGAAAGGGCAATTTATTAATATCCCAATAGCCAGTTCAATCAAGGTACATCCAGTTTTACATGGAATCCAAACTACGTAATATTGCTTCGATTTTCATCTAATTGACAGGTCTGATACTCAGTTCTCTCCATGGTGTAAGTAATTCTCCTCCCTACACATCATCCGGACACTGACTACTACCCAACACGGACACCCAACATCTCTCTAGTAGTATCAGCGTCGATTGCGACCATTTAGCACTATATAAGACCGAGCATCTGAGTTTATTGGTATGCTTGCTAACCTAAACTAGTCTTTTTTTAGTTAAATTGCGACGAATCTTTCGAAAAGTTTATTAGCCATTTAACCATGTTCAACTAAGCAACATAAACCACATAGTATTTGTTCCATTTTAATCTAATAGGCAGGCCTGATACTCAGTTCTCTCTCCTCCCAACACTCAGACACTGACTACCAGCCAACATGTACACCCCCAGACTTCTCTAGTAATGTCACGTTGATAGCAAGCATTTAGCATATGTCAGGTCGGTATTGTGGCCTTTTAAATAATTTTGTGCTAAAATTTTACCGACAGTACCAAGTAACTTAGAACTTTATTTTAATATTAATTTTCTTTAACATCTAGTAAAATATTTCTAGGCCTACATTAATTTGGCCAGATGACAGAAACAGTTCTTTTAATAAATTTTAGTATGAACCAGTAAATTTAGAAATATTACTGATTTAATTCGTTGTAATAAAACATTTAAAATATAAAATATTATCGTACACCAATTTTACTAACCTATAAAATTTATCCCAAAAAAGTAGTTCATTTTCATTTGACGAAGTAACATACAGAGAGATTTTAATTTCACGTAACAACTGCTGTGATCAAAACGCCTGCTTTGAGCGAAAAGTACACACGCTCCAGTAAGTAAATCTGATATTACACTTCAAATAATTAGATTACCATCAGTGGCCCGTTTGTGTGGCTTTTACAGTAAAAACTGCAAAGGCCAGTCTGTCATAGCAACTCTTTATCAAAGACACACGTGAAAGGCCACAAAGACCTTTTTGAGTTTTTTATAAACTGAAAGCAAATGGAAAAGCATTCATTGTCACGAAGTCTGAGTAAGGTCAGATTAGGAAAATCCACGGATTGGGAAATGTGGAAGTTCAGCCACACTGTCAAATAAGGTTATTTAAACCTGGGGGGGAGGAGACCCCCACCAAGGTGAGACTCCAGGATAGTCAATGCTGGAGAATTTGTGAAATGTTTATTATTCAAGCTCAAACGTGTTCAAGCAATATCCAAGTGCCGGAATATTTTTAATTACATTAAATGTATTTATTATGTGTTGATGTTAGCTATTTATTTAACTAACTTCCGAATAATTTTAAATGTAAAAATGTGTTTGTATTTAACTAAACATATAGATTTTTGCGTTTAAAATGTCAACCGCTTCTTTAATTTTAATGATTGTGATCATTCATTTGAATTCAACTTCATCTTTTATAAAGAAATTAGTATAGCTGTTTAAACAGTTTCATGATTTTAATATATGATCAGTGTCGGTCAGATTTACTTTATTAAAGCAATATTCATGAAATATACAAATCGATAAATTTTATACATTTTTCTATCTTCATTACAGTAAAATTATTTTTTACGTTTATCTAAAAAGGGAAAAAACATAAAAGAGTCATCATTCCCGTTATACAAAATCTATTTTACATCTTCCACATTTATTTATTTATTTTTTTTTAAGTTCTAAAAATCTTTTTTATTAGAAGTGAATAAATTAACAAATCAATTCATTTCCTTCAAAGAAACAACAATGTTTACAAAGTAAAAGATGGAAATTGAGTAGCCACATTTGCTATCAATTTGGCCACTAGAAATGATACACTTAATTTAACCAAAAATTACAAATTAAAATTGAGTCTTGTTCATTTGATTGTTAAATAAACAACTGATTACAACAGAACATAAAGTATGGGCACAATAATAACTAATTAGCCGCTAACCTGAAGCACCTGTTTTAAATAACATTTTCTTGATTAACTGAAAGTGTTGGATTTAATGTAAAGTGAGTGTATTATATAAATGTATTATGTGGTGATAGAGGTAATTTAAAATTATTTTACAATCCCAGTATCGTAATCCGTAGTAATTAACGAGTACCCAGAGGGAATATAAGTACTATAAGGAAATCATTTATTTATTATCGTCCAACTTTTGTAACAATTTTCCTATTAATAAGAGAAATCCAATGGCTTTATTTTTTTCTGTAAATGTTAAAAAAGTGGCTTCTGAATCACAATGATATTAGTTTTATGAGTGTTTTTTTATTTATTTTTTTATTCTAGTTTTGTTTTATTATCACTATTTTTTATTATTAATGTTAACAATATTAAGTATGCGTTTGATTATCCTTTTTATGCGTTGAATAAAACTATGTTTTATATAAATCTTGTTTTGATCATCAATATCTTTTGTTCTTTTTTTATAGTCGTTAATTTTATGTTTACTAACATCTTAGGCAGCGAATAATTTAGTTCGTTTCATGTTTAGCTGCTAGACTCTTACATTGTTATTTTATTATTTTATTTTGTTTCTCCCAACCACCCTAACTGGTTATTGTAGTTGGATCAATTCCTAATTGTAAAATTGTTATTACGTGTATAAAATATATACAGCATAACTGTTTAACATTATTAAACTATTGAATTATTAATAGATAATATGCGATCAAATATAGGGTTTAATAATATCTATTCTGTTAAATTAAACTCCTTGTTCAAGCTACAAGAAGGAGATAAGATGGACCTGGCACATAAACTAAAATATGCCCAGTGGTAGATTGCTTATCAACCTCACGACATAAAACGTTCCCTTTATCGCCATTATTCGTGCAATATTAGACAGTGGGTGGGTCATAAACACACAGAATGACTATCATTGGTGTTATAAACCTTTAAAGAACAATCTTTGTACCTTTTCTTTCTTTCTTTAAGCTCTAATCCTTTTCACGATGCAATTTTTAAATAGTGGTGCATAAATATCTTATCTCGTAACAGGAATAAGTTATACGGAGAACCAGACGGTGACTTTAAAATGTGGACAATATAATCAATGTTTCTTTCCAACAAGAAGTATTTTATTGCAGTACCTAAACATTTTTCTACCAAACGATTAGTTATTAAACTACAAAAGGTTGAATGTATTTTACTATTCCAAAACTGCATTGTATGCAAACCGATTATACTGTATTCAAACCAAAACTACATTACTGTGTATGAGTTATATAATTTAGATTTTCAGGAAATTAATAAATGTTTAAGTTCTTTCGGTTATTTACTATGTCTTTATTTCTAGTTAGTTGTCTCTTGTACTCTTGTTCGATAAATTTAACTATACACTTTGGCCATATGTTCACGAATTTTAACTTCACTCACCAGTTCACATGGGCCTGCAGGCCTGTGCATGAATTTTATTCAACGAGTGAAGTACCGACCCTTGGCTCAGTGGGGATTCGAACCTTATAAAGGCTCTCCGCAGTTCGAAGCCTTAACACATCACGCTGGCAAATTATTTATTTTATTTTTAAGTCAGCGTAGTTTTAATAGGAAGAAGCTTGTTTTTTTTTATCTATTTTCACTTTGTCTATTCTGGAAAATTCTTTTAAGAACAAGGCAATCTTAATATTTACGTTACCTGTACTATTATAGTTGTTCATGATACATTTTCGTCCCATTTTAGTGTAACAATAACAAATAAAAGTTCTAATTTACCATTATGTAAATATTTTGTATTTATACTTAGATATATTTGAAGGCGTATGTAATATAAATGATTATATGAGAACATAATACGTGTGGAAGACCTGTGTAGCCTTGTTACTAATTAAGTTCAACTATTAAAAAGATTTATACATTAAAACCCCAATATCTAGTGCCCCTAATAACTAAGAGTCGTACCGTTTTATTGAGGATCCGAACCTAGTAGTAGTATTCTAATTTTCAGCTAATGACAAGCCTGGTGCTCAGTTCTATTCTCTACACAACATCCGGACCCTGACTGCCATCTAAAATGTACACCCCAGTTTTCTCTAGTAGTATTCACGTCGATGGCAACCATTGAGTAGACGCCATGCTAGAATTAATAGGGCCGAGCATAGTATCTATTGCCTACAATCTCCACAACACTATATCCCCATGTAGGTAAGTTACTGCGCCACTAGTGGTGAGATTATCGCTTTATAGGTCGTAAAAATGTCACCATCCCAATATTTCCTTGCACATACATCCTCATTTCTAGGTCAGTTCTACGTGTCCAGATAATGAGTAAAATTTCAGAAGTTTTGACAAACCGTCTTCCTACGGTTTACTGTGTTAACCCCCATATTCAGTGTTTGCGTACAACTATTTTTTTATATTGATTTCTTTATTTATTTTTCTTTTTAAGTAGAGGTGACCTCCTTTTTAACCTTGCTCTACCCACACTCCATAGAATATTAATCCGGGCGGGAACTTATCAGACAAAGTAAGGGGAGAATCGGTGCAGTGAAAGGTGATTACGACAAAAACATCCAGTCAAGACCGGCAACCTGTGCTTACTCCAGCTAACTCAGAACTCAAATATCTTTATTTTTTACGATAAATACATTGTACAATAGCGTCATAAATGTAATACATTCCTTACAGCTGTATAATTACATAGTTTTAGTAAACAAAACATAATCTTTAACACTGTAGAAAGCTTCTTTCTGCAGTATTTTCATGACCCCCCCTCCAAACAAAACACGATCTTTTTCAACTTTCAGTGATGGTGCGAGTGAATTGAATAGGGTAACACCATTGTACAGTTGGTGATTTAAAAAAAAAACTTGTTCTGTGGCGTGGAATGTTTAAATTGTTATTTTCTTTAAGTGAATAACACGTTCTATTATTTAACTCTATATCTTGAAATAAATTTAAATTTTTATGAACAAAAACAAGGACTGCATAAATATAAATACAAGGAAAAGTTAAAACTTTATTGTTTATAAAGAGAGATCTGCAAGAAGAAGTAGACGGGTTTTTAAAAAAATTACTCTAACTACGCGTTTTTGTTGTTTAAAAAAAATTTGTTCTTTCATTCTCATGACCCCACAAGGAAACGGCGTAATGAAGAAATGGATAAATTACACCATAATAGGAAGCTAAAAGAACGTCTAACTTAGCAATTTTCGAAAGGCTCTTTAAAATGTAAATTCCTGTACTGATCTTCTTACACACGGTATCAATGTGAATGTCAAACTTTAAATTCTCGTCAATAATGACACCCAAAACTTGGAATTGAGTAACTGGGCAGTAATTGTATCACCAATCATGTAGTTTGATATATTCTTATTAGTGGAAGTCCTGGAGTGGAAGCTAAGGTACGAAGTCCTGGCGCCTTAGACCGATCGGCCCCTGGTCCTCTTAGAAATTTAGTATTTGTAACATCCAAACAAAGTTTTGATTGATATATAATCAATCGGAATATAAAGAAGTTTAGGAATTGTAAAATGCATTAATCTTTTTTTTTAGTTTGATACGGTTTCTTTTAATATAAATTTTGTTTATGAAGCTCAATAAAATACTTCCTGTAGGAAGGAAGAATGCTTATGGGAAAGGAATATTTCCTATAACTTATTCCTGTTATGAAAGAAGATATTTATGAACCACTATTTCAAAAATAGCATCGTCAAAAGGTAAAGGTACAGAGATTGTTCTTTAAAGGTTTATAACACCAATGATAGTCATTATGTGTGTTTATGACCCACCCACTGCGTAATATTGCACAAAAAAATGGTGATAAAAGGAACGTTTTCTGTCGTGAGGTTGATAAGAAATCTACAACCGGGCATATTTTATCTTATGTGCCAGGGTCCATCTTACCTCCTTCTTGTAGCTTGAGCTATCTGTTCACTTTACTAAATATGACAAGTTCCTGTATTGATCGTACATTATTCATAAATAATTCGATAAGTATAAAATGATTTCTATATTTACTTAATAAAAGTCGTTATATTTTGAAAAAATTGGTCTTTTTGCATATTTTATAAATATTTTGTAGTATTTATTTTTATTATTATTAAGTAATGTTAAATTTAATTAAATAAATCCATCCAACAGGATGATCAGATTAAAATTATAAAACTGTTATACACCTAGACGAATTGATTCATCATGAAGGGTTAAAATTACAAACAAATTAATAATTTAATTAAATAAATTATACCTATTCTACATTTTTAACTTGTTTGAAATAAAGTAGAATAAGCTTTGTTGATATATGGATACAGTAGATGATGTAACTAACAAATCCCCCTAAATCTCCCTACCACAGTGGCCCACATTCACGATTTAAGGGTCGCAGTACACAGTCTTTATTTCTTATGTAGAAAATAATTTAATAACATTTGAATAAAACTACTAAACCTATTGTTTTAGTAATATGAGAAAAATTATTAAAATACAGTACACAAATTACTTTTGTTGTAAAAATAGTTTGAATATTGCGAAGGTTATCATAGATATTTATGAAATAAATTTAATATAAAAGAATAAAACTAGCATTTTTTCGTTTCTAAATTGTTTCAAAAATCCTAAAAGAGGCTTGTCTGAAATTCTCATGATAATGCTCGTGCAGTTAGAGTTTTAAAAAAACCAAAGTACTGTTTTCGATTATACCTTTTTCGTTAAATAATATTTTTCTTATAACGATTCAAATTACTTAGAATTAATTATTAACCGTATGATTCCATTCCCTGTTGTTAAACAATGGCGAGCTTTCATCATGTAGTTTAAGTCGATAACAACGAAATTTTCTATTGATTTACAGTATATAAAGTGCTAAAATAGTGTAAAAGTGTTAAACATAATGAATTATAACGAAAATTTATGAGACTTTTTTTAACTCATTAAAAAGGTGAGTTACTGTGTTTTTTATTTACAGTAGTTGATATGTTACGCAAGAAAAATTTCCTTAGGTTGATACTATTTTACATGTATGGATGAGAGGGTAGGTCAATACCACTGAAGGTGTATGGCTGGATGGGTGGGACTAAGATCCAGATAAAATTGTACACGTAGGGTAGTTTTGACACACCCCATGCCCTTAGGGTGGTACTTACCCCCCCCCCCATCCAAACTGGTACGACGGTATTAATAATAATCATTTATTCGAAACATTGTTAATGGAACACTACTGAAATGTTTACATCCGTATAGATGTAAACATGTTAATGTAATGTAAAGTGGAGGAAAACGGGGAGAAAATAAAATAAACTATAAAATACAACAGAGCTGGTCGTAAACCCTTGTTCTGCTTCAATGTCTTCAAACTAAGTCAACAATACACTTTCGTCTGTATTGTTCCAAGTGTTGATCTTGTTCAATGAATTTTTTTTCAAACATCTGTAATTTTATTGAGGGTTTATATCTATATTTATAAAAGAGGATGTTTGTATATATATATATATATATATATATATATATATATGTTTGAAGTTTATGCGCTGCCAAACCATCCAACTGATCGCCATGAAACTTTAGGATGTTGTCCTGTATACTCCCGAGATGGTTTCTGTGAAGTTTGATGCAGATCCGTCCACAGGGTCCCGCCCCACGGGCTTCTAAAGATCCCATGTTATTCAAATGGAGAATCTGAATTGTTTACAAAAAACATATGACTGTGTGGTTTAATGTAGTTTTAAACGGCTCCAATTTCCTGTGTGACTTGCTTTCGCAATAACTATTAATAAATCTCAAGGACAGTCATTGAGCGTTGCCGCAATAAATTTAAGTAATCCATGTTTTTCACATGGACAGCTCTACGTCGCTTGCTCGAGAGTAGGCTCACCAAAAAACCTTTACATTTATACACCAAATAAGAAGACCAAAAATATTGTTTACCCTCTTGCACTCATTTAATAAATAATGGTTTTTTCTATAATTCTTTTTATTACTTTATTTTGGTATGTCAATGAAAAATGAAAGGCGAGACAACGTCCGCCGGGTTCAGCTAGTACCTTATAAAGTTGTATATATGTCTTATAGTAATTTAAAATTGAATCTGACGTATGGTAAAGTAAGTGGGGTTTATTTTCACTAATGTATTACTGTAATACTTTTAATAATTGTCCTATTTTTAATATTTTATCCATTCATTATTCATTGTTAAGAGTCTGATTGTTGAGATATGGGCGAATGAGTGTAGACGAACGAGTGTAGTCATCTTTACTAATTAAAGAGTCATTTATTCAAACCCAATTAACAGGGTGACTAAGGGACCAACAAATTTATGTGGAATCCGAACCATGATTTTCAGCTAATAACAAGTCGGACACCCGAACTCTGACTACCATTTAACATTCCAGACTTCTCTCGTTGAGATTATTTTAATATTTTAAAAAGTGAAGAGGAGAAAATGTAAACAATAAAATATGACGTGCTATCTCTTGAAATCGATTGTCGTTTATAGGAAAAGTGAATTTAATTTTTATGTCACGAACTTCATATCAGATATTAGGAATGTTAAAAAAATGAAGAGTCGAAGATGAACTGTGTAGTCTGGTTACTTTCTGAGTTTGATAAATCCGCATTGGTTCGGAAAAAAGTGATATAAAGTATTTTTAAAATTTGAACTACGTGGAATACTTCTGATTTTATTTGGTTTAGTCGATCTAAGTCAGCTTTTAAGAAGCAGAACTGTACATGTGAAGTGCTTGTAGTATTCCCATTTAGAATGAGTAAATATTAAATACCAAGTCTTGCGTATCTACTCTTATCTGCTTACAACCACAAAGAAAGCTACCTTAGCTTTCTTGGCCACAACGAACGCCTCAGAGGCAGTAACAACTAATCTACATTTATATACAAATTTAGTCATAGTTGCTAAGTGTATCCTTAAGGATATGGGAGTAATAAAGGAAGGAAATTTATTTTGTGGAATAAATTTTATTCACAAGGTGCAGGCCCGGCCATCCCTTAGGAAAGTGGTGGAATAAGTCACTACTCGACACATATTCAGCGCATATTAGATGTGACCTCTGTTCCCTTCCTCCTTGTGCAGAATATAACATGAGTTATTCCGCATTTCAAGTGAGCAAAAATATAATATACAGGGTGATTAAAAAGTAAGTTGCAAGCAACCTAACCTTTTTGTTAATTTAGATATGTGAAATATGTTTGCAGTAACCTTACAAGATACATGGAATGATGGTTTTCGATTTTTTACCCTCGGGGGAAGGGAGTTGGGGGTAACTCAAATACTTTACTTTAAAATAGTGCTTATCATTTTAAAGGTCTTACCCAATAAATATGCACTTACCGATTCGAAATCGAACAACTCTACAAGAAATGGCAGCCTCTCAAAGATTTAAACTCAGGGGTAAGTGGGTGGGGGGACTCAATATTTTTCAAATCTCACTGGAAGTTTTGTAACATATCATTTTAAGGTTGTGTTTAGCCTATAAAAAATGAACCTAAGTATTTCAAATCGGAAAACTCTACAAGACATGGCAGCCCCAAACGTGACTGAGCTTCATTGTGATTCTAACGTTGAGGAAAATGCGTATTTAAAATATTTATTAAAATACTACTTAACCATTTCAAATATTGAATTTACTTTTTACTAGCTAACCAAGACCTTCACATAATATGCTACAAGACTATAAATCCTATTGTAAAATGTTTAGTTACCCCCTTCCCTCTTTCCCCTGAGGGTCCAATCTTTGAGAGGCAGCCATTTCTTGTAGTGTTGTCCGATTTCAAATCTGTAAGTGCATTTTTTATTGGCTAGCTAAGGCCTTTAAAATTATGTTATGTTACAAGACTATAAGTGCTTTTTGAACATTTTGAGACCCCTACCCCCATTATCTTTGAGGATCAAACATTTGAAAGCCATTATTATTAATCTAGCCACTTTAATACAATAAAATTACCACAAACGGATTTCACATGTCTAAAATAACAAAAAAGCTAAAGGGGGGTGCAACTTACTTTTAAATCACCCTCTATATCATAATACGTTTTACTGTTCACACATTACTATTATTAAAATCCCTTGATTCAGAAGTTAATTTTTTATTAACTAACCTCGTACAGTTTTTTAGTATTTTGTAAATAATTTTTTACTGGCCACAAATACTTGTAAGTGTGGTCAGTTATTTACTGGCCGTATTATTGTTTTTTTATATTTGTAAAAATGGATGAAAAAAATCATTATTATCATTAATTAAGTCACTGTTATACAGTCAAAGAGCGCACTTACCTAACCGTTAATTACTAAAGCTAGAAACGTTGTTCTGGAGTTCTTCGTTATCTTACGTCTTATTATTATATACTGCTATTCATTATTTACATTCGTTCTGAAAGCAGAAAGTAGATTCATTATAATTTATGTTTTTATTATAATGTTTGCTCTACTACAACCAAAAAATAACATTTTTTATACTAACAGAGAAGAAAGAAAAAGAGGTCACATCCAATAGTGCACTGAATGTGTGTTGAGTAGTTATTTCTCCACTTTGCCATGCGATGTCAGGGCCAGCACCTTGTCAGTCCCTCCCTTTATACCCACAAATCCACAAGGATAAACGTAGTAATAATTATTAATACAGATATATAAAGATATACATCAGTTTAAATATATTAATAACTCCCAAAGGAGTTCCCTGTTGTCGTAATAAAGCGACGTTTTTTTCTCTCTTCTCTGTGTTAACTATTAATAAATGTTTACGTTGTTGAATTCAATGTTACATACGTCTGTTTTGTTTTTAGGTTCAGTGTTGGAAAATGAATAGTCTTTTGGCATATAACAAAGGTCCTTTTTGTTTAATTCAATCAACTTTGCTAAAAAATAACGGCTATGACCCAACTCCTGTGAAAATAATAACATGCTATTAAATAATATTACGAGCAATATCAAAAGGTTACTTCAATGCCCTCTTTATCTAATAAGCAGTAAGTTAAGTACGAAAACGTTCAATAATAATATCTTTAATAACAACTATAGGTATAATTTGAATAATACTTATTAAAAAAATAGAAATGATTGTCAACAGTTGATAAAACCTTAAAACGATGCTCAAACTATTTTATGTGTTATTTGGGATTGAAAATTAACGTAGAAATTTAGAAAAAACGAATAATTGTAACATTATTAATTAATTTTTTTAAACATACATCAATTTTTTATAAAGATTTTTTTCATTGTATATATGTACATTTATTTTCAAAAGGTTTAATTGACATTTATGTGTAATGTATACTTTAAATATGGGTAGAGGTTTTTGAAACTCAGCGTGATGTTATATTAAACTGTAAAAAGTTTATTTCATTTAATTTTCTTTACTTGTCACTTTATACGATCAATAAATTTATACTAAAAATGGGATACGTAAATGTCAGACATACTTTAGCATAAATGGTAAAAATATAGATCCCATCATGTTTATTGTAGTTATCATTGTTCCAATTTTTTCCGGGGGTTTATATAACTTTGAATGTACTTGATATCTGCGGATATATTTTCCCTGGAATAAATACACGCTCAATATTAAAAGATGGCTATGTTGGTGGGAAGAGGGTGCAATAATCTGCTATACTCTGTCTTGAGGCCACACCTGACACCTGCTGCAGGGCCCCAATTTAGCACCGATCCTGAGGGAATAATTTACGCCCCCTCCCTCTCCCCCTCAGAAGTCATGTCTTCCAATTAATATCGTAGTTAGTGCTATAAGTAAAAAAACACAAAGGTTTACATAACGATAAGAGTATGTTGAATCTTTACTAATGTGAAACTAATTAGGAATAACATTTAAAAATGATATCTTTACATAATTAATGATAGTGTTCAAAAATGAATTTTTGTATTTGGTATCTGTATAGCTAATTTTATACAATTTCTGTATTTTAAATTTAACATTGCGCTTTTTTCAATTGTTTTTATTGTTGTGTAAATATTGTTTTCCATATTGAGTTTTATTCACAGACATTTTTCAGAATACAGGGTGAATGGTACGTGGTGTTTAAAAATTTAAGGGCTTAAACTATATGCTTGGGGCTACTTAAAAACGCAATCTTCAGTTTTATATGCCAAATGGTTAGTGTGGTATTTTCAAATTAAGATGTTTTTTTAAATCGTGGACCTAACCATAAAAAAGCTTTATTACTTACTCAAAAGATCATATTTTTTAAACTATGACACCATTTTTGAAATCTACATTAAATTTTTAACAAGAATAATGAGCAAGTAGCCTGCATAAATTAATTTTGGTACTAAAAATAATGCTTTAAAGCAAAAATTATGTTTTTGTAAAATTTTAAACAATGTTTTACGCGTAGATACCAAATTATGGTAACGGATATAATGTGTCAAGCTATACAGAAAACAGCATAATTTAATGTTCTTTCCAGTGATATGCTTTTGTTTGTATTATTGTACAATGGTCCATTTTTTATTATTATTTGAATAGAAAGAAACACAGAGTGGTTAAAAAATTGAAAGACTCTTACTAGCCAGCAACTAGGACTGGACATTCAAATAACGTTATGTGATTAAAAACACATGTAAATCAGGGACGAATGGGGTTTTACCACAATTCTTAGACCCGGCATTACACCCCAACCTTATCAATAGTTTTGTCTGTTGTCCTTAATGACTGGGAAATTCCACTACCTGCTTAGTTTAACAAAAGTTAGTTTCTTTTAAAGCAACATTATCAAGAGGAAAACTGGAATCCATTATCTGTTTACTCTTTAGACCGGGTCTGTATAAGTTATTCAGTTCTGTAGCATTATGGTGTTCACTACAAGAGAATATGTAGAAATGCATTTTGTTTATGGATTTTGCAACGGCAATGCACTTGCTGCGCAAAGAGAGTACAGTTTAAGGTACCCAGATCGAAAAGCTCCCAGCCCACAGGTGTTCACTAGACTCCACCAGAGGTTAGTGGAAAGTGGAAAAGTTCAAAGAAAGTCTTCTGAGGTAGGTCCATTAATTATGATGTAGGTGTTGAAGAATTGATTCTAAAAGTTAAAGTTAAAAGTTAAAGTTTGTCTTATTTTACCAGGTGAAGTTAGGGCTAAGGAGCCCTCTCTAACACTTAACCTGGGGACCAACGGCTTTACGTAACTTCCGAACCACGGGAGCGGCAGGGCAAAATCTATTAGTGGTCACATCGGGAATCGAACCCGGACCGGCAGCGTGGCAAGCCAGCACCTTAGCCCCTTATCTACGGCCGCTCCAAAATTCTAAATACCTTTCAAGAAAACCCAGAGAGTAGTAGTAGGGAAATTGTGGCTCAACTAAATATTTCACAGTGAAAAGTGTTGGATATTCTTCATAGAAACAAGTTTCATCAATACCACTTCACGCCTGTACAAGCACTTGAAGCTCAAGACTTCCTTTGAATCCTTTGGACAGATGAGGCCATATTTACAAGACAAGGAATCTTTAATACACATAATATGCACATGTGGGCGGAAGATAACCCAAGAACAACCAAAGAACGATCTTTTCAAAGGAGATTTCACATTATGGTATGGGTTGGGGTAGTAGGTGAAACGCTTATTGCCCCAAATTTTTTCGAGGGAAACTTTAACGGGGAACGCTTTTTGGACTTTTTACAGCAGAGTCTCCCTTTGCTGGTAGACCATCTCAACCAAGAAAAAAGAGACAGTCTCATTTTCCAACAAGATGGAGCTACACTGCATTTCACCGCAGAAGTGCGTCACTGGTTGACGCTCAATTATCCTACATGGATTGGACGGGGTGGGACCGTACCGTGGCCAGCTAGATCGCCGGGCCTTAGTCCCATGGATTTCTGTGTATGGGGATGGATGAAACAAAAAGTCTATTCTGCACCTATCAACACAGAACAAGAACTGAGGGAGAGAATAACTGCTGCTGCTGAAGTAGTGTGCCAAGAAGTCTCTACAAAAGTGACAGCTCAACAAATGCGCAAGAGAGCACGGGCCTGCATGAGAAATGGAGGAAAGCAGTTTAAACAACATTTGTAAATCTTATTCTTTTAAGTTGAACTTTTTTTCAATTATTTTTACGAATGTAATTAGTATGTCTTAATATTATGTCAAATCAAAGTATTATAATCTTTCTTGTAATAAATAGTCAAAGCTTCAAGTTTTCTGCAAATTGTGTTTAAATTCAGTTTCACCTAACGTTTTCGATGACGAAACAAAATAATTAAAAGCACAATTATACCATTGAAAAGAAAATTAAATTACGCAATTTTCTGTATGGTTTGACACATTATGTCCGTTACCATAATTTAGTAACCACACGTAAAACATTGTTTAAAATTTTACAAAAATATGATTTTTTTATTTTAAAGCATAATTTTAAATAACAACCTTAATTTACGCATCTTACTAGCTCATTATTCTTGTTGAAAATTTAATGTAGATTTCAAAAATGGTGTCACAGCTTAAAAAGTATGATCTTTTGAGTAAGTGATAAAGCTTTTTAATGGTTAGGTCCACGATTTAAAAAAAATCTTAATTTGAATATACCACACTGACCAGCTGGCATATAAAACTGAAATTTGCGTTTTTAATTAGCCTTAAGCATTTAGTTTAAGCCCTTAAATTTTTAAACACCACGTACCATTCACCCTGTATGTTACCAATTATAATAACATAGTATAGATGTTTTCTGTTGAAATTACGATAGTGAGACTGATAATTCAAATAAATAGTATTTAATAAATCCTAAACAATTAACACAGTCCATTGTTTAATTGGTTTTTTTTCAGTATACTGAATAAAATTTGTTTGAATTATTTGTATTGGTTAAATAAATATTGCATGTATAAAAATATTTTGGTTTTGTTCAGTGATATTAAGTAATATAGGTAATAAAAATGTAGGGATTTGTGAGTTAGTAATAAAGATTATGAACACATTAATGTTATACAAAGAAATATTCTCTTTACGTTTTTAAACGTATTTTGTTTCTAAATTATAGTAATATTTTATTTTGATAAATCTTTTGTGCTAACAGTAACAGGACTACAGAGAGTACTTGGAGTAAATAGAGTGTATTGACGAATAAACTCCATAACACCGTTTACAGACGAGTTGACTCAGATGTAGGACACGAGGCCAAAACACCTGACAGTGAATGGAATAATGCAGTTTTCATAAACTTTATGACTACAATAAATATACGAATTCCCAAATAAACTGTACTTGGGGACATCCTGCATGCTTCGCGTTCCAACCCGACGTTTGCTACGCTCGGTACACCTCGGCCTTCGTCCTCGGCATGTTAATTTTCATTACAAATAATGTTAGATTAACTGTATAGCATAAAATCATAATATTAGATTTAATTACATTATATCACTCACACTACTTGCCTTGCTACCTATTTATTAGTATATATACCCAATGGTATTATGTACTTAGCCTATTTCAAACGTTTTAATTTTCTTTTATTAACATACAAAATAAACTTGTTTATGTATTTGCAAAATAGCCGTTATAAATTTACTAAAATCAATCCAATGTTATCCTTTTAGAATAATCTTTTAGAGGTGATTTATATCATTTATCAAGATGAAAATACTTTAGTCGTCCTATTGAAGACCTAAATGTACATTATACAAAATTTCGACTGTCTACCTACATGTGAAGTTGGAGAATCAGTGATGAGTGAGTGAGTGAGTGAGTTAGCTAGGGATTTGCTTTTTATATACTGTATATAGATTGAAATAGATTATAGGTGATACCTGTATTGATGCTCCAAGATGTAGTGAATACATACATGTAGGGAAGATATGTAGGGGATGTAGTAGGCCTACAACAGAATTGTGACTAAGATGAGCTGTAAGATTTTACAAACACAAGAATAGTCATTTTTTTAACAAAAAATAACTAAACGAAAAATTGAAAATTTAAAAATAACACATCGCAGGCTTATATTTTATTCTTTAAATGTATATACAAAGGCATAACAACTTATTGGTTTTATTAATATGTAACCATCAGTAATTAATTGTCTTATAATTTATATTTTCTTTTCTCATAAACCAACGAAACATTTATCCAATAAGTATTTCTATTTAATTACTATTTAAATCACACTATTTTTTGGAATGCAAGAAAACGCAACCCCATAACGGGTTTTGATGATTTCCTCCGATTTGCATAGTGACAAAAATGTTAATATTTGTGTATTACTTTTAACATTGAACAAATCAAGACAAATTGAGTTAAGAAAACTAACATTTCTTTTAGATATTACCATTGATATAGAACGAAGAAGAATATCCAGTCGTATGGAATCCGTGAAGCCGGTTTTCCTATTCAGTGAAATTAGTTTTTGTTCTGTCTTGACAGGTAGCGCTAGCTGTCTCTCCCTCTCTCTCTCCCCATATCTCTCCAGCACAAGCTGAAGTGATAGCATCCATAAATACTTCTGGATCACTGAATGAGCTACTTAATTCCAGGGTTGCGTAAGGAATTAAAGGAAAAAAGAAGATGCTGGCCTTACATGCACTATTATCATTGTAATTTAGACAACATATGGGCAAATATGTTTCTCAACATTTCAATTTGTTTGTTAAGTTTAAGTAAAAATATATATTTACTATATTTTTTATATTTCATTCTTTTCTAAGACAATATTTAATAAATAAAAAACAAATAATGTAAACCTATATCACTCACATAGGTCAGAATCTAATTCAATTTTAGTAAAGAAAGTAAACATGTCCTTTTTTTGAATATTGGTATTGTTTTAAAATTAAAAACGCAAGAGTAATAAAATAATTAATACAACAATTTCAGAAATGCACTGAGTCTGACTGTCTGACCCGTTCCAAAAGATGTTCTAATCATTATAATTCCAGAACTACAATGTAAAAATAACATTTTATGAAGTGAAATTTAATATTATTGTAAATTTTTTCTTATACTTTAAATATAAATCAGTAAGTTTTCTGGGACGTAGCCCACGATTATAAAGTTAAATGAGGATATTCCTTAAAAATACTTCATTGACTAGGTTGCTATTTGGAATATAGAGTTTTGCAAGCATCTAATAAGTTACGTTTTCTTAGTTAGTTTTCGCTGTGGGCCAAAATTAAACCAAGTAAAAGTAAATATCTGGAAACAATTGAAAAATACCATTTAATTTTAAATATACTATATAACTTCAAACTTAAAATTGAGCTATATATTTTCTTTTTTTGTGTTTTACTTTTATATTGAACTACAAGACACTTCTGTATGCTTGGCGTGCCAACCCAATCTCTGGATCTTGTGATTTTATTATTTTTCTTACATTACTTAAAAATAATCTCTTATGTCAAATGTTATGCCCAGTTTTGCTTTTTTTACGTATGTTTAATGGTAACAAAGACCGTGATCGGTAGATATAGAGATATTTACTACCTACATTATTTTACCTCACTAAGGGGAAATATATAAAAACCTTTCGTACCAAAGATATAGAACCCTTGAAGGTTATTTGTGTTAAGTTTTATGACACAAAGCCATATAGTTTTAAAAAACTTTGATCAGTCAGTCAATCGTGTTTGGCTTTCATACCTATAGATTACCGAAAAGTTGATTTAAGTACGTAAGTGATCAAGTTAGAAGTTTGTTTTCTATACGTTAATCAAACTTATAGTCACAATTTATGTCGTATACCAGGCGAGTTCATAAATATAAATAGATATAAATAAACATTGATTGAAAAATAAGGTTAAAATTGTTTAAACGTTTCTTTAAATAAGTTAAACCCTTTTAAATACATACATATTGTTAAATTCAAATCTTCTGTAGTGCTGTGTTAGTCTTCCTTTTCCTAAGATGTTTTAAAATGTATGAAGATAAATTAATAAAGATGTTGTGCCCAAGGTTTTTTACTGACAGGGCTTTCCTCTAGTGAGGTTACTATTTTGGATATTGAAGTTTGGTTTCTGTGTACTCAAGCAGGTACGTAGACCCTGCGGAGAAATACGTTTTGGAGATAAGTTGGAGACGCTAAATAAATAAAGAGTTGTTCTCAAAGCATCCATTTCCAATCTCTTTCTGAAACTAGGTTACTCTATTGGTTAGAGAAGTTTGGTTGCTTTCATGTGTTTATTATTATCACATTTTAAATATAAGGGTTAACAATTGGGAGGTAGTCAAGGTTCAAATATTGTGAAGGGAAGAGATCTGAGCGTCAGACTTTCAGTTAGCTGAACATCAGACCAATACTACGTGGTTCGGATTCCACGTAAATTTGGAGGTCCCTCAAATGGCCTGGCTATTGAGACATTAATAAATAGCTTATTCTGAGGAACAGCAGGCTGTAACAACAATGACTACACTCATCATACTCATTCGCCCATAATATTCGCACTTATCTCTACTATTGGTATCTTGCTAATGAATAATAAATAAAAAAACTCTACTATAAAATTTTATTCAGCTTAAAAACCAAGAAAATAATCTATAATTTAATATACTGTAATTATATGAAAACTAGTTACAAAATTTACGATTTTAAATCGTCTCCAGTTACTTTGCAAACAAATTCTGAAATATTTGAATAGTGAAATAAAAAATAAAACTTTTTTTCAAATTTTACAGTACTTTCAGTAAATACCATTTACTGAGTCTTATTTTCAATTTAGATGATTGATAAAGTAGGTTTCATAATGGTTATTTGCAATAAGTATTTGTAAACCACTATCTTTTGTTTACTCAAGGAAACAAGAGTTGTAAACATTGAAAAACTACGATAGATTAAGATATGTTCTTCGTTCCGGTTTTAAAATGTAAAGACAGGTAATAAAAAGTAAGGAAAGGCAATGATTTTCTACAATATACAAATAATACACTTAATAATAATATATTACTTATTATGTTTCTCAGTTTTTTTTTTTTTACAATATTTTGTAAGTTAAATTTCCTTCAAAGGTATAAAATAAGACTGTTCTAAAAATGGGATTTGGCTAGAAGAACTCAACTTTAAATTCTTACAAGTTTGAAGTTTTCTAACAAGGAGCAAACTATTTGCATATTCCAACAACATGACGTGACATGTCGAGGCATGCAATGTAAATTCAATGTCACGTTTGATTTATCGACTTCTTGTCTAACAAGAAACACGACCAGGCGTTATTTTATATAAACTCTATACATTTATACTTACGTGGTAAACATAAAAAAAGCGTAACATTCCAAAATTATGTTTAGTGAACGTATTAGAAAAAGTCTTGTATTTTGTACACAAATACTACAACTTTATAAGTAATATATGACATAGTTGGTTAAAGGTATATGAAAAATTAGTAATATTAATCGGACAAGCTTAAAAAAATTTTTATACTGTATTTATTTATACCAGTGACTATATAAATAGTCAGACTAAAGCAATGCATTTTATGTAAACGCACGCCTGTGCTGCTATCTAACGATGATTGGTGTCAGTTCAGCATGTGCTGGAGAGAGATAGAGAGGGAGACCACTGGTGCTTCCTGTGTAGACAGAACAAGTACTAATTTCACAATATAAAACATTTAATTCACGAGACCCATATAAGTGGACAGTCTTTTTGTTTCTGTAGTCAATGTTTATTAAATTTTACGCCTTTAATATATACTTTTTAAATGAATTAATATGTGATTCCAACCTAATATAGAATATTACATATAGAATCAAGAAATGAATTATCAGATATATATTTAGGTTCAATAAATAAAGCACTATAATAGTAAGTCTGGAGTAAATGACTCACCACAACTACAACGGTAATTTACTCAACATTCATATTGGGTATGGTAGTTGTGTACTTTTTTTATAATTTATTGAGTTGTAGTATATATTGGCGCAGTGCTGTAACCCAACTACTTAGTGACAAAGTGTAGAGGAGATTGTAAGCATTTATTCTAAGCTCGGTCCTCTTTGTAATTTGTATTATTATATTGTACAACATCTCCTAGTCTCTCTAATAATGAAAATATTATTTGTCAATATTCATTTGTTGCTTACGAGTTATTTTCTTGAAAAAATAAATAGAAAGAATAGATTTTCGGAGATTATTACATAGTAGTCAAAAATTTGTTTCTTTTACTAAGTAAGTAAACACAAAATTAAAGTTGGAATTATATATCAAACAATGTATAAATGAACTGTCATTAATATTATGAATTGTTACTCGCCTTTCGATCATTCATGTTTTCTTATGTCAGTGAGTATAAAAGTATAGAAAAAAGTTATATCGACATAAAACATTTACCCTACTTTAATTGATAATTAACTACCCTCCGAATTAATTAAGGTCGACCATTTCTCAGAAAAGTAATAGCCCAATAGCTAGGCCAACTAAGGTACCTACAGCTTTAAGTGAATTTCGAATCACATACTCAGTTCTTTCCCCTACACAACATCCGGACCCTGACTAACACCTAACGTTAACACCCAAGACTTCTTAAGTAGTGTCCACGTCGATGGCAACCACTGAGTGGACGCCGTGTCAGTATTAAGAGGACCGAGCACAGAACATATCGCCTACAATCTCCACAACACTTTTCTCCCCAAGTAGCTGGGTTACAGCATTGCACTACTAGTGCCGATAGTATTTCATTAAAAGAAGTAATTGAGATTATGCCCTGAATGTATATTCTTCCTTAATACTCTCACTGTAATCATATTTTGATAACTAAAGAACAGTTTGAATTTAAGTTTACGATTTACCAAATCTTCATTTTGTAGTACTGTATATTCTATTTCAGTTTCTATGTGACACACCACTCTACGTGAATGGTTGAGCAAATGGTTCAATACCACTGTACTTGTATGGGTAAAAAGGTGGGTAATATTACTTTACGTGTACGGATGGGTGGGTGGGTCAACACCATAGTACGTGAATGGGTGGGTGAATACACTCCACTGTACGTACACGGATGGGTGGTTGATATTATTTTACGTATATGGGTGATCGGGTGAGTCAACATTAATGTACGTGTTTGGGTGGATATAAGTGTCATACCACTGTACACGTATGGGTGTTTGGGTGAATCAACACCACAGCATGTGCCTATTTATTTATTTATTCATAAGACGCCGATCGTCAAGATATGGGCGAATATGGATTTTGAATGAGTGTGATGACTGTAGACGAGCGAATGTAGTCATTGTTACAAACTAAGGCTGACTATTCCTTAGAAAGTGTCATTAATTAATAGCCCAATGACAAATGAACAGCCGGTGATTATCAGCTGATCCTTCTCAAAATGTATTGACTCTGATTGGGATCGAACTGAGAACCTTTAGCACATGAAGCTGGGATTGAACCAACTACGCTACCGACCAATTAACCCTATCATGAGCGGAATTAAAGTGGCACGTAGTGACTCGCTACGATAAGGCCTGATGCGTACGGTTGGTGTAATATGATGTATTTTTTATGTTATGTAGCCAATATCAAACTGTGTGAACATGACAAGGGAAATAGACCGAATCACAGAGGATAAAGAATCAGAGATCGCTTTTTATAGCCACAGCGAACGTTGTAGGGCACACGTTAAAATCTGGCATCGAAAGCAACCTAAAGGTATAAGTAAATTTCCCGTTTTGTTTCTATTCTAAGTTATGCAGTATTTTAACAAATTTTATTATTACAGGTTGCTTATGGCAGCAGCGGAAGGCACCAGCGGTGCCCCGCTCGCAGCATGAGCATTGACACAGCCGACGGTGAGTAGCATGCTCATTATTAATTATTGAAAAATAATTTTCATAACAAATTATTTTACGTAAGTTATTACTTTTTCATAGTATCATATTATTTATTTGTTAGACCTTTTCTGTACTGGAAGAAGACAATGATGGACAACAGAAAGACAAGTAAGATAAATATTGTCTTTTTTTTTAAATACACGTATTTAAAATTACTTCTTCTCCCTAACATACAATAACAATTAGAAATTTAAAATAATACTTGGAATCTTGTAATTCCTTATATATTTTACTTATTTCCTTTTTATTACTATAAGATCAAATATAAGATGGTAGAGAGAATACAAAACTAAATAAATGACCAGTGGCATGTTGGAGCAAAAGGTGCTATATAAATAAAATTTAAAGGTTGCTGTAAAATATACGATGTATAATATTCAATTATTTATAGTTTTGTAAAACGCATCACCATATACAGATTAATCAGGAATTATTGATGTGCTAAAACTTCTCTGTATGTAAAGACAGTCTATTTGGTTGTTTTGGTCGACTGTATTTTCAATAAACAATTAAATTCAATTCCGTCTGGGTATTTTATTCTACTAAATATAAAGGTGCCCATGTGTAAACAACGGTTTTTCTCAGGTAAACTCGAGATTCTTAAAGGTTTGGCCTTGTGCCTTGTTAATTTATAACATTAACAGCTGGAGTTTTTAATTTGTCTTATTGACAGCTGGACTCAATAAATTAAAACAAAGTTAGAAACCCTCTTCACATAAGATTGACATGGGAACTTAGAAGGTCAATGGGGTGGATCCCTAAAGATGAATTGTAAAACTTTTATTTTTCCCGCCATTTACAATACCATAGCTTTAAAATGAGCCATTTCCGAAGGCCATGGCTCAAAAATGTGGAGTGTAGTGCTTGGAATTTTGACGCAACTGATTCGCCTTACTAAATGAAATATTAGTTAGATATTTATAATATTTAAAAAGTAATGTAAACATAAACAACTACATAACGTCTAGCAAATGTTATTGTTGCGTGACAAAATATTCAACAGCTGATCCATTAGGATGACCTTGAACCAGTCATTCTAAATGCGCCTGCTAAATAATTCTTAAACCCATAAATATCCTCCCTGCACGATGGCTACAAGTAAGTGATACTCTGACCACTTAACGTGTTGAGCCGTTCCACTTTTAGTAAGAGTACAAATATGAGTTCTTCACCCACACTAATTATTTCTGAGGAACTTTCCAACCCACTACACATTTATACACCTGTACATGTAAAGCTATGTATTCATTTTTAATCTTTTCTTATGTAATGTGATCATACTAAAGTCGGAACTAGTGGTAAAGTGTTGTAACCCAGCTACTTGGGTACAAAGTTGTGTAGACTGCAGGTGATAGGTTCTGTGCTAGGTCCTCTCAATGCTCAATGGTTGCCATCAACGTGGACACTACTAGCGAAGCCTGGGTTGTCCGTGTTAGATGGTAGTTAGGGTCCAGATATTATGTTGGGAAGAGATCTGGCTTGTTAGTAGTTTTAGTCATGTCAGAAAATTGTGGCTGTCAATAAAAATAACTACAATATTATGAAAGATTTCCCAAAACGCGAGTATAATCTTAGTCCTAAATATAAATTTAGTCTACCTCCTAATACGCATTTTGTAAGAAACATTTACAGTTTAATGGCCCAAGACTCTTCAACACACTGCCAAACTCAATAAAATGTGAAAAGTGGCGTGAACGGGTTTTCTGGAAAATCCAAAGCTTACCTTTTATCTCATGCCTTCTACAGTGTAGACGAATGTTTGAAATGCCAGTCTTAGTGGTTTATAATAATATTTTGTTTTAAAAGGTTTTATATTAAACTGTAAAAATATGTATGATTATTAATGACGCAATTACACATAGTGTACATAATGCTGTAAAAAATAAAAGAATTTTTTATTTGATTTATCAATTAGCTAAAAATCAAGCCAATACTACGTGGCTCGGAGCTCAGTTAGTAACCAGACTACACAGGTCATCCATACTCATCCTACACTAAACTTATCATTTATATTTTTCGTAATAAGCACAAGTTGTGTTGGTATCTCAAAATTAATGGCGATAATTTTTTGAATTTGTACCTGCATATGTATTATGTATGTATTGTACCTAATTTCTTTACGTTATGTCCATGGTAAAGGAAACAGAACAAAATGATGAATCTATAAGTGTAATTAGAACTGGTAATTAAAGATATTCCTTTATACTATGTACATAACATTATGAGTAGAAAATGTTTAACTAGTTCCAAAAAATAAATTCAGGTCCAGATTTTAAAATTTTAAGATAATTATCATACCAACTTAAATTGTTATCATCAGTATTTATTTACGTTCTTTATGATCTCACAGATTATGAAGTAAACTATTTAATAAATATTATCATTACCCATAAAGTTATTAAACAAGTGGATGTACATGAGTCACCTGTTTTCAAGTAACAATCAAGAACCTGTTGAACGAGTTTTAACTTAAGTTTATTCACAGAGATTCATTCAGAACTTTTAAACTGTAGCAGAACTCAGTAAAAACTTTACTTCCCCTCATCCCCCGCCCATTAAAATACCGGAATTAAAATTACGGGACTAATGAATATTAATTTTCCCTTTTCAGCTCGTCGGAGCTAATTTACACTCACTGTGGGATCTCATCCCCTCCAAATTATTTTAACTCTTAATCCATTCTAAGATCTTTAATATTAACCAGATTTTATTGTAATTACCATTCTGTAAAATGTTTACATAATTTTAGTTGTAAATTACAGAGTTTTAGAGAAAATGATGCAATTTAGAGAAAATTATGACCTATTGTAAACTAATGTTGCCTTTAATTTTACTGTAGATATTTAATCAAAGAGTATATACAAAATAGAAAACCCCTTCTGATTCAAATAAAACATGTGTTTAGGTACTATTTTCTATAGAAATTAAGTATCTATATATTTCATCAACGCTTGCAAATATATATATATTTATACAGTGGTACTAACTTACCACTCATATAAATAAAGTGATTATCCGCACTTTCCGGAGACCGGTGTTTATTTTATTTTAAAAGTTCATCTTAAAAATCAGCATGATCGCATCAGTCAGGCCCCTACTTAATTAAGAGCCTATTCCCGGGTCCCAGCACTTACTTAGTTCAGAGCCGTGCTCCGGAGATCCCCAACCTGGTCGCCGACAGTCATAGTTACTCCCGTCGTCCACACACGTTTCTTAGGAGAGGCCCCAAACATTTGAAGTATCTGACTATACACCAAAGTTTATCGATTACCATTGTCATGCTACTTATGGTAGACTTCCTAGAAACCATAGATATAAACTTATTGTTTCACCCAGAATGACCTATATGTATAGATATTCACGTAATACACATAGTAGGAATTGCAAAACATTACCTTTTCAGTGAACATAAGTAACTAGATTGTCTTTTATCTCAAAATGTTTTTGATATGATAACAATTTATTCCTATATTTTTATGTACTGTCATATGCAGGATCATAGCTAGTCGTGCTGCCATAAGGCAGTGCTGGATTTAAGAGCTTTGTTGACTGTAACAGCTGATCGTCGCAACTTGACAAGGGGAGTTTGTGGATCTGGGCTTCTCTCTCTACAATAAACATGTTTACAACATGAACGTGTAAAGTTAATTTATTCAATAACAATAAAATTGCACAGTTATCTTTTCATCATAGAAATTGATTTATCAAACAAACTAAAGTGTTAACAAATTACATGTTTATAGCTTAGTTAGTCAAATTTTAAGTTAATTACTTACTGTTGTACTCATTGTCAGCATTGTTGCACTTACAAAAATACGTAACGAAACTAAAAAGTCATAAACAATCACAATTTTAATTCCTTTAAAATCTAACAAAATCAATAATTATGAATAATGTATACAGAAGTGAATTCAAAGAACGAAAGTCCAAAGAAAAAAAACACAAAAACGAAGTGGACAGAAGAGAGAATGCGAATCTACAGAGAAAAATATTAGATAAGCGTGGAAGAAAAATATTCAAAATGAGTCAGAATGCTTTCATGATCCATTGGGGTTTAGTATCAATAAATAAAAATAATAATTAGTCGTGTTAATTTTTCAAATATATTTTTTAATGGAACTAGCCACAGCTGCTATAATATTACTAGTTGATATAATACAAGATAGTGCGCTGTTACTTGTAAACTAGAATATTTGTATCAAACAGCAGCAAGTATAATTTATTAGGCTGAATTCAGAGATACATCTAGTTTCCTAATTAACAAATTTCGTTTTGGTATAAATACCATAAAAGTGAACGTTGCCTCAGAGAAAAATAAATTTTATTTATTCTTCCGGCTCGTTTCTAACTTCGGACGAGCCGGTAGCCGAGCCGTCTAAGGCGTCAGGTTAGAGATAGCGCTGGTTCGAATCCAGCCTAGACCGAAAGATTTATCAGTAATACTCACCTTGTACTGTACTGGTTCGCCTCCTTACTCTGTCTGAATAAGTTCCTCGCAGTAGTCGATGAGGAATGGGCACAGTAAGTTGAAGGAGGAGATCGGCCTCTCCTTAAAAAAAACAGTACAAGTAAACGTCACACAACACAAATTTATTACAATACAAGCACAAAATGCACAAATATTATGGTGATCGATTTCAGTGAACCACGCTCACCTTCCTCAGACCAGAGAGATTAACAAAATAATAGAAAATGTTGTTCAACAACTCAATTTATATGCCTTTGATCACGTGACCCCATTGGCTGGAATCGTCAAAATTGCGGCTGCTGTGATATTATTGGTTAATCCCTATTGGATGCTACTTTTCTTCTTTTATTTGCTGAAAATACATTATTAAAAAGTATTTTGGAATCAAAATTAACCTGTTCATTCATTAATTTATCACGATCCTTACATTTTCCTTTAAAAATAAATAACTCTTCCCAAGCATTCATAGTACGACTATTCTTACAAACTTTTAGAATATCTACATTTGCATATATTTTATTCAAACTGTGGGTACAATTCAGAAGGTGTTTAGCTACATTAGATCTTTCAGGTTTCTTATTTTTAAAAGCAGATACATGGTTTTTATATCTTTTCTAAAATTTACAGTCTGACCTATGTAAAACATATTACAAACATTACAGTTAATCCTATAATCAAATCAAATCAAATCAAAATTTCTTTATTGCCTTTAAACTTTACAAGCATTGGCATGGGTCACATCAAACAATACTTAAATTTACAAAGAAATACAACTAATTAAATCAAAGTTGCTTAAAACTGTTAAAACTGCTTAAAACAAAATTATGCACATAAGCTATCATTTAAATAAGCTTGAACACTGTAGTAGGTTTTGCCTATCAAAAATTCTTTCAGACCCCTCTTGAATTCACTGACTGAATTTACTTTCTTGAGATGGTTTGGTTAGGGCATTGAATAGCTTTATGCAGGTGTAATGGGCGCTTCTTTGAAAAAATGTTGTTTTATGTTTAGGTATTAGAAGATTATTTTGGTGACGGAAATTATAGGCTGCCGATCTTGAAGCTGGAAAAGAATCTCTATTCTTCATATAAAATATTAAGGATTCAAAAATAAATAAAGAAGGGAATGTTAGAATATTATTACTACGGAATGTAGTCACACAAGATTCCAGTTGTCGAAGGCCAAAAATAGTACGTATAACCTTTTTTTGAAGGTAGAACAAATATTTTGTGCTTAAGCACTCCGAACCCCAAATTGGAAGAGCATAGACGAGGTATGGGAAAAAACAACCGTAGTAGGCAGTCAGCAGAATCTCCTTATTGCAAAAAAATGACAGCTTCCTTATAGCGTAAAGGCATGAACTTAGTTTACAGCTGATACTGTGTATGTGATCTACATAGTTTAATCGGGAATTGATATGTAAACCTAGGAACTTGACTACATCCGTAGGCGAAACAGACGATTCGCCAAGTTAGAGAGAGGTGTGTGTGACAGAGTTATTTCTAATGTGAAAATTTATTAAGCTAGTCTTATCTGAATTTATTAGAAGACCATTCTGAGTTAGCCACTGTAGTAGTGAGTTTGCCTCAATGAATGAAGTAACTTCTAATTCATCTCTATTGTTACCTGTAACAATGAGTGACGTATCGTCAGCGAAAAGACAAAGATCCCCCTTATTGACACTGTTCATAACGTCATTCATAAAAAGAAGGAATAAGACGGGTCCTAAAACTGAGCCCTGAGGGTCCCCTGCTGCTACTGACAGCTCTTCGGAATATTGTTTACTTAAGCATCTTGAACTATCTAAGTGAGATATTTCTACCACCTGTCTACGGCCCATAAGATACGATTCGAACCAATCCAAAGCTCTTCCCCTGACGCCCATGCAATACATTTTATCAATTAGAATTCTGTGATTCACAACATCGAACGCTTTACTCAGATCTACGAAGATACCAACTGCTTGATCTCTGTTGTCAAGAGCTCTAACAATTTTCTCCACTAAAAAATACATCGCATTAAGGGTGCCCATATTTTTACGGAAACCAAATTGGTTCGGAAGGAGGATTTTACCAGATTCTAAGAAGGCAATTAATCTAATTAACACCACTTTTTCAATGACCTTCGAAAAGGTAGACAGAAGGGATATTGGTCGGTAGCTACCACAGTGAAGGGGGTCACCCTTCTTAAGAAGTGGTTTAACAATTGCTAGTTTTAATGAGTCGGGAAAGGTTCCTTGTTCAAAAGACGTGTTAATAATGTGAGCTAGGGGAAAAGATAGAAATTCCAAACATTGCTTCAATAGATTGGACGATACGTCATCCGAACCTGAAGATTTACTATTTTTGAGGGACCTAATAGCGTCTGCCACCTCACTAAAACATGTTGGACTGAGGAAGAATGAATTGGGCACTGAGTAGGAGCTCTGGAATGTGTGTGATGTGTGTGAAGAACTATTTACAGAACGGTTTCCAACGCTAGTAAAGAACTTATTGAAGATATTAGATTTAGCAGTTGGATCGCCCACCAATCGACCCTCCTCATCAGTGATATCGCCAATAAGACGTGAGCTTACTGGTTTATTGTTTTTATTTTCATTTATTATTTCCCACATGACTTTAGATTTTACTTTAGCATTGTCCATAAGGTATTGTACATTTTTACTTTTAGCATCTTTAATGGATGATCTGAAATTGTTTTTTAATGTTCTATAAGCAATTCGTAGTGGGTGACTAGCGGGAAGATCTTTGCTTCTTTCATATAATAAAACCATATCTTCTCTCATATATATATTTCTGAATTATTGAATTTATCTTCACTATCAATATTTGGATATAAAATGTTGGACATAGTATTACAAGTCTTAAAAGCTACTGATAAATTGAATTTCTTAAATCTATTACCAAATATTTGTTCTTCATTCTTCTTCTTTTCTCTTTTGAAAAAAATTTAAAACTATATTTTAAAAAAAAACTCAAACCCACCACAGCATAATTACAAAATTTATTATGGTGATCGTTTTATCTAATCTACTTTTACCATCCTCAGACCGGAGGGATTTACAAAAGGTATTGTACCTATATGTATTTAAATAGTTATGGAAATTCGTTAATAACATAACTGTTCAAAATCATCTTGGGTATTTCAACTCAGTTAACCAAATATTCACTGATAACTCATAGATAATAAATACAAGGTGAGATGTAAAAGTAGGGGAAGGAAGGCTTGCCTCATTAAAAATGTGCAGGTCATTAGTCAGAAGACCTTTAGAAACTAGATACACCGTAAACATCAGGGACACTCAGTTTTGTTTCTGTAGACATACAACCAATCTAAATTTTTAATCCCATAAAATATCTAACTATTTTTGTACATATGTTATTTTAAAATATTTTATTCGTATTAACTACTTTATAGTTTTTTTTTTACTTTATAGTCGTATTAAGTACTTTATAGTCAACTGTAAAGTAAACAAATAACAATTTATAAATACATACATATAAATGACGTTGAAAAGAATATTTTCTTGTCAAGCAATATATTATGTATTTTATATACCAGATTTAATCGCGTATAATTCAAGGGTTAAAATTTTTATAAAAAGTGTTTATACAACATTTTTATAAAAAGTGTTTATACAAAATTTTTATAAAAAGTTGTTTTGCTGCGTTTCTAATATTTGGTTATAAATTGCTAAGTTTATTTAGTGTTATCTAAGAAACCTCTCGATCACTTTTACACACTCAGAGATTTCTTGTACATATTTGTCTCGTTTATTTTGAGTACATTCAAATAGATTTAATTGTTTTTAGGAACTATACAATTTTAAATATCAAATTCAACATATAAATCCCTCTAAATCATCGTTATTCAATATTTTTCTTACGTTTAATATTTGTTTATTTTCTTCAATCGTTTTTCCTTTTTTTTTTTTTTTTTTAAGTTACTAACATACCTATATAATACTTACTGTTTTGAATTATTTCATGTTAATTCTACTTCATTGTAGGATTAAGTAATTTTATAGTAAATCATTTAGGTTAAATGTATTGTAATGCTGTAATGCATATCAAAAAGTTTTTAATTACATTTTTGTTAGTTCCTAGAGTTGATTGACTGTCGAACAAATCAGTGTTCAACATAGTTTAAAAATTCAATTTAATATTTGAAAACTTTTTATAATTTTTCTTTGTTTTTTTTTTTTTAAGTTTTTATTTGCCCATTTTCTAAACATTTTAACTTAATTGTCATGCCAAAGAGACTAAATAATGTATTTGCGATCACCAAGTTTATTTTAATTGGGTTTTAATCCATCGTAAATTATTGAATAAATTAATAAATCACATCAGTACTTTAAATAAACAATAATATCCCACAAAGTAGAAGGTGTTTAGGGATATATTTTCTAATAAAACTGCTTATTAATGTTTCCTTCATACTTATGCATAAATATATTTAAATTATTAACATCCTTTTCCTAAATATATTATATTCCTATCAAACCAAATATTATAGAATCTTTCCTCAAGTTAAAAAAATCTAAATATATTGACGTAACATTATTGATGCCAATGATTTATTGGACGAGATTCAACCAACTGTGTAATACATCAAGGGATATTTCGTTTTATCTTCCCCATTTGATTACGGTACTGCAGATTGTCATTTTACATTGTTTATCCATCAATGTACAATGTTGTGTGTCATAATAATAAAGTTATTCCTTCGGGATACTCGCAACCTACTCTAGTTGAGTTACCTTTGACGTCAGGAGCTTACTTTATTCGCTACATTGAATTTGAGTAATATACTTAATTATACAGTTGTTCTATTAAAAATATACGTACTTATGTAGACTAACATTAAACGTCATGTACATACATTGTAATTTAATACAATTACCAATACTGTATATGTGGGTGTATTTATATTGTGTATTGTACAGTATTTATTCGATTAGACATTTATTCTAGCGCGTTTCTCATTATAAATGATATAAATATAATATGTTAATTTGGAAAATCTAACTGCGTGTAGGTAAAATATAGGCAATTTTAGGCCATGTTAAGTACTACAATGGTTAGTACCATTGTACGTGTATGGGTGGTTGTGTGGGTTAGTATCATTGTACGTCTATGAGTGGTTGGGTGGGTTAGTACCATTTTACATGTATGGGTGGTTGGGTGGGTTAGTACCATTTTACGTGTATGGGTGGTTGGATGGGTTAGTAGCATTGTACGTGTATGGGTGGTTGGATGGGTTAGTACCATTGTACGTGTATGGGTAGTTGGGTAGGTTAGAACCATTTTACGTGTATGGGTGATTGGGTGGGTTAGTACCATTGTACGTGTATGGGTGGTTGGGTGAGTTAGTACCATTGTACGTGTATGGCTGGTTGGGTGAGTTAGTACCATTGTACATGTATGGGTGATTGGGTGGGTTAGTACCATTATACGTATATGGTAGGTTGGGTAGGTTAGTACCGTTGTAAGTGTATGGGTGATTGGGTGGGTTAGTACCATTTTACGTGTATGGGTGGTTGGGTGGGTTAGTACCATTTTACGTGTATGGGTGGTTGGGTGGGTTAGTACCATTTTACGTGTATGGGTGGTTGGGTGGGTTAGTACCATTTTACGTGTATGGGTGGTTGGATGGGTTAGTACCATTGTACGTGTATGGGTGGACGGGTGGGTTAGTACCATTGTACGTGTGTGGGTGGGTTAGTACCATTGTACGTGTATGGGTGGTTGGGTGGGTTAGTACAATTTTACGTGAATGGCTGGTTGGGAGGGTTAGTACCATTGTACGTGTTTGGGGGTTGGGTGGGTTAGTACCATTGTACGTGTATGGGTGGACGGGTGGGCTAGTACCATTTTACGTGTATGGGTGGTTGGATGGGTTAGTACCATTTTACGTGTTTGGGGGTTGGGTGGGTAAGTACCATTGTACGTGTATGGGTGGACGGGTGGGTTAGTACCATTGTACGTGTGTGGGTGGGTTAGTACCATTGTACGTGAATTATTATCAGATTATAGAAATGGTACTATTATACGTTTATTTTAGTACCATTGTACGTGTATGGATGGGCAGGTGGTTTAGTACCATTGTACGTGAATTACTATCAGATTAATGAAATGGTCGAAAGCTAAGTTGGGTAGAATCCATCTTTATAAGCTAAAGGTCCGCAGTTCGATCCAAATCAGTACCTATCGCAACAAAATTGAAAGGAATTACCTGATAACCACCGGCTGTTCGTTGTCATTCGGGTATTAGTTGGCCTTAGTTTGTAACAATGACTACATTCGCTCATCTACGCTCATCACACTCATTCGAAATCCATATTGGTCTGTATCTCAACGATCAGCGTCTTAAGAATTAATAAAAATAAATAAATAAATTCGTTTGGTTTGGTTATGTAAGGTATGTTTTGGTAGTTTGTGATATGTTTATGCTGCCGAGTGGTGATTGAGTTCGTGGTTCTGAAAACCTATTCTAGAATAGTGTAAGCTATTAATGTTTTTAATTGACTGACACATCATGAATGTACAGGGTGTTTTGGAACTCTTTAGCCAAAATTTGTGATTTAGATTTGGACATGAAAACAAGCAAAAAATTTCATTCAACAGTATAGTATTGTGACGTTTTTATGTCCTAATTTATAAATAATCAATCGCTATGTGGGTTTTACAAATAAGCAACACGATATACTAAACAATTACTAAATTTATTGAATCTATAAAATTAACTTATTACAATTAAATGGGTTATTTCCTTAACTTTAAACTATTGTGAAAAGTACAATTTACTATTAGGCCTACTGTTACAGTTAAACTAATTTATATTTACAATCTTAGATGGCATCAATAAATGGCAATCAATTACAACTACTAATTGCAAAGTGACTTTACTAGATTCCCTTTTTTAATTACAATTCCTAGCTCTATAAAGTGGCTTTCCTAGATTCTCTACTATTATTTACAATTACTGACTATAAAGTGACTCTACTAGTTTTCCTACTATTATTTACAATTACTGACTACGGAGTGACTTTACTAGATTTCCTACTACCTACAATCCAATGTTAACAGTTCACTCACAGTTTCTTCAGTGTCCCTTCAGAAGTCGTCCACAAGTACCGCACTGCTCCTTCGTTGATCCCCACAACGAACCACTCACCGGTAACTTCTCCGTAGACCACTTCACTATACACGGACACTTCACTCGCACTGCAGAACTCGCGCACTGTCGCCGCAAACACCCGGGCTGTAGGCTCTAGACTCACTGACTCGCGCTGGTATGTCGGGCCGTATATATAACCTGCAGGTCTCCATCCAGAAGCTTCTTGAATTCCCCAGTGCCCGAAGTTCCGTGACAGAGCTAGCTCGTCAACCGAGAATAGTCTAGAAAGTTCATTGATGAGGTAGGGGCTTTCATGCGTAAGCCACTGTGCCCCAAAGGTTGTAAACAAGCAGGGCAGGTGGTCAGCGACCCATCCATTACTTCGGCATCACCGGTTCCCAGGATGGAGGCCACTCTGGATGTCACAGTATATCTTTCTTCGTTAACCGTCTGTCCGTATGTTTTTGATTTTTATAAAAAAAAGTAACAGCCCAGGAACCATAAACGCCACAGATTCCAGATTTTGCTTATTCAGTAATGCTGATAGCACCTAAATGCAAATGTATTTTAGAAATTTTCATTCAACCATTTAAAAATAGGTTACGTTTTAAAAATTAAAAATTGTTAAAGAAAAAAACCATTAATTTTCCAATTCTAAGCTATTTCCAAACGGTTCTTACTTCACGAGTTAAATTATGATTAAGTTCACAAACAGGCCTGCAGGCCCATGAAACTGGTGAATTCATATAAATATACCAATTTTTTAATGTATGTATATATACATATACACTAAAAAAAACTTTACTTACCAGTTCACATGGTCCTGTAGTCCTATGAGTGAACTCAATTCAACTCATGAATTTGTTTCAATACTTATTTACGAGGATGATAAAAAAAGATTATAAAAATAAAATCTTATAACATTAAATAAAGAATATAATCATGAGTATACGTCGTTTATCATATGTTGTATGTTGTTTCAGCAATTGTAGATGTGTGCTTGACTCTGCTAGCGGTCTCCGGTTTAATATCCAACTGCATTGTCCTCCTCGTATTCTACAAACGACCTGCTTTGCGCTCTCCATCTAACAGGTATTTTATTTCCCTGTTATGTACCATTTATTGTAAGTGTATGAATTTTTAATTAGATTACTGTATCATTTACATTTTGATTGCAATAATAGATAAGGAAGAAATAGAGGTCACGTCAATAATGCACTGAAGAAGTGTAGAATTATAAACTTGGTGTGTCGAGTATTCAGTTTTATAGTTCACCTAGTCGGAAGGTAAGGCAGCACCATCGCCAGTCCCAACCTCTCCCTTCTACCTCTCCCTCTCCATCCCTTCCCAACTCTCTCAACCCTCCCTCCTTCTCTCTCTCTCTCTCTCTCTCTCTCTCTCTCTCTCTCTCTCTCTCTCTCTCTCTCTCTCTCTCTCTCTCTCTCTCTCTCTCTCTCTCTCTCTCCTTCTTCTTCTTCTTCTTCTCCTTCTTCTTTTTCTCTCCCTTCTATTTCAACGGTAAGCCAATTTACAAACAACAGTTAAACAATCCCAATCAGTGGTACAGTACAACTAATACCCAATCTCTCTCTCTCTCTCTCTCTCTCTCTCTCTCTCTCTCTCTCTCTCTCTCTCTCTCTCTCTCTCTCTCTCTCTCTCTCTCTCTCTCTCTCTCTCTTTCCCTCTATCTCTCTTTCCTTCCCTCCTTTCTATTTCACATTCACTTAAAACATCTACGCATACTCTGGTCGAGGGGACGAGTTGTTCCTCTGTAACTACTTCTGTTCCCTCTCGAACAACATGCCTTTTTGTTGTCCACTGACCTAAATGGTCCATAGAAGCGTTTACTGAAAAAACGACCTCTGTTTCTTTTTTTTTCTTTATGTTAAATTTAACCATAATAATGAAGGGAAACTCCTGTGTCAGATTCGTGGGGAGCCTTGTATTCGCCAACCTGTTGTCCGCCATGGTCCTTGCTCCTGTGCTGGTGTCCCGGATACCCTCGCTGTCCGCAGGCTTCAGCGCTCTAGTAGCTACTTCCACTGTCTTCTCCATAGTCGCTATCGCAATAGACCGTTACAGGGCTGTGCTCTCCCCTCTCCACTACGCCATGACAGTGACCCGCAGGCGGAGTCTTGCTGGTATGTACTCGTTTATTATGTTTAGTTGTACAGTTACTTCTGCTTTCTTTATTCATTCCTATACGATCAAAAAATCTAATATATTAAAAATTGTTAAAGTAAATTTAACATGAGGTATTGTAATAAAATCAACATCCTCAAGAATGTAAACTAAACAAGTACCAAAATATTAAGTTGATCAGGTGAATTTTGCATCTACCAATTTATAATCGTGGTTTATGGAAAACGTCTATAATACAGGGTGTAACAAAACTATCTACACAAACTTTTGGATATTGTTCCTTGGGTGAAATGAAGCAAAAAACTGTGCAACTAATTCTCTATCTCATTTCGTTTACTATATGACTGTATGTATGTGTTTTTTACTATTGTTAAAGCCAAATTACATTAAAATGACTGGTTTTACGACAAAATGTTTAGATAGGTAATTGTTAGTACTTCTAATAAGGATTAAAACTATAACTTGGTTTATATAATAAAATAAGAAACAAAGAATGCACAATGAATTTTGTGTGATACTGTACAGTTTAGAATGGACCCAGAGTGCAACATTGTAAATGTAATAATTTTTTAATTATTTAAAAGAAAATTACATTCTTTAAGATAGTTTTAAAAATGAGTATTTATTAAGCAATTAATTTATAAAAGGATTGCATTTTTCTTCTTAACAAAATGTAATAGCTAAATGGTCGAACAGCTAAAAAAATATCAGTCGTATTTTTTTTTTTTTTTTTTTTTTTTTTTTTTTTTTTTTTTTTTTACCTACATTTGCACTTGAGGCTGACCAGTGTCATACAATTTTTTTTAAAATTCTTTGTTTATTATTGATTTTTAAAATCAAGTTATCTTTTTAATTCTTATTAAAAGTACTAACAATTACGTATCTTGACATTTTGCCGTAAAACGATTTATTTTCATGTAATTTGGGTTTAACCATTTTAAATAGTAAAAAACACATACAGACAGTAAACGGAATGAGACAGACCATTGGTTGTATACAGTGTTTTGCTTCATTTCACCAAAAGAACAATATCCTAAAGTTTGTGTAGAGAGTTTTGTTACATCCTGTATATTGGCGACCGTGGTGACCGGATTGTTCCTTAACGATGTACATTAAGTATTTTCCTTCCACATACATGTCAATGTGGAGGGACCCTCTAATACCCATTCATATTCAGTGTTCATCACCACTCAATATGATCATGCATGATTCAGTTGAGCTGGATTAGATAATACGGCTGTCTCGTATGACATTACATTCCGATGCAGACACTGTCTGTTGATAATGATTTCACACCCCAATCAATATTCTTCGTATTATACAGTAGGAATATGTATTTCATGTTTAACAACCCTATGTGGTTCGGATTCCACGTAAAGCTGTAGGTCCCTTAGTTTCCCTGGCTCTTGTGGTATTAATAAATTTCCCTTACTGAGGAACAGTTGAACTCGGTTAGTAACCAGACTACACTCATCCACACTCACCCTAAACTCATATCATCATTCATATTCACCTTACAATACGCACAACGTTGTGTCGGCGTCTCATATGTAAGAATAAGAATAAGAAGAATATGAAAACAATCGGGTCATTTAGTTCACTCACTTTCTCAACAAACTACTTGACCGATTTTGATGAAATCTTTTTTGTTCGAAAGATAATTTTGATTTCTAAGTCGTAACGTTCTATATTTTTTAAATTCTCTTAGGTGTTTGCCCTACACGACGTCAAAGTTGCAATGTTATTCTTATGGAGATTAATTTTAAGTGGCCCGCTGGTGGCATAAACAAATTTAAATGGTCCAAATACTGTAATTTGTTAGGTTAAATATAGAGAGCAACACAGTAAAATATCAAGTTACAGAATTATAAAAGAGTGAATACATTTCTGTCTGTGTGTATGTTCAGCTGTTAAATAAAATTATAACATTTGAAATAGGCTTAGTAGTAACATTGGTTGTTCATAATTATTATAATATAAATATAGTGCAAATCAATTGCAGTGAGTGAGCTACTGTAAATTATACATAATATGGTTTTACTTAATACAGCTTAGTTACTAAGATTTAAAGTCAAAAGTTACATGCCGAGGCCAAAGGCCAAGACGTCGCGAGCGCAGCGAGTGACGGGGTACAGATCACATTATTACAATGTATTGTGTTAACAAGCGTAAGTGTCTCGTAAGATCTCGTATAAAACACGTTACATTATAAGACTTTACATGGAAATACATCGCTAGAGCCAGAGTTTGAGTGCCGTAACCGTATCACAGAGGCACTCTGCGTGTAGTCATGGATTAGTAGCCTAAAAACCCAAAACGTTGGTCACGCAGCCGGAAAAAGATAAGGCATTACTTTTTTATTCTGATTTTCAACAACAGATGTTATTGGTGCTTATATGTGCGATTGAGCAATGAAATAGCATATAATAAATGATTCCCGAGAATTTACACATACTTTCCCCCGTATTGAACTATAAAAATTCAAAGCTTTAAAAATTACCAGTTTAGTTCCCAAATCTGTTGTTTTGCTATAACTCAAAAACTGGTAAATTTTAAAATCTATTTTTACAGAATGTAATGTGTAATGTGTAATGTAATGTGTAAGGTATGCCTATACTTTTGTGAGACACAAAAACAATAAGAATCTAATTTAGATTCTTAAAATCTAATTTAAATAATGTGTTTCATTACATCATTTTTAAGGCTACTTAGAGATAAAAACACTATTCCCCATAATCTAAAATAAACTATAGATAAACCACTTTGAAAGTGAACTAGTTAATGCACCTTTGCGAGAGAGTTAGGCTGAGTGGTTGAAGTGAGAGAGAAAACTACTCTCCTCACTCTCCTCCCTCTGTTTTGTTCCATTTAATATTTAATACTGTCATGAAGACGAGGAAGACGGTAGGCCGCGGGCTGGCAACGCAGTGTCAAACCCTACCCACTACGTCATTAACAGCAAAACTACTCATTGGTTTGATTAACATTACCAATCATTGTATGATATTAAAATAAATTAAAAAAAACAATAACACAACGAATTGTAATGTAGACAGTAAATAATGATCAAACAAACATGTACAGTTCATTAATGTTACTCTTTTAAACCAAACATTGTTGGGGAAGTGAACAAGTAAAGGCGGAAGTTAGTCAGGCCCGTGTAGTAAGGCAGCTTAGCGGTGGAACGATTCTCCTCTGTAGCAAGAACTCCTATTTGTGTTAAATATAACACTCAAATCGTTTACTGCTCGGCACAGTTATAGAAGTGATGTTTCACATATGTTTAAATATTTTCAGAAATGTATTCATGATATTTGAGAGTTTGAAATCCCCCGGTCTTCCATATTTAACTAGGTAGTGATTTATTTCTTGTATAAAGATGTTACAATATGTTGTATCGTTTTAACTTATAGCGTAAGATCCTCAGTTATATTAAAAACATACAATATTCCAGTTAATTCCCCCTTATTACCCTGGAACTAATCTATGTGAAGGTGTGTGTATGTTTCAGTGATTGGTGTAACGTGGAGTCTGTCGGCCCTGCCAGCGTCTCCTCCTCACTCACTCATGATGTGCGTAACTCCTACCTTCTGCCTTACTCACTCCCTACTTTTACTTCTCCTGGGCTTCACGTTTCCACTCATTGCTTACGTACTAATCTATGTGAGGATGTATGTATTTTTCAGTGATCGTTGTGACCTGGAGTCTGTCTGCCCTGCTAGCGTCCCCTCACTTACTCATGACCTGCAAAACTCCAGTCTTCTGGCTTACTCATTCCCTAATTTTACTTCTCCTGAACTTCACGTTCCCTCTCATTGTCCTGGTATTCATCTATGTGAGGATGTATGTATGTTTCAGTTATTGGTGTGACGTAGAGTCTGTCTGCCCTGATTGCGTCACATCATAACTGTGAAACTCCAGTCTTCTTGCTTACTCACTCCCTAATTACTTCTCCTGGGCTTCACGTTCTCTCTCATTGTCCTGGTATTCATCTATATGAGGATGTATGTATGTTTCAGTGATTGGTGTGACGTGGAGTCTGTCTGCCCTGCTAGCGTCCCCTCACTTACTCATGACCTGCGAAACTCCAGTCTTCTGGCTTACTCATTCCCTAATTTTACTTCTCCTGGGCTTCACGTTCCCTCTCATTGCCCTGGTACTCATCTATGTGAGGATGTATGTGGCTGCTCACAGGTTGGTTTTGTTCAGGACACTTACAACATTAACTTGTTTAAATATAGGGGTTTTTAAGATTGTTGTAAGCCATTTTAAGAGATGGTTTTGAATTTTTTACATAGTTGTTGGAACTTAATTGTTGCATTTTCAGTTTTGCGATTTCTTTAATGGATAAAAATCTCTATAAGAACTAAGTGGAAAAGTCTGCCTGTTTCCTATAAGTCTAATAAGTCACCAATATAGTGGTCTGCTCTGAGTGAAGGCAAGGTGAGAGAGAGAGAGAAAGAGACAGAGATAGTAAGTAAAGGCAGTGCGAGAAAGACAGTAATAGTCAGCAGATGGTGGGACAAAGACAGATAGTCGACTTGAAGGAAGAGACATTCCGCACAATTAATTCACCAACTACTGATGGAACTAGTGTGTGCAAGCTCTGCACCAGCCTGAATTATGAACATGGGGTCTGCTCTTATCATGAAGATTTGTATTCATCGCTTCTTCGTCACAAGCTTCAGGAGACTATCTTTAGGCACTTTCCAATCCTAGATATTTTGTTTACGACCATTCACATTGACCGATGGTATCTGAAAACAAACTATCAACACTAAACAAATGCTACTTCTATGTAATATGTATTTAAGATATGAGTCAGTCATACCCTTGATTATATATCCCTACGATAGATATTCCATCTAATAGGAATATTTGTGCCAGTAATTTGGTTAGTTAGTGAGGCTCGCAACCACAGTTGGTTTAAACTGCATTACATTTATATGGGACTACACTAGCGCTCCACAATGGACCAAAAACACAAAAACAGCTGATATTTCGAGACTCAAAATTTAACATTGGATGGTAAATCCATTTGTGTATATACTCAATGGTCATACCCAATTTCGACTCTAAGCTCTCATAAAATAGATCATTTCTATTAAAAATATCAGGTTTGTCATTACAGAAATAGTTTTCATGACAAAATCCAAATTCTTAAATTCAAAGACATACAGTTGAAGGTGATTCATTATACTGTATACGTGGCACCTTTCAGCTACTAGTAACTTCAGCGTGTGCTGGAGTCAGATCTACAACGTGTACCTACCTTTATGAATAAACACCTTTCTTAGAATTATTGGTCTGTGGACCGATTGGTGGCTGGCGTCGGATTCTGTCTACAGCAGAAAACATAACATGGCTTGTCAATCATCCAAATTGTATACCAATGTGTCTTATTCCGGTTTCATGATCATCTGTATGTATTGGAATACACGCACCATACTATAGACCCATCCTGAAACGTACGGTGGTTTTGAGAGTGACAGAGAAAAGGGTGAAGAGAGATAGTAAAGGGAATACCACTGGCGCTACCTGTGAAAACCGAACATGAACTTATTTCACCGAACACAAAAGTCAGACATTCTTCTTGTTTCTATAGTCAATACAATAAGAAATAATATTTCATCAAATATTATTTCTTATTGTAAATGAAATATAGTTATTTCGTTCTTTTTTTCAGAAATAGTCTAAGGACGAGGAGACAGAGCATGTCAACAGACCTAGAGTTGGCCAGGAGAGCCTCCAATGCCACATTCTCAGCTTTGTTCTTCCGTGAGGAAGGCCGAGCTATCAAGACGGCCATTATAGTGATAGCCTCCTACCTCTTCTGCTGGGCACCGTACTTCGTCTCAGCCACGAGCCAGACGTGGGGCGGAGTGTCACTGCCGAGACCTCTAGTCACGATATGTGCCCTATCTGGCTCCTCCCTCAACCCCTTTGTCTACGTGTTCCGGAACGAGTCTGTCCGCAAAGAGGCCACAAAAGTTGTCTGCTGGTACGTCCACAAATAGCATGATTATTGAGTTAACTTTGTTGATTGAAGGTAAATATCTTAAAGCAAGGTATTTGACTTTAAAAAACTATATATTTTTATTTTTAAAGGTAGGACAATTTCCTTTTCAAACCCTACTCTTTCCATTCCCGATAGACTACTGATTTGTTAGGGAAACTTACTCAGACAGACTAAATAGGAGAACCAGTACAGGAGAAGGTGAATATTACTGATGAATACTTCCAGTCTAGGTCAGGATGTGAACCTGCGTTATCTCTAACTCAGGTTCTATGTCCTGGCAACGGAGATCGGTCCCTTCCAATTTGTATTTGTCCCTTCATAAATAGTATACATTGCTTATAGTCTTGATATTCGTTTAATGGATAATGTAAATAACAGGTTGTGTTTGAATAATCCCAACTGGAATTTCATTTTACAAAATGGGATTAAAGTTATCCCGTAATAAATAAGCTTAGCTTTCATTTATAACATTTAAGTTAATGTTTGCATACAGGAAGTCTTACTGTTTAAATTTTTATTGCAAAGCTAGCACAGTACCCGCCCTTCGAACGGGGCTTACGTTGATTTATGTTTTGATTATTGCATTCAGTAATACAAATTACGTACCTACTAGCATCTGTATGATGTAAAAGTATGTTGTGGCCACGGTACCCCTAGAAAAGAAAACTGTTGCTATCACGCACATCTCCTATGACGTCACATGGGCGAAATGACAACAACACACAAAAATACTGTTCTAATTCTCGTAGATTACATTTCCAGTTGATAAGCGGTAAATAACTTGCCTACTATTTAGCTGAATTCTTCCATGTGATTGGTAGATTTAGTTACCAGTTTTTTATCGAATAATCAAACCAAGTGATTTCGCTTATGTGACGTCAAAGTAAAAATTCTTAAATGGCCATGGTAGTTTTTTATACTATCGATTTCAATAAACAAAAGTAAGTTTAAGATAATTTATGTTTAAGGTAAACAAATTTTAAATCACTAAAATGTTCAAAGTTCTATTAGGGAAAAAATATATTGAATACACATTTTTCAATAAAACTAACAGGAAAAAGTTATTTACAAAAAAATTATATATTTTCAACACACCCGTTTCAATGCACTTACTTACGTAAAATCACTTGCAGGCACGTACAGTGGCATTGATGGCTGTACGGTGTACACGTACGGTGGTATTGGCCCACCTGCCTTCCCATACACGGACGGTGGTATTGGCCCACCCGCCTTCCCATACACGTACGGTGGTATTGGCCCACACGCCCTATTATACACGTACGGTGGTATTGGCCCACTAGCCCTCCCATACACGTACAATGGTATTGTCCCACTCGCCCTCCCATACACTTACAATGGTATTGGCCCACCCGCCCTCCCATACACGTACAATGGTATTGTTCAATATCACCAATATCACCGTACATACATGGGTGGGTGGGTGGGTCAATATCACCGTACGTGTATGAGTGGGTGGGTCAATATCACCGTACATGTATGGGTGGGTGGGTGGGTCAATATCACCGTACGTGTTATCTGTCTCTAAATACCAACTATCTAGGCCTCCTCTAGGCTGGTTTTGGGGAAGACATTTCAGACTGCCCCTGGCAGCCATACCTGCGATAGTTCTTCCTAAAAAGCAAGGCAGTTTTACCTTAAAAAGACAGTTCATATTTCGATTGGGAGTTAAATATTTTGTTGAAGTAAATTGTTCAACATTTTTGTTACAGATTAAAGTTAAAGATTTAATATTTAAAATTTAAAGTTTTCAATATTTGATTAAATTAAATTCTTCTGGGATAAATATTTCTGTTAAATTCAATCGTAGAGTTTACGAGTAAAAGATTTTATTTTATTCATCCACAGCCTTGTCGTGATACCTATCGTCTTTTCTAGTTACCGTTGTGGTTAGGTTTGGTCCGGTATGTACTTTAGAACTATGTAAGGTGCTTATTTATTCCAAAAGCTCATTAATGCAACTACATAAACAATTAACTGTAGGAAAAAATTGTATTGCCATAGGAGTTGCATTGATACTTCTTAGAGCCCCGATGGAATTTCAAAATAAAGATAGGCCTATTTGTTAACCAAATACCTTGAGAATGTTCATACAAAATGTTATAAAGTTTTCATTCGGCGTATCAATTTTAAAATATTTGAAAATTGTTTATTCAGTTATGAATCATACCAAATTACGACATTACTTCATCTTAATACTTTGTGGAAGAAATTTAACTGGTTTTTCATCTGATGAAATAAAAGGATGATTATTCTTCCAATTTGTAGAATGTGTACAACAACAACACGCTTCCATAAAACAATAAATGTTATGTAAATTATTTGACTACTAGAAACCCTCATTAAAGGCAGATACTTGGGTCATACTTGGAGATACTACTAAGGCAGCAAATAAAAATATAATATCCCTTTTTTATTATTTTTTTAGCCTAATTCTGCTTTTTCCCCATTGATCTTTGTGGGGAACATATCAGAGTAAGGGGGTGGAACCAGCCTAGTACAAGGTGAACATTACTGATTAATACTTCCTAATCCTAAATGGATTCGAACTTGCACTATCTCTAACCTAGACTCAACGTTCTGACGTCTTAGACCACTCGGCCACCGACTCGCCTAATTATATTATATTTTGTTAGTTCTATCACGGATTTCGTCAAAGAACCATAGGATTAATATAAGCGAAAAATAGGTTAGTGTAGCTTTCAATAGTTGCGTATTTTTGTAATACTCAATTGAATTACACTACCGGCTAGAATTAAAAAAAAAAGAACTTATCATAAAATAAAGAATTAACTATTAGTTATGAACGGAATCAAATTTAAGTATGTTGAGACGAAATATATTTGTATCTTTAGACCTCCACAAAAAATACATTCTTTTGTGAAAATTATAAGATAAGAACTTCTCTTGAGATTCATAACTGATGAGTGAGATATGAATATGTATACATAATTTATTTTAAGACAAGAAAACTGTTTGTATCGAACAGTTTTTTTTTTTTTTTTTTTTTTTTTTTTTTTCTTAACCAAAGTTTTTCTATGAAGACGCTCTCGAGATATTTAAGTACCGTGAGCAAAGCTATATTCCTCATGCAGAGATAAGAATTTTGTCTTGAAAATTTTTTCGTTTTCAGAATAAGCAATTACTGTTGCTGAACTATTAGGATAATTATTCATACAACCTTCAATTTCAGAATTAACTTGTGTTAAACTAAAATATTATGTGAGTGCAATAAATAAATAAATCCTCTGGAATTTCCATTCAAATTGTGTGTTGTTTTTGTTGTTTATCTCATATTTCTGTACCAATTGTACATTCTACGTTTTAAGAGAAATAAGTACTTCGACGAAGTCTCAGGACATCAGTAAAACCAAATTATATTCTCTTTGTGAGGACGGTACTTATACTGTCTTCTTAAATATATCTTCCATTTCCATGCAAACAGTACATTTCTCATTAAAATGCGATATAATGAGTTCTCTTTATATGAGTCAAAAGGTGTTTTTCTTTTCAATACGAGATAAGCTCTTGCCTTGACAAAGACACATTCTTCATCTTTAAAAATTAAGAGTATAGTGATTTTGTTCTAAACTTTAAAAGATTATTCTATTTATAAAAATGAACATTTACGAATCCTTATAATTTTGGGTATTATCATTCATTTATGAATTAGCACCAAGGATTTCAATGGTTATCCTCCAACTTTCCTCCTTTTTTGCAGGTGGAGAGTGCCTCCTAGCCCTCCAGGCCAGCCTCCAGGAGCTCTGCCCAAGATCCGCCACCAATCATCCTCCCGTTGTGACTCCATGTCTGTGCAGAGCTTCCAGATGTCCACTGCAGAATGTCACCACATGGACACACCCCCAGCGGACTTTGTCACCACTTATAATCCAGTAAGTAGGATCGGGGCAAAATCCACTTACTCTTAAAGGTACGTTTTTTTTTTCAAAGACTCACGAACGTCTTTCAAAACATATGCTTCAATATGAGTAGCCATCTTAGATTAGAAAGGTGTCAGATTTAACTTTGAAAAGATAAACAAGAGACGTAACACACTCGAGAGGGTAAGTGAAAGGTATAGTGAGGACATAAAGAGGGGGTGGGGGGTTCGAAAGTGATGGAACAAACAACAGAATCAAACAATCGAATATTTAGGTTGTTCACAAGTGATAATTTTCACTGTATACATTAATTGTAACCATCTTTTTATTTTTTTTCTGGCCGTACACAAACTATAAAACAACATTAATGTGCTTCCATTTATATGATAAATAAACAAATGGAAGGCATAAATTGACCTGTATTTGGCGCTTTATTTGTGATCACTACTGAACTGAATCAGCTGTTTTTTATTTTGCTTCTGAGTTAAAATATGTACGTTGCGTTCAAAAACTATTGCCTATACAATATACATTTCACTCAGTTGTAAGCACAAATAATTATTTGCGGTTAGATTCTGATTTTAAACTGGTTTTCATTTAGTTTATAGCTTGATTTTAAATTTTATTTTAGTATTAGTAATGAGTTAACTAATATTAGTCTCATTTACGGACAATGTAGACATTATATTAAAATTATATAGAGGCCGCTTAGAAAATGATCTACTGAAAGCACCAATGTGACAGAGACGCACTTAGTAGTGGAGATGAGATGGAGAACTAATCCTTCCCCAAATAAAAAACTGTCATAGCAACTTAAAAGACGGTAAATAACGTGCTGGCAGCACAGTAGCAAGCTCTCCCACTACGTCATTAGCCGCAGTGACCATTGGTTAGTTTTATTATCATTAATGAATCTTTCTAAGAACGATTAAATTATATCATTATTTGGTAATAAAATAGAAAATAATATAACAATAACACAATAAATAATATTTCACTAATATATAATAATTAAATAAACAATTGTAGTTATTTCAACTAATAATTGTTGAGGAAGTTTAACAGTTGAAGATGAGCGTTAACCACGTCCATAATGTAGGGTGGTTGCGGAGGTGGTACATTCCCCTCCACTACTGAAACCCCTATATGTGCTAATTATAACACGCAGGTCACTTACTATCCTCCGGCCCAATTATAGTTGGAAGTTTGTTGTTTGTTACTTCGATTAAATAATTGAACTATGATAAAAATGATTGTCAGTTATTCTACCACCAATCATTTTATACCCTAAAATAATAATCTGAACATTCGTATATGACATATCTGGCCCAAGTGCCTTATACCGGCTTTGTTGTACTTGGGGTTTTTACAGAAATATTTGGATCTTTTCCTTTAATTCACTACCACTATTTTTTTATTTGTTTCCGTTAATTCACTACAACTTGATAAATATTCCATTGCTCTAAAAACTGCTCCCCAATAATTTTTACGTCCACTGTGGTATTCCTTAGCCGCTAGAAATCCGATATCGCTGGCTTTATCACTTTCGAAGAACCTACACACGAAAAGCGCATTCGGCGGAAAGTCAATCATTGGATTTACCAGTTTGTGATCAACTTTAGTAGCCACCTAACCTAATCTATCTTAACCTACCCTAGCCTACCTAAACTAAACTACCCTAACCGTAATTATGATAAAAAGGTAGTAGTATTGAAGTAACGGATAAAGTAGTGGTAGTGAATTTACCGGAAAGGTCCAAATATTCTTTGGAATTCTCATAAATATATTTTTCGTAACTGACACTTTGAAATTTCAAAAAAATATTTTTACCTAACTAATTGAGGATGACTCTTGAACAGATCCATGGAGAGTCTCAGAGATACGAGAGTGTGACCTTCCGGCTGGCTCAGCGGCGTTGCCAAACGTGTGTACGTCAGAACTCCGACTCCTCCACTGGGAGTGGTCACCCCCTGCTTACCCCCATCCCTCGCCGGCAACGGCCTTCTAGTGAGCCATCTACCCCCAGGCACTTTAACAACAACGAAAGTGACGAAAAGGCTACTGTGTTCAAGGTATTAAAACTATTTAGGGTAGCAATTTCACACTCTTGTAAGACACTCATTTTGAAAAGTAGCAGAGAGTAGAATGATGTGAAAATATTTTTTAAGAGTCAATTATTTTATTTTAATAATCATCAACTAGAGGTTACTCAGTTATGGAAAGATATGAAACCACAAAGTAAAAAACGTATTCTTAACTGACAAATTATCCAGTTTTAACTGCATTAGTAGCTTAAAAATTTTTATTTCATGTATATATCCCTATTTATGTGCAGGTTGTCTTTAAACTATGTTTGCAGGCTTAATGGTGTGGTTCCTCAGATTAAAATAAGAGAAAAGTTCTTATAAATAGATAAGTTCTTTTATGTGTACTTAGTCCATCTGCCTATCTTGTGTGTACATTGAAGACATTTTTATCAGTTAAGAACCACCGAGGTCAAATGCTCAAACTTGATATAGTTGTTAATAGTATTATAGAGTTTCCAGTAGGTTATTATCATTTTACAATATATTTAAAGTTTTAGTTATGGGAGCCCATTAAATAATTTGAATGGCAATTGCTCAAAAGCTTGAAGTCTCTTCCAATGTTTACAAGGAATTACATTAGCAATACTGTATAGTCACTAATCCATTGAGCCCTTTTTTATGACAAAATCGACTCATAAACAACAGGGAAAACCAGATTTCAATATTGTAATAAACTGCAGCGTCCACAACCATTAAGGGAGACAGCCTGGTACCCAAGTTAAATGAAGGACGCTGGTAGTTAAAGATCGTACAGTGTCATTTCCAGGAAGTACCAGACTGACTGGCAGAGACAAACAGTTAGGACAACCGGCGGGAACGGTTTACAGTATGTATATTCACAGGTTTCAGTATGTATATGTTCTTTTATTTCTTTTAGTTTTTAATGTGTTTATTTGAATTCAGATAAATCATATGTTTAATAATTTAACATATATCTGGATGCATTTAAACTGTATTTTATATGATAGTATTGTAACCAAGAATATATTATATAATTTGGAGAATACTTTTTTAGACGCTTAAGTTTTTACTATAGACACTTAAATAATTAAGTGTTTCTTAATTATTTAAGTTTTTTTATTTTTCGTAAAATGTGCATTTTTATTGTAACTAATTTGATATCCCTTAAAATTTTATTTAATTTGTAAAACTATATTTGTGAAAACAATAAATAAATATATTATTATTAAACTGCAGCGTCCCCAACCTTTGAGAGAGACGAGCCTAGTACTCAAGTTAAGTGAAGGACGCTGGTAGTTAAAGCTCGTACAATGTCGGTTTCAGGAAGCTGCATACCGACTGGCAGAGACAAACAGCAGTCAGGACAACCGGCGGGAACGGATTAAACTGCAGCGTCTACCAGCCATTGAGGGAGACGAACCTGGTACCCAAGTCTAGAGAAGGACGCTTATAGATAGAGCTCGTACATTTAGTTCCAGGAAGCTCCAGGTCGACTGGCAGAGATAAACAGCTGTCAGGACAACCGGCGGTAACGTTTTAAACTGCAGCGTCTACCAGCCATTGAGGGGGACGAACCTGGTACCCAAGTCTAGAGAAGGACGCTTATAGATAGAGCTCGTACATTTAGTTCCAGGAAGCTCCAGGTCGACTGGCAGAGATAAACAGCTGTCAGGACAACCGGCGGTAACGTTTTAAACTGCAGCGTCTACCAGCCATTGAAGGAGACGAGCCTAGTACCCAAGTCTAGAGAAGGACGGTTATAGATAGAGCTCGTACATTTAGTTCCAGGAAGCTCCAGATCGACTGGCAGAGAAAAACAGCTGTCAGGACAACCGGTGGGAACGTTTTAAACTGCAGCGTCTACCAGCCATTGAGGGAGACGAGCCTAGTTAGTACCCAAGTCTAGAGAAGGACGGTTATAGATAGAGCTCTTACATTTAGTTCCAGGAAGCTCCAGATCGACTGGCAGAGACAAACAGCAGTCAGGACAACCGGCGGGAACGGTTTAAACTGCAGCGTCTTCCAGCCATTGAGGGAGACGAGCCTGGCACCCAAGTCTAGGGAAAAACGCTGGTAGTTACTACCTTGACCAAAGAGCTTGTATACCTAATTTATTTAAGTTTTTTTTTGTACCTGAGCTGGGACCATGATAGTGACATTTGGTATTTTTGAATATCCTTTTTTAACTGGAAGTATAATATAACATATTATCATATTTTTACATAATAATTCAATTTGATATATCCATATGGCAATACGCTACATATTTGTTCATTTTCCACATGTTTTGTATGACAGACTATCCAATTTATAAGACAGTTCATGAACAGTATATTTACTACCAACCAAACCCATCAAAGTTTTATGACAATTCTATTGAAAAAATTAGCTATTTTAGCATTTAGTATTTCATTCGGTAAAATTACTCAAATAATATTACTATAAACAGAAGTTTAATTTCAAATATATTATATGAATAAAGCAACTTTTTATTGATTACTTTAGTGTCATAGTTAAAAATGGATTTTCTCTCAGTAGATTAGCAATGATCAATGATCAGAATTTATTTCAGCAAATAAACAACTACTCATTACCTAGAATATATATTTTTCGATGAATCCGCGTCAAGGTGATATCTACATTATTTACAAGATAACTAAGTATCAGAGATACCACTGAGGATGCCACATCACAGCATGGGCGAAACGTCTGACTATCTTGTAAATAATGGAGATAGCACCTTGACCTGGTTGTCGCCGGAAAATATAGATTCTAGTTATGACACCGGCCGCTTAAGCCTAAGTTCTTAGATTAAAAAGAATCTCAAAGCATATTATGACCCCATTATCTCAAATAATCAACTTGTCTTTTGAAGAAGGAGTTTTTCCCTCGCTCCTAAAAATCGCAAAATCCAATTTTCAAGAAATACGATCCCCACTCTACAAACAACTATAGGCCTGTCTCAATTTTTCCAGTTCAAAGTAAATTATTCGAAAAAGTCTTTTGTGGTAAGAATTCTTCAGTTTTTTAACAAACATAACCTGCTTTCTGAAGATCAATTTGGCTTCAGAAATGGTAAATCGACAATTGACGCTGTCATGAGTCTAGTCGATCTGGTTGTGGAGGGACTAGAAAGTCGAAATTTCACATTAAGTGTGTTTCTCGACTTATCTAAAGCATTCGACTGTGTTGCCTATGCTAAACTGCTTGACAAACTGGAATCTCATGGCATCAGAGGCGTGCCGCTCTAGTGGCTTAGGTCTTTTCTTAACCACAGAAAACAAGTTGTCCAAAGGTCAAATAAATTCTCTGAACATCTAAGGTATGTGGTCCCTCAGTGATCAATACTTAGTCCGGTTCTCTTTCTGGCCTATATTAATGATATTGGGTCATCACTACGTTACGGCAAACTTTTACAGTATGCTGATGACACAACGCTTTGTTTCAACAACAAATCGAGAGTAAACCTGGAACATGAAACGTTTGTTGACACCAACTATTGTGTCCAGCATTTCAACAGCCTCAATCTGAAAACAAACTCTTCAAAATCAAATGTTCTGACTTTCGCGCAGGAAATCTCAATGACGGGCCAACCGTCATATTGGATGATACCCTGCTGGATGTCGTCAACTGTTCCAAATTCTTAGGTATATTCCTGGATAGGGGATTGACTTGGAATGTCTGCTCAAAACTTTCCACAGGAATATATATTTTGATGTCCTTAGCCAAATACTGCCCAATTCAGGTGCTGATGACGGCGTATTACGGATTAATTTACCCCCACCTTACCTTCGGTTTGGTATTGTGGGAAGCCAGCTCAAACGGCCAGTTTCTCAGAGCGTTCAAATTGCAAAAGCAAGTGATTCGCATAATCGCTCTGTTGAAGTTCACAGAATCTTACAAGGAAGCATTCAAGGAGTTGCAACTGTTGACCCTGCCATGTCTCTACATTTTAGAGACAACCTTATTCTGTGTGTCTAAATGTGCTATGACCAGCGGTCGGGACATACACACATATGACACACGAGGCAGGAATACCTACCGAACTGGGAGACACAGAACGGGGGTTTATGAGCACCTGCCCTCACAATCAGGGGTTCGTTTCATGAACAAGTTGCCCAATTCAATAAAGATTTCTCCGACGTCCAAGGCGTTAAAAACTCGTTTGAAACGCTTTTTAGCGTCCCAAGCATTTTACAGTGTTGACGAGTTCATGGCACACGACTGGGTGACCGCATAATCAGAAAACTGACGTCCGGTGCTAGAAGTGGGTGCATTGGCAGTACAAATGTGATGTGAGTGGAGATTCTGTATTTTCGAATGGGGTTTTGATGTGGCGTGATTGTTAACATTTTAGAACTAATCTGATGATTGCTATACTTTGTTATGTTCTGGCAGTAAAAGATTTGATTTTATTCAATTAATTAACTACTCATTACTATTTAATATATATAATTGGTTTTTATTTGTAATAATATGAGCCTTCAGTAACCTAACACATTATGGTCCCAGTTTATTAGTAGACTAACCATAGATACACCAAAGTGAGTGATATTTTTATAGATTTAAATTATTATTTTAATTTTGTACAAATTAGGACATTTTAAAATGCATAACTTATTGTAAGAAAGTGTTTCGACAGTTTACACTTAATGAATATAGAGATCCCTTTAAGGGAGAGGGGGTAAAGCACTTAAGTGATGCCATAAACTCCAAAGATGTTAATACTTATAAATTTTGGAGACCGTTTATGGTCTTTATTTATTTTAGTCTAAATCATATGTTCACCACTGTATTTTGAATTAGAGTGTTTTAAACTAGACTAAATTCATTGTCGTTGTGCTTTACCGGGGGAAATGTTGTAATTCGTCAGTTATACCAAAGAGAATAAGAAACAGATGTCGCTCTTTTATGGCTGCAGCGATCGCCTCAGTGCTTGCTATGAGTAGATCACAACCAATATACTTCTTAATACATCAGTATTAATACTCGTAATTCCAGTACAAGTAAACGTCACACAACACAAATGTATTACAATATAAGCACAAAATTCACAAATATATTACAATACAAGTACAAAATGCACAAATATTATGGTGATCGATTTCGGTGAACCACGCTCAAGTTCCTCAGACCAGAGGGATTCACAAAAGAATCAATCTAATGATTCTTTTGTGAATCCCTCTGGTCTGAGGAAGGTGAGCGTGGTTCACCGAAATCGATCACCATAATATTTGTGCATTTTGTACTTGTATTGTAATATATTTGTGCATTTTGTGCTTATAATAAATTTGTGTTGTGTGACGTTTACTTGTACTGTATATGTACCAACACGTATTATGCTAATTGAAAAGCTATTAATAATTACTACGTTGATACTTGATGATTTGGGAGGAATAACAGGAGGGACTAAAAGGTGCTGGCCCTGCCATCCACATTGCAAACTGGAGAAATAACTACTCGACACACTATTAGATACTCGGCACAGCGTACTATTGGATATCTGTTTCTTTCTTCTTTGTTATAATGAGTAGAAAAATACCAAAATCAATATAGTACTTAAGTATTATTTTTGCTTTTTGTATTTTCATAACTAGAACAGTAGTTTCTTATAAATGAACAGAAAAGACCATTGTAATACATGTAAAAAAATAATAATAAAACAGAATTTAATACGTAAGAAAATTCAAACCTAACAAGGTAATTGCTGACTTACTAAGTATTTTACTGGCCATATTTTTATTATTTCACAAAACTACGCAAACTTTTTTTTATTTAATGTAATGATTCGAATTTTTAAATTATGAAAGGAATAGTGGAGAGTAAGTGTTCCTGATCAATTCACTTAACAATAAGTTTAAAATTTCGTTGTTTCTCAATCATTTATATTGTGGTCCCTAATTAAAGTAATAATATAATTTATTTTTTTATATACAAACAAATTTAATTGTGTAAAGTTGGTTTACAATCCTTGTTCTGTAAAATGTCTTATATTCATATATTAAATATTTTAAGAATTTAATTTTATTTCGACACGTACCGGTATTCTGTTCATAATGATTGAAATATTTGCTGATTTCAGTGAACTTCAGTTTCATTCAAATTCAAATTAAATACGACGTCTTTTCAAGTAAAATAGTCAAATAACATTTTGCCATTTGGCCAGAATATACTCCTATAAACAAATTAATATTACATTAACAAACAGGCTACTATGGTAAAATTTTGTTATGTCAAAATATAGGATTCAAATTGGAAGTTGTATTTCATAAAGTAACATGTTGGACTGTAATACCACAACTACGATATATTCTCTGCTCACTTATGTCCTTAGAGATTGAACAGCACAGCCTGGAGCTGTACTTGGTCATAAAAATCAAAACAGTTTGGCCAGCCATGTATTTCTAGGTAAATTGGAAATATGTAGGGGTCCCACCTAATTTTCAGAATTTTTTGCTAGTCAATATTAAACCCATAAAGACAAATCCCTAACACTTTTTTGACGGAAAAGCTGATTTAAAAAAAATTTAAAAAGTAATAAATAAACACCTATATTATGTAAATCTTATGTAGTTTGCTTTCCTGAACACGAATATGGACACTCATTCGACGAAAAATAACTGAGATATTCAACGAAACATGTGGATTATGTTAGGTTAGGTTAGGATATCCGGTATATCTTGACCGTGATTTCATATTGCAAACCTAATCTAAACTAACCTAACATAACCTGTTTTGTCAAATATCTCAGTGTTTATTCAATTTAATTAATTTCATATTTACCGATTTCTACACTTTACTCTCACACAAGTATTTTGAGTTTTTCGCTGTAGTAAAACAACATGAATTGCTATCTATTTTCTTGTAGGTATAAGATAGTTTATATACCTGGTAACGTTTATAGATTTAATTCATGAACTTTACCAAATAAGTAACCATTGGATTGTTTAATAATGGATGAGAATAAAAGCATAAACGTATTAATGCATAAAAAATCCCGACATTGGCATACAGTGTCAGCTGGAAATAAGTGTCAATTAGATAAAATAGCATATTGATTGTTTTTTTCTTTTAAATCAGCGATAGGAATTTTTTTAGGTCTTTACTCTAAGACAAGATGTCTTTAAAGAAAGTATTTCAATAAATATGTTGTTAAAAGTGTTGGGGGAAATGATAATAAATAAAAATATTAAAGGGGCTAGTCGATAGTAAATATAAAAAATATATTTTTATTTTACTTTTTTGAAAATCAGTAAAAATAAAATATACTTTTAGACATTTTTTTTATTTCTTGAAGCAGTCCATCTCCCGTAACGACAAATGTATTACTCATTAATTTGTTAGCATTCAAACTTAAATTTTTTACCTAAACTTAAAAACTATCAGATTAATTGTGATACTATTAAATTAAGACATGTAAATTAGATTTTTACTCAATTTTTACTACTGTCCTCTTCAGATATATTATTATGCAATGTGCATTGATTACCATTGACAAACTGTAAATATATTTAAGCCTAGGTCAAACCGTAGCATAGAAAATGTATTTTAACACTTTCACAAATTACAGTCTCAAAACAAAATGTTGGTGCTTTAAATGGATATTAAATATAAATTGAAATATTTTTATCATATCTGTAAAAGAATTCAAAATGATAGGATTCATTAAAAATGTATTTATTTCAAAAGTATTATTTTTTTAAGTAGTAATAATGATGTATTTTATCAAATGATCTCAGGTTTGTGATTTTATTGTTTTAGATGTAATATTTATTAAGTTATAATTTTATATTTTTTGTAAATATGTACCGACAAACACAATTAATTTAAAATTTTCAATAAATAAATAATAAATTAAATGTATGAATCTTTTGTCAAATTCCTGCTGTAACTGTCAATTATTTTGTTCTAATATTTTAAACAAAATCTCCAGTGGTTTTAATGTGTAACCATAAATTTATTGCTAGTGTGTGCATATGGTTCTTATACTTTTTATATTTGGTTACTTTTAAGTATACATGGTGCCTAATGCATAGTTATAGACAGGCCTCTTTGGAAGTGACCTTCTGAAAGAACCAATAGAACTGGATAGAGGCGCACTGGTTGACAGAAGTGAGATAGATAGAACTACTCTTTCCCCACTGAGTCATTCCATTTTTTAATTTTTATGGCAACTAGGAGGGTGGAAGGCTGCAGGCTAGCAGCACAGTAGTGAGTTCCACCAAATAAGAAGTTACCATTGTTTGGTTTTAATAAAACTAACTAGGGGACACTCCTGCACGCTTTGCATGCCAACCCCGTCATCACTCGCTGCGCTCGTCAGGTAGGCTTGGCCTGTGGCCTCGCCTGGGAACTACCTATCTTTAAACCCTTTGTAGAAATCGGCTTCGCCAAGACGTTCTGCTGCAGACCCCTTTGTGAAACTTGGCCTACGGCCTCGCGGGAGACAGTTCGGCCTGCGGCCTCACCAAGACACTCTGCTATAGTCCCATTTGTGGATCTCGGCATGTCGCCTCGTGAGGAAGATCGTCCTACGACCTCACCAGGATTCTTAAGCGGTATTCCATGAATTTTGGTTTTTAGGTAAGTGGAGCCCATAAACATAGTCTTCTCTAAAATCTTATGGTATATACTAATAAATGGAAGAATGCATTTAATTTAATACCACACCTGGGTGTATTAGTTTAATATTATCCAATTTTGTTTTTGGGAGCATATATTTTACTTGGAGGGGGGCCCTAAAAATGTTGTCTTCCAAAGTTAAATGGTATAATGTGATTTAAGAGATAATTACCTATAGTTTGATACCCCACTTGGGTGTTTTATTTTAGTATTACCCTTATTTTTGTTTTAGGAGATTTGTGTTTTGTTCTGGGTGAATATACCATTTATTATTTACCCTTTTCAAAATACGATGGTAAATTTGTTTCAGTAGAAAAATAGCTTTAATTTTATACCCCACTTGAGTAGATAAGATCAGTATTTATAAAATGTACATTTTTTAAACTTTTCAGTTTTTGGGCACCGATACTCCAAATTTTTATGTTTTTTTAAGCTGAATTACATATATAAGATGCGCGTTTGTTACGCGTGGGGAACTGTGAAGGTTTGAAAATTTTACTCAAGCTTTTTCTCAAGTTATGTCATAAAAACTACTTTTTCGTGGTTTTCTCATAAGAATACATTAGGCCAGTTTTGGGGTAAATAAGGGTCACCATCTTCTTTATGAGTGAAAAAAGTAAACTTTTGTGAATTTTCCTGGAGGTTTCAGACCGAGAGTATACACTTTATGTGGGTAGGACGTCGGGAAGGGCCTCAACATTTAGTGTCAGTCAGTCACTACATCGAGCTTTATAGTATATAGATGAATCAGGCTTATAACGATTAAATTTAATTTTTTAATAAATAAAAATTTATAATAACAATATTATTCATGCAAAAAATAAAATAGCGACTAAAAATTTGTACAGTATATTAAATTTCTTTTAATTAAACACTGTTGCGGAAGTTGAAGGCAAAAGTTAGTCACACCCGTGAAGGACGGCAGTGGAGCAAATGAGCGTTTCCCCTCTGCTACTGAAACCCCTATTTGCGCTAAATATAACACTCAGGCTGCTTACTGTTCGGGCTAATCAAAAATATGAGCAAGAATAAATTCCTAAATAAAATGTAGTTGCTGTGGTCTTAATTTTAATTAAAACCAAATTTAAATTGGGGGCTACACAAAAATACTCGCTCAGTTCCAAATAAACATCTGTAGTGTTATGATTTAACTAATTTTTTTTTTTTTTTTCAACTTGACATCCACTTTTCGCATTTTATGTTAGGCTAAGTTCAGAAGTGTTGGGAAGTGTTGTTTCAACAAGTGGATGAGCTGAAAATGACGTGAAGATTCGTATTAAAAAATATGTCACCACTGCACATATTTACCTAATATAGCAAATCAAAATATCTTAAAGAAAACGAAGCTTCGCTTCTTCAATACGTTTTTAACACGCTTCAAGTTGTGTCTGTTTTGATTTAGACAAGTTTTATGTGGTTACAAATTCGATTACGTCTCCACTGCCAGTATTTATTAACAGGTGTCTCCACCATATTAGTAACATCCATTGGTCAGATATCATTACAAATTAATACCTAAAGAGGGAAACATGTCAAGTTCAAATTAAGCTGCAGAATTTCAGAAACTCTGAATGGTTAGGGCTTACGTTAAGGATGTCAAATGAAACCATTGATAAAGAAGCGCTTGATTGGAACTCACAAGGAGCTATGAAAAAGGGTCGTCCCCTGGAAACCTGGAAGAGAAATATTGTTAAAGAAGTAAAAGAGGCCTAAAGACTTGGAGAGAAGTTAAGGTACTTTCTGGATACAGGGACGGATGTAGATCTTTTTTGGACGCCCTATTCTCCCAAAGGAGTTGAAGAAAATAGCCAAGTAATTTAAGTAAGTGCAGAAAACTAAGTTAGGCTGGGGACAGGGGGACTAATATAAAACTAAAAATGTCAAGGCGTAATATTTGAAATTCATCATTGTCTTGTAAATAGTCTACAATAATTTCAATAAAATAAAGATAGTTTAAAAATTAAAATACATGACATCTCGTAACCTTAACTGTGGCAAAGTTATCTTTGTAAATCTGACATCATGCACTATCAGCAAGTTTTCTCGTGAAGTCGGTTTTCAGGTTAATTAAAAATTAAGCTAATCAGCTGCTGACTCCGGATTAAAGTTTACAATTACGACTGGAGAGGTTCTCTCCTCTACCCAGCTGTCGTCTATTTAAACCACTCTAATTTTTACATCACACCAATTAATGATATTAAGAGAGATTAATTTATAACCAACCAGCTCAATAAAAATGTCAGTTCATTGACAACGTTTATTTTAAGCCATAGTTACACTTCGAGATTTTATTGATTCTGTTAATTTTATATTTTTGCTGTTAATGTTATGTTTTATTTTTAATTTATTTAATAATAATACTGTAACCTTGATATAACGAATCTGAAGTTGTTAAAACAAGTTTGTTATGTGGAGTAATTTGTTATGTTGAGGTTTGTTATATTGAGGTTAAGATATTCTTTATATAGAGACATTCATCCAAATCCTTAAATTCATATTATTTAACTTCTTAGCAGCAGAAAAAAGACCTCTATCCTCTTAAAATGTCTCCTTACTTTTTAATATAGGCTACTTTTGTAGCTAAAGTGCTTGGCGGAATCCCAAATTCCTAAGAAATGTATATTTTTGTCTTTCTTGGATTGTCTTCAACAGTTTTTATTATTTTTCGTTTATCTTCAACACTTAATGCACATCGTTCCGTTTGTCTGCCCTCACTACACAAACACAGATACAGTAACTTGATCTGAGCAACTCTTACAACACACAGTAGCGCACTAAAACGGTATCCAGTAAGTACAGGAAATCACTCTAAAAATACTGGAACGGAAGGAAGCGCCGGGATAAAAGGAGCTAGTCGGTTCTCACGGCCACTTCCAGCTGAGGTGAAATTCACTCAAAAGTTAACATAAAAATATTTGTTCGTTATACCGAGTCTGTTAGAGGTACATCTCGTTATCAATCAATCAATCATTTATTGGGCACAATTGACAATATATCTTGCATTTGCCAAGTCAATATTATACATTAAGTATATAGCTAATTAATTTTACAAAGTCAGTATTAACTATACACAATATGTGTATTTACAAATATTTACAAAATAAGAAAACTAAATAACTAAAAATATACATAAAACTTATTTACCTTTAAATCAAGAATGTCGGAACTATTTTACATGACCGCCAGCCACATATTCCTTGACGCTGTAATGGCATTTATCAATGAGGTATGTTTTTACCTGACGCCGGAACTTAGTGCTATCGGACTCCATCCTTAGTGCAGTTGGTTATACAAAGGTTCGCTATGTAGAGGTTGATGGTTAAAAAATTCACTATACAGAGGTAAACTACGTTTAGGAAGATAGAAAATTCGTTATATTGAGTTACTTGGCATGATTTATTCGTATTATAGAGGTATATTTACTGTTAAGTATTACAGATAGTTTAACAAATTAATTTAAAATATTCATTACATCAAGGAATTCGTTAAATTTAGGTTGGTTACAACAAGGTTCTACTGATTATCCTTAAGTATGGGTGCAATCAGACACCGCTAAGTACTGTCAACGCTTTGTTGATGATTTATAAAGAACTAAAAAAAGATTAACTGGATAAAAAAAAAAAACGCTAAACACCTTTACTCCCATATATTTAAACACGATTTTTAATGGTAAGGACTTTGTATTGACATGCGCGAAAATTAAACTAAATACAGACATCGGTTTCCAACTCAACTCCATTTGTCCTTTAGATTAATCCTATTAACTCTTTTACATAACTTATTTCATGTGAATTGAAATTAATTTAATTAATTAACTATAAAATTGGTAAAGGCACCCTTATTTTTTTATAAAATAACTGTTTTTATAATATTGTTTTATTAAAATACATGCTATATTATTATTTTAAATAAAAAATAATAATGCATCTACAAAAACTATGCTTATATATATATATATATATATATATATATATATATATATATATATATATATATATATTTATGCATATTTTCACCTAGTGACGATTATATCTTCAGTGTATTATATAAAATATAATATCACATAAGTTTACAAATATATTATAAGAATTTAAATATAAAATGTTCTTAATAGTTTGCATTAACTACCAAATATTACAGAGAAAAAAGATATCACCTTCCTTATTTAAGGAAAAGTAAGAGAATTCTTGTGACGGAGAAGGGTTCTTGATGGGTGTGATGGAATTGTTTCTTAGAAAATGGACTGTGGATCTGGGATATCCTTTTTTCGCTGACTTTTCACATACACTCCTTGTAGTCGACACTAGCTCACAATATAACTAAAATTTAAAAAGCCAAATCAATAAATTATGTGTAAGAAAAAATAATAAAACGGTGTTGAAGAAAATACTAAATAATTTTAATTTATGCCATTGTTACAATTATAGTTCTTACAAATAATTTCATATTTTTTAGCATACTTTGTGTGATGGCTGCCATAGCTGGTAAATTAAAAATTCTTGACTGTCCAGCTACCAGAAGTGTAGCTCGTTTATCTACCCAAGGGGTTCATAAAGTTTTAAAGATTTGATGTGGACGTGAACAACATCAACCCTCCCCCCCCCCCAACAAATAATAATACTTTATGTTCAACTTATAGGGTCATGAGAGCTATTAGTGGCACACTCATGGCAACCTCACTTTCTTGGCTTCCATAATGAATTCAATAAGATCTTGAATGCCCCGCACCTACCCATTACACAGGATCTCTCACGTCAGAACGGTCGCTTAAAATCTCGTACGTTCCAGTTGAACAGAACAAATGTCTTCCCAAAATACTAACTACGCTTTAGCGAGGAACATTATGATGGACAATGTAAGTTCCTTATTTTCTATCCGTCTATACCTGTAGGTGGGATGAAACTCCCTTATAGGGAATGTACAGTGTTAAATCGCTTCCTAACTGGGCAGGTTAAGTTCTGGAAATATAAACGGAACACTAGATCATTCGTAATTGCAGGGAGTCCATCAAAAGGATGGATAACATAGTTACAGAGTTCTCCCTGCACTCTTTCACGGAAGAATTAGATAGCATAAATAGAATCAGTTAGGCAAGTCTGGAATGGCTTGATGAATTTAATCTAGCTTTGTGACAAGAGGTCCCGTCATTATTTTAATTAATAAATAACTTGACTTTTGATCTTGTTCCAAAGGTATATTAATAAGTTTCTTACTAATAAATGGTAGCTGACAACAAATCATAACAAGAAATATACGTGGTGACTCTGCTCTAAAAATTAGATAGCGTTTTTAAGAACTGCTTAAGTTTTAAAGGAATATTTGCATCTACAGTCCTTTCTATATAAAAATCAATTTTGAACTTTCGAGGTAAAATCACGCACACCTTTATGAGTGTAACATTTCGCCAAATAAATAAATGATACCATAAGTACTATTTATTTCCATTTACAAAGATATTTATTTTCTTAGAAACTAATTGAATATAAATCTATTGACCAACATAATTCATTGAACAACCAGCGGGGGGGTTATTTCCGCTGGACTGTGGAAGGCAATAAAAAGTCCAACGACTCCGTAGAGTGGTAAAGGAGCCACTTAAGTGTTGGGAAGTGAATTGGCTGTAAAGGACCTTATTGGAGACAGTCAGGACTGTCAGGAAGAAGGATTACTGACATAAATTTGTCTCCAGGATGTTTGAGCAGTGACAGATTTAACTACTGGAGAGTCTCTATCGTAGGTTACTTCAATTTTCACATATTTTTTGCGTTGGTAAGTTACATATAAAATAGATGCTGTTCTGTGACATTGGTTAAAAAATAGTTACTCCATATTTGGTATCGCTAATTCTGTTACATTAACACCTCTAATATACTTAAAAAAATTCCGATAGCTTCCTAAAACAGCTTTTAAAGTATGGAAATCATATATTTAAATTATATTAATATATATTATATAGATATATATATATATATATATAGATATATATAATTTATATACATATACATAAATAAAACGTCCATACGTTTGTGTACACAAAACTCGAAAAGTAGTGAATGGATTTACTTGAAATGTTCACACAACATTGCATGTTTATACTACAGTTGCCTTTTATATATTTAGTTCCTAAAATGAATTATTTTTCATACGACCTACATTTCACAAATGGTAATAAAAATCTGTGCTGAAACAATGCTACCATGACCAGCTGATTTATGTGCATACTATACATGATTATTACACCTGCTATTATATGTACTAGGAATATTTATGCCAGTATTATTGATGGCTGCTACCACAGCTGGTTTAAATTCTATTGCAGTACATTTACATGGGACTATATGTGATATGTGACTTTCCACAGAATTCCACATTATAAAATGGTTTTTTTTAACATTTGCAAATTATTGTTTATTAAATGATGATGATAGCCAATTAAGAAAAGATTCTTACTTGATGATTCCATTACATAAACCCCAAGCTTTTTTGAGTATGTTTAACTCTATCCTTTAATATCAGCCTATTTATGTCCAGTGGATTTAATAAACAGCTAAATAGTTAATGAAAATTTTCATCGACATTTCTGCTTTAAGAATAATAATTAGTTGCGATAAGGGGAACGACTTAAAGGTGTTAATCCAGGCGCCCACTTCAGCACTCCAGGATTTTAGTTCTAGATTTCATCGCTATTGTCGCTAGGAGTAACAAAGAGCCTGCCCCGCCCCGCATATTGCACAAAAGTACAAAATTGCATTTTCGCTATGTTAATGCAGTTATAGTAAACTGTAGCAATGAATATTTTATATTTTACTAATATACTCCTTAGCTAAAAATAACTGTAACATTTTCAATTTAAAATTTGTACCAACTTTATTTGTTAAAAAATTGGTTACACTTAAAAAATGAAAAAATCTTTATTATACTCTAGGTTGGTTAGTAACGTTTTCCATTATTTTCTCAACATTTTAATAAAATATATTACATTGTATCTTGATGAGTTATGTCCCCAGAGAGGCAAAATTAGCATCCCTCTAGGTACACTCCTAAAGGTGTTTTACTCTCTGGTCAAGTCATTCATAATATAATTTATAATAGTTATGTTAATTATTATTCTATTGTAACTAAAAATTAAGGGCCTCTATGAATTTCACACCATTTCCTTCTTACATAAGGTATTGCACACGAAGTCTCCTAAATATCTGTATGATAACTTCAGGTTTTTGTCTCATGTTAGTACCCGGGAAACACGCAGGGATGCTTCGCTCTTTGTAGTCCTACTCGTAGAACTTCAATATTCAATAAATCGTTTACCGTAAATTCTTGCCGTCTGTGTAATTCCCTTCCAGATGGTACGAGGAACATGGATAATTATCATCGCTTCAGGGCGGAGGTAAAAGCCTTTCTCCTGCGGGTCCGATGATGGCCGATGGTGTTGGTACACATCTGGAAACGTATGAATGTGGTTTGTAAGGATTTTTTTTAGTTTTTATGATTTGCTGCTAAGTTAATAAATGTGTGAATGAGCGTGTGGTCCAGTTGGAGAGAGCGTGTGTGAGTGGAATTTCATAATTTTATTTTTATATCTAAGTCTGTTAATTTATTTCATACTTGTAATTACATATATCATTTAACTATGATTATTAATACTTTTTACTTTAAGATAATTAATTATTTGTTTGTGTTATATTAGTTATTGTTACTTTTATTCAGTTATAATTGCTATATTTAAAAACAAAATTTTTATAATTGTGATTATGTTTGTATCAGGTTAAGTGGAAGAAGGGACTTTTTAGTCCTAACTTCGCCTGGTTAATTAAAGACGTATTTAATTTCATTTCATTCTACACATAAAATATTAACTTGTTTAAAGCTATATATCCTCAACTGTATGAAATATTAAATTTTTTCTCTTTCAACAATTTTACATGCATTAATATTACATAATGCATTCAATTTTGTTAGTATCGTTTCTATTCGTACTTTTAGAGGGAAGATTTAGTACAAGATTTTTCCCAAAATAATGATTTTTAGTTTCAGATGAATGGAGAAAGGGTTCAGATATGAACCCATGGTCGTGTATATGGCAATATTTGTCACTAAAAAAAATACTTAAAAATCGTTTTTTAATGTGTCCTATTTAGTTGGATATTGACGATTCGGACTTCAAAATGCATTTGAATTGTATGTTGGCCATTTTACTTTTCTAAAGCAAATTGCTGTATTTAATTAGTACACGAGAGAGGTTAGGTTCAAATTAAATCGGTAATGAGAAATAATGGCGGAACTGTGTACAAGCACTTCAGTGACCTCCCTAACTAACTATTCCATGAATGATAAAATAGTCATCAAGGCACTGTACTGGACTGACTTGTCCTTTAGTTTCAACAAAGTTCGTGATTGTAATTGACTTACGAGTAACCTCTTTCAAAACTACAACGTAACAGAAATAATTTGAATTGATCCAATTAGTGTTTTGGACTTATACAGTTTGTACTTATATTGAATATTTAAACTAAAAATATATGGACCAACATTTTGTAAATTTCATATTCGCTATGACACAGCCTTAAAATTGAACTTAATATTCATCTTTAATTGTATTTATGTATATATGTACCTTAATGCATTCATGAAGTTAAGGGGCTAAATCCAGAGTTCCCAGGCGAGACCGTGGTCGAGCTTCCTACACGAGCGTAGCGAGTGACTGGTTAGGCACGCGAAGCGTGCATGAGTATCCCCTAGTAATAATATGAAGACCTCAAAACTATTTACTCAATCATAACGAGATCTCCTGAACCACTGAACAGATAGATGTTGGTGAAATTTGGAAAGAGTTAGCTTTTCATAGAGACCCACTATGAAAGATTTTTTCGAAATTCTATTCCTACAGGGTGGAAACATCCCCTCAACGGTTCCTTTTTTCCTTAAGGGTTTGCAGAGGCTGGTGGTCATGTTGTTTTTAATCCCATAAGAACAATGATATCTGCGAATCCATATTATTTCTTTGTTATTTATTGACCAAAAGTTGTGTATGAGGTGTCATATTGCGCGTTGGGTTTGCATTTCATATTTCGAATACATACGCCTATTTTTAAAAATAGGTGGAAATAAAAACTTCAAACTAAATATGTTTTTCTATAAAGCTAATTAGGAATTCGCATTATTAAAATGTTTGGGGAAAATCCGTTTAAAAATAACTGTTTAGTTTGGATACGCGTGATCGTATGTCAAGCTCGAAAATAACGTTCTTATGTGATTAAAAGCAACATGGCTGACAACTTCCGACAGCCTCTGCAGACTCTTAAGAGCATCATTGGCATTAATTTAATAATTTATGTTAAACAGCTAATACAAACAAAAACAGCACAAAAAAGCTTGGCTAATGTGATTTTAATCGTGAAATATTTAAGGTAATTTCTAGTAACTCTGACAATATTGGATTACATTGTGACCCCTTAAGTAGGCTTTTAGACTTTGTTATCTTGGATACGCTGACCTTCAATATTGATGTGACAGTTTAGAAAGAACCGCAGAGGCGTAGAAAACCGAGTGTTAAAAGCAAGCTTGGTAAACCACCCCGTAGCGAAGCAAGGGTTGTCCTCTAGTCTAGTATAATATAAAATGAACAGTTAATAAACAAACGAAAGACAAATATGAAAAGGAACTCTACAAAAATAATAAATATAGTATATAAAGAACACAAAATTTCACATCTTTTGTAAGCATAGGAGAGATAAATCTTACTTATATAATAAATACTCGTGACTAAAATAACATTTTAAATTAAATATGTACATCGAGATGATACTGATATTTGGTAGCAAAACCTTGAAAACAAAGGCAGTGGTGAGTAAATGAAATAGCGAGACAAAGGACAGGGTCAACTCTAAACGGAGATTTAATTTACTCCACCTCTCCCCCCTGGGTAGCCATCTATTCTCATTCTTTTTGTTTACCAATTAAAGGTGACCAAAATGTGGCTTAGTGAATCTGGAATTAGGAGTAAATGTGTAACGAAGATCACAACACAAATATGTATGTATAATTTATATTATGTTACTTAACATAATTTATGAACAAAAAGTGTGTTTGGTGGTGTTTTTATAAAAATTGAAACGTAGAGCCATGATTTCAACTCAAAATACATCTTATCTTTAAATTAAATTAATTTAAATATTTTGTTATTATATGTTCATGCTGGAAGGCATCAGGTATCATCTAGTATGAATCATAATGTTCCAGATCACAATCACATTTATTTTAAATCAAATCTTAAATTGACCGTAAATCTTATTCTTCTTTTCTCTCAATAAAGTCGGCACTAGTGGCACAGTGCTGCAACCTAGCTACTCGGGGGCAAAGTGTTTGGGAGATTGAAGGCGATAAGTTGGATGCTCGGTCCTCTTAATACCGACATGGCGTCCACTCAATGGTTGCTATCAGCGTGGACACTAGTAGAGAAGTCTGGGGTGTCCATGTTGGGTGGTAATCATTGTACGGATGTTGTGTGTGGGAGATAACTGAGTATCAAGCTTGTCAATTAGCTGAAAATCACACCAGCATTACATGGTTCGGATTCCAACTAAGGTCCCTTAGTTGCCCTGGCTGTTGGGCTATTAATAAATTTCCATTTCTGAGGAACAGTTGAACTCAGTTAGTAACCAGACTACACTCATCCACACTCATATAATCATTCATATTCGCCTTAAAATACCAACAACGTTATGTCGGCGTCTCATATGTAAGAATGTAAGAATAAGAATATAAGTCTAATTTATTTGGTTTTTACTAACTTAAAACGTATAAATCCGTTCTCGTACGGTGGTACTGTTATTGTAATTTTGGGTTCCATGTAAGTGTTGGGCTATCAATAAATCGCCCTTTTTGAGCTAAGTCGATCTTAGTTAGTAACAAGACTACGTCATCCACACGCATACTACTCTCAAGTAATCATTCATATATGCCTTGAAATACGCACAAGCAGCGTCGTTATCTCAAATATGACCCAATAGTTATAATAATTTAGAAAATTGTCAGGCTACATGGTTTCAGTAGTGATCAGTTAGAGGGGTCCATCCAAGTGTTTGTTGTGTTTTAGAAACTCAGCTCATTCTACTTGTATTTTTGAAGTCAATCATAAAATGCAACAGCCTTTTCAACTGGCTCAGAGGTAACTTAGAAACAAATCATTGAATCATAATTTTCCAATTATATAATGTTGTAATACGCAATAAAAACCATTAAAAATGTAAAATTCATAATTTGCTTATTTCATTTGTTTATTACTTCTAATAGATAACACCACGTTTAAATACACAAACAAGCTTTATATACAAACTAACGTACCCAAACTGCAGAGTAACAGTTAAAAAAAGAAAACATTATATTACGGGTGAGCATTCATACATGTGCGCATGCTAGTAGACAAAATTATATTGAAAAATAACTAAAGCATTTAAATTGCTTGCAAACAAAACAAGGTTCAGCAAGAGAATAAGTTTAATATCAATTAATGTTAACATAACAAATTAAATTATTTAATACAGTTGCAGTATAAAAATATATATATTATAAGAATTAACAAGGTTGGGACTTACATACACAGTAACAAGAAGGTTCTTTTTTTTATATAAGTTAGCGTTACTTTGTTGTAAACTAACGTTATAAATATTAATGTGGAATCCAAACCTCGGGGTTAGTTTTAATAACTTACTGACTGATCTAATATACAAACTATGTCTTCTCAAAAGCAGTTGCCAACCTACCCATCTTCATACAGTAAAAACAAAAAAACTGTATTTTTTGCAAATAAACGTGAAATAAAGTAACTGTTTCTCAACAATGAAACCATCTGTATACTAATTCCCAACAATGTAAACTTTACAAAACCAAACGCTCTCAAGTTTTCAGTAGGCAATCTTTTTTTACGACTTAGGATTACAAGCTTTATCGTATCTGCGTATCTAAATATTCTAGTTTCAATTTATAGCTTTATTTCCCTGTTTCATACTTTACTGATTTGTTTTAAACTATTAAAATAATTGATAAAAATATTTAGCAGCATATGAGATATGTTAAACCTTAGACCTGACCCCCTTTTAGTGTTATGATCTTAGATTACCTTTTACCTCTCACAGCTTATTTTTTTCCCCAGGCTACCGAGATATTAAAATGGCTTTTAAGGAACAGTCGACCTTAGTATTGTCTACTTATTCATTTTCACTCATCAAGCATACTCACCCATATCTCTACGATCGAAGCCTTAGTAATAAATAATGAAAATGTCTATATTTGTATTCAGAAATTAAGGAACAAAAGCAATAAAACATTTACACTTTTTTTACGTTTAAATACTTTATTGATTACCAAAATCTCCTAGTTAATAAGTAAAAGTGATATTACAAATTTACCATGAAATAATGATGCGTGTATTAGTATTCTCTAAATATAAAACTATTAATTGTAACTAAGATTTGGCTTGGTGAGGTTTAAAGTATCTACAACAACCATTTTTCAACAAAATGTTAACACTCTTAATTTTTTACATTTTTTTATCCAAGCAGTTGGTTTTTGGATGAAACAGCGACTAAATAAAGCTTATTAGAATACATAATTAGTTTTTATTTAAAAAATAATTATTCTTGATCAAGAAATATTTATCTAAAGTTTAGTTTATAGTCAACACAAAGGAAAACTATTTGTTCAATAGATTAACAGTTAAAGTAACAATAATTTTTAAAGGATGACATCCCACAATGATGTTAATTATTTCGAACGAGCTGAAAAGGGAATGTTAATATTCATAAGTCTGGGATTCTCTTTCCAGTACTTTAATGGACTGGGGGGGGGGGGTATGGAGGAAGTAAGTAAAGTTTTTACTGAGTTCTGCTACATCTTAAAGTGTCTTCGTAGAACTTCGTGGAATACAGTTAAAAGAAAGACTGTGAAAATGGTATTAAGCATGTGTACTAAATAAGTTGTAAATGTACATAATTATATAATATCTTAGTTAAAATTTATATAATCTGTTAGTTCAATTGTTTTCTGTGTCACTGAGCAATCTTCCTCAGGGGTTTGGACGTCTATTAACAACGTTTATGTACTATTGTATGAAATGTCACTGGCGTAGAAAAGAAAATTAGTATGCTTCAAAATTTAGCTGAACATTAAAATATATAATTTTTAAATATTTATTTCATTAGTATTTTAGGTAAGTTTATAATATTTACTAAACAATCATAGTAAATCACTGATAAATATTCGCTATAAATAGCTTTTCAAGTACTTAGTAATTTTTTATTACACAGTGAGAGCACAATCGTAGAGAAATAATTGAATATAAGTATTGTGAATGAGTGTAGCCTTAGTTACGAAGAAAGATTAATTTTCAGAAATGATCGTTTTACTCCAACAGACAGAACAATTAAGGGAAACCGAACCACATAGTATTGGTCTGGTTTCAACTTACTTATTTATTAAACACAGTTAATTTATCAAATAAGTACCTGTTAAATAATAAGCGTAATTTATAAATACCAATTAAATATGGTTCGTTAATTGGTCTTATCCAATTAAAGAAACTATATTTACTTAACTTCACTTATTAAAACTAGACATTTAAAAGAAATACTGAAAATTATCCCCCCACCCTCCAGTTTTAAAAGCAAATAGAATAAATCCTGATTGTATTGTGGCATATCGTGTTTCGTGAAAATGCCTTTCCTCACTGTGGCCTACATTCCACATTGTCGGTCGTAATCTTTCCAATTCTTATCGATCAACAGACAGACCATGTTATATTTAATGTAACCACAATTCTGAGGTGATTTATTCATATAATCAACAAGTACAGCTAAAATTACAAATACATTTATATACAGGGCTGGCCAAACGCCTGGAATATATATTTATTAATTTTAAATATTAAAACGTAATGAAACTGTTTAGTTATGTACATATCCCTATAGCAAACATGTAGACATATTTTACTTGTTTTTCGCATCGCCAGGGTATAGGGATGGCCAAAAGTAACCGCATCAGTTGATACAATTTAACTGATGCGCAAGACCACCTGATGCAACAGGAAATGGATATTCCACAAATCCTGCTCGCCTGTTACAACAGTCGGCTAATTTCCTGTTGAAACCTTTCAACAGGTAAAAACTGATGCGCAAAATCAGCTTATGCAACAGGAAATGGATATTCAATAAATCCTGCTCACCTGTTACAACAGTCGACTGATTTCCTGTTGACACAGTGCGAGTATTAAATAAATCAGATTCTATTTGTAATTCAGTGAATACTCAAGACAGCTTAATAATTCGTTTGAGCTGTTGCGGTTATTTTTAACAATAACTGAATGCCTGACTTCCTGTTACTTCGCATCAGTTAATTTAAACTGATACGTGCTGGCAAATTGAACTGTTACTTCAGTTAAGCAAAATAGCAGGTTGGCACATCCAAAAGTAGCAGGATAGTAAATGAAGGAAGTCTTATAAATTTTAAGTGTAAGCCTACTTCGAGTTATACCTAGTTTGAAAGGTTTTTACAACACAAAACTCCAAACTGTTACAATTTTTACATTGACGCCTCACGTTCTAGCGTCATTCTGTAACCTTTTTGTTACTAATCAAGTTACATTAATTCAAAATATTTATTTAATTTAATAAAATTTTATTTAAATTAAATTATTGGGTGTCTTTGATTGATCACCAATTTGATTAAAAATCTGTAGTGTGCTACCTTGAGGAGGTTATTGCATCACATTGATTTATTTTTTATTTTTAAAGATAAAAGTAACAACACTTGATTTAATTTGATTTAAATTTTGAGCATGATAATTCTTAAATATCTTCAGGGTCGTTTGAGTAATTTGGTGAAGCTGTATGAGACAATAAAACAAACTAGTTACTTTTCTACAAAATTATTTTTTATTACATATTTTTCAAAAATTCATTTTCTCAAATTTACTTAATACATCATAGTAAAATTTTAAGTTTTAAATTTACTTTGTTAAATGAAATTATGTTGAAAAGAAACAATCTTAAGCTAAGTATAAACTAGACTTATCTGTAGCATGATGAACTTCGATTAATATCTCGTGTTCGAGTATTTCACGTTTTTATTTACTATTAAAATTTCACGCACTTTAACTTTTTCTTGAAAAGAAGCTTTGGTTTAACTCACTAAACAAATTTTTATACTATGATTTTACTGTTTAATTTGGTTAAGACCACGAGGTCTTATAAGTTCGACCTAATAAAACATCTTGTAGCTTAGGCTGAGCATCTTGGACTGGGGTGAGAGGCGTCTCTCTACCGTTGGACTCGGCTTCTCTCCCTCCCTTTCTTCCGGCACGAATATCGTCTGGGTTGAAGGCTTTTTTATTATTTCCTTCAACACCACGCGGTCTCGGTCCGTCTGCTGCTGACATCTACGGGCATATTTCAAACTACAGTCCCCGTTCTGATTGGTCCCTTTCAAACATTGTCATCTATGTCATCTAGTGCATTGAAGTTACTGGAGACCTGGTGGGCTTGCAGTGGAAATTTCCACTCGACTTGTTGATTCTTGTCCCTGAAGCATTCCCATCTGTTTACAATCGTATTTCTAAGAAACCATCCCACCCATCCGGTTTCGAACAAAGGGTTTTGTTTGAGCAGACATATTTCTGTCTCCCCGTCCATCCAACTTGTGTTTTACTCACGACAATTCTCTAACATAATTTTAACTTTCTTCATTTATTCAAATTAAATATATCCTTTTCCTTATATACAATAATTTTATTATTTATTTATTTTAATTAATTTATCTATCAATTTGGTGGACCTGTTACAGTACCCCCCGATTTTTTTGCGATGTGTGGTCAACGCGAGTCAAAAAATCTATCTCTCCATATGTTTCGCCAAATTGTCAGTTGTTCCTCAGATAAGTTCTAGTTTCACAATATTTACTATATCTAGTAAATTAAACCTATCAACTAATCTATAATTCAATATCAAATTACATATTATGTGACAATATATCATCATTTCTTTGTAAATATTTAAGAATCAATATTTATCAAAATAAGTTATTTGAATCATTAATACAATTCAATGACCTAATTTCAACAAATCATAAAGTCATCAATTACACATTCATCATTTACAATTCAAAAGTTCAATAAATCACTACATCCTACATAGTTATCAATAAAAATCAATAATTCAAACATTCAATAAATCATAATTATTAATTAACAATTCAATGATTTATCAATCAAACATTTGATCAGTCCTGAATTAACAATTGTCAAACAAAACTATATATTATACATTGAAATTCATACCCTTAACTTATATACAAGTATTTGTCAGAATTAACAATTCACTAAATTATAATTCCCTCTTAAATACTAAAGATCATTATTCATTGACAGACAATTCACTTTTGTCAATAAAAAGTTCAACAATCATAAATCAACAATGCATTATTCATCTATTCATATACATTGATAAATCAAAAACAATGATACACAAATCAAAATTCACAAGTCAAAAGTAGTGTTTCATAAACTCCATATCATCAATTAACTATTATACATCATCTAAGATTATACAAGTTTCCAGTTACAATCAATGATTTGTAACATGAAATTATCAATCACAATACATAGGTTATTTATCAAACTCAATCAAATACAGGTCAACAATTATTAGATTACATTTCAAGATTAATTAATCATTAACTCATTTACAATTATCGTATTTCAATGTTATCATCAAAATCATTTGACTACTAGTCACAAACACATGTTATACAAGTTTCTAATAATTAATGAGTGAATCATCATTTATTTATTCAAACATTTCATCTATCATCCTTCACTGACTTATCATTCATTTTGTCAATACCCTACCAAACTTTTCAAATAAATCCTCAACCCTTTAAACCATCTTTAAATTCCGTATCCTGGTTCATTCCTTTAAACCTTCTTTAAATTTCTATACTCTATTATTAATCCTTTAACCCTTCTTTAATTGCTAAAATCCTGTTTCATCCCTTTATCCGTCTTTAAGTACAAGTATTTGTATTCAACCCTTGATCCGTCTTTAAATACAATTATCCGTATTCAACCCTTAAAACCTTCTTTTGATGCTGTAACCTGTTTCATTCCTTTAAACCTTTTTTTTAATGCTGTAACCTATTATCAATCCATTACCCATTTTTAAATTTCTATACCCTATTTCATTCCATTAACCCTTCTTTCATTGCTAAAATCCTGTTTCATTCCATTAAACCTTCTTTAAATTTCTATACCCTATTTCAAACCTTAATCCGTCTTTAAGTACTATTTTTCCATATTCGGTCCTTAATCCATCTCTAAATACAATTATCCATGTTCAATCCTTTACATTCTCAAAACAATCATTACACATTAAACAAGTCTTTACATTATTAAGTCAGTTATCAATCACAAACAATTTTCAAGTACATTCATAATTATTAACTAGTTATTAAATTACTTAATACATTCTTAAATTAATACATTACTATATTTAAACACAATAAGTCATCAGATTATACTTATTGTTTATTTGGAATGAAATTCATCAGTCCTGAATCAAAGTTATCAAACAAAACAATACATTGTGTATCAGAAATACATGGTACACATATTATCAGGTTATATACAAGTATTGATTAACATCAATAGGTTATCAAATCCTATGTTAATACAAGAACAACTTGTATTATACATTATTAATAAACAACAGATACATTACATTAGTCTGTCATTGATGCAAGTTTTTCTGATTATTAGTCATTTTGTAATTAATCATAAAAAATATTTCAATAATTTCAAAAGAGTTTCAATTATTATTTGTATATTATATATTATTCAAGAATATAATAAAATTGTCAATCAATACAATTGTTATTTTTTCATTATCAATATTTCATTATTTGTATTAGTCATATTTTTTTATTTTATTATTTATAAGTTACAATTTGTTTGCTAATTCTAATTGTTTTTCAAAATATATAAACATGATATTTTGTTTAAATATTTTTCAAGAATTTATTTTGAAAAAGTTTCATGAAATTGAAACATTATTTAATGTTTTCAAATAGATTGTCTTGTCTTTTGGCTTTACATTGAGCCATTACTAGTAGTATATAAAGCAGTCACTTTATCATGAGAAGTCACTCATTGGTTGAAAACTGGAAACGGTCCACATGAAAAGTTTTTCACTGGTTCGCACTCATGTTCATTTTAAGTTTCAAATGTTGGAACACCAAAATTAAGTTCCGAGAACGTCTGATTCACAAGGCTATGGTCTGGAGAGACTATGAATAACAAAACAAAGATTGTCTTAAATGTCCAACTGGTTGATGCACAAGTTGTTGTTCTCGAGCATGGGCTAGTATTCTGTGTGTAGAAGATTGGAAGTGTCGCGTCAATGGGGTGAGTCATCACCACCTGGTGTGCTCCTGGGCTGACAGCTCCACCGCATCATGGGTTTGCATGGCGCGCCAGTGTCCGGACCCCCCGTCTGTGGCACAGCACCGTCCACATGTCCATGCGTGTCTGTCTTTCACACACTATTCCTTGTTGTTACTGGTTTTCGGGCAAGATCATCTTACCTGATTGTCGTTTCACTAATGTTCCTAATGTCCAATACAGTCTCAACTAGTTTCACTGAAAGTTTGTTTCAGTACAAAGTCCTTTTATTCACATGATTACTTTGATTACCTTTTCCATTAAATAATACATATAACATAATTCAATCACAGGCTGTTAATTATAGAAATAGCCTGTTTTTAATTGCATCTGTAATTAATTGAAGGAAACATTTGTTTATAAAACATTTAAACAAACTCATATTTAATCATCTTTCATATTGTCTATTATTACTTGTGTATACACACATATTACTTGTGTACAAAACTTTAATTATTCATACATCTACTAATGTTGCTTTGACATATTTCAGGCTGACATATGCAAAGTCAGTTATCATTATTAAGTTTGGAAATTTTCAAATAACTCATTATTGGTTGTTCATTATTGATATAAAATTAATTACTCATATTTTCAATTATATTTTACTCATTTCACGTTATAATTTCTATCACTTATTATTTGCATCAATGACAAAATAAAAATTATTTGCAATACATTACCATCAAACATTTTTATTACATTATAATCATATTAAATTGTGATTTCTATCACTCATTGTCTACACCAATATTAGTTCAACAGTTTACTAACAAAATTATAATGACACATCTACAATGTCTCAATATACCCTTACTATGTTATATTTTAAAATTACTAATCTATTGGTGTCTGCAACATGACTTTGTAAATGGGGACTTGCCATGCTACAGATCACTGTAAGCTTTTGTTTTTAGACGCTATTGTCAAGGTTAACCAACACCTGAAACTGATATACTGTGCCATTGTGTGATTAATAGAGTACTTGGCGTTAAAGAATTTAGAATTTGGAAAGTGACTAGTTGTAATTATTGTCAAATCGTACTGCTATTAACCACTGGCTATTCTCCCTTCATAAAATTCTTATCATGATTAAACATCATATAAGTTGTCAAAATACATACAGTAGTATATTCAAAGTACATCATTAAGTCATAATAACATTATCATATACAAATTATAATAATACAGCATTACAAGGAATCTCCTTTCATTATTTTATTCAAACACATCTTTGAATCATGTCATATAAGTTTAACAAGACTATACATAGTGTGTATTTTTAAATCATATTCATTGTCAACATGAACAAGTTATCATTCAAAGTATTATAAGATATCTCACCTATTTCATTTTAAATCAATCATTATATTCAACATTGGAATCATATTTGTCTGATTATATTCAGTATAAACAGAAACAAGTCATTGTAACAAACTACTTCTCAAAAATCTCCTTAAATCATATTTGTTAAACACAACCTTGAATCATATCATATTGTTGTCTGAGTAATATTCATTATAAACATAAACAATTTGTAAATACAAAGTGTTCTAAAAATCTTGACACATTTTAATCTAGCATACATGGCACATTCTACCAATGTTGTATTCAAAATATGGACATAAACAAGTTATATTAACAGGGTAGTTTAAAGAATCTCCCTAAATCAGCTTGGTATCATATCAATCTCCTATTATCATTTGTTTTATATTCATTTAGTCATTTTAAGATAAGTATCAACAAGTTACAATAACACAGTATTGTAAAGAATATTCTTTTATCATTATTTTAATCTCACATAACATCATTTTATTATTAGTGTTATATTCATTTAGTACATATTATTATCAGAGTTGCATTTAAAACTTTTTATATTTTTTACTCAGTAACAACTCTCCGGTTATTATTATTTTTCACAAATTCTTAATTAGGCCTACCATATATTTACTATTATGACATTTGTAGATATTTTTCTTTTAACAGTCATTCTTACCATTAACAATATTTATTTATCATCTTGGTTTAACATGAATGTCGTATTATTTCAATGTTATATTTAAATCTCCTATTCAATTACAAATTCACCTTACTGTCAATATTACAATTCTTCAACTAGGCCTATTATTTGTTTATTATTAAATGACCTCTTTAAGCATTTTTCTTTTACATAATTACCCCTCAGTTTATTTTTCTTTTAAACAATTCTCACATTATTATTAATGTTATATTCTTCACATTATCATATATTTATTATTATGATATCTTTTAAGTGTTTTTCTCATTTAATAATCATTTCTATACTTTCTTTATTTATTTTTATATAACCCCCCTATCATTAAAGTTACCTTGTTTCAATTGCTGTTTATTATTATAATCTCTAAGTATTTTTCAGTGAATAGCTGAGTTTGCAGTTTAGTTTTCTAAGCAAATGTAGTTATCCACGAGCACTGGTTTAAATTTTTTCTTTTTATATTTAAAGTTTGAGAAACATGAAATATTATAATACCTCATCACATAGTTTACAATGTCATCCATGTTCACGTTACATTTTTCACCCCCCATCATATTATTTTCAACCTCTTTCTGTTTGTCTATTCCCCAGTATTTGTTTATGATCTCCATCTCAAACTTGAAAAACTCGTTTAGTTCCTCTAGCCTATTTCTGATTATTTTTAGTTTTTCACTTTCTTTACATATGAAGTCATCTACTACACTTTCAAAGTTAAAGTTACCAAGTGCTAGGGTTTTGTTTATTTGTTCTACTTTGTTATCTAACACTGTGTTTAGATGCCCTATTTGTTTTTCTATTTCATTATTTACACTAGGCCTACTCATTTTATTATTTAGTTCATAACCTATCTCAGTTAGTGTTGCATTTGCTTCTAAGTATCCCTCTAACCTGTACTCATCAAAGTCTATATTTACTCTTTTAGTTTTATTGACAAAGTTGTCTTTAGTACTCTCTATCCTATCATCAACTTCTTTTATGTGCTCATTAGTTTTCATGTTAAATTCATCGTTTAACTTTATTACATCAGTACTTACTTCCTTCTCCTCAACACTTTTTCTATCTAGCCTACCATTTATTTCATCAAGTTTATTGTTTATTTCATCAGTTATTTTTAGTAGCAAATCTACTCTCATGTTATCGTCATCATTTACGTTCATCTTATTACTATTCATTTCTTTCATCTTACTACTCGATCCCCCTAGCTTAACATTAATCTGCTCCAGCTTGGTATTTATGTCATTGTTCACTCCTAACAGCACATTTATTTTGTCTGCTAACACCCTCTCCTCAGCATTATTTATTTCTATAGGTTCTTGCCTATCTTTATTCTCTACTTCATTTATTTCTATGGTCTGTTCTTTATTTTTATTCTTTACTTCCTCCCTAATATTAGTTTCTTTTGCTTTAATTTCCTCATTAAAGTCTACTTTTATTTGTTTGTCTAACTTACTTTCAAATTGATCTATTCTCTTATTTATATCTTTCTTAACCTCATCTAGTTTCACATTACTTTCCCTATTCATCTCTACCATATCAGTATTAATCTTGTCAAATTTAGTATTCATACTTTCATTTATACTATTTAGTTTAGTTTCTAAGTTATCATATTTATTATTATTTTCTTCATTTATTTTAATCATGTTAGCTTTTATTTCTTTAAGTTGATTTTCTACATTATTATTCATTTTTAGTAATGTCTCCATTATGTTGGATAGTGTATTTTCCCTATCTACTCCTGGCCTAGCTTCATCAGTTTTGTTTTTGTTTAGATTAACTTCCCTAATGACGCTCAGAGAGGTATCTGAGTCGTCGGAGTCCACCTGCGTGTTTTCCACAATGTCTATATTTGACATGATTATTTATTTTTAGAATTTGATAAATTAAAAAAAATTATTTTAAACAGTTTTTTCTTTTGAATTTTGAATTTAAATCTTGCATCATACAGCCTCACGTCGTTGGCGCCATTTTGTTACATTTTATATTGACGCCTCACGTTCTAGCATCATTCTGTAACCTTTTTGTTACTAATCAAGTTACATTAATTCAAAATATTTATTTAATTTAATAAAATTTTATTTAAATTAAATTATTGGGTGTCTTTGATTGATCACCAATTTGATTAAAAATCTGTAGTGTGCTACCTTGAGGAGGTTATTGCATCACATTGATTTATTTTTTATTTTTAAAGATAAAAGTAACAACACTTGATTTAATTTGATTTAAATTTTGAGCATGATAATTCTTAAATATCTTCAGGGTCGTTTGAGTAATTTGGTGAAGCTGTATGAGACAATAAAACAAACTAGTTACCCTTCTACAAAATTATTTTTTATTACATATTTTTCAAAAATTCATTTTCTCAAATTTACTTAATACATCATAGTAAAATTTTAAGTTTTAAATTTACTTTGTTAAATGAAATTATGTTGAAAAGAAACAATCTTAAGCTAAGTATAAACTAGACTTATCTGTAGCATGATGAACTTCGATTAATATCTCGTGTTCGAGTATTTCACGTTTTTATTTACTATTAAAATTTCACGCACTTTAACTTTTTCTTGAAAAGAAGCTTTAGTTTAACTCACTAAACAAATTTTTATACTATGATTTTACTGTTTAATTTGGTTAAGACCACGAGGTCTTATAAGTTCGCCTAATAAAACATCTTGTAGCTTAGGCTGAGCATCTTGGACTGGGCTGAGAGGCGTCTCTCTACCGTTGGACTCGGCTTCTCTCCCTCCCTTTCTTCCGGCACGAATATCGTCTGGGTTGAAGGCTTTTTTATTATTTCCTTCAACACCACGCGGTCTCGGTCCGTCTGCTGCTGACATCTACGGGCATATTTCAAACTACAGTCCCCGTTCTGATTGGTCCCTTTCAAACATTGTCATCTATGTCATCTAGTGCATTGAAGTTACTGGAGACCTGGTGGGCTTGCAGTGGAAATTTCCACTCGACTTGTTGATTCTTGTCCCTGAAGCATTCCCATCTGTTTACAATCGTATTTCTAAGAAACCATCCCACCCATCCGGTTTCGAACAAAGGGTTTTGTTTGAGCAGACATATTTCTGTCTCCCCGTCCATCCAACTTGTGTTTTACTCACGACAATTCTCTAACATAATTTTAACTTTCTTCATTTATTCAAATTAAATATATCCTTTTTCTTATATACAATAATTTTATTATTTATTTATTTTAATTAATTTATCTATCAATTTGGTGGACCTGTTACAAAACCAAGATTAAAAGGATGACCCAGTCAGAAAATGTAACTTCTCAAAGAATTCAATATCTTTTAAATACTGCTTAATAACATGCATAAGATATTTATCATCTATTGCTGCGTATAGGTATAACTAAACTAACAGAAAAGCCTATGAAAAATTAATTCATTTTACAAAAAAAAACAAGTTATGACAATAATTTTATTAAAATATTTTTAGGGTACTGTCAAAAATGTTTTAGTAATTTTTATTTTTGATTAATAACATAGGAGTATTTCGTTACGATTGTTAACAATCAACAACGTACTCATCAACAGTTACACATTAAATTCTTTGAATGGCTGTATTTTCTGAGTGGGTCATCTTTATGACCTCTTTGCGATTTTGTATACAAACAAAGTTCTTTAAAATCAGATATAACTCAAGGTAAGCTTACATTTTCAATATTTTCTTCGATTTCCTTCGCGGACCATCCCCTGGCTATACGAAAAACGAGTAAAATATGTCTAAATGTTTGGTATAGGTATAGACATATGTACATAACTACAAAGTGTCAAAATAGTTTTAAAATTAATTAATATATTCCAGAATTTTGCACAGCCCTGTATATTGAGCATAACACTAATTCTATCTATGTGCATAATTTACTACTCATAGAATATTAATGGAATATAATCTTACTCGTTTCCTCGCCTTGTTGCATGGATTGGATATTCTTCGTGTTTGCACATTAATGGAAGTTTTAGCTCATGTGATTAAACTGTTATTAATAAAATGTATACATAATTAACATATATCTAATAAGCTGCTGAATAATCTTAGTAGGCTAATTGCTTCAATGTTTTAAAATAAAGCAGTAAAGAAGGCGAAAGAAAATTAAAGCTAAAAATGAAAATGGAGGTGAGAATATTTAGATAAACAGATAAGATAAAGCCTGTCATCTTAAGTTGTATAAAACGAGGTTGCCTGCTGAAATTCACTTGAAAGCCTTTGGTTTGGTAAGTTTCATATTTTTGAGAATTAGTTTACACTACGGATCCATGGTTTTGTAACAGTTACTTTATTTCATGTTTATTTTACAAAAAAGCAGTTCATCTTTATTTTGTTTTTATGAAAATAGGTTCCTATGAGCCATAGTTGATAATATACAAGGTGGAAAAAATATAAAAACGCTTTCACAACTTTTGTATGATTTGACTTGTAAAAGTAAAATCTTTTACATCATCAAGGTTTCTATTATATAACCTACTTTTTGACGTCATTAGCAAAATTTAATCTTTTCAGGGGGACATCCCACTAGGAGTTGAACGAAAATCTTCAATGTAAGCTTTGGTTTAATTTAGTATCAAATGAAGGCCTACATTCAAGATAAATTGATTGCCGCAAACTGGACTTCAAAAAGTTTATCGTTTCTGGATTAGTGGTCATTTGAATTCCAAAGTAACTAATTTGAACATTGTCATTTCTCCGATATTTAATGGTTTTAAGTAATTACACTTTATGAAATATAATTATTCAAAAACATTAATTTATCAAATTATCTATGGAAAAAAATGACCATGTTACAATTGATGTCGTACAGAAGTTGTGAAAGCGTTTCCATATTGTTTTTCCACATTATATTTATTGGTAGGTTAATTTGTACCATATTTACTGATACCATAGTTAGTACGACAATTACTGGTATTAGTATTTTTGTCAGTACCATATTTACCAGTACAATAATTATTATACTATGAACGAAAATAACAGTTCATTTATTGAAATATATCAAACAATCTCTCATGAAATTCTCAGTATCCTAATACATACAATAATATTTAATGTAATCACTCATTGGTAAATATCCAGAAGCACCAATCAGATTTTTATGAATTTTGGATACATTGATGTGATGGTCTAGAAAGAACCGGTGAGGGAAGGGTAAGTAAGCGTTGAGAATCAGTGGGTGTAGTAGCAAGGGATGTAGAGTAGTAAAAATAATTTTAACCAAACTGTAAGGGAACTATGTATACATAAATGTAATGTAATGTATACTTGAAATATTGAATATTTTCACAAAAGGAAAATGTTTGAAATCACTTTAAGAGTTATTAATTTTGATAAACTGCATTAAATAGTTTTTTATCGCATATATACTTGCAATACAATAAAGACACTAAATATGAGCTAAGCAAATTGCCACAGGCGTGACTAAGTTAAAAGGAATCTATGAAGAGATTTTGTCATTGCTGACAAGTCACGCAAGGATTAAAGGACGAGGAAGTAGATAAGTGTAGTAATAAGGGAAGCGTCGACCTTACTGTAAGTGTCTCAGCATGAGCGTGGAAGGTGTGACATGACGTGGCTCAACTGAAGGGCATTTACAGAGTTATGTTGTCATGGCTGACAAGTCACGTAAGGATTAAAGGACACGAGGAAGTAGATAAGTGTGGTAATAAGGGAAGCGTCGACCTTACTATAAGTGGCTCAGCACGAGCGTGAAAGGTGTGACATGACCTGGTTAAACTGAAGGGCATTATAGAGATATGTTGTCATGGCTGACAAGTCACGCAAGGATTAAAGGACACGAAGAAGTAGATAGTGTTGTAATAGGGGAAGCGTCGACCTTTCTGTAAATGGCTCAGCACGAGCGTGCAAGGTGTGACATGACTTGGCTCAACTGAAGGGCATTTATAGAGTTATGTTGTCATCAAACAATAAAACCTCTATTTTATATACTCTAGTTGTTACATAAAAAACAATCACTATTGGAAGTATTTTAAAACCAACAACATAAACAGAAAAATTACGTACCAAACCACCCCGATTACATTAAGTACAATATTTACTAACCCTTAATGTCTAAAATGAGAAAATACTTTTAAGAATATTTAGAAGTTATGAGTTACATAAATAACGCTATAGAAAGGATAAGAAATGTTGAGCAAACAAAGTTTGGACCATCAAATCTATAAGGATAGTCTTTTATGTAAGAAGTTTGTAAATTTTTGACTAAACTATTTATAAGTTGAGTTTTTCTAACAATCTTTCAATAAATTGGCCGTAAATATGAGTGCCTTAAAAGAGTACGTTTTAAGTGGTTGTAGTTTCCATTGTTCTTTAATAATTGTTATGTAAATATTGCTCTTCATTTGTTCTTTATAACATTAATTAACTGAAGTGTCCTTGATAGTAGTAAAATAAGAACAATACTATATTACTAACAGAATTGCTATTTACAGAGTTATACTGACTCATGCAGTATCACGGCCAGCCGTGCTGCATCAAGACAGTCCTGGATTTAAGAGCTTTGTTGACGATAACAGCGGGTCCTAGCAACTTGTCATATGGTATTTGTGAAGGAATCAGCTGAAGTAGGTTTAAAAGAGTTCGCTCTATATCATAAATGCAAATTAAACAAATAAGCGTTAAACAAAAATGCCTTTTATTGTGAGTGTTTCTTTAGATAAATATCTGTTTTCCAAAAGAACTCTTGTCTGAAACTTTAAATTAAATATACATCCCGGTATTGTTCACAAAAATACTTCTTGAACTAACATATGTAAATAATAATAATAATAAATATAAACTATGCATCTCATAAAGAAAAAAAAATTAAGTGAGTTACCACTAACTTACTCGTCGTGACATATCCAAAACTATGAGCCCAATCAGTCCGATGACATTTTAATATTGATATGTTTTAGATTTTGTATTACAGAATTACTGATAAATAACTTTACAAAATTATATAAAGGTAGCAAAAGAATTTTAATTTAGTTATTTTCTCCAATAAGAATACAATTAAAAAACAAAACCCAGTGAAAACAAGAATAGAAATAACATTCAAGTAAACAAAACCAATATTTTATATTTCTCCTCTCACTTGTTATGATAAATACACTATAATTGACCTGACAACTTTAATCTATTCACAAGTCATATACCGACTCTGAAGATCAAAAAGTCAAGAGCGAAGTGAGTGAGTGATCTTTAACCTTACCGAGATCGAAGATTGAGTTCACACGGACATGTCGAGTGGCGGGATTGGCATACGAATCGTGCATGGGGTGTCCCACGTGTACCAACAATAATGTATCAGCAAAGTAGATTTTTTAATTTTAAGAAAAAACACATTTATAATTGGTACACTATGAATTTATTGGTCATACCATTATTATTGTGGTCAGTACAACATTTATTTTAGATGTATTGAAGCTAATCCAACTTAGTCAAAAACAGAAATCAGCCCATAACAATGTTATAAGAATAACATAATAAGAAAACCATAAGAACAATGTTATTTTCGAACCGGAAATACGATCACGTGTATCCATACGAAACAGTTATTTTCAAACGATTGTTTTCTAAAAAAATTATATTTTATAATTTGTAAACTAATTGGGCATTGGAATTGCTTTTTGATTTTTTTTTTTTTTTTTAGAATATCTTTATTCAAGAAATATTACATTCAGTGGCCCTGCTAAGTGAGAACTCACTTATCAGCAGGATCCAGAAATTACATATTTTATACATTACATTTAGAAATTAAAAAAAAAAACAGTATAATATTAAAGAATATACAGTAATGAAAACAATACATATCAGTGTGTATAGTAGTGGCAGATGGTGGGTATTAAAACTTAACTAGTTAACAATAGAAGTGGCATTCCTAATTAGTTTTATAGAATAATATTTAGTTTGAAGTTTTTATGTTCAGCTATTTTTTTTTTTTTTCAAAACTAGGCGTGCTTATTCAAAATATCCAAAGCAAACCCAATGCGCAATATGATAACGATTAAAATGACACCTCATACACAACTTTTGGTCAATAAATAACGAATAAAAATGGATACGCAAATAACATTGTTCTTGTAGGATTAGAACCAACATGCCGATAGCCTCTGCAAACTCTTAAGGATGCAACAGCAAAGTAATAATTTCAAATTTATAAGGCAGAGGATAAGGATGAGTGTATGAACTACAATAAGTATTCATAACAAATCTCACATAAAACTATCCCTACCAAAACATTGGGTAGATCAACGATGTTACATTTACAATTAAATTTACCAGTAGCAAAATTATGTGCTTCCTGACAGGAAGGAGAAATGTCCTCAGGTAAATATGGTATGAGGGGCCTCATTAAAAGTGAGCAAGCTATTAGCAAGAATGTTCTTTAGAAATGAGCTGGTGACACCTTAAAAGGTCTGGACACTCAGCTTTTGTTACATTTTCATCTTGTAAAACTTCCTCCTGGAAACGTTCAACAAGTGGAAACCCATTTCAGAGTTATATGTATTCACAGAATAGAAAATAATTATTTAAGAAAAACCAAATTATCATGTCGTAATTGATTTTTTTTAATTAAAAAACTGGTTTACTTCGAGTACCGTATTTGGTTACTTGATAATAAATATGCCTATTTCATTATAGCTCCAACAAATATTAATCAACTTCCATCCATATCAGTATTATAATATTACTAACTAAACTCGGCCTCGCCGTCTGATAATAATGTTTAGGGATATATTGACTTTAGTTGTTAGAAAAATAAAGTTGATTGTTAACTTGATTTTATCATAGATAGGGTAACGTTCAGATGATACCATACATAAACAATCATCTGGCCACAGTAATAAACTTACAGGATATGATTTGGATATAATATGCTCATAAATCAGCTGGCCACAGCAGGACTTTTTCAGCACTACCCTGCTCCGTTGTCAATTTTAGGAACTAAATACACAAAAACACAAGTTTATATAAATAAATACAATGCTGTATAAAAATGTCTTGTCAATTCATTGACTAACTACTTTTAGTAGGGTGTAAAAAACATAGGGCACTTTGATTTTTATATAAGTATATATTGATTTTTTAACCTTATATTTCATTCCATAACCTTTATTTGCATATGTACTAACTTAAACATATAAAACTACTAGAAATTTAAGTGGGAAATGGCAAATGATCAGTGACGTGTTGCGGAATCGAATCATCAACTAACAATTATTACTTAAAATTTAGTTGACTTAAAAATTATTACTTAAAAATAACGAAAATCCGAAACACTAAGAAAAGATTTAATAAAATCAATTTCTCAATTGTATGAAACTCTCGAAAACATTCTTTTTCCCATAGTAATAACATTGGCAATAGTGCAACATTAAAAGAAAGAAAATAAAAATACGAAACAAACACAATTCTAAATATGCTTATTGATACAGTTTCCCTACTATATTTCGAATGGTTTTCATTGGTAGCTACGAAACCAATAAAAGATTAAAAGATTAGGTAATAAAAAAATATCGAATTAAAATGAAATCTACAGTACTTGTTTGTGTCTTGGCGTTTAAATATCTTCTGTCAGAGCTAAATCCAAGTTTCTTAACTACAATACTCAGCACCCGCTTCTCCGATTAAATGAAGACCAGCTAATTCCCTTAAAAGAACGCAATGAGCACTCATTAACTGTGTGATCACTAGTTTGAACTTCGACTCCGCAATCACTTGACTGATCATTTTCCATTCCTCACTTAAATTTCCAGTAGTTTCATCTTCCCACCCAGTGCGAAAGTGACTCAATAATCAACATAATCCGTTCCTCACGAGGAACGTTAATTTCACCGATTGAAGTTATAGGGTCCGAAATCAGACACTTGTATGGACCGCTAAACATATCCCGAGTTAACGGCCTTGTTAACCCATACATAATGAGATGTCTGCAAATCCCGTTAAAACCAAGCTGATTTCCTACAGTAGAAAGCTGCACCCTCATGAAGCCCTTTACTTCTTGGATGGAATCCCTATCGCAAGATGTTGCACTATCAAGGATCTTGGCGTACTTATCGACTCATCCTTCGAGTTTGTCCCGCACATCAGAAACATCTGCGCCAGGGCCTCACGGTTACTTGGACTGGTGATCAGGACTGCGAGACATGGATTGAGTATCAGCGTCTCTACAATGCTGTTCAAGGCTCTTGTACGCCAGCTGCTCGAGTATGCATCCGTTGTATGGTCTCCATATCATATTGGCCAAATCCAGCAGCTTCAGTCGGTGCAGCGGCGCTTCGTGAGGTTCCTTGGCTGCCGAAACGGATACAACTTTTTGGACGTTCCTATTGTTGAGCTGTCAGCCGCCTACCATCTTCGGAGCTTGGCGGAGAGGAGAAGAGCTGCCGATCTCGCCTTTCTTTTCAAGCTCCTCAAAAGCCTTATCTACTGCCCGTACCTACTTGAAAAAATCGCTTTCCATCTTCCCAGAAGTACGAGGCAAGTGAGGTTGTTTGAGCTCGATTTTGCTGCTACCAACTACCTCCGCTTCTGCCCTCTGCCAAGACTGATGCGCTCCGGGAACGACGTCTGTGGTGTCGTGGACTTCTTCTCTGACAGTTTGGCGGTGGTGAGGAGGGCTGCTGCTGCTGATTGAGGACGTACTACATGAGCTGGTGCAAGTCTTCTGGGCCCGTCTATCTTGTTGTTGTTATGCTGTCCATATTACTATAATCATTTTATCATTGTCATTAAGCATAGTATCACATTTTTTATTATATATTTTTTAAGTTTTCTCTCTTTTTCACAATCTGATAATTTTTTTGCTAGGCTGCCTCATTACTGCTGGACTGGTGGGTTGTTAGTTGTTGTTATATATTTCAGATGTTATTAATGTTTTGTTAACCTCATAAAATTGTTTTTTATTTCTTTTCTAGTTCATATTGTTACCATTGTGTTGTTATCTTATTGTTATGGTCAATAATGCTAATGGATTATTTCTGATTTCTTGTTAATGCTTTCAAATTTTATATCTCGTTACTCTTTCTGAATATTACCTTTAGCTTTTCAACAAATTATGTTTTTTCACAGTGCAAGTGAATGGATAGTTGTTGATGTAGACTTTTGATTGAGAATCATTGTTTCGTCTAGCCTTAAGTCATCTATTCTTATAACAATGTAAATTGGTGTAATGCCGTTGGTATAATAAATAAATAAACGGCCGTTTGGTTTTTGTCAAAAATTCGTTTGAGAATAACTGGGAAGTCTTTGGTCACGAGAATCAGGAAACATGTGGTTTCTAGATTTAAGTCACCCTGCACGTTGTGGGATATCTTGCAAAATGGAGATTCGGAGTAGCTAGGATCTTTTCAAACTCTCTGAGAAGTGCCTCTTGCAGTGATGTAACCCTGCTACTTAGGGATGATATGTTGTGAAGATTGTAGGCATTAGTATCGCAGTGATGTAACCCTTCTACTTGGTGATGGTGTGTTGTGAAGATTGTAGGCACTAGTATTGCAGGGATGTAACCCTGCTCCTTGGGGATGATGTGTTGTGGTGATTGTAGACACTAGTATCGCAGTGCTGTAACCCTGCTACTTGGGGATTATGTTTTGTGGAGATTGTAGGCGATAGGTTATAAGCTTGATCCTCTAAATATTGACTCAACGTCTGCTCATTTGTTGCCGTAAATTTGGACACTACAACAGAAGTCCAAGGTGTCCATGTTGGGTGGTAGTTAATGTTGTAGAGAATAGAACTGAGTATCGGGCTTGACAATTAGATGAAAATCAGATCAATACTACGTGGATCAGATTTCACGTAAAGATGTAGATCTCTTAGTTTTGGCCTGGTTATTGGCCGTTAAAAGTTCCATCATCAATAGTTGAATCTTAGAACTTAGGCTTAAGCGGCCGGTGTCATAACTAGAATCTATATTTTCCGGTGACGACCACGTCAAGGTACTATCTACAATATTTACAAGATAACCAGACGTTTTGCCCATAATGTGACATCACAGTATGGGCGAAACGTCTGGTTATCAATATTGCAGATAGTACCTTGACGCGGTTGTCACTGGTAAATGTAGATTTTAGTTATCAATAATTGAACTTTAAATTAAATATAAAATAAAAGATAGTAAACAAAAACAATTATAACTATACTTTTAGTTAAAGTTACCGCACCATTAGTGTTAATTTAGCTACAAGTTACTAACCAAAGCTGTGGTGGCACTAGCGTAACAAGTGACCGGGTTCACAGGCGAGCAGGGGTGTCTCCCTAGTTTTTTTCGATGAAAACTAATTGGAGAATGTAAACAGAATATACTCTTACCATAAATGAATATACACAAATGAAAATTTATAAATATATACCAGGACTGTTTATAGAAATATCGATCTTGTTTTGTAGATATATACGTCCTGTAGAACAAGGACGTTCAAGAAAACAAAGCAGGGATCCTTGTGAATAATATGTTTACTACATGAGTGGAGCTCTAACGTCTCACGTCTAAACCCCTTCTGAATACTAATATTTAGACCCTTAGCCTTTAAGTAGTTGCATTTTTTTTTGCAACAATAAATAATTAAATAAAATTATAAATATTCAGCTGATATTATCGATGAGAGTTTTTCTGTTACGTGACTTTCAACATTAGCAACACGACCGTTATCGTAAGAAAAGTAACACATTATTTTACAAACGGTTTGTAGTTTAAAACCCATTTTGCAATGTATCTAAAATCGTGATCATCGTTATTTATCGTTCGTTTTCTTCAAAAATTACTAAATAAGTTTAATTTGAACTGTTATTCAAATATCATTTGTATATAGTATACCACCAGTTTTATTTTATCATAGATGTCTCTGGTCTGAGGAAAGTAAACGAAGTATAGCATTTTACAGTATAATTTTTATAATGGTAGACTCGGGCTCCGAAAGCGGCGATAGGCGAGGGGCGAGGAAGAGTATTATAGTAAAGGGCGTCTTACAAATATTTACTCAGATTAGGTCACTCGATGTAGGAATGACTCATAGTACTGCACCTATTAGTTAAGGTTAGTAGTGCACAGCCGAATCTACGGTTATAAAAATTTTACTGTACATTATACATGCACTTTAATGGTTTCTCATATGTAAGAATGTAAGAACTGTGATATATTTGCGTTTTATATGTTGTTTGGTATTTCTACAATCACGTAATGTGTTATCTAAGAACTCACTTTATATATAGTGCCTAATGTATGCCTTATATAAATTTATGGTTTATACTATTTATATATAAACCATAAATAGTAGTAAAGAAGATACCAAACAATTCAGCGACACGTTTGAATCTTTAATCAAATTAAAAACGATGCATTCACTCATGACAAAATCTCCGGAACCACAGAACTGATTTTGATTCAGTTTGGAGGGAAGTTATATTTTGTATCATTGAGATCTACTAAGAAAGGATTTCTTGAAACTTAATTCTTAAGTAGTAGAAACAGCTCCTAAACCTTTACTAAGGAAAATGCTATGTCCTTATTAAACAAACTCCTTTGAAAATGCTCCTATATACATTTCAAATTCCATCCAAACATACAAAGTATAAATATGAATACTGGAATAATAAATATGTTGGCTATACAGATACTAGAGAATTGAAATAAAATGTTTAAATCTGAAATTGTTATTTCATAGTTATTTTTAGACATAAATCAAAAAATCAAAACTTAAAATTGTTGTAGTGCCTCCCTGGATATGAGCACATGACCCCACCATATTTCAGTCAGAAATGCCAACTACCAGACCAACAAGAGATCAGTTTTTTATCTTACGATCCAAAAGGTGTTGCAAGGAATTTAGATGCTACCACATAATCAGAGGTATGAATTAAATTTAACAAAAAATCTCTGTAAAGAAATATAAAAAAGATAAAATTTACTGTTTAATCTAAAACTATGAATACAGTACAAAGGCTATTCATTTTTTGTTAAACTGAAAATTATTAATCTGAAAATTAAACTGAAAAATACGTTCACATTGAAATTTATCTTTACTTTAAAATTCATGAGCCAATTACAAAGCAATCCTGTTAACCTCTATAGCAGGTTTTGCTTAGTTGAGAGATACTAATTTACAATAGTTACTTTAAAAATTTAGAATGTAAAAAATTTATTAATACATTATTATGAGTAATTTTATTCATTGTAACTTAATATATAATTTTAACAATAATTAATTCACGAATTTTGAAATCAAAAACACATCATACGACCAATAATAATAAAATCAATACATAGCAACATTGTAAATTTACTTTAATTGATATTCAAAAGTACAAATCATGCACCGTGTAACATGCACGTACCAAACTATCGTTGATATAGGAGTTTAACTAGCAATTCCTTTGGAAATGGGGCCGGATTAAAGCAAAGACCGGTTGACAGCGAGCTGCATATTCAAAGAAACGTTTACGTGAATCTCCTTTGTAATGGTATTGTGGCGATTGAAAGATTAAGCTCTGATAATCACCCAGCTTTTTCTTTGCTGAAAACAGAAATTTGCAGATGAAAACATCAATATCAATTGTATTTATGTCTATGTTTTTAAGAATTTTGTTTATCAAATATAGTCCTAAATTGATACAAGTAACGTTCAATTTTTTTTCATTAATCTTTCTTTTATTTGAGTCATTTGGAGTATATTGTTTTATACACAACGTTCAATGAACCTTCTCGTTAAGATGTCATTTTATATCCTTATCGAATCTTATCGAATTATATATGACTCGCATTTTTTTTATCTAAACATACAAAATATAGTTTATTTCTTCCTTGTCATTGGCTTGTGTCATTGACACCCTCTAAATAACTCAGTGTCTAGAACGTCAAAGGACTGTTTACAATATGTACATAGGTAAAAAGTTTCGCCTATACTACTATAGGCGTCATCAGGGGTCAAATACCACTCAGTCTCAGCGATACCACTTACTAGTAGGATGGCACATCGCAACATTGGTGAAACGAGTGGTATTTTTATAAATATTGTAGATATCTTCTTGGTGTGGTTGACATCGGAAATTGTTATGTTCTAGTTATGACACCGGTCATTTAAGCCTAAGATCTACAAAAAAACATATTTTATGTTAGCATGTTTTTGTTTTATTGTATTGATAGTTAATTTATGTAATAAGTAATGTTTCGGTGAGTAATTGACAATTTGTTCCAACATATGGACTAGTTGATATTGGTAAGTAGTCTTATTCGTTTCTGAACTCTTACCTTTAAAAAAGTTATTTAATGACAATTGATCATTAAACGAAAATTTAAACGTAAAAAAACAAGAGTTATAATTGATAAATGAGGTAAAGATTGAAATAGTCTTTAAACGTTTGACACTTTGACATAGCCAATACTGGTGTCTTTTACCTAACTTTTTTCATTATATCTGTGACAGGTGTGATTAATTAGTGATAAAACTCGATTTAATCGGGTAATCCAAAAATATTTGAAGGTAAAGTTAAATAGTTTTATTGGTAAAAATAAAATAGATTACTGATCTTATATTTGCATCGGACTTTAACTATCTTTTAATGTTTAATTATATCAGACAAATATATTTTAACGTTTTTTTTTCATTTATTTCACTTATACTTAAGAGTCTGCAGAGGCTGTCGGCCATGTTAGTTTTAATCCCATAAGAACAATGTTATTTGCGAATCCATATTTTTTCGTTATTTAATTAACCAAACGATGTGTATGATGTGTCATTTTAAACTTTATTACATTGCGCATTGGGTTTGATGTTGATATTTTAAATACGTTTTTTTTTATATATGTAGCATTGGCGAAACGTTTGGTGATGTAAATATTGTAGATAACGCTTTGTCACTTTCGTTACGGGAAGCTTTATTTATTTACATCGGCCGCTTAAGCCTACGAAATAAATTTAAACTATGCATTTCATGTACGTTTGTATACGAATGTTATGTTCAATTGTGCAAATCACTGCATAATCTGAGCCCTGTATCTTCAAAATGTTGATGTCTTAAAATTACACAGTTTTAATATAAGCAATTAGATTTTTATATCATTTATACTTCTGCAAAACCGTTTTTCCATTCACGCTCTTTCCCCATACTTATCTCTCATTCTAACAAAATCAACAGTTATGCAAACTAAACAATGCTACTGTGCAAAGTTTTGTACATAAATAAACAGGAGAGAAGTCTGAGGCACGTTTTGTAGAATCTGTAATTAAGGGGGTTGGTATTACGTTAATCCACCTCGTGTTCACGTCTTTAGGCTCTAAACCCCTGAGTTATCACTGTTCGCAACCCTTGCAGATAATTCTTGTTTCTGTTTGCTCGAACAGTGTTTACTCATACGTTTATAAAAAAAGTTGTATATTTTTTGTGAAATATAATAAGTATCATTTTTACATGATGTTCTACTATCGTCCCAGGAGTGTCACAATGCAAGTTTAAAAGTACTTTTAAAATTATAAATAGTGAAGAGGCTACAATTTACCTCAATGAAACAAAGAATTTCATTGGTTTTAAAAAGCTGGTTTTAACGAGATGGTACAAATATTCTACTGTATAATATAAATAAGTTATTACGTAGGATTTAAGTATAATTTCAAGCAATTTTTATTTTTATTTTAATAATTTCATATTCAACATATTAATACTAACAAAATATCTAATCTATAAAATAATATACACTTGTAAGCTAGTGCTCGGAATAAAAATGACTCGATTGGTCTATCTAACACGTGCACACCACAAAAATTTCAAAACCCTCACCGTGAACTCAATATGTGACGTCTATACAAAAAATTCAGGATGTCGACAGTAGAATACATCAGTGTGACGTCACGGACACATTCATTGCCATCCACGTGGACTCTATATCTCTGTTAACACCTTTACAGCACGCAACCCTCAACACAATGTAACATCTACACAAAAGAGTCAATAGGTATACAGTACAATACATCAGTCTGACGTCACAGACACATTCATTGCCATTTTCGTGGACTCTATCTCAGACAACACCTATACAGCATGCACCCTCAACACAATGTCATGTCTGCACAAAAGGGTCAAGAGGTAAGCAGGACTATACATCAGTGTGACGTCACAGACACATTCATTGCCATCCACGTGGACTCTATATCTGAGACAACACCTATACAGCATGCACCCTCAACACAATGTGACGTCTACACAAAATGGTCAAGAGGTAAGCAGGGCGTCTTATATAACACAATGTGACGCCTACACAAAATGGTCAAGAGGTAAGCAGGGCGTCTTATATGTAAGAATGTAAGAAAGACTATAAATCAGTGTGACGTCACAGACACATTCATTGCCATCCACGTGAACTCTATATCTCTGACAACCCACAACACAATGACGAGTAAAGAATAAGGTAAGCTCCTTAATTTATATAAGTATTAATGGAACATTATTTTACTTTGTTAGTTACGTATTTTTAGTTCTTGGATTTATTTTAGAAATGTTGTTGGAATATAAAATTTTCTTCTCAAAAACCCTTTAATACAATATAATTAATTCACAAATATTTATATTTTACCTTGTATGAAATTTTTATCACAATTAACAAAGCATTACAATCACAAACCTACCTTTGTTTAATTGTTATCAAAATCAACAAAGATGCTAAAAATATCAACAAAATGTATCAGAGTTCTTTGAAAAGCCTGCTAGTGACAGTTACATTAGCTCCACTGATAAGGCATTTTTATCTGGGAACTGTTATATCTATTCTGTACCATTGCTGTAAAAACTGACATTTGAAGCTTCAAAAATCGGGTAATGGTTACTTATTAAACTGTGTAATAGTTGGTAGTCAAAACTTCAGTATTCTCATCTAAAATGTATTGTTTTCATAATGTGATTCTGGTATGTACCTAATTTAAAGCTTAATGTAGTACAAACTCAACTAGTACAACTGCTCACAATATTATCAAGAATATATCAAGAAAAGTTCAAAAGAATAAAATAAAATCACAACCTTACTTTAATGCATTGTCATTTAGTTAAAGGGGACACTAAAGAAATCTGCATAATCTTTCAAACCATACATTTTTCTTGTTAATAAGTGGATGTTATGTAGGGAAGAGAATTAGCTGAAAATTACACCTATAAAGCTTCATTTGGATTCCACGAAAAACTAAGTACTTCAGTCTAGCTGGTTATTTGGCTAACAATAGCTGGCTTTATGTGAGGAAAAAGTCTACCTTAGTTATTAACAATAACACACTTTCTCTACACTCATCTCATCATTCACCCCTCATTTTCTCCCATATCTCTACGATCAGATTCTTAGCAATTAATACAATTGAACTAAATAAATTAGTACCATTTAAATCAAGAAAATAATATATAATTCAATATACTTCTATGAAATCTAGTTTCAAGATATACAACTTAAAATTATCTCCAGTACCTCTGCAAACAAATTTGGTTAGATTTGAATAGAGAAATAAGTAATGAGGGCTTTCTAAAATTTACAGTGTTTTCGGTAAACACAATTTACCAATATATAGCTTCACACATATTCACACATATCTCTATGATCGGTATCTTAATAATGAATAAAATTAATGTTCTATCATCTTACGAGATTGGAATCGATCTTGTTATTAAACCTAAAATATTGCTAATTTTGTCTTTCAAGAAAAAGCACAAGGCAAATTACTGTTACACTACCCAACATACCATATTGACATTGTTCTGGTATTTAGATTATTTGTACCATCCGAAATTTTTTTAATGAAATTTAAGAGGTCAAATTTAATTGAAGGGATCTTTTACGTTAATTCACTACCACTACTTTTTTGTTTTGTTTCCGTTAATTCACTATCGCTTGATAAATTATCCATTGCTCTAAAAACTGTTCCCTAATCAGTTTTACGTTCACTGTGGTATTCCTTATCCGCTAGGAATCTGATATCGGCCGTATCTTATCGCTTTCCAAGAACTTACACACGGAGAGTGCACTCGGCGGTAAATCAATCATTGCATTTATTAGTTTCTGATCAACTTTGTCTACCAGCCACCTCACCTAACCTAAACTAAACTAACAGTAATTGAGATAAAAAAGTAGTGGTAGTTAATTAATGGAAAAGGTCCAATTGTAGCCCTTATTTAGCTGTACTTTTATTTTAACGTCATCTTTATAACAATTAATTATTTTTAGTCCATATTTAGAAAACTCAAGTAATGTGTGTCTATAAAATAAAGTCAATTTTATCGAATATCAATCGAATTAAATATTTCACTCACAAAGTTTATACTATTGGTTGTAGCTTTAAAATTCAAAAAAGGATTAATTTTTTTACTTTATCAGTATTTTAATACGGACTCTCAATAAGATACTGTCAGATAACATGTTAAATAAATTAAAATCTAAGATTGGGGCTTTGAAAATCCATTTCTCCTGTAACTGAAAGGTTAATTATCTGTTTGAATCAGACCAGTTTCTGTGGCAGATCTCGGAATCTTGAACGGTCTAATCTAAAAATGACATCTTGAAATAGAGATATATCTTATGTATTATTATGGTTGTATTATATGGTTATATTATGGTTGGTTTCAGTTTAAATATTATTTTCTGAGATAACTTAAGGTGTCTTATAGCCTACTTTTAGACCTTTACTGTAGAGTTAAATTGAAAAAACGTTATTTGTATATACATTGAGACTTGGCATTTATATATAATACACAACCGGTTTTATTAGCATCTTATTAATGCAAATATAGTATTACAATAAAAACTGATTTTCACATAATTTTTTATTCAAATTACCCCGATACACCCGACTACACTTTGTTGGAAATTAACTATTAGTCATTGTTGTTTAATTTGGTTGCTATAAAATAAATGTTGACTTTACTAATAACTTAAGCTTTCGGTAATGACCACGTCAAAGTGGTATGTAGGTACATTATTTACAAGATAACCAGACGTTTCGCCCATGCTGTGATGTGGCATCGTCAGTGGTATCTCTGAGACTGAAGTGACAATACAACGTCCAGGGTATATATAGTCAGTTAAAAATGTTTATTATTTACTTAATTTTATCTTAACATACTGTTGCTTTCTGTCAGTAAATAATAAACACCATCACTAAATAAATAACCATCTAATCACTGTAATAAACTTAAAGCATATGATTTAGTTCTAATATAGACATAAATCAACTTGTCACAGTAGCATTTTTTCAGCACTTACATTTATTTTCATTTGTGAAATACTTAAATATAAGTATTTCACAAAGTGAAAAACTTTTTGAAAAGTTGTTCGGGATATACTTAAAAGACTTACAGTCTTTAGTAATAAATATATAAAAACATTCTTGTATGTAAATTTAAAGTATTTTGTAAACATTTCAAATTTATCTTTTCACTACTTTTCGAGTTTTGAGTACACTAACTTATAGTAGTGTAAATTTTACTTATATATAGACATTCTAGTCTCCTTATTGTTTTCATAAAAACAAATTATAAAATTAGTGCCAAATGATGAAGAAATTGAGTTTCTTACATTAGTATTATAAAAAGAAATCGCATTTTAACAGATAAATATTCATAATTTTGATTTTTATGGCCGTAATAATTAACATTTGTTTTTGAAATTTGTTAATGTTGGAGAATCAGATGAGGAAGACAAAGGTTGTTGGACATTTGCCATCATTACGTAAAAATTACCAATCACAACGTTTCGATTTGGTAAAACCCAAATCTTTTTCAAGTGCTAAAAACTAAATTACATCTACACAAACATGTTATAAAATTACGTTCCTAAACTAATAAACTTATCTACATTAATAATTATCTAAATTTTAACCTAGATCATAGAATGGGGTACAACAAAATGAACTTCTACTAAATATAAAAAATGTGAATAGGGTGAAATTAATATAACCAATTAGGCACTGCCAAGGTCACGATATCAACGAAAAAATGTTAATACACAATTAAATTAATGTTCCAATCAGACTGAAGTGAGATTACATTAACTAAGCATAAATGAAATAAATATATTATACCTGAAAAACAGTATTAATTTAAAATAACATTAAGCATGCACAAAAATGATACATATGACTCGGAAGGACTGAGACTACTATCTAATCTTATACTAATTTTATATTTAGTAGAAGTTCATTTTGCTGTATCCCATTCTATGATCTAGGTTAAAATGTAGATAATTATTAATGCAGATAAGTTTATTAGTTTTATACTAGTATCATGTTTGTGTAGATGTAATTTAGTTTTTAGCACTTGAAAAATATTTGTGTTTTACGAAATCAAAACGTCGTGATTGGTAAATTTCACGTAATGATGGCAAATGTCCAACAACCTTTGTCTTCCTCATCAAATAATTAACCTATTACACTTTTGTTGAACATACGTATTCCTCCTCAAACTAAGAACGATTTTCTTTATTCTCGATGTTTAGACGCAATTTTTCTCTTCTTTCGTACATACGTTCTACCAAACAGGGAGTTTGATAGTTATCTTTGATCATGTATATTTTCCGTTTATTTCAAACCTGGTTCTCTCTTATTTAAGAGCATCCCTTATCAGTAAAAATTAAAGTAAAACTATTTTAGTGCATGCTGATTTTTATATGTTGTTTCATTTGAGAGAAATTGTTCAAGTCTAGACTATAGTTTTATAAGTATTCACTATTTGTGTTTTTTATTTATTTTATCATCTAAAAATAAAAAAATTTAGGGAAAACTAAATTGCCTAAGAGCACCTAAATTTTTCAATTTCACAATTTTAATTATAATTATTCTTATAATGCTTATTTTATTTGTTAGGGGATTAATTTAATAAAGTATTTTATTTTATTTTGTAAAAAAATTTAAGCTACCAATTAACCAGAACTAAAATAACATTGAACTATTCAATTAATCTGTTGATTTCACAAAAGCCCCCTACAATTCTGTGATGATGTGAAGTTTAAATCGAAAAATTTTTATTACGTATTGAAAATATCATGATAATGCAGGAACTATCTCATATTCATATTATAGTAATGGACATATAATATATTTAAGTTTTTTCAATATTCAAAGCTCAAAAACTTCTACAAAATTGATCAAATTACATATGAAGGGATGAGAAGCCAAGGGGTATAAGTGACTCAAATTGAATTTTGAGAAAACTAAGTTTAAAGTTAATTTGATATAATCAAATACAGGCACTATCATTGTGAGTAAAGTTTGCATAGTTTTGCTGCCTGGTGCAAAAAACATATTTTTTGAATTTTTTTAATTTTTATTTTTATTTTTATTTTTATTTTTAAATTTTAATTTTTATGTTATTGGCTACTTTATGATAAGAAGTGTTACTTGTACCCCTTGGCTTCCAAGTGAAGTTGGGAATAAATTAAGATCACAACATCTTAATAAGACTAAAACCAAACTGTATTACAAAAAGTAAGCTTCTATCCTAAATAATCATTCTGAATCACTGTCGTACACATTTTCCAATCCTACGTCATCTTCATCTTGATCCTCATTGGTCTGATTGTTTGATTGACCCTGTCGTGTCAGAGGATTTCCTTGGTAGTCTAGAGATCTGTAAAATCTGTGGTGAATCGGAGGTACAAATTGGAGTAGATTAAGTAGATCTTTGAACTTGGAGGCCTTAATTTTCTTTTTGTCCATTTTTTTAGACAACTGTGGCAGTTGGGTCGGAACCCTTCCTGGGTTTTTGGCTATCATGCTGTATTCAGAAAACGGCATGTCTTTATTGAAGGTAGTTTTATAGAACAAAGTCCAAGGGTGGTCCTTCCTAAATCGTAGCCACTGCATCTTACCTTTCACACCTGTACCTTTCACAGATTTCACAAAGTACTTGTGAATGGTATCCAGGGAAATGAAATCTTCATCCGACATCTTTTTTACTAAGAACTTCTTGCTGGCTCCTGCAATGATTTCCACCCAATCATCAGGCACATAAACGCCCCTCTTCGTGTTTCTCTTCATATTTTCAACTTTACCAAAATCCCTGTCACAGGCGTTGTAAGAATGGCCAGTAAGCAGAAATTTCAAATCAACTGTCTCAATGTTAGTTGTATTAACTACATGAAACCAAAATTTCACAGTAATGTGACTTTTGTTTTGCCCCCCACAGTTATCACTGTGTTAAGTGTGTAACGTTTGGAGGCAATGATTTTATGAACTGCGACAAACAGGACGCAACTTCTTCACACCCTCTAGAAGCTTGTGCTTCATGCCACATGAACATGAACGCATTATCAGTACCGATGTCATGGACGTTGAAATTATAGGTCCAAAGTTGACGGGAGTAGTAAACCTTTGTGCAAGTTAGTATTGGGGTAGGCAACATTTTTTGAAGGTCAAAACATATCGCCACATGGCTTGGGTCACCTTTAACTTCTTCTTTCGCGTGCTCCATTTCGGTTTTTGCACTTTCAGCTTGACGGAGGTGAAATTCTTTAGCTGTGATAGCAGCTTGCTTTGATTCTTGATCTCCGTGTTCAATGTTATTTCGAAGCTTATCACAAGTATTACAAGTGTCTGTGTGTGGTCGATGGAAAGAAAGATTGAAACAGGTGTTAAAAATGTGCCTGTAATAAGATAAAGTAGTAGGTTCCACGCCCCTTTCTTCACAGACAAGTTTGTAGCATTCATACATCCTTTTTAAGTTTAGGTTTGTATCAAGGTATTTTCTGTTTGGTGCTTGCTGCCGAGAATAGTGACTGGAGTACCTTGGAAACATAGCAATATGCTCCTTCACCAAGTCAGTTTTTTCCTGGACAGTTTTATTGGTAGGAACTTTACGTCCTCTTTTGTCTCGAGGGGATATTCCTGTGTCAGAATTTTTTTTTCTTAGTAGCAACATTAGTTACTCGTTTGTTGGACACATCTAAAGTCTTTAAAAAGAACTCTTTACAAACCCTGACATTACCTAGATGGTACTGACAGGAAGAGGATTTACCATGGACTGTGCCATTTTTCTTTCTACAGGGCTCACCTATAATAATAGCCGAGTTCAAAAAAGAAGATTGTAGATCCCAGCTACCCAATCCCCAGTAATCGTCAAAGAATTTTTGTCTAGTTTCCTCATCAATTTTGTCATTACATTTGTAACGACATTGATGGTTAAAAGGCTTAAGCTCTTTTTTTGTGTGTACAATACCTTTTCGGTCTGTATATTCCTGCCCCAAATTTCGTAGATTTGAAGATTTTGTCCTTTTCCATGTCTCCGTTCGTCTAGTCCTTTTCCTTCCAGGGTGCTTCGTCCGCTTAGAAGGGGGTTCTTCTTCCTCTACCTCCGGGGCCTGTTCTTCTCCTTCAACTCCTCCTATAATTAAACAACAACTGGTATAATTGAGTTCATTGACATTTTAATATCAATATAATTATGGTTGGTTTAGTCGTTAGTTTGTCGAAAGACTCATGTAGAAACCGTGTTTATTTTACAACGAAAGCTCTAAACTACTGTAAGCCTACTTTAAGGGCTGGTATTAGAGTTAGCCTATCTTGTATTAACCTCGATTGTTCAATAGCTCCTTTATAATATATGTTCTATAAAATATAATATAGACCCAACATTCATAGAAAAAGGGTTCGCTTGGAATCTCTAGATAATTGTTTTGGCTTGACATGAGGTTTTGTTAGGCAACTAGGCCTATGGATCTGGGATTATCCGTTTGCGGCTTCTACCCTTAAGAGGAAAAAATTAACTACACAAATCGGTATTTCTCTTGAAATTCAAGAGAATTTTTACCCTGGGGTAAAATCACTACAATCTTGTAGTCTCACAATTCAACCTTCATCTCAAATCTACCTCAAAAAGCTTATGATCTCCAATTGAGAATTAAAATTAAGAAGCTAGGCTCACCCTCTTCGGAACTGTCGCTTGAGTTTTCGTTGAATGGATTGAAATCAGGATCTTCATCACTGTCATCTGGAAGTAAAACTCAGTATATAATACAAATTATATCACCATTTGAAATCAAATAAATTAATTTGACACTAAATTTTAAATGTATAAAACATAACCTTAAAACTTTACAGGTCAGCTTCATATTTTAAAAGTATAAACCAGGCAAACTATTACAAATTAGTGATGATAACACAGTTTAGGAACTATCTAGAATCAATTAAACTTATAAACTTACCTCCAAAAAGGCTTGGGATACTTTCTTCGGACATTTTCTGGAGTTACAGTAGATGATCCATGTGAACAGCAAAACTACTGAGCGGAATGTCTGCAGGCAGTTGGATGCCAAGGGGTACAAGTGACTTGGATCCCTTGGCGTCCAACCAAAACCGGTCTTGCTGGCAGTAGTTGTTCTGTTTGCCGCTAGATCTCAGCACTTGACGGAGTTGTACTTATACCGCTTGGCCACTAACATTTTAATGCACTTTGGATAAGGTTTCTGAAGTTAACTCAGAAAAAGCCAAAAAGTCACTTGTACCCCTTGGCTTCTCACCCCTTCATATATTCACTCCTATTAAATATATGAGTTAGATTCACATTATGTTTGAGATAAGGTTATAAACTTTCTAAAGTTGAATAAATAGTCTTTCTAAAGTTTTTTGAAAAAACGTTCTGTAAAACTTTGAGGTTAGTAAATCAATCAATATTTTTGTATCAATTAACTTTGTACCGTTGATTGTAAGTAAGTTCTAATACCTAATTAAAAGTTTGGTGAAAATTAAAAATTCAACATTTTATCCTGGATCAATCATAGTCGTTCCATTTTCATATTGAAAATGTGTTTTATATTTCTAGCCACCCTCCAATTAACTTTTCTTAAAACTAAAACATTTTTTATAAATGTATGAAACTCCTGTCGTCTTCAGGTGTTACTAATACTAACATGTAAAACTATTTTTGGATCTTTTCTGTGAATTCACTAACATTACTTTTTCCGTTACTTTACTACCACTACTGTTTTATAACAATTACGGTTAGGTTAGGTTAGGTCAGGTTAGGTTAGGTTAGGTGGCTACTAAAGTTGATTACAAAACTGGTAAATCCAATAACTGACTTAACGCCGAAAATGCTCTATATTTGTAAGTTCTTGAAAAACGATAAGGAAAGACCAGTGATACCGGATTCCTAGTGGATAAGGAATACCACAGTGGACGTAAAAATGATTGGGGGACAGTTTTTAAGCAATAGAATATTTATCAAGAGGTAGTGATTTAACGGAAACAAGAAAAGTAGTGGTAATGAATTAACGATAAAGATCCCTATTTTTTCCTACTTAACTAACCCATTCCAATGTAGAAAACCCTTAATTACTTGTTATAGGTTACGTACGATAGACTTATAAAAAATGTCATCTATTCTAACAAGTATTACAAGTACTAGTACATACAATTTTTTTTACTTCACCGTCTAGTTAAAATTAACGTATAAGCCTTTGTCTAAATTATTTATTCAACGAATGAAGTACTCCAACAAATAACTTACAAATATCACATTTTTTCCAAAAAAATAATTGTTTATTTTATATAAGTGATTTTTTTAAGTGCTCGTTTCAAACAGTGCACATGGATAAGTATGTATATCCACAGAGAAAAAAGTAAATAGAGTTCGCTTTCTTATGGACGCAACGAACGCCTCAGTAGCAGTTATAAATACAATTACAACCAATGTACAAATACATATGCTGGAATAGTTACTATGTTTATCCTTGAGGTTTGGTGGTGAATAGGGGAGGTTCTCACAAAGTTCTGACTCTGCTATCGCATGGCAACTGGATAAATAACTAGTCGACACACATTCAGCGCACTATTGGATGTGACATATGTTTATTTTTTCTCTGTGGTGTATCTCAAATATGAAAAACTAACCAGTTGTGTAAATTTTATATCAAAGTAATACAAAGTAGAAATATGTAAATTATATAATGTCTAAAACATTGAACCCTGTCCCTTCATTTATTAATATTAAGAATTGAGTTTGAGGGTGTCAATCACCTGAAAATCAGACCAATATTTCGTGGTTCGTATTCCACATAAACGTGTAGGTCCTTAGTTTCCCCGGCTATTGAACTATTAACAAATGGTCCTGTCTGACCAGTTAGAAACACAACACAGGTCATGCATACTCATCTAACAATCATTCATAATTGCCTTAAACACACACAAGCTATATCGGCCTCAAATCTGAAACTAGTTCCTCTTAGAGAAAAAATAATTAGTTAATATATATTCAGTATCTTGGGTCCAGTGAAGTGACATTGCATGCAATGTGCAGCAAGTACATTTCTGCACGTGGAGTGTCTCTCTCTCTCTCTCTCTCTCTCTCTCTCTCTCTCTCTCTCTCTCTCATCTCTCTCTCTCTCTCTCTCTCTCTCTCATCTCTCTCTCTCTCTCTCTCTCCTCTCTCTCTCTCTCTCTCTCTCTCTCTCTCTCTCTCTCTCTCTCTCTCTCTCTCTCTCTCTCTCTCTCTCTCTCTCTCTCTCTCTCTCTCTCTCTCTCTCTCTCTCTCTCTCTCTCTCTCTCTCTCTCTCTCTCTCTCTCTCTCTCTCTCTCTCTCTCTCTCTCTCTCTCTCTCTCTCTCTCTCTCTCTCTCTCTCTCTCTCTCTCTCTCTCTCTCTCTCTCTCTCTCTCTCTCTCTCTCTCTCTCTCTCTCTCTCTCTCTCTCTCTCTCTCTCTCTCTCTCTCTCTCTCTCTCTCTCTCTCTCTCTCTCTCTCTCTCTCTCTCTCTCTCTCTCTCTCTCTCTCTCTCTCTCTCTCTCTCTCTCTCTCTCTCTCTCTCTCTCTCTCTCTCTCTCTCTCTCTCTCTCTCTCTCTCTCTCTCTCTCTCTCTCTCTCTCTCTCTCTCTCTCTCTCTCTCTCTCTCTCTCTCTCTCTCTCTCTCTCTCTCTCTCTCTCTCTCTCTCTCTCTCTCTCTCTCTCTCTCTCTCTCTCTCTCTCTCTCTCTCTCTCTCTCTCTCTCTCTCTCTCTCTCTCTCTCTCTCTCTCTCTCTCTCTCTCTCTCTCTCTCTCTCTCTCTCTCTCTCTCTCTCTCTCTCTCTCTCTCTCTCTCTCTCTCTCTCTCTCTCTCTCTCTCTCTCTCTCTCTCTCTCTCTCTCTCTCTCTCTCTCTCTCTCTCTCTCTCTCTCTCTCTCTCTCTCTCTCTCTCTCTCTCTCTCTCTCTCTCTCTCTCTCTCTCTCTCTCTCTCTCTCTCTCTCTCTCTCTCTCTCTCTCTCTCTCTCTCTCTCTCTCTCTCTCTCTCTCTCTCTCTCTCTCTCTCTCTCTCTCTCTCTCTCTCTCTCTCTCTCTCTCTCTCTCTCTCTCTCTCTCTCTCTCTCTCTCTCTCTCTCTCTCTCTCTCTCTCTTCTCTCTCTCTCTCTCTCTCTCTCTCTCTCTCTCTCTCTCTCTCTCTCTCTCTCTCTCTCTCTCTCTCTCTCTCTCTCTCTCTCTCTCTCTCTCTCTCTCTCTCTCTCTCTCTCTCTCTCTCTCTCTCTCTCTCTCTCTCTCTCTCTCTCTCTCTCTCTCTCTCCTCTCTCTCTCTCTCTCTCTCTCTCTCTCTCTCTCTCTCTCTCTCTCTCTCTCTCTCTCTCTCTCTCTCTCTCTCTCTCTCTCTCTCTCTCTCTCTCTCTCTCTCTCTCTCTCTCTCTCTCTCTCTCTCTCTCTCTCTCTCTCTCTCTCTCTCTCTCTCTCTCTCTCTCTCTCCCTCTCATTCTTTTTATCACTCATTCAATCTCTTCTCGTCTGGTCTTTTTTCTCTATCTTCCTATCAACATCTCCTTTCTAATTTAACCTTTTCATTCTCAAAAATTTGCATCTCATTTCCACTTCCTTCTATTTCTCTTCTCTCCTTATTTTTTCTCTCTTTTTCTTTTTCCTTTTTCGTTTTTTTTCTCTCATTTTCCTCGCTCTCCTCCTTCACTCTCTCTTCTCTCTCTCTCCTCTCTCCTCCCTATCTCTCTCTCCTCTCTCCTCCTCTCTCTTCTCTCTCTCTCTCCCATTCATCGATCTCTCTCTCTCTCTCTCTCCTCTCCTCCTCTCTCTCTCTCTCTTCCACTCTCCCTTCTCTCATCCTACCCTCATCGACTCTACCTCCCTCCTCACTCTAATAATCATCTCCCTCCCTCCTCCTCTCTCTCTCTCTCTCTCCTCCTCCTCACCCCTCCCCACTCCCCCTTCTTCCACTCCTCTCCCCCCACTCTCTCTCTCTCCTCTCTCTCTCTCTCTCTCTCTCTCTCTCTCTCTCTCTCTCTCTCTCTCTCTCTCTCTCTCTCTCTCTCTCTCTCTCTCTCTCTCTCTCTCTCTCTCTCTCTCTCTCTCTCTCTCTCTCTCTCTCTCTCTCTCTCTCTCTCTCTCTCTCTCTCTCTCTCTCTCTCTCTCTCTCTCTCTCTCTCTCTCTCTCTCTCTCTCTCTCTCTCTCTCTCTCTCTCTCTCTCTCTCTCTCTCTCTCTCTCTCTCTCTCTCTCTCTCTCTCTCTCTCTCTCTCTCTCTCTCTCTCTCTCTCTCTCTCTCTCTCTCTCTCTCTCTTTTCTCTCTAATCCAATAACTGTCAATATATATCCACAGCATACCCACATCTATCTGCTAGTTATTTCAAGGTATATTTATCTCCATCAAACTTCCGTTTGTGTACACAAAACTCGAAAAGTAGTTAATAGATTTACTTGAAATGTTTACACAGCATTGCATTTATATACAAGAGTGTTTTTATATATAATTCTACTTTATAATATATGGTGGAGCCCCCATTGTTAAACGCGAACAAAACCATGCTTAAAACTATCCCTGGGAAAAATTCAACCTGCACTATCTCTAGCCCAGGCTAGTCAGTCCTGACGCCTTAGACCGCTCGGCCACAGGCTCGTTCGAACTGGTGTCCACGTTCTATTTTTTATCATTACTTCACTTACAAATCTGTCACGATTGCGTTTTTTAAAGTGGGCATTTTGATATTCGGCATACTTTAAAGAAAAAGTGTGGCTAGAGCACTATGGTTACACAAATGGTAACTGATCACCAAATCAATTGTGGTTCATTTAATAAAAATGTTAAATTAGAAAAACACTTATTTCCACTTAAAATAAATATTATGTATAAAATTAAAAGGTGATATCAGAGCGCACTAGACAAATATTTTCTTTTTCCAATAAGGTTAAAGATTATTAATTTTATGTTACTGAGTAAAGCTACGTCTTTATTTGAATGTTGGCCTCGTTGAAAATAAAATCTAATATAGCGGCAGGTACAGCAGACTCACCACACAGCTATCTTGACGGAATAGATAATGTGGACTCAACTCCTCTATTACATCTCATCACTAAACTAATATAGCGGCAGGTACAGCAGACTCACCACACAGCTATCTTGACGGAATAGATAATGTGGACTCAACTCCTCTATTACATCTCATCACTAAACTAATATAGTGGCAGATACAGCACACTCACCACACAGCTATCTTGACGGAATAGATAATGTGGACTCAACTCCTCTATTACATCTCATCACTAAACTAATATAGTGGCAGGTACAGCACACTCACCACACAGCTATCTTGATGGAATAGATAATGTGGGCTCAACTCCTCTATTACATCTCATCACTAAACTAATATAGCGGCAGGTACAGCAGACTCACCACACAGCTATCTTGATGGAATAGATAATGTGGACTCAACTCCTCTATTACATCTCATCACTAAACTAATATAGTGGCAGGTACAGCACACTCACCACACAGCTATCTTGACGGAATAGATAATGTGGACTCAACTCCTCTATTACATCTCATCACTAAACTAATATAGTGGCAGGTACAGCACACTCACCACACAGCTATCTTGATGGAATAGATAATGTGGACTCAACTCCTCTATTACATCTCATCACTAAACTAATATAGCGGCAGGTACAGCAGACTCACCACACAGCTATCTTGATAGAATAGATAATGTTGACTCAACTCCTCTATTACATCTCATCACTAAACTAATATAGCGGCAGGTACAGCAGACTCACCACACAGCTATCTTGATAGAATAGATAATGTTGACTCAACTCCTCTATTACATCTCATCACTAAACTAATATAGCGGCAGGTACAGCAGACTCACCACACAGCTATCTTGATGGAATAGATAATGTGGACTCAACTCCTCTATTACATCTCATCACTAAACTAATATAGCGGCAGCAGATACAGCAGACTCACCACACAGCTATCTTGATGGAATAGATAATGTGGACTCAACTCCTCTATTACATCTCATCACTAAACTAATATAGCGGCAGCAGATACAGCAGACTCACCACACAGCTATCTTGATAGAATAGATAATATGGACTCAACTCCTCTACTACATCTCATCACTAAACTAATATAGCGGCAGCAGATACAGCAGACTCACCACACAGCTATATTGATGGATAGATAATGTGGACTCAACTCCTCTATTACATCTCATCACTAAACTAATATAGCGGCAGGTACAGCAGACTCACCACACAGCTATCTTGATGGATTAGATAATGTGGACTCAACTCCTCTATTACATCTCATCACTAAACCAATATAGCGGCAGGTACAGCAGACTCACCACACAGCTATCTTGATAGAATAGATAATGTGGACTCAACTCCTCTATTACATCTCATCACTAAACTAATATAGCGGCAGGTACAGCAGACTCACCACACAGCTATCTTGATGGAATAGATAATGTGGACTCAACTCCTCTACTACATCTCATCACTAAACTAATATAGCGGCAGGTACAGCAGACTCACCACACAGCTATCTTGATAGAATAGATAATGTGGACTCAACTCCTCTATTACATCTCATCACTAAACTAATATAGCGGCAGGTACAGCAGACTCACCACACAGCTATCTTGATGGAATAGATAATGTGGACTCAACTCCTCTATTACATCTCATCACTAAACTAATATAGTGGCAGGTACAGCAGACTCACCACACAGCTATCTTGATGGAATAGATAATGTGGACTCAACTCCTCTATTACATCTCATCACTAAACTAATATAGCGGCAGGTACAGCAGACTCACCACACAGCTATCTTGATGGAATAGATAATGTGGACTCAACTCCTCTATTACATCTCATCACTAAACTAATATAGCGGCAGGTACAGCAGACTCACCACACAGCTATCTTGATGGAATAGATAATGTGGACTCAACTCCTCTATTACATCTCATCACTAAACTAATATAGCGGCAGGTACAGCAGACTCACCACACAGCTATCTTGATGGAATAGATAATGTGGACTCAACTCCTCTATTACATCTCATCACTAAACTAATATAGTGGCAGGTACAGCAGACTCACCACACAGCTATCTTGATGGAATAGATAATGTGGACTCAACTCCTCTATTACATCTCATCACTAAACTAATATAGCGGCAGGTACAGCAGACTCACCACACAGCTATCTTGATGGAATAGATAATGTGGACTCAACTCCTCTATTACATCTCATCACTAAACTAATATAGCGGCAGGTACAGCAGACTCACCACACAGCTATCTTGATGGAATAGATAATGTGGACTCAACTCCTCTATTACATCTCATCACTAAACTAATATAGCGGCAGGTACAGCAGACTCACCACACAGCTATCTTGATGGAATAGATAATGTGGACTCAACTCCTCTATTACATCTCATCACTAAACTAATATAGCGGCAGGTACAGCAGACTCACCACACAGCCATCTTGATGGAATAGATAATGTGGACTCAACTCCTCTATTACATCTCATCACTAAACTAATATAGCGGCAGGTACAGCAGACTCACCACACAGCTATCTTGATAGAATAGATAATGTTGACTCAACTCCTCTATTACATCTCATCACTAAACTAATATAGCGGCAGAGTACAGCAGACTCACCACACAGCTATCTTGATAGAATAGATAATGTTGACTCAACTCCTCTATTACATCTCATCACTAAACTAATATAGCGGCAGCAGATACAGCAGACTCACCACACAGCTATCTTGATAGAATAGATAATGTGGACTCAACTCCTCTATTACATCTCATCACTAAACTAATATAGCGGCAGCAGATACAGCAGACTCACCACACAGCTATCTTGATGGAATAGATAATGTGGACTCAACTCCTCTACTACATCTCATCACTAAACTAATATAGCGGCAGGTACAGCAGACTCACCACACAGCTATCTTGATGGAATAGATAATGTGGACTCAACTCCTCTACTACATCTCATCACTAAACTAATATAGTGGCAGGTACAGCAGACTCACCACACAGCTATCTTGATGGAATAGATCATGTGGACTCAACTCCTCTACTACATCTCATCACTAAGCTAATATAGCGACAGGTACAGCAGACTCACCACACAGCTATCTTGATGGAATAGATAATGTGGACTCAACTCTTCTACTACATCTCATCACTTAACTAATATAGCGGCAGGTACAGCAGACTCACCACACAGCTATCTTGATAGAATAGATAATGTGGACTCAACTCCTCTACTACATCTCATCACTAAACTAATATAGTGGCAGGTACAGCAGACTCACCACACAGCTATCTTGATGGAATAGATAATGTGGACTCAACTCCTCTACTACATCTCATCACTAAACTAATATAGTGGCAGGTACAGCAGACTCACCACACAGCTATCTTGATGGAATAGATAATGTGGACTCAACTCCTCTACTACATCTCATCACTAAACTAATATAGCGGCAAGTACAGCAGACTCACCACACAGCTATCTTGATGGAATAGATAATGTGGACTCAACTCCTCTACTACATCTCATCACTAAACTAATATAGTGGCAGGTACAGCAGACTCACCACACAGCTATCTTGATGGAATAGATAATGTGGACTCAACTCCTCTATTACATCTCATCACTAAACTAATATAGTGGCAGGTACAGCAGACTCACCACACAGCTATCTTGATGGAATAGATAATGTGGACTCAACTCCTCTATTACATCTCATCACTAAACTAATATAGCGGCAGGTACAGCAGACTCACCACACAGCTATCTTGATAGAATAGATAATGTGAACTCAACTCCTCTACTACATCTCATCACTAAACTAATATAGCGGCAGGTACAGCAGACTCACCACACAGCTATCTTGATGGAATAGATAATGTGGGCTCAACTCCTCTACTACATCTCATCACTAAACTAATATAGTGGCAGGTACAGCAGACTCACCACACAGCTATCTTGATGGAATAGATAATGTGGACTCAACTCCTCTATTACATCTCATCACTAAACTAATATAGTGGCAGGTACAGCAGACTCACCACACAGCTATCTTGATAGAATAGATAATGTGGACTCAACTCCTCTATTACATCTCATCACTAAACTAATATAGTGGCAGGTACAGCAGACTCACCACACAGCTATCTTGATGGAATAGATAATGTGGGCTCAACTCCTCTACTACATCTCATCACTAAACTAATATAGCGGCAGGTACAGCAGACTCACCACACAGCTATCTTGATGGAATAGATAATGTGGACTCAACTCCTCTATTACATCTCATCACTAAACTAATATAGTGGCAGGTACAGCAGACTCACCACACAGCTATCTTGATGGAATAGATAATGTGGACTCAACTCCTCTATTATATCTCATCACTAAACTAACTTTACTTCCGCTTTCACTTAGATACCGTTAATGGAATTGTTAGTGTAGAGTACACAAAGACTGCTTTAAAGTTAGCTAGTTCATTAGTAATTTTACTAACTTAATACTACTTTACTCACCTAATGGTTACTTTCCATTCTAAACTTGTATGTCACCTAACAAAATTTAGATGTCCGATTTCACAACGATTGAGCTGTGTATTTATAGCTTCATAAAATAGCCAGTAACTTAAAACAATTAACTGAAATTGAGGCCAGATTTCAATCGACGGTATGGTATTAAGAAAAATCAGGGGATTTAGGAAACAGCAGGGGATTCAGTAAAGATCAGGAGATTCAGGAAACAGCAGGGGATTGAGGAAACAGCAGGGTATTTGGAAAACAGCAGAGATTGAAGGAACAAGCAGGAGATTTAGGAAAAAGCAGGGTATTTAGGAAACAGCACGGGATTCAGGAAACAGCAGGGGATTCAGTAAGGATAAGGAGATTTAGGAAACAGTAAGGGGTTCAGAAAACAACAGGGGATTCAGGTAAATGTAGGGAATTCAGGGAACAGCAGAGGATTTAGTAAAGATCAGGGAATTCAGAAAACAGTAAGGGGTTCAGAAAACAGCAGGGGATTCAGGAAACATCAGGTTATTCAGGGAACAGCAGAGGATTAGGTAAAGATCAGGGGATTCAGGAAAATGTAGAGAATTAAGGGAACAGCAGAGGATTCAGTAAAAATCAGGGGATTCAGGATACAGCAAGGGGTTCAGAAAACAGCAGGGGATTCAGGAAATAGCTGGGGGTTGAGGAAACAGCAGGTGCTTTAGAAAACAACAGAGATTGAAGGAAAAAGCAAGGTACTCGGGAAACAAAGGAGGGATTCCTCGAGGAGTAGTGAATTCAGGAAACAGCAAAAAATTCAGTACACATCAAGGGTTTCAGAAAAAAAATCAGGGGATCCAGGAACAGTGGCGTTTTAAAAAATCTCCAAATTTGTTACTGATCATTAAAAGTTCAATGTTCAGTAACAAATAACACTTAAACATTAATTGTTCCTTAATAGAGTAAAGATACTCAACGCCAGCTTGGTAAGTCATTTATTTCACATTGTAATCTTTTATGATTTTACTGTTTAAATTCATTCTGATAACAAACTTTGTAAGTTTTATTAAAATAATAATATACAAGTCTTAGTTTTGTATAAATTAGTAAACTTAGTTTGTTTTAAATTTAATATAATATACTACAATGATTTGTGCAAGAATTCTGCTATAGTTTTAGCAATTATAACTAAATGTAATAAATTCGCGATATGCAAAATGTACTATAAAATGTAACAGTGTATTGTTGCTGGAAGGGGAAACATGAAACGACAATACACTGACGTTTAACAAAGTCATTTGCCAGGTGACAAATGACTTTCTAAATGACATTCCATGAGAGACCTTGATCCATTGTTTTGGATGTTTAATTGCGTTTGACAATTCAAAGTGTGATATTGAGTGTTCACTTTGTTGTATGCGAACTGGGTTCTTTTAAATAATATAAAACAATATAATCACAACTAAAGTGTTTATATTGTTAATTTACGAGTTTATTTACTAAGCAAAATCCTCTTTTAATAGTGAGATAGGAGGAACAAAACACGATTTTCAGAATCGTCTTACTACTTATATAAACGTTGTAACCATTAAATGATTGATGTTTTTATTACCAGCAGCAACTTGATTAGTAAAATCTCAAAAGGAATTAACGTCACACTACACAAACGTACTCCAATACAAACAAAATTTACAAATATTACAGAGATCAATTTCAGTCATCCACATAAGTCTTCTTCAACCACATGAATTCACAAAGGAATGAAACTGGTGTTTAACATCACTACTTAAACACTAACACTTGTCATTATGGTTGGCTGGAATAACAGAAATTGTGACTTTCAAATATAATTTGGTAAATTTATATTGTTGCTACCTCTTGCCTTCTTGTTTGCAGAAAATAAACTAATTTTGTACTATGGACCAAAATGCAGTTTTGTAATGAATCTTAAGTAGTAAAATAGTAAATTATACAATACATTAGATTATGTATTAGAGCTTATAATAAAGATATTTTGGATATTTTCCTTAAATTTACTAACATTACTTTTGTTTTCCGTTAATTCACTACCGCTTGATAAATATTCTGTTGCTCTAAAAACTGTTCCCCAATCATTTTTACGTCCAATGTGGTATTCCTTATCCACTAGGAATCCGATATCGCTGGCCTTATCTTATCTCTTTAGAAGAACTTACACACGAAAAGCGTATCCGTCGGTAAGTCAATTATTGGATTTACCAGTTTGTGATCAACTTTAGTAGCCATCTAACCTAATCTAAACGTAATTGCGATAAAAAATTAGTAGTAGTGAAGTAACGGAAAAAGTAGTGGTAGTGAATTAAGTAAAAAAGTAATGATAGTGAATAATGGAAAAGGTCTGATATTTTACTATAAATTGATATGTTGACAGGTGATCCATTCCATTTCATAAAATTCTGATGGAATACCTACTTACAAAACTATTGCTTACACCCCCCTCCCCCATTTTATAATAGAAAACTTAAGGCTAATTTTAAGCAAGATATACGACCTATGGTACATGAACAAGAAATCCAGCTTTATTCAGTCGAGCGTCATACACTGTACATAGCTAACGTATCAAAAATGATATTATTAAAAAATATTTTTCCGTAAAGTTAATGCAAGGACAGAGATATATAATGGTTCATTACAATTCTCGTGATACGCACGTTATTATTAAGGAAACAACAACCGGAAGGTGTTTATTTGACAAAGGTCCACTGAATAACACCCCTTCTTATTTTCCTTCCACTAACGACCACTTATGAGTTTCCTTGGAAACGGAAGATCTCTTCCTTTTTTTAAGTTTCCTTGTAACTTGACACTGTGTGTGTGATAAATAATTGGTAATTTGTACGGGATTTCCAACGCTTATAAACACAAAGTTCCAAAAAGTATAAAAACTCCTGTCGTCCCCAAGTGTCGTTTACTAACTTAACATACATTTCCATTAAAATTATTTTTGTTTTCACATTAATATATAATAATATAAAAAAAAATTAAACAACAACAAAGAGTTTTATATAGCAATTATTATTTATTAGCTACTAGCTAAAAGCCAGCCACTCTTACCTGTGGCTTAGTCCGGTATTAACTTTTTACTTTGGTTGTTAGAAAAATAAATTTTGACAGTTTACTTGATTTTATATTAAATAAGTTACTTTTGTTTATGGTAATGATTGTTTTCATGAATAAACAATCAATTGGTCATAAGTACAGTAGTAAATTTACAGTGGTAATTATATAGAACAGGGGCCTTGTCAACATTTTGGCTGACATTTTTTCGTAGTAGATACTCAGAAAAGAAACGAGAATATGATCTTTTTTTATCGGAAATGCCGGATTAATTACGAAAATGAGGAAAATCGAAAAAATATTTTTTCCTGTAAATATAGCCGTGGGTATTCAAATTGTGTGGAATTTTGTCCTGGTTACCAATACGACAAGTTCGTTGAAACCATTAAGCACGTTAGTATAACAGGAAATGTGCCGGTTTTAGTGAGGTTATGTTTTGTTATTAATAGGCTAGGTTGGTATTGATAGGTAAGTTTTCTTAGGTTGAGTTAGGTTTGGGTTTGTAAGGTTAGGTAGGTTAATTTAAGTCTAATCAAACCGTACATAACCTAAACAAACCTAACAGCTGAAACAAACTTAAGATAACCTAACCAAACCTAACATAATCTACCCGAACCAAACATGATCTAACCAGACCTAACATAACCTAACCACACCTAACAACCTAAACTAACATAACATAACCTCCTAATATAACCTAACCAAACCTAACAACCTAAACAAATCTAACACAACCTAACCTGACCTAACAACCTAAACAAACATAATCAAACCTAATATATCCTAACCAAACCTAACAACCTAAACAAACGTAACATAACCTAATCAGACCGAACATAAGCTAACAAAACCCAACAACCTAAACAGACGTAACATAACCTAACTAAACTCAACAGAACCTAACCTATCAGTACCCAACCTAGCCCTATCCTAATAGAACGTACTACTGAAATACTGGTTCGTTGTAAACCGTTTGCTGTAATCATGATTACAGCAAAATTCCGCACAATTTCAGAACCTACATCGCTATAGTTAAAGGAAAAAATATTTTTCAGATTTTCCTCATTTTCGAAATGTTTCCGTCTTTTCCACTGAAAAAACTGTGACATTTTTGTTTTTTAGCTATGTATAAAAGAAATGTCAGCAAAATATCAACAAAGCCATGTTCTATATAATTACCCTTACTGGATAAGTTACGGATATTTACCCACCTAAATCAGCTGGTCACAGTGGCACTTTTTCACCACTGACATTTATTTTCATTTGTAAAATGTAGGTCGGAAAATGCTTTAAATTTTCTGTCCTCATTCACAATAGTTTTAGTAACTACACAATATTGAATTTATGATACCACATAAATTCAATATTGTGTGAAAGTATCAATGCATTCAATACTTGTTACGTTTTGTGTACACAAACATACAGTAGTTTGAAATTTATTTATATGTTATTATTATTAATATATTTATTTATATATTAAGCACAAAACCGATCAATGTTATCAATATAGTTTAAAAACTGTTCACAAATGACTATTCATACAAAGTTGTGGACGGTGAAGTAAGCTGTCTAATCTTGGGAGAAAATGGGAGTTTAATCTTGTCCCAGAAGTTGTAAATGTGATGTCATTCTCCTTAAGGACTTCTGGAACTACACGCCGTGGAAACATCTCAGTTCACTCCGTTGATGTTGTCAAGTCGTATATGTGGGATATTACACATTCACTTGCCTCACGAAGTTCATTTACTGACAAATAAATTATTGTTAAAAAGAACCCTATCTTAAAGTATTTTGGTAAGGTTAACAATTAATTGAATATAAAACCGTTTACGAAATAAAGCAGAACAGCAACATTAGCTTTACTTTGAATAGACACAAGTCTTTTACAGGTTACAAGATGTTCTTTTAAACCTGATATCTTCACGAAAGAAATTTATGTTGGAAATATATCTCTCCTTGGGAGTCCAGAATTCATTAAAGTCATTTACAGCCGCTTAATATTCCTCCTCTACTTATCTACCTGAATTTATTTCTTCACCACTCTCCTGTTTACCAACTCCTATCCCATAAGAAATACAGTTTTCATTTTATTTATTTTTAATTAATGTTTCATTTACTTTAATTTAAATAATTCTATTTAAGTTGTCATAATAGAAGCACTTAGCAACTAATGACTGAAATTATAAAATATTACTAAAGTTTGATCAGTTATTATTTTGATTTGATAAGGAGGGACAAACTAAATTTTTCAAGGCACGATGTATGATTTTGTCATACACTACTGTATAGTGAGAAATATAATAAACAAAGATCTTTTCGACAGCCAAAAATGTTTAAATCAGTATCTGTCAAGGAAGCGACCTCTGTTTCTCCTACTCTTTGATATTAACAAACGTGGAAAATCTATATTTTCTAAGATCTTTCTAAACCTTGAGTGGTCGACATTATTAAGTATATTGAGAATAGGACCTATCACTACAGCTTCCACAACATTTAGCTTTCCAGTATCCGGGTTACAGCACTACTTCATAATGCTGGCTCGTTTATTATAAAGTTGATCTAAGTGCCCTTGTGGATACGTGCTTTAGACTTTTCATGTTTTAGGGCGTACTTTAGTGATCGTTTCACTAAGAGTTAGTGAGGAATTTTTTTACTTAAAAAATATTCGCCAGCTTGCGTTACTTTTAGGTAGAGTGGACTTAATCAAAGCTGAAAAGGACTTGTTATAATGGTTTTATTACTTGTGATTGTCTATTTTACAATGCATTGCTTTGTTAAACATATTATTTGGGCTGCAGTGAAATACCAGAGTACATTTTTTAGCATTATGGGAAATAAAGTTATTGTTTTTTATGAGACATTCTTTGTTCCACTGAAGAAAATTACGAATAGCGTTCAACTCAAAATATGTAATAATATGAATTTTAAAATGTATTTATAAGAGTATGTTTGTATACATATTTAGTTAACAAGAGGCTACATTTCCTTTTTTTATGTATATATAAGTGAATGTACAACCCTCCAACAGGGGGAGTTGATAAAAGGCTGTGGGGAAACAGAAACAGCAGAAGGCAAAAGGCAAGTCAATGTTATAACATTGACTTGCCAATTCACATGTGTCTGCAACCTTGTTTGTGAACTTTTTTCAAAGATAGAAGTAACAACAATCAGCTCAGTTAGTGATTCGAACCTTGCACAAAGCACTCCGAAGTCCGAGGACTTAGCCACTGCATTAACCATCATAAATTAATAATAAACAAACAAATTTAACAGTAAAGATCTTTTCCATTGTAACGTCACTTATTATTAAATCCATATTTTCTCACTGTTGAAGGCAATTTTTTTTAGGCACAGGAAATCTATTTGTTACTTCACATGTTTAAAAATGATTCAAAAGTGGTAGCCTATAGGTTTTTTTAATTTTTTGCTCTCTTTTGAAATTGATGTCATACAGATTGTTACACAAAATAAAATAAGCTTTCGTAAGGATTTGGGTAATGATCCAACTTTTAATTAAGATAGAAAGGCTTTTACAACTTGTTAACTTGTCAATTAAAGAGTACACATACAAGGTATGTGTAGTCTTTAATTTATAACAACATTCGAGGTTAATTGTGCGTAATTACTACTTATTATCACGCTATTATCCCCTGAAATAGAATTATCAGGGAGGGTCAATATAAAGGCGAGATCATATTTGCATAAACCTACATTAGGATTAAATATTATTTTCTAAAATAACTGTCATAAGGCTTATTACAAACAAGTAAGGTGTTAGCCAAACTTAACCCCAGAAGTTTATCGGTATTTCTTCCAACTTCTGACGGGAGTCTTGGGGCATTGTGTTTCCACGAGTCGTGGAAGGTAAATTACGAGACAGTTGGCGTTCTTTTTTGAAAACGCAGTCTTTCATTCAGAGAAGAAGAAATGTTTACTTTTATAATTTGACATATAAACCATAACAATATTGTTCAGGCTCTCTACTTGCGAAACTCTGTTGCACTTTTCTGATAAAAACTGGACATAAATATGATTTTTATTCTTTTGAAATATTATGTACAATGAGGTTTCAGTCGTCTAATTGTTTTAATATTTCAAAAAGATGCGTTCAGCTGGTTTTCGTTTACAAAATACTTATACATTTAGACTTGTTGAATTATTTGTTTAAATCGTGATCTAATTATAACGAACGAACATTTCAAAATTTATTATCACTTCAAATTATAATTTACTGTTCGAGAAATCGGTTTTGTTTGTATTTATTTTATTGATAACAAATATTATGAATGTTTAACTGAGAACTCGTGAACTCCTTTAATTAATTATTAATTACATATACTTACAAACAAATATTAAAAGTTAAAGGTTGTTTTATTTTAACAAGTGAAGTTAGGGCTAAGCAGCCCTATATGAGATATAACCTGAGGACCTTGAAGTCTTATGGTTGACTTCAAAACCACTACCAGTGATTGGGCTGCGAGCAAGGACGGGATCACTCAGACGGTCACCTATCCAAGGAACAGCCACGATTGATGTTGCTTGACGCAGTTATCTTGCGATAACGCTGGAACCCTCTGGTCAAGGCCACTGGTTCTTGTATGATACAAAAGCTAACTACCTACTACATTTTATCAAAATATATGTAGTGGTTCAGGAGATTTCATGATATGAGTGAGTACATATGGGTGGGTGATCCAAGGGACAGCCACGCTCAATGTTGCTTAATAAATAGGTAAATATAACAAGCGCTCTTAGCATCGGTGCTTGAAATTTATAATCGTAATGTACATCTAGAAAGAAAATAGTTAAATAGAAACCAATATTAAATAATTATAACATAAACCAGCATAAAAGCTAAAAAATACAAAATATAAAACCGAAAATAAACAATACATTGTATTTATTGTAGTAAAAGTATAATTTTATTTATATGTATATATATAGCTTACAGTGTTTCAATTTAGTGATACTTATGTAAACTAAACCAAATAAATAAATTTCTTTAAACAGTACTGAAAATTTGAACTGAAAAAAAATCAAAAACAGTAATATGTATTATAAGTTTAACAAAACATTATTTTTTTTAATTTATAAAATTAAAATTAAAAAAGCGTTTTCAATAATTATAGTTGACATCATCATGTGATCAGTCATGTTGATCGTCAACAGTAGAAAAGCTTATACAATTTTACAAATTTTCCATTATTAAATATTTTTGGGACAGTGTATTCAAATGAGTTTTTCCGGATGTATTACGGAATCTACGTTAGACCTTTCTACGTTTCTAAATGGATCATTTGTTTTAGCGTTTGTGTCTTTGAGGGATCTGGTCCATAGTATTTCTGAATATTTTTTTATTTGGATCTGTGATAAAAATAAATTCTAAACTTAACTTTAGCATAAACAGTTAATGAAATAACGCAGTATTTAGTATATAAATAGCTTATGTCTCAAAACACATTTATTGACTATTCATAAAAAGTTGTTTGATTGGTTCAGTTATTAGGTGTTATCGTGCCTAACACATCCCCACCACCACAACAAGTATTGTTATACATGTTTATTTTGTATATTATGGCTATAAATAGAACGGAATGTTTACAGCTCGTATTTCCTTTTATATAAAAATATTAAAGAAAAGTGAAATGATGAGAATTGATGAAAATATATGTTCCAATGTAACATTCGTGTTTTCTTGCTAATGCTTCGTATTTTATCAGTAGCATAATAATTTTGTGTCTAATAGTTTCCATTGTTACTGCGTACATTTTATTACTGTATAAAAATAGTTAATAATTAACGTTGTTTTTCTAAATACATAGTTAAACCAAGCGTTTCAAAAGCTAATCCAGCTTTCACTAACTGTAAAGCTAAGTTGGTTGACATTAATGTCCATGATTGACTAAACAAAGTTCGGTGAACCGTATAAGTACATCAAGGGATATTTGATTTTACAGTTCCCATTTTATTTACTGACCCAGTTGCAGACTGTCATTTTAGATTATATTACGTCCATCATTCATGTGTATGGCAATAATAAGATTAATTCTAGAAAGTACCTGCAACCAACGCTAGTTATATTACCTTTGACATCAGAAGCTTACTTCGTTGACAATAATTAATTTGATTATTTATTGAACTCAGTAATTCTTCTTCTTCTAAGTGTGTATATCCATATATAGACAAAATATATGACAATACAACACAATATAATTTACAATTATTTATGTCTATAGCGTGCAGTATTTATATTGTATATCGTTGCGGACCATGGCAATTTTGGAATACTCCATCCCTATTTATGTACGGTGGGGTACGGAACGCACCTCTATAGTTGCACGGCCAATCGAGTAGTCCCTATATGGTGAGAGGACTTTCTTATGTGGAGGCTAATTAGTCTCTAAGAAGAGCTAGAAAATTTTAGCATGGTGTCTTATCCATTCTAGATTACATATTTTTATCCTTCTGGATTGCAGTGGCACCTTCATTGTCAGTTCTTTAACTTTTAATGTTTGCAGTGTCAGAGTTAAATGCTTCCTTGTGGTATCAAAGCGATAAGTATTGAACAGTGACACTTTACGGAAAAGTGGCAGATATAAAATGAAATAAACTGTTGAATGTTAAGTGTAAATTAATATTTGTGTCCAGTAACTCATATTTGTAAGTACGCCTCCCTAACTGTGTGTTGTATTAGTCAGTTTATGATTCCTACAAGTACCTCAAACGTTAAAACAAATTATCCATTTATAAACGTAGAAAGGTTTCATACTGCCTAGATTTTGTGATGCACATGGGAAAAACTCACTTTATTACATTGTAGCAAAAGTCTTTTTATGTATACCGGAAAATTTGTTAAATTTTGAAAGCTTTTCTACTACTAAGCGCCATATTGTTGTTTGGTTTCTGTCAGCTAATCATGACGATTGACGTGACTGATCTCATAAAGTTGAAACTATAACATTATTATTGAAAAATCCACTATTTTTTCCGTTAAACTTATAATGAATATTATTGTTTTTATTTTTTTTTCAGTTCAAATTTTCAATAGTATTTCAAGAATTTATTTATAAGGCTAGGTTTACGTAAGTGTCACTGAATATAAATAGGTCATATAGTAAATAAAAATTACAATTATTATTACTAAGAGATGTAAAATAGATTGTTTATTTTGGGTTTTCTGTTTAGTATTTTTCAACTTTTATGTTTGTTCATGTTATAATCAATTGCTTTCTATTTTACTATTTCTTTCTGGCCGTACATTATGAATTTAAATTTTAAACACTGGCAACAAGAGAGCATGTTATCTTTACGTATTTATCCAAACTGTCAAATAATGAATATTTTATTTTATGTTTTCTTCTTTAGTACTTAATTATTTTTACAAACATGTATGTTAACATGACAACCCAACTTTTTTTGTAATTTGTTTGCACCCAAGATTGTAATTATTGAAAATAAACTAGTCCGATTATATTCCGCACAAACAAAACTGAGTGTCCCCGACGTTTATGGTGTACCTGGTTTCTAAATATCTTCATACTAATGACCTGTACATTTTTAATGAGGCAAGCTCCCTCCTCTACTTTTAACTGTGTTCCACCTTGTTATTATCTATGAGTCGGCGGTGAATATTTGGTTCATTGAGTTCAAATATCCAGGATGATTATGAACAGTACAGTTAGTTTAGTTTAGGATTTAGTAATTATAAAAATGTAGTCAACAAATTCTACATTAAAATATATTTTTATTGCTGCATATGGCTTAGCATCTATGCACGACCCAATTCATTTACATATTATAAATTTACTTGATTTATGACCAATTATATCTTTTATTGAGTTGCGTAAATTTTTAGTCCATCACAACTTTCTTCCGTAAGTTTAAAAATACCAACAATTAACAATACTATCAAGAAACATACCAGTGGTAAACTCTTTTAGACTAATTGTAAAGTTTTTAAATATTTAATTAACTTTCCAAATAGAAAGATTTAAAAAATTGCCATAAAATTATGTACTTAAAGAATACATTTGTCTTACATATTCATACTGTATACATGGATGCTGTAGGGAGAGAAGCCCAGATCCACAAACCCCCTGTCAAGTTGCGAGGTTCAGCTGTTAGCGACAGCAAAGCTCTTAAATCCAGGACCTCCTTGACGCAGTTAACTGGCCGAGATACTGCATGAGCCAGTCTGTAATAAATATCCGAATATGAACGTGGTTGTCACTGATAAATATAGATTCTAGTTATAATCTATATTTATGAAGGAGGATAATTTTAAGAAAACAATATTATATCAATTAACGGACACAAACGCGTTTTGCAAGATTCACTTCTCTTAAACGTAGCAGGGATAACATCATCTTACCCACTGTGTTAAACTAAAACACATAAGACAAGTAGATCTATCAACAGTGATCTTGAAAAACAAAAATAAACATAGAAATATAAATTCCAAGAAGAGATATTAATTAAATGTATTTTGAAACGTAAACACGAATTGTTATAAATCAATAACAAGTTAATTCAATCCTCATTTCAGCCAATTGGGATCGTGATGAACACCTTGTTAGAGGAAATTTATTGACTTATTGTAAGAAAATATGTCACAATGTACATGAACATTGCAAGTGCAATGAACATTTTTCAGATAATCAACCGGAAACTAGTAAGGTTATGATAAATCGGTATGAAGATAACACAGATCAGCGAAGAAGATGCTACAAGAATGATTGTTAATGGACGACCCAGTTAATGCATTATATAAACAGAAGAATATAAAACCAAAATCTATATACATATATATATATATTAGCCAAATACCACTGAATCACTCATAAAAAATCTCAAAAACCACGGATTAACACGAAATGCTAAAGGAAGTTTGTTTTAGAATCGAAGGGACCCACTAAAAAAGTATTTTTCGAAATCCTATTCCTAAGGGGTACAAACAGTATATTCCTCAGGGGTTCAGAATTTCCTTTTTTTCCATAAGAATATCTTTAGGTCGATTTTTAGTAAATTAATAACAGCTGTTTTGTAAACAAATAAACATGGTTAAATTTTTATGTTTGACATTATACTATTGATTTTTTATTTTTACATTATGCTATTGATGCATCAAGAGTTCAATCTTCAGCTGTAAAAAAATATATTGAATGAACACGTTTGAAATAGGCTAAGTAACACCATTAATGTTATAAGAGTAATAACATTGGGTATTTTTTTTAATAAATAGGTAGCAACGCAAGTAGTGTGAGTGGTATAGTGTAAATAAATGTAATATTGTAATGTTATGTTATACAGTTTTCATACTGTTATTTGTAGTTAAAAGTCACATGCCGAGGCCGAGGTGTATTGGGCACAGCGAGAGTTAGGGTTGGCATGCGAAGCGTGTAGGGGTGTCCCCTATTTAAATATATAATTAAAAATACTACATAAAGTCAGTGAGAAACTCTACGAAAATAATTGAATTAAGTGTACGAAATTTTTAAAGTCTACATTTTGACAAAAATACAACAGGATAAGTTCTGACCCAAGACCGCCAATAATGTACGGATTCCCTAGGATACTTAAAGGAAATAATCCTTGAGATCTAGCGTCTACTTACACAACAGTATCTTAGAATTAGTTTGAAGTGATTTTTTTATATTTATATCTTTATCCAATTTTTTAACTAGCAAAAAATGTATTATTTATTTGTCTCCCTTATGGCTTAAGATGGAGCTGTATTTGTTTCAATAAATATAATTAATTGTTAAATAAAACACGATTCAAAACCAATATATAAAACTAATATTAATATGCTATTAGTTTTAAATTGTTTTTTCATTTAACAATTCAATATACATTTTCTCTCAATTCTCTGTGTTAAGGAGTTGAGCGTTTTTCATAATGAAGAGGGTGAAAATAAAATATGGAAACGCTTTCCCAACAACGTCATTTTTTCCAAATACAATTTGGTAATTGGATTTTGTTTTTAATTATTGTGTTCCATAAAGTATAATTTTCGATTAGAATAATTTTCTTAAAACCGTTAAATAGCAGAGAAATAATCTTGTTCAAACCAGTTACTTTGAAATTCAAATGACCGCTACTCTGAAAAGAATAAACTTTTCGAAGTCCGGTTTGCGGCAATTAATTTCTCTTGAATATACCTTTCATTTGATACCAAACACGACCTAGGCTTACGTTAAAGCTTTTCGTTCAACTCCTTTTTTTATAAAAAGGAGAGGTAGATTTTCTTCTTAACAATACTCTGCCCAGTACTCATAGACTATTGTCTATGCGAGGACCTTATTCAGACAGAGTAAGGGGGCGAGCCAGTACAGTAAATGGTGAATATAACTGATAAATCTTCCAGTCTAGGCCGGATTCTAACCAGCACTATCTCTAACCCAAGCACAAAGTCCTGACGCCTTAGACCGCTTGGCCACTGGCTCACCCATTGGCTCTCCTCGTATGCCATTCACTTGAAAAGATTAAATGTCGCTAATGATGTCAAAAAGTATGTTCTTTAGAACCATTATCATGTACAAAATTTCACTTTTACAAGTGAAGTCATACAAAAGTTGAGTTGTATTTTTTCCCCCATATTTTTCCCACCCTGTACGTACTCTTGCTGGAGAGCGCCTGCAAGAACTCTGGACAGGCAATACTCAAGCAGACTCTAAATTGCGTTCTTTAAGGGAAGGCGTTACGTACGTCAAATGTTGAAATATATACCGTAGTGATACATTTAGTTCAATATAATAATATTTTTATTTGTATAAATAATCGTATGGTTATTTACATATTTTAGGTATTATGTGTACAAATCGATGTCAACTGTGTGTCGTCAAATTGGGTTATTCAGCGTGGAAATGGATGTTAGAGACACCCAGTCCATCTCGCATTTCACAATTCTATCACACCCATTAAGGCCCTTTTCCATCACTCCCACCCTCTTGACTTTTCTCAGATAACGACTGTGATTTCATTTTCCACCGCAAAGTTTGTCAGAACCAACAAACTAAGAGAAGATTATTTTCATTCTTTATACATTTAAAAGCCTGTATAGTGAGTATTTGTCTAAATAAACTGCTATGACAACTTATTAACTGTTGTTTGAAAGTTATTTATTAGCATTGGATTGTTCATGATATGTAGATAATATTTGGAGATTTCCAATGCCTCGAGTGTTTATGAACAAACAAAACGTTTCGACAGGTATAACAAACTCCTGTTGTCATCAGGTGTTCTTACTAACTTAACCTACATCTAAAACTACTTTTTTATTATTATTTTTCTTCTTGACCCATACTATTTTAAAAAAAAAAAAAACTTAATACTACAATGATTAGATACTAAATATTACTGTTGAAAGTCAAACGTTCTTAAAAAACTATCACACATAACATAATTATACAAAATATAATACACAGTATGAAATACAAAAGAAATGAAAATTATGAAATCGTCCGACAAAACACAGGGCAAGTTAATAAATAGACCAAATATTCAATGAGACACGAAATAAATGCAAAATATGAAAAAATTCAACAAAACATAGAGCAGGTTGTAAAATAGACTAAATATTCAACTTATCCATCCAGCTTCCCATTCCACTCAGGCGGGTGGAAAGGGTCCTCGCACCGAACTGAATCCTTGCGATAAGCCGATCCGTGATGAGTGGTGGGGGTAGCCCCCTCCAAGCGATGCCTAGGTGGACTGTGCAAGGTGATTGGTGGGAGGGGGTGTCGTAATCGTTGGAAGTGTTCCCTGTGTTTTTGAACAAATCTGCTGTGTTTGAAAATATGTTTTGTTTGATTTTTCCTCGTGACGAGCGTCCGAACTAGTGTTCCGGGGGACAAAGTAAAATACTCCCTCCATGCGGGTCTAGAGGCACGGGCGTCAGGGCGGAGGCCTAATGGATGTTGGTGTGTAAACTATTCATGTTTACTGAACACGTTAAAGTATCATTTTAACAACAATAAAAAACCATATACACCACATATAGCAAAATATACACACATACACCTCACCCAATAAAAGTGAGACACCAATGCCCCTAGGTCCACTTGGAGGGAGCATCTTTTTTCCTTGTCCCAGGGGTTCTAGGTTGGAGATACGTCTCGGAACATTCACAATAATAAATGTAGGATACAAAACATGAACATTTTACACACAACCTTCATAGTTTTTTAAGAACGTTTGACTTTCAACAGTAATCTTTGGTATCTAGGCATGTAGTATTAAGTCTTTTTTTAATTAGTATGGGTTAAGGAGAAAAAAATAGTTTTAGATGTAGGCTGAGTTAGTAAGTACACTTGAAGACGACATGAGCTTGTTATACCTGTAGAAATGTTGTGCTTGTTTCCTAAACACTCGAAGCATTGGAAATATCCAAATATTATCTACATATCACAACTTATTAGTTTTTTTTTTTTTCTTTTTTACTAGAACATGAACGTCATAATTTCTTCCAAATTGTTTAATCTTAAAAAAATGCATGCGGTTATTTAATTTCGATATTTATTTCAATCCCTACTGAAAAATACTTTAAGGCAATTATTCAAGATTAAAAACACAAAACATTATAGTACATTTCTTGTATGTATATAAGTGGGTTTAATTTATTCCCTTTACTAATCAGTTCACTAAAACTTTTATTTTAAATCGGTTTAAAACACTCTCAATTGAAGTAGCCTAAAGATCTGTTTAAATTACAGTTGAAAATCAATTTAAAAATATAATAATAGTCGATTGAAATTGTTTTATCTATACATATAAAAGCCAAATACCACTAACTGACTGACTCACTCACTCATCACGAAATCTCAAAACCACCCCTCGGATTTACAAGAAATTTTAAAGGAAGTTTGCTTTAGTATTGAATGGATCTACTAAGAAAGGAATTTCAGAAATTCCATTCCTAAGGTACAAACAGTCCCTCAACATTTCCTTTTCTCCATAAGAATAACATTGAGTTGATTTTGGTAAATTAATAATATATGTTTTGTAAATAAATAAACATGTTTATTTTGTATATTACGCTATTAAGAGTTTAATCTTAAGAAGTTAAACAAAAACAAATTAAAGAAACACGTTTGAAATAGGCTAAGTAATATCCTATACTAATAAATAGGTAGCAACGCAAGTAGTGTGAGTGAAATACTGTAAATAAATTTAATATTGTGATTTTACGTTATACACATAATCCAACCTTATTTGTAGTCAAAGTCACATACTGAGGCCGAAGGCTGAGGTGTATCGAGGATAGCGAGAATCGGGGTTGGCACGCGAAGCCTGCAGGGGTGTCCCTTAGTTATTACATATAATAAATTAAGAGTTTTTTTTTAATATTGCTTCAAAGATAAAACCATTTAATATTTTCCATGTCCCTTATTTCCAGAATAATCCATCCATTATTCGAAATACTAGTAGATACCGGAAGCCAGTAATGTAGTGCCCTATCGATCCTGTTATTGACCGGCTTTGGGACTGTCACTGTCATTGTTCCTCGAGTGATAAACACAATCACAGTGCTTCAGAAGTTACGATCAGTGACGTGCGTTCACACGTTCCCTCTGGTGATTTTTTTTCATTTGTTTATTTTCTAATATGTTTGATTGCATTAAATCGAAACTAGTGATAATAATTTAAGTTTAATTGCAGCTGTCCACTCTGCTTGATGATATTATATAAACTGCAGCTAATCCTTTACTTAGACTATGAAAACATTTTTATTTTCCCCATTAAATTTTGTAGTGATACAAAAATATTGAACACAAACGTATTTTTAAAAAATTATAAATTCACAAACATTATGGAGATTTACTTGAGATAGCGTAATTGAATTGTTGCCTATTATTTGTGAACTTTGTGTTTCATGTTTTCTACAAAATAATAATAGATGTATTTATTTTAAAAGATTTGAAAATATTTTACAGATGCAAGTTCATGGCCTCTAGGCCATTCCTTACAGTTGCCCCAAAATAGAGCAAAATACTAAACGTACAGAGAACAAACAAATAATAATAAATTTAACATTTAGTTTTAATAATTTATGAAAACAGTTGTATTTATAATTAATAAAGAGAATCACCTAAACTTACATACGTCCTACTAAAATAAAATAAATGTAAAAATATATGAAGAGAGTTCATAAATTGAGAAGTTTATTATTTTATTCATTTCTAAAACGCCGATCGTAGAGATATGGGCGAATTTGAGGGGTGATTGAGTGTGATGAGTGTAGATGAGAGTTGTCATTGTTACTATCTGAGTTTGATTTAGCTCAGTAAGGACTATTTATTAATAGCCTAATAGCCTGGGCAACTATGAAACCTACAGTTTTACGTGGAATCCGAACCACGTAGTGTTGGTCTGATTTCCAACTAACTGACAAGTCTCACACTCAGTTCTCTCCCCAATACAACAATTCAACTTGACAACCATCATAAACGGACACTCCAGACTTTTCTTGTAGTGTCCACGTCGATGGCAACCATTGAGTGGACGCCGAATCTGTATTAAGAATACCGAGCATAGAATCTATCACCTACAATCTCCTTAAGACTTTGTTCCCAAGTATCTGGGTCAGAGCACTGCGCCACCAGTGCCGACTAAATATACATAAAATTTTTTTTAGTTAAAATAGAGAAAGATGATTAAAACGTAATTGAAATCAGGGCACACTTCAAAAAGGTTTTTTTTAAACTAATAGATAATTCGGCTGACATTTAATGAATGCAGCGTGTGTTTTTAATCGAAA